>CM030375.1:21232272-21832272 GCA_003604175.2 Clonorchis sinensis
TGAGGTTTTCGACCACCGATGCCTCAGAATAGTGGCTGGAGTCGGATGGTGTCAGCGTGTTAGTAACGAGATTATTAGAAAATGGGTATTTGTTTAGGCTGCAGGTACTTCAATTGGGGAAATCATCCAGCACCACCGACTACGATGGCTCGGTCGTGTCCTACGCATGCCGAAACACCGTCTACCTAGACGAGTGTTGTTCTCCGTGCCTCCTTCAGAATGGCGCAAACCGCGAGGTTGACACGGCATGACTTGGCAGAGGAGCGTGAAAGAGATCACTAAGAATTTGGGTGTTGTTGGTGTTGTACGCCATCCAGCATGGGATCCCCGTGACCCCACCTGTACTTGACCGGATACGTTGCAAGAAATGGCGGCTAATCGATGTTAGTGACGTTCGTGCTGTCAGTTTCTTTCCAGCTTGTCTGATTAAGCGGTTGGAAGTGTAGGCATCCCAGAATGCTTGACAAAGAACAGCACTAGGTCCCCTCCCTCACCCACTCTTTTTCTCTTCTTTTCACTTTAGGGCTTTCAATATAATTATATATATATATGTTTATATAATTAGACATATAATCATGTATATGTATATGTATATATATGAAATTAGTCTAACTTTATAGTTGTACGACAGTGAAGTATCGGTGCCAACACTGATGTTGTTGTGTTTCATGATGATGATGATGATGACCCACCCAGGTAAACGATAAAGTCCAGTCACTTCGGGACCTTTCTCTGCACGTGATCGCCGTGTTACTTGTTTGAGGACTTTGCAAGATATGAACAATCGTCAGTGTCAGTGGTGTTTCTGCTGTTGAATTCCAGTTTGCCCAACTGAGCGTTTCGAGTTTATGAGCGCCATAAAATAGTACTACGGCGCCATGTTTACCGTCATATTATTCTACTTCAAGGTTTTAGAGATAAAATAAACGCCGTATTTGCATGACTGGGAGGAGTCAAACTCAACACTGCTACTTCTGCTTATGATGATGGTGATAATGACAGTGGTGGTGCTGATAATGAGTAACCGGTCACTTTTTTAGCATTCATTTTACAACTATAGGGTGCACAGCCGTGCACTCCTTCGCCAGTTCAGTTCGACGGGCTTCGGTTTGTCCTTCGGTCCACGCACCTTATTGGCTACGGATGAACTGGACCATCAAAGTCGGAGCAACATTAGCTAATCCGCGTAGCTTTAGGCTCCAGAAACGAATCTATGCTTTACGGCTTTAAATTCTTGAAGCGCCATTCCATGTTTCCATGTTGCTCGGTTTACTGGTGATATTGGTCTCGGGCTCGGACTCGTGGATGAATAAAAATCATTTCCTTTGGTGTGCAATTTAGCTAGTATTATCTTCACATTTTTGTACAACTTTTTCGAATCATCGATAAGCGAAACAGTCATATCCGGAATCACTACAAACTTGTGAACGTTTTATATCTGATGATGATGATGATGCTTACGGTTACAGTTGTGTCCTATCTAGTTACAGCTGCACGTAGAGCGCTTGCACCTTGGGAATTTCTAAATCACTTGTTTTTGAATGATGGGCGATTCGAACGTAACTACGGCCGAGGAGTTGACAAAACTGAAGGTTGGTTTCGTCCCGATTTCTGCCTTTAATTTCACGCTTCCAGTTGGCAGAGTTGCGCAAGTTGTGCAAGAAACATGACCTACTGACGACCGGAACCAAACTGGAGCTCATTTCTCGTCTGATTGACAACCAAGGTGAGTATCTTCAATGTGGTTAAACTTGATTTCGGTTAATGACCACCAGCTTGCAAGTGATAACCAAGACAAGTGGATTGTGATGTTTATTGAGTGTACGGGTGAATAGGTCACCACAATGCAGCAAGTTATATTTCTACCTTATTTTGTTTTCACCTTGTGTGTCATTTTCACGCGTAGGTTCATAATTATTAAACTATCATATGATACTAGTTATATGATACTAGCATCCGGTCAAATTTCGGCACGTCGTGTTGCTGAAATTTTCGTGCCTGTATTTTTTTATGCCAGTAGGGCAGTTGTATGGGATGTGCGGGGGATGGTTTTTATTCCTTCCAGTTGTTGGTACTCGGGTATCCTTAAGGTGGCTACGTTATGTTTTTTTTCTAGAGATCGAGAAAGCTCAATTGGTAAGCGCGAAATTGCCGACCGGAAGGCCCATGGTTCGAACCCAACCTCGGCCACTCGACTTCTCTTGTCTAGGCTTTGGAAAATGGCACTATCTCAGCCCTCGTGCTGCCATTAAGGCATGACAGCTAAGCACCAAAAGGGTATTATAAGATCCGGGCAGTCTCACAGTACGATTGGTGCTATCTGACTTCACGCAGTCTGTATTCATTTGGCGATAGGAACTGACCAATAAGGGCAGTAGATGCTGTATTGGAAACTGTTGAGAACTAGTTCTATGAACAAATGGGTTAGTAGACATCATAATTAAACACAACGTAAAATCAATAATAGCGCGATCATTAGGAGCAGAAAAGGGACAGCGCAGGCAGCAGGGCTCTCTGGAAGCAATAGGCGAGTAAGTGCCAAATGATGTACAAACGTACGGATACGGCACTTAGACGTTGTAAATAAGCAGTATACAGAGATAACGGCGCAGAAATCAGTCACTACGTTCGGGAGGTAGGGGAAACTGTCTGGAGAGCGGGTATGCGGTGAATTTGGCACAACTTAAATGTACCTGCGGTCTTTAGCTGACGGCGCGACGCAGAAGCTCGTTCACATATCGAAACGGAATGCACGCTTAGGCCCGTTTGAAACAAAATCTCAGCAAAGCCTATCGAGTAAGAGGAGCGAGATGGCGCAACTGGTTGGAGCGCGAATTTACTGACCGGAAGATGCGTGGTTCGAACGCGACCTCTGCCTCTCGACTTCCCCTGTATAGGCTTGGACAACCTGGCAGTATCCCAGCCCTCGTACTTCCTTCTGGTGGCATGGCAGTTAGGCACCTAAAGGGTGCTACAGCTGAACGATTTTTTTATTTAGCGAGTAAGATGCGATACAAAGGTAATACAAAAATCGAATCGCTGGGGAAGTCGATTTGGTGTAACGGAAAGAGCGCTGGCCTACCATCCGAAGAATTCCGAGCCTGATCTTGACGTGAGTAACTATCGAGTAAGCAGGCCTTAGCAGGAGCGAAAAACCCGAGGAGCAAGCAGTAGTAAGTAGGCAAAACGCCGTTATAATAAACGAGGGTAAATCACGCTACTCAGGAGTAGTCAGAAGAAATAGGGAAATAACCGCCGATCGGCGTTGATTCTCAGGAAGAATCAAAAGTTTCACGGTGGAGCGATCACGGTCTTCTCAAGTTCGCCTCCGTTTGTCTTATTGTCAAAATTCCAAATACTATAATATAAGTACATGCCCACAGACCTCAAGTATATTTTCCGTCGTGGTTCTTGCAGATAATCTTTCCCCAATTTCAAGTGTCTCTCACACGTCATGCCAACTCATCGTGACTGATGGCTCTGGAAAGTTAAACTTGTGCTGGCACTGGATTTAGTCGGCGCTTGTTGTGTAATCTGTGCCACACAGCGATGGGTACCTCCGGCCGGCATGTGCTTACTGTACGTGAACGGCACATGGAGCTAAAACGCTCTGATCGTCCAGGTTTGGTGTTCGTCCTTATTCATCTCTAACCTGTTAGTCTGCACCCACTGCTCGCACACCTGAGGACTTGGACTATTCACCTGCAAGCGGTTGCACTCCAATGAATTTTGGTGCCAGTATCAATCGTTCAGCTGAAGCACCCTTTCAGTGCCTAGTTTCCGTGCAAGCGGGAGGAAGCATGAGGGCTGGGATACTGTCATGTTGCCCAAGCCTAGACAGTCAAGATGCTCAGGCTGGGTTCGAACCTTCCATTCCGGAAGCTGACATGTTAACCAGTGAGCTATCTTTAGCCCTGGTGTCAGTACGACAGGAAGTACTTGACTCTTCTTATGCGGTTCAATCCACGGTAATACAGATCCCCGTACCTGGTGAAATGTGTGTTTTGCAGTGGCACCCTGAGCCGAGTTAACGTTAGGATGGTTAGTGGTTAGAGCGCGAATTAACTGACTGGAAGATCTGTTATTCGAACCCGACCTCTGCATCTCGACTTCCCCTGTCTAGGCTTGGGTAACCTGGCAGTATCCCAGCCCTCATACTTCCTTCCCAGCTAGGCACCAAAAGGATGCTACACCTTATTGATTTTTTTGAGATGGACATATACTTGAACACCTCGATTTTCTGGCCGAACATATTGGTGATTACAAAACTCTATATCGGATTGGTACTTGGATGACGTACTTTGCTCGCTGCGATCGTCTGGGCGTCGGTAGAATTATACTTAATGTTTTTATGAGGAACAGTTTACGGCGTAGTCTTTCTTATGAGGAATTTCACGTCTAGTGAACCGTGATGGATCAATCGGAAATGACCCTTTCGTAAAGGGTTCCTGTTGAGGGTGACCTCTTCAGATGAGGACAACTAGTTTTATGTACTCGCAAGCTTGACAGTGACAGAATTACAACAGCAGACGCTAATTTCGAAAGAATGCTCTTCTCAAGGTCTCACGTACCTGTTTTCGATTGATCCCAGTTGGAATGATACATAGGACCACGATTATCATCATCATCATCATCAATTGTATTAACTCGAAAGGTGGTAGTCATCTGTGTTAATTCCTTCAGATATGGCTCGTATGCATTGATGTTGGTGTGTATTTTGTTGTCTATAGTGTTTTGATGAGATGGCAAAAATGTTCTTAGCTCGCCTTTCACGCATGTTCTCCACATCTACCTTTCCCTTTCCTCTATGTAGGTGAGAACTTCACCATACTGCAACCGGGTGATGAAGCGAAGCTACTGGGCGATGATGTGGATGAAGAAAGTATACCTTTCAATATAACAGACGCTGCGGCCTTGGATAAGTTGGATAACGATGCCGACCTGATCAATATCCGCACGACCTCCGACCCAAAGTCGTCGCAACCTTCGGGTCAACCCACAGTTATAGGTTCAAAACGGACCGTATCCAGGCTTAGTGAATCATCCGCTTGCCCTGTTCCAGAAAAATCCAAGGCTGTTGAGTCGACACAATCCAACTCGGACATTTCAACCGCTAAGACGGTCATTTCTCTTGCACCGTCGGATCAGTCTTCAGCAATGTCTGAGACTGATGTGAGTACTGTTTTTACCCTAGCAAATGGTAGCACTAGTGTGGTACACTTAGTCCTCCGGTTGCTATCCGTCGCACAAGAGTTAATATCCCGTCGTCCTCTTGCTGGTGATGCATTACATTTCTACCCTTTCCCATAATTGTTTGGACGTTATTAGGGCCATCATCAGTGCTCTTACTCCTGTTGTCGTATTTCTAGATACTCTTTTTGGCAGTTAACCGCTTATATCCACAAGCAATTGGGCATTTCTCTTCAGCCGAAATGCCTCCTTTTTTGCCACTAAGTAAATACTGTAGACGGTCCTAACGTGTTTATTGGCCTGCCACCAGTCTTCCTCTGGTAGTTGTCTGACTCTTCCAACCTGGGTGCACATCCGGCTGTCGAATCCGGCTTCTGTCTTTCAAGTTCCTTTCCATTTCTATAGTGTTTGAACGCACGCGCTATCAGATTTGGCTTGCAACGTCCTGCCGGCGCTGGTGCTGCTTTGACGGATGACAAGCTTGCGGCGCGCGCTCGTCGATTCGGTCTGCCCGTCAACGAAAATCGTTCTACCTCTACTACTGGTGGTATTCGTGCAGTCACGGGACCTTCCGTTGATGCGGAACTCCTGCGTAAGCGAGCCGAGCGTTTCGGCGAGGTCACCAGTCCGATTGTGGACAAAGTGAGTTTTACGTTTCTTACGGCGATATTACTAGTAAAGTCTTCAGTAGCCAAAACGTACATCACTATACGGTTTCAATTCTCGTGGCATTATCTTGATCTCCCCATTCGTGGAAGCACCTGTCAGGATGATTTGAGCTATGCTCCCCCCTTTATTACAAATTCTAAAAGAGAATGCCAATAATACCACATTAGGTAGTCCTGGTAGAAATAGACGGGGTAAATAGTAACTTGTAGGTTCCATACGCAAACTTCAAGAGACGTTTCACAGGACTCTCCTTGTCCTACAACACATGCGGTCGGAGTGTGCTTCACGTTAGGCACTTTTGTGACTTCCAGCATAGCTGTCTCCGAACACAGAAAGCATTTTCGGTCCTTTTTAGAAACTGACCTCTATCCTATCCGTGGGTCCAACATCACATTTGGTAGAAGGCTACACCATGCAGAGCATTTCAGTCATTTTCGGACTGTTTGAGATGCCCAGCTCTATCGTATCGCAGGATTTATGGAAGGCTACGAAATGACTTTTGTCCACTGTGGCGTGCTGTTCTGTTAAGCGCCCATGTAATTTCCGTGAAACACCAAGTTTTTGAGGCCTCATTTATCTTTTCCGTGATAACATAAGAGTCAAGCGCGCTCTCCGGTTCAAGGTCAAACACGTTGTTGCTTCTCGTTCACTGTTGCGGTTCGTAGTCCTCGTGTGATAGCCGCTTGTCACAAAATGTTTCCTACTTTATGATTTCCGTGAACGAGATTCTAAGCAATGGAGGAGGGGCGGGATACAAGCAAGTGAGTTTCCACACCAAGCTGAATTTCGGGTGTAACAGCAAAAGTCATCTTAGAATGTTTATTCTCCGTTCTCCAGATCGTCAGTGTGAACTACATTGTAGCCACTGTCTGAAGCCACTTAGGTGCCGGTTTGGACTGTGTGGCGGTGCTGCATCGTTTTAGATGGATGAAATGTTATCCTAATTAGTAACCGAGGCTCAATGTTGTATCTATTGTAGGATCTTTGTGCTGTGTACTGAAGTGCAGCAAAGGTGCGCTTGTTTCCGGTTTTCTTTAATAACGCTATCGATTGGATTTTGACTCGTGTTCTGGTGAGGTTTCGCGATAGGCATGTTGGAGCGGAAGACTGGATGTTCGATATTTAATTCATGCATAACGTAACGTTGCTGGGTAATAACATGGGAAGCCAGGATGTAGTACTAAGTTTCTCGGGCAACTAAGACACCGAAATTGAGTTCCTAGTCAAAATCGCTGGGACGAAGAACCTCCCCGTCAGCTTTTTCTCTATCAAAACCCACAGTCACGCCCCACTTTGCATGCATAAAACGAACTTACATATTGAAATACCTTGGTCCTTACTTTCTTCCTGATGGTCAAGTCAAGGACGGTATTTTCAAGATAGCTCTTCTTCTCTTAAAGAATGTCTTGTGCTTGGAGCTGGGGTTAGCGTGAGAACCGAAATCTATGTGGGTAGCAAGCTGCCATTCGTTCTGCTATGCTTGGGACATGACCACCACGTGCGAGTCCACCCGGAGGTCAGCGATCCTTGACCATTGTTTCCTCTGAATTATTCTGGAATGATGAAGTTTCCAATGCTGCCCTTCAACAACACGTTTTTGGCATTTCGTAGCTTGCCGTACGCACCAAGGAAGCAATGTCGCTTACTGTGTTTCTGGACATGTTTGTGCATGCCAGACGATGGGTTGAGCAACTTTTCCCCCAACCCACTTCGTCGGCGTTTTCGTCTTGGATGTCTGCTGAAACTGTGGCTCAGTACGGTCAAACCATGCCTTTCGGATCCCGACCGTTGATCAGTAGGTCATTCATCAGATTTTGGAAACAAGATCGTTTCGTAGTCTTTGTGAACTGTCATGCGTGTGTAGCTACCATTCGAGACATTCATGGTGGTCCCTCACAGTAATCATCCGTGCTGAGGCGTGGCCATTAGGGCATTACATGGGGTGCTGTTCCCGAAGAGGTGTGTGTGACGCTTTGGTTGATTGCTTGGACAACTCTGCCGGTTTCGCCCTTTTTAAGACTCTTCAAACCGACTCTCCTCAAACCCCATCAATCTTATTTCGTATTCGAATATCAAATGGGACCTATGTAGATTGACCCAAGTGACCCAACTTAATATCTCGAGTATGGTGTCCCTCAACTGTTTATGCTGTCCGCCCATGTTTCATTTAGATTGGCGTCTACTATTTCGAATAATTTTTCTCCATCTGGTGCTTATGAGTTTAACGGAAAGTCTTGAACCAGCCACCGTCGATTTCGTCCCTTTTCGGGGCTCTCCTGTCAGGCCGGGTCCTCGAAGTTTGGTCAGTCTTCTTCCTTCCTGAGCACCGGATTAAACAGGTGGAATTAGAAATTCGCTTTCAAACCAATGCGATACTAGTCAGCGACCATTCTACAGGCCCCAAGATGGACCTATCAGGTGATCCCGGAAAAGACAAAACCAGTAGTTGGATACTCAGGTTTGCATTATGCTCTGGGAGGTGTCATTATCAGGAAGCGTACGTCTAACTGAAACAGGAGACAGCCTGTTTGCAACGTATTCAACGGAACAAGTAAATGAGAGTTCAAATGAATCTTTTTTAACATCAGCTTAGATTTTGTCACTTAATATGTGTGCTTTGGTCCTCGAAAAGTTTGAATCGACCCCGAGGATTTTTGTTTTACTTTTTCTGAGCGGGAGTTAAAGTCGACGGTAGTCTGCTTTTAGCCACCAGACGGTCACAGTTGTCGTTTCGAAATACATAAAGGCCGTAGGTACCGCTCTCCTCGAGGTGCATTTCAACTAAGGTTCAGTTGACTAGCTCCGTTTTTAATCTGCAGAAAACCGGGGTATCGGTTCTGGGACCGATTCCTAGCAATCCATCGGGCTTAATATGTAAGTCTTTGATCAAATCCGTGCAGCAGTCAGGCGAATCTCGTACAGAAGTACCGTTCCAGTGTCGGGTTCATATAACCATGTCGCCGGAGACTGTAACTTAAGCTTGCGCAAGCGGAGTCTCTTTACCACTTCCAATGCAGCACCGCCGAGGCGCCAAGCATTGCGTAGAGGTCAATTCGACGAAACTGGTTATTCTGTTGAGTGTAATCTTCGCCCCACAATCCCCACATATTTGTGACCTCCAACTGGGATCACTGGAAACAATTCGACGCATTCAATTTCGTCCAAGACGTTTATGACGAAGTCGGACAACAGTGGATGGATCAAGCATCCGAGACAAGGGCCCTCGCAATGCATAGTGACGCTGAAAATTCAGCGCTTCCCTGGTGCTGCCCTCTCAACAGCGTCCAAAACTTTTCTGGTGTCTTAGAAGGTTAGGAGTGAGAAGTCACTATACCGTTGTCACGACCTTAGCTGGGCTGATTTAGTTAGATCCAACGGGTTCCTTCGGGATGACCGTTTTGTGTGATTATCACCGTCAGTAACATGGTCAGTAACACCAATATGCCAGTAGTGAACTCTTGTTTACCTGCAATAACTTTTTGCCGAAAAATGCCTGACAATGGAGCCTAAAATGCCTCATGTCAGGAACAAGGTATCAAGATATAATGCACTACTCATAAGTTTGCTGAAAATTCTTCAAAAGCCCACGACCGGTTTCGCCCTTCTTGGGGCCCATCAGGTAGGCGAAGTCCCCGAGTTTCTGTCAACCCTATGTTCTACTTGGACCCAAATTGGACTGATCTCGACAAATACGCTCATTTGCAAATCAGTTTGGTTTTGCGAGAGACTCACCTGGAACCCAACTGAATCTCTCGTTTGTGATGCAACCTTATGAGCAGTGCATTACGTCTATACATATATCGCGATACCTCGAATATCGTAGCAACTGAAACATGAGGCGGCCTGGTGCAGCACATTCAGTTGCTTTGAACAGCAGTTTTCTCTACCAAAAAAAAAGAATTCGAAGGAACCGACTAAAAGGCGTCAGTTCATGGGTCGCTTGCTTTTTCAAAGCAGCCCGATAGGAGGGTCAACCTTTATAGAGATTTGATTGAACTATCACAATTCCGATGTCACTTTTTTCTCGCAACGTAGTCAAGGAGCAACATGACACCCTGCTCGTAGGCTTGTCAATTGCTCTTTGGTAGTTCACCTCTAACTTTTGGTCGCTTAACAGTTTGTTGTTGCTTTTCCTTTCACCCGAAAAAAGCTGACGGAGGAGGAACGCAGAGCCAACAGACTTGCGCGGTTCGGCCCTGTTACTTCCCCAGGACCTTCGCAGACGATCACTGTGTCATCGACAGGCACAACCAGTGACGAGGAACGCAAAGCAGCCAGGGCACTCAAGTTTGGTCTAGTATCAGACGAGGACAAACTACTGAAAAGAAAGGCGCGTTTTGGACTTGTTTGATTTGACTTTCCCGACGCGTCCTTCCACACCTTACCAGGTTGTTACACTGTTTTGTACAGCTCGTGATTTTGCACTTCACGTATAATAATGTTTGTGCTACTACTGTAACTTTTCGGCTTTTCGTTTTTTGAAGTTTTTGAAGTGAGGCGTGCTGTTCTCTTACTTTGTTGGGAAACCGGACCCTGAAGTTTCAGTCCAACCGATTCGCAGTCATGAGCAATCTACCGTTCGCAATGTGTACAAGGTAAAACTGTTGAGCCATTGCCAGTCATTGCCAGTACTTGTTCGACGGCTAGCAATCTACTCAATGCACTATAAAAACAGGATATAGTTAGTTCTGGAAAGCCATTCACTCCACCTTTCTATCTGACAGGGGTTCATCACGTAGGTGTAACAGGCTAGGTCGCGTTTTGCCAGTTTTTTCTCCAGTTCCGCAGCGCCACGCGACCCACAACCACAAATGTCCAATGTGAATCGAGCTGATTTCTTGGGCTGGCCTGTGCGGTAAAATTTTTCTGGAAATTATACTACTTGAAAACGGTCAAGTGCTGTTTCTTACTTTTCACAATCCTCTTGCAGGATCCGATAGGAAAAAGCCCGTGAGACTCGGGTTTGAAGATGTTAGTCAAAAGGTGAGCATGTGGCTATTACCCGCATTGGCGGCCACGGGGAATGCTAATCGAAGTGACTGACTGACTCAGCACTGGGGGCGAGATGGCTCAAGTGGTTGGAGCGCTAATTTGCTGACCTGAAGGTCAGTGTTTCGAACCCGACCTCTGCCTCTCGACTTCCCCTGTCTAGGCTTGGGCAACCTGGCAGTATCCCAGCCCTCGTGCTTCCTTCGGGTGGCGCGGCAGCTGGGCACCGAAGGGTTGCTACAGCTGAACGATTCTTTTCTATTGACTAAGCCCACGTGCTGAAGGGATATGAATTAAATGAAGGCATTTGATGAAGCGCGTTGCGTTTCATCTGATGTGGTCGAACTCGTCCCACTTAAGAACAAATCTGATCATGACGTGGAGACATCATGGTCGTCTGCTCAAATAATAATTGCTCAAATAATCGTGAACAGAGATGAGGGCAGTGAGTGGGATATGTTGTGTAGAGGCGTTTCAGAAAGACATCACCAGTCACTCGGGTGATGTGGCGCAGAATGTTTTAAGCCTAAGCGCAAACGTTTGAAAGGCATATCACGTGCGTTAGGGCCTGAGAAGTGGGGATAATCAGCAAATTAGATGATTAACTAGTATCAGTTGATGCTTAGAACAGTCGTCAGTGTTGTGGTTTGAAACGTAAATAAAAAAGAGACAAGGTTTTGTTCGCCACAAAATGATGAAATCCACGAGGTGAAATTCACAGCCAAATGTAAACACGAGCATGAAGTGTACTCTAGACATGAACCCTCAATAAAGGGTAGTTGTTTTGCCGTTCCAATTCTGTTAGCCACAAGTAGATTTTGTACATATAAGGGTGGATTAAAGCGGCTAGTGGAAATACCTTCAGTAATATACAATGAGTAATCATTTTGGATAGCAAAGTGATGCGGAAGACATTTGCAAAGTCCATCTAGCGACCACTATCCACCGGATATCTTCTGAAAACATGATCTGGTTTCCTTCCTGGAAGGTTTGAACCTCCTTTGAGTTCATCAACGCACGTTCGAAGGTTTCTCGTTGTTCTGTCCGTGTGTCCACATCCACAGATACAACCACGTTAGTGGAAAACACTTGACTTGGATAAAACAGGCACGGGATCTTTCTTCTGTGACGTTGCAATGCGTCTGGTTTCTTTGGTGAACATCGGCGATCAGGTGCTTTACTCAAAGTTCCCTACAGAATGCCTGAGTATACGGCATTCCTGCTGGCAAAGGTGGATTTGTATCGAGGAGGAGTTTCGCTTTCATGCTGAATACGTTGAACCAGTTGGGTTCAAACAGATGGTGTTACTAGTACAAGTCTGAACCGGGTACCGTTTCCTCATAACAGGAGATTCACGAATGATCTGCCTTTATTTATTTCGTGTTCTTCTCTTCAGTGTTAGAGTATCAGTTCCCTCCTGGATGTCCTGCATTTATGGGAAGGTTTCTGATTATATGTAGTGTTTAGAAAAACTGTTGATCCTCTTTGCTTTCACTACAGATTCTGAGCTGAACAATTTATTTGAGAAGCACGTTCCTTTGTGTAAGTGAGCGTTCTTCAATTGACTTATCAATTGGGTATTCTAACCTGTATGTGTACGAAAGCCCACAATTATTCCGAGGGAGATGCCTCTCATCAGCAAATCATTTTGGATTTAATGAGTCTTTATGGAAATGGTCAACTATTAGCTAAAACGTTTTAGAAACTATTTTTGATATGGTATTAACTAGTAAAAAATAGTATTTGTTGCGATGGCCATTTCAGGTGGCCGTTGCACAGACTACGTTTGACAATGAATTTGTGAAGAAAAGCGCTCAAAGTAAACCCAAAATTTTAACAAATAGATAATATATTGGCCTTCAGAAATGTCATCAGGATGTATGTTCATCAAGTGGTGATCTTCTGACGTTCAAATGTACCATACAAAAGTTATAAAACATGTTTTTCTTATTGGTACCGAGGTTGTCAGGTGGCAATTTTGTATCTCCGGACCGAATTCGGTGACTTTATCACGTGTAACTTGTGTGGGTTGTCAATTCTTCTGAGTCTGAGAGGCTCATGACGGAAGCTACCAAGCCAAGTTAAGAAGAGAAGGGTGGTATAATGGGATTATGCGTCAGTCACGCATTACAATTTTGTCTCATTAGGGGGGATCGTCTTCGGGCCATTGTCGTTGGAACACATGTTCGGTGATTTACTGTTAGAATGGGCAGGTCTCGTGGTTTCTGGTGCAGTCAGATCCCCCAATGGCCAAAATGTGTTCATTGGAAAGGCAGCGTTAATAACTGAGATTTATTCCACAAAAATGCGGCTGAAATTTTTTGGCAGTGCAGCATCATGCTCAAGTACCCGAACAGAGTTTGGTGAAACAGACGTAGGCCAACTGAGACAGACGTGGGCCAACTCCTCTAGGTGGTTTTGAAACTCAGGTTGACGAAAAAGTGGAGTTGCAATTTTGCGCACTGCTGTGAATTTAAAATAAGCTGTATTGTACATATGTGCAGGTGTTGTTTGTTAAATCACGCAGCAGATTGTGCCCCGACCTGATTGCGCATGTTTGACCTATGTTGATATCGCAAGTGATTGTGTATCAAGGATGAACAAGAAACCAAATGACCTTACCGCCATTGACCTCGCGTAACCGTCACGGTAGACTCCGGGTTAACAGGTGGTCTTGGAGCGTTAGTTAGTCGATCACGTTAGGACTATAACTCACCACGTTGTCAACACAAACTGGACACAACCTGTTTCTTAAATCAAATTAGACTGATCGTTTCCGTGTAACGGAAACTCAAGTAACCTTACACCAGCTTGTAGTTGACGTTGTACAGATATAAGTTTTGAGGGGCTGCACCAAGACGCAAAAATGTTCAAACACCAGGCGTTAAAATTTGAATGCATATTGGTATTGCGGCGCGCAGTTTGGTTAAATGGGGCAAGATATTTCTGCAGAGTTTACTTTTAGCCTACGATAACTTGCGTACTTTTAGGTGCGCATAACTTTCATGTCTAATCGTTTTCTCAGGTACCATTTTGAAATAATTGCCTGATTAAAAGTGCCCTCAAAGTGCAAAGTTGTCGGGCGGGAAGTTCCACTGAGGTCAGACAGATCAATAGAAAAGTCTTGTACGTTTCATAGGTCGGTCGACAATGTCCATCGTTTGTGTGCATAAGCGATGGCTCCGTCACAGTCGCCCTAGATATATGAATGGGATACTACCCCGCCAAACTCATCACAACCCAAGGATTTTAGGCCTGGTCGTCTTTCGATTTTGTACCTTCGGCCCTTCTCAATGATGGGTTTTCAATGGGCGTTCTTACTGTCCCACTTTTTCCGCAATTTTTATACCTTATCTACGTTGATCACCTAAGAGAATCTATTGGGATTGCAAACTCTTGCTTTGGACCGCAGAGGAGCTCACCTTTAAGCAAACAAAAGAATCTTTATGGTAGAGGTTAGCCAAAAACATGTCACCATCATCCTATTTAACAATCCCCCCCCCCGAAAAACTGGAACACATTATCCTCGGACACACTGTAAACTCCGCAAGGACTCCGTATTGCACGTCCAGACTTTCTATGTCCCAGGATTCCTCTGCTCCCTCATGGAATGATCGATAATGATCTATGGATAAACCTAAAGGTTTGAACATGGAAGTCACAAGCTGAAATACATATCAAAATGCTACTGCGAGCAGCATATCCAAACAACCCACTGGGACTGAGGTTTAGATGGATGTAGGATTTCGCGGATTGTTTGAGGAAACGAGTAATAAGCGTGCTATGGATGCAAGCACGTAAGTAGTTAAGCTCCAGTAATACTGACGACCTGTAACAACTCCTCTCCATGAGTGTGTGTGTGTGTCAGGTATGGTTATGTGACTTGCTAATACTCGCTAATACCAAATTTATTTAGAGTGCACAGATGTGTTGTCTTGCAAGATAGCCTGGCTGGCGAGTCCAGTCTCAATAACCTGCTGCTGTATTAGACTACTGCCAGAAGCTATGACTTCGCTTGGGGTCGCGTACTAAAAGTTCATTTGAGGCCTTCCAACCGTATGATATACCTGATTCTTCACTTAGAAAATGAACCAGAATGAGAGTGGTAAGAAAATGTAGGTTTGTCTTGCATGATTTATGGATAATCGTACATGATAATGGTTCTCACGATAGCATTTCTGTAATGATGGGGTAAAAACACACACACGCACGCACACAAGCGATTTCCGTCGTAGAGTGTACAAATATAATATGGCATAGATCAGAGAAGAACAAACGGTAACAGCTTTCCTCTGCCGGATACATTAATTATATTTCCAGTTTTCTAGGTATACCAGTTTATAAGCGCAACTGCAGTAACGGTACTTTCTCAGCTTAGTTCTCGGTCTGAGCCTCCCAAGCTAGCGTGCGTGCCAAAACAACCACCAAAGGTGTACAAGATATATTAACGCCCCAAACGAAGTCAAGAGCATTTGTACAGCGCTTCATATATATAGCGTAAGCGGTAATAACTTTCTGGAAATTCTGACGCGTTCTGGATGCACCATTGGCAACCGGCAATCGGCCAGTACTGGGTCATGATTGGCTGTTGGGTCCAGATTTTCGACCAATCAGATCTGGGCTTGATGCCGGACCGTCAAGCGTCTCGAATTCCTGGCCAATCTTGTGTGGGATAGGTTTTTGGCCGAAGCAGCACCCGACTGCGGGCGGTAAAGCGGGATCTGCGTGGAAATCCGCCTAACACCAGGCTTACTTTAAACTTCTTGACATTTCTTCAGCGTACTTGCCAAAACAAATCAATTGTGAGGAACTACGTGCAACTGTCAATGAACCCGTGGGTCCATCACTGGAGACTGCGTAGTTATGCGCATTCAACCTGAGCAATTTTATCATCTAGCCTAAAGTATAACATGAACGTTCTTGTTTAAAATCATACATCTGGTTGTGCAATTTATATCCGCAAACGCAGCAAACGTCTTTCAAAAATTGATTAATCATCACCAAGACTACCTTCTGAATGTCGTATTTGACAAATGCATCTGACGGTGCGGTTACTTTAGTGAGTATCCAACCTGTCCAGATTTATTTTTGTGGCAGACAGTGGCAGTTAAAACCGGTTATAAACCATCGTTTATTTGCGATGATGTCAACTGGGAAACACTCGAAATTTTCTTGGGATGTTATCAGCTCTTTATTTAAGGAGCATAAATGAAGCAAAAGGTTTCAACTTTTCTTTTATGTGTTGTTCTTCATATCCAATTATCTAAAGTTCACGAATTCCATTTCAAATACCTCCACGTAAATTTAGTTTCATCTTTTATAAATCATCAGTAATAATACCTCCGCCTTAAAATATATATAATGTGACAATATAACAATACATAGTACATTATTATAATAATTTAATATAATAGTAATCATGATCACATGGAAAACGTTTGTTTCTCCAGGCATTATGTAACTAGATTTAAAGACAAGTATTCCAGATTTGATTTCAGTTCACTGAAAGAGAGATAGAAACTTTATTCTTACTTCATAAGACACTTACGGTAGGTCTCATAGCCCAGGTTTCATCACCGCGTTTTTCGCCGTAAGTGGTTTTACTGCGGAAGATTACTGATTGTCATTGATGTGCTATGTAGCTCCGCAGGGTTGCTTCTAATAAGAGACGTCCTGCTGTCTAACATCCTTTGCAGGATGCGTGAGGCCTCAGAGTTTTTTCGCACATAAGTATGCAGTATCTAACGCGTCAAACGTCGTGGGAAAATACGTGGCCATTGCATTGCTCTGGATACAAAGCGAGAATACACGGTGATACTCAATATATCCTGTCGCAAGATTATTAAAAATTTTGTGTTCTGGTCTAAGCCAACGCTGAACACCATAGAATAACTATTTTCCCTTTATTTTGCGTGCCTTTTGTACGTGCAATATGTGATTACTTTTATCCTAGTAAGGCTTTGCTTGGGCACGGCGGAAAGTAAGTGTTGATTTGGAATGAAATTGCTCTTACGCGTTTCGGAATTTGGTATATTTAAAACTATCACTGGTTGAAAAAAACTTTCCGTCAAATGTTGCGGAAACTAATCTAAAGTAACATAAATTTCCGGCAAACGTATTAAAACAATAACAGCTGGTTGATCGGCATTCATCCGCAAGCTGCACAGTAATGAGGAAGCAAATTGTGGTAAACAAATCAGAGAATATTTTGTTCCGTAGAAATCCACTGATTTTACCCGTAAATTCCAAAACGAATTTCCGTGCGAAATCCCTCATTTGAAACCAAGTGTATTTTCACACGGCCACATGCTTCTTGTCATTTCCTATCCACAAAAAAGAGATATTTAAACCAGATGAGCATATTGTTATCTCGAATTTGTCCACGAAACTTTAAAAAGCTAGCCTAAAATTATTGAAAAATGCCTTCGTCATATTCGACAAATGTCCGCAGCACCTCAAGTTAATCCGAAGATCGACCCACTTGAACGATAAACTCGCCGGCAGGTTCACCTTCATTTTTTTGCCTTGCATCTAATGTGCTATGTTTCTAATTGGCCAATGAGATCGGGTAGCATATATCTGCGGCAAATGTGTGCTCACACTTACCGGCGAAAACCACATCCACACGGACATAGATAGGCATACGATTGGCTTTCGTTAACTTTTAGATAGCCAGAGAGTTACTGCGCCACATGAATAGAACCTACGTATGTTCCTTTGTAGTGCTTTGCCGCGTAATGCCCCGCTAAGTGTCTATCAAGATTTGTATGTGGAACAGTCACCAACTTCCGGGTTAACGAAAGCCACCGGTATATCATCGGATTACCGCAAGGACTCTGCGTCGACCGGACCGGCAAAACTCTAAAGATAATGCCTCGCGATCGACCAAGTACATAAAGATGCCAGGTTCATTTTATTACTGTCGTTCGGGCATTTAACGATAAACCAAATTTTTCTGTAAAATATTCAATGTTGCATTAACTGAACACAAGGCATTTGTTTACCATCGACCAAAAGCACAAAGTGCTGCCTGAAACGAAATCTCATCTGCCTGATCCATATGCTTTTGATGAATCAGTCTTCACGTGCTGCCATATATGTACCAGCTGTAGTTTGATGCCCTGGCACAACGTACGCCACCGTGCTGACAGAAGGATGGGTAGCCCGAAAGGGCACCGAGTTGATTTAGGTTGTTGTGAGGAATCCCTTACAGGTTTGCAGCCACAATAAAAGCAACCGGTAGAGCGCATGAATCCCAAAAGTATTTGAAGCCGCTACGTTACGAAAGTTGCACGGAAGCAAAAAATCCACAGAACCTCCACATATACGGCGTCAACGAGTCTCCTAAATATACGGGTATTTCGGTTTCGCCACCATCAAATTGGTCCACATCTTTAGTCCAATTCCAACGACTCCCGGACAGCTCACCCCTTATCTGTAATCCCGAAAAACCACTCTTCCATAATGTATGATGTTCTAACGTCAATCCGAGTATTGACCTATACTCCTCTTAGTGACAATATGCTAGTTGTTCCCAAATGACTCAGCTGTTTGACGTTTTTCAAAGCAAATTTGTTTTCCCAAAGCACTGCTTTACCAGCTTTCAGCCTCGTTCTGCAGCAATATTAAAGGGGTGCTGAGGGGGGCGGGTGAATATGGATCAATAACCTTCCGGTAGACTTTTCGTAACGTATTTTTATTTACCCGGTAATGCGGTTTTTTTCGGTCGGCAGGGGGAAAACGAAACATTGAAGGTAAATGAGGAAAAGAAAATTCCACACGCGAACCACCACCAAACTCACATTTTTATCGTGCATTTTCCATACACCAATGTGTGTGATATAACTGGTTTTGTGGAAGTTATTTTAGTAATGCTTGTTGCTCGAACTTATAGAATTAATTTTAAACCCTACTTACAGTAGAGTAACACCATGACGTTTCCGCGTAGGACTGAACATATTAACGGTTTTTTTGTATCTGAATTTGCAGAATCCATACATTTCAAGGGGCATTTCTTCCAAATGGTTTTTCTTTCACATAACAAGTAAATAAGCCGCGCCTTCCGTGAAGTTATAAGTTGCTTAAGCCACTGTTTCCTCAAATTGGCAGATGGCAATTCGGGTTTCTGTGTTTTCAATTTTCCGGGCTTTGATTTGTTGGTAATCCTCGTCAATTTAGAGCACAACCACGACTGAATTGCCTTCATAACTTGGTTGATTTTTCCCTTGGAGCCAGTAGAATAACCGCCCATCAGGACCAGTTTTTTTGATCCTTCGCTCTAAATTATGCACCCTTAGAGTTTGACCAGAGGAGAATCATGGGAACTGAAAGTGCCAGGAATCAAATTGCGTGATTGGCTGCATCCGACTTCGAAATAAGTCGTAAGTTGTGCACTTGTCTTTAGAAAACCTAAATAGTTCTGTTGCATAGCTTGGTACGCATTTTACATTCGCGATATGTAAAGCCCCCTAGAATACCAGGTTATGGTCAAACCTGAACCACGCTATTGGGGACTGGCCAATAGACTTGGAGGATAGATATTTTCATCCAAGCTCAAACATGTGTTCACTACCTGGAGACAAGAGAACTACTGAAATGAAGAACATCAGATAGCATGTTTTGCTGACGTGCCATCAGTTGGCCTGTCAGCTGAAGGGTTGAATGACCCACTCAACCCCGCACTGATGATATCACCTCGATTGGTGATGAAACGTTTGCAATCCAACTGCCAAGCTCGGCGAACAGACCAACAATCAATCAGCGCACCCGAGCTACCTATATTCCACAACATTGCCGACTCCCTGCAGTGATTGAATCCGCATTGCATCACAGCACATAAATTTAACCCTTATCTACATAGGTTTACGATACCCACAGAACTGCCTATCTAATCCATGAAGCAGATGCCCAGCATGATGACACAGCGACTAACAAGGCGAGATTTTGCCGGAAGACCCTTTGAAAAAAAGCCCTCGCAAGATGTATCAGCCTCTCAAGATTTCTAGGTTACACTGATTAAAATGCATGGCCTGCGTTGGATCAGACAGCTTCTGCAGAGTTATATTTTTCAGCCTTAGGTTGACTGGAAACAACGTAGGCGAAGACAATTTGTCATCCACAAAGTATGAAATTACGCACCGGTAGACTCAGTGGAGTTAACAACTGTCCCCTACAATGACGGCATTCACCAGACAACCAAGCACTAGCCAATGGAAGACATAGGTCGATCACTCAATCAACGGCTGTCCTACAAAGATATCGTTTTGGTCGGGTAGATTTCAAGTCTCATCTACCCAAATAAACTGGAAAAATTCGGCATTAACCGACCCACTCAGTATCCGTATCTGCATTGCTTTTCATTTTCTTTCGAGCAAAATTGTGGCAGTTTTGGCCGATTTGCCCGCGGTGTTAGCTTTGAAGATTACAAGCTCAACTGAACTAAATCCCGCGGCGTAGTCATCCAGCTGCTGTGTGAAAATTGGTTCATTCATTTCACATCCTGAAGATAAGGATGATGAGGATGATGGTGAGTGATACAAATAACGTGTACAACATTAGGCGTGCATGAATTGCCGCGTGTTCACACACACACACACACATAAAATAGCCGTGCGACCACGCGCTTTCAACTTAATATATGCTATCGACTTATCTGTATATGCTACATTTATGAAACGGAATGCTAATCACCAAA
Organism: Clonorchis sinensis; assembly: GCA_003604175.2. Taxonomy (NCBI): domain Eukaryota; kingdom Metazoa; phylum Platyhelminthes; class Trematoda; order Opisthorchiida; family Opisthorchiidae; genus Clonorchis; species Clonorchis sinensis. Next base: position 21,252,815 of record CM030375.1, read on the forward strand.
GTCGACTCATTTACCTTATTAGTAGTGCATTACCACTCATTTACTGTTATTCTTCGAATTCTCGGCTGTATGTTTCAAGTCATGGATTGTTGATTCCCCATGTGAATCAACGGCGATCAGCGGTAATTTTCCTTGTGTTCTGACTACTCACGAGTAACGTAACTTACGGCCTAAGGTCGCAACCACCGAAATTCCGGCGCACATGTCTGGAAGTCAATAAGCTGTAGAAATTTTGCAAACAGCCCAGTTTCATGATTAAGGTTTGCTTGTTCTTCAGTAACTGAATTCAATATTTGTAGTCCGTCCGTCATTGGTCGCGAGGAAAAGTGGACCGACTGAGAGTCGAACTCAGAGTTCCTTGGATGGCGGGCAAGCGCACTGGCAACGAGCTACCGCGTCAAACCACCGACCGAAAGACAGTCCCTTTACCTCCCAAACGTACTGGTTGTTTCTGCGCCGTTATCACCCTATACGGCCAACTCACACTGACAGACTGCCCGTATATGTATGTTTGTACATCGTTTAGTGCTTACTTGTTGTTGCTTGTAGAAATCCCTGCCGCTTCATTGACTATTTTCCGCTCCCGCCGATTGCGTCATTATTGATTGTACGTTCGCTTAATTTACGATGCTTACTAACCCGTTGTTTGTAGAACCAGTTCCTGTCAGTCTTCAATACATCGTCTGCTGCCCACGTCTGTCTGCTCTTATTGTCCACTGGCTACGAACTGCGTATAATCTAGTAGTCGCAATCGTCCTGTGAGATCCATAGCCGCATGGATCTTACATGGATCTTGGGACCTAAAGCGACCACTGTTTTTGCCTAAGTTTGGCATTCTGATCTCGGTCAGTGGTGGGGAAAGCTGACCGCACCAAGTCGAGTGCTAAATAAATGGATTACCAGGCCTTTTGAAGTTTTTTTGTATCTAACAGCATAACAGGCCATTATTTGCAACGTGCTGCGGTAGCACAGAAAATTTGACGCGATTCGTCGTATGCTAAACTGAAAGGTCCATTAAATTTTTCCATACTCTGCAGCTGTTTGAAAGCTTCCAATGTCCATAATTCAACACACAATTTATTCGCAAATTCGTTTGTAGTGGAGAAGATGGAAAGACCCGCAAGTGAGCTGTTAATTGAGAAGTTGTAATCAGTCCTTTGGTTCTTTCGCAACATTCCATTTTTGTGTTGATCGCTTTGTGATTTCGCAGAGCTTATGTACGGTTAATCCGTGTAACAATCAATAAATAAAAGTAGACCTGGCAACGTCGTATTCATCTTGCCCATTTTTCACATTCTACTGTTTACAAATACAGAAAAATTAAACAAATCACGGAGCATACCAACCGTTTTATTAGCACTGGTTAAGAACGAAACGATTCTGTGGGCTATTTCCGATGCGCAGCGACTGGTAAGCACCCGCATACACTCGTCTTGCGCGACAGGTCACACCCTCCTCTAAGTGGTTATTCAAATTACTGTCAAAATTTAGTAATGTTGAACGACAAAATCTATCACGTGAAATCTACTTCGTGCAGCCAACTAACTTGGAGTTCCAATGAGAATGCACGGAATTGCCTGGAAAAATGTGGGATTGATTTGTGACAACATATGGGCAAGCTAAACTATACAAGAAATCTTTATCCGTGTCTTGCTATTTCATTTGAAGACAATCGGTAAGACCAAACACCTTTTGATGGTATTCGCTCGCATTTAGTTCCTTTCGAAAGAGTTAACAACACTGCGTGTTAACGGTCCGATGATGAATGCTGTTTTGCAGCATCTTTGGAAACCTGGTTAAGTATACGGAAAGTTTTTAATTTAAAACAGCCCTTCTCAAAAACTTACGCACTCACATCCACTGAGTGGCCATAGGGCTCATTTTGAAGATAATTTAATTTGAATTCTGTGTATGTTTTCTACGATACAGAGCGTCTGACTAGTATAAGTACGTTTGTTCTCATCGGACGCCAAAAGTTATCTTAGGACTCCAAACAGCCAAGCCAGTCGTGAGGCTTTGTGGTGGGACAGATTCACATATATTGATGTTGCGGGATACACAGCTTGCATTCTCAAGAAACTCAAACAAAGCAAAGCACACGCACTTACATCTGGTCCGTATTTGCACTTTTAAAAGAATGAGTGAATGCAATCCGGCGCATCACTGATCGACATTTTCGCTCTCACTGAAAACACTTGGCCAACGTAAGCAAACGCGACGTCCACGTTAATTTGTTTCATTTGACATCCCGTTCGCCAATAAATCATAAATTAATACCCAGCCAAGTTTCTGCTACACTTGATGTGTGATTTTTGGTTGCCATAATTTTGAAGTCTTTATCTTTTACGGCAAAGGAGACACGAACGATTGCTGACCGTTCTCGTGTTATCATACATCATAAATATGGAGTGTTATTTTAAGATAAATAAAATCCGGAAAATATCCAGATACAGTATTACAAGGAAAGCATGTACTGGATTGTGGAACCTACATCTAAACCACCTGTGACAGGCCGGTCCATGAGGTGATGATACGGACTGCAAAAATGCTTCAAATAGCTTGGAGCAACCCCTAACTGAGGAATCACAGAGCCTGATGGAGCAATCATCTCTAATCGAGTTGACGTTTTATAGACTTCAATACCGGTGTTCCGCGATCAAAGAAATTCATTCATAATCCCGAGCGCTGTACGTAATTTCTGGAATATGTGAGAAAAACATCATAATGGAAGCTGTTTCTCGGATGTGTCAATTTTCAATCGGTGCTTTTTTCAGACTCATCTAAATTCCGTTCAACAAAGTTTCTCTCGAATTACCCAACTCATCCTGCTTAATATGGTCCGACTGGGCGTCCAAACAGCCTCCAATACCTATACATAAACACAAATCTTAATGGTATATTTTGTTCTGCAAGTGCCATTCTTACCGAATTCTGCCACAACAACTATGAAAGTATAGGCACCTTGGTGTTTTGAACGTTGTTCATACCTGATCAGGTACAGTCACTTTTGAAAACTCTTCATATATTTTGTCAAATTTTATCTACAGATATCAGACCATAGCATATACGTTGTAAGTTGCTGTGACATGACGTGGGCTTGTGTTCGGGAGAAACATTATACACTCCGAACTCTTGCATGCGGCGAGACATTCGCTGAGTTTTTAATGAATATTTTTTTTGAAGATTTAGAGCGGTGATTTAATGTTAAAACCTTTGCATTTATCCTACTAACACGGATATTTTAGTATGCAGCAGAATTTAGCATAAGCGTTCCTCTGAGTTGTGGGTGTTTATCTGCGGCTGTACTTATCTTTCCTAAGTAAGACCTCTCGGATTTACTCATGAAACTTTCTGTCATTGCATTTGGAACACAAATGATTTGGACACCAAGAGAAATCGGAAGAACATACTTCACAAACTTGTTTTAGAAAAAAATCATCATGGATCTGTTTGGTTCAACTAAGACTACGGCGGTAAGTAACATTTAGGTGTTTTGTGTCTGCAAGCTAATACTTAGTGTAATAGGCTAGTGAGGAAATCCCTTCACTGCAAAGTGATTTACTGGCAAACACCAACTAATCAATTACAAGTCATTAGACAGGAAACTAATCATCTCATATGCATATAGTCTTCAAAAATTGCATACTAGCATGTGTCTCCTTAAAATGGATGGATATTCATCGACTATTACTCAATAGTAAACGAACACTGCAAATTATTTCAACAAGTTCTGTAATAAACGTCACCTTTGCTCAAATGCGCTGGGGCGTTGCTTTGGTATGAAACAGACTACTCGCATGCTTCATCAGTAGGGTCTACCGCTACACTAATATATCTTAATACGGAGGCGTAGATATTACGTGGTTACTCAAATGCCATGGAGCAAATTTGCGTTCCAAATAGACGAGTCTTTTGTGAACACAACTAATTGATTTACGACTAGTTGTTTAAGCTCCCAGGATATCATTTTATCAGATTTAATTATTGGAGCTTTCAATATCTCAAAAGTTCAGTACGTCGGGAAACAAGCTCGATGATACACAAATCTCTGGCTTTCAATTTGGCAAGCTTCCAAGTCAGCTTTTGATGCGCCGTTTATAGAGTGACGGAACATTTAAATTCTCAGGATAAAAGGTTGTGCAGTTGACCTTCAAAGCACAAGTTTATTACATACAAATTTTCCTGCAAGTAATCCAGGAGTTATTGAGATTAATCTTCTAACATACGTTTCTACGGTCCCACTTTTAAATGCTCAACACTATGACTGAGGAGTAGACAGTGTTTTTCAGTGCTATGTACATCTCCTTTGCAACACATTTTTTGGTTAGCCGCAGAAGACTTATCGTGCATTAGCGATGACCTCCAATGTATAAGGTTGACAAGCGCAAGCCACGAGCAACGGTCGACATCTAGGAATGGGGCAAAATACATAGGACGAAACCTCAACCAAATGATTAGATCGTCGTTTGGAACTTCTGACGACTGCAGGCCACGATGACAAAGATGTTTCGCATGGTCAGTAACTTCTCAGATTTTGACTAGTCAATAAACGGTGTGGAGTGCGGACTATCCCGCATTTGGTAACTGTTGTCTTGGTGAAATGACTGGCAAAATGCAACTGGTACATTAAGGCCGATTAACTAAAGGGCGTAAACATTTGTCGCCGGAATCAAGGAGGATTGATCGAAAGTTGTGTACGCCTGAATGTACTTAAAGATTTCTCAAGCAGAATTTGCATGCGGTTTCTAGTAGGCTGAGGAGCCTAAATTAGAAACCTAATTGTCCATCAGGCATTGAGATTGCTTGTTTAAAAAACGGGAACGAGGACACTAGCATCAATTTGAACGTTTTTCGTTTTTTGTTATAACCTCCAGAAATGACGTTTTGTGGCCACTCTGACTTACGAAGAAGTAAAAAAGCAAAAAGAATCCAATTGTTGTCTAGACATCACATTGTTTCTCCTATTTGTGATAAGTCCATTCAAGAACCTACCTGTTCCCCGGAAATAGCACAGTGGGTAGTGATGAGGATCCTTTTACTCACCGACGTTTTCTGCAACAGTTATGACCATTTACCGCTTTTCAACAACTTCAACAACTTCCAGGTTCAGCGCACTTGAAACTTTTTGAATTGAAGTGGTCTTACTAACATATTATACACTTTTGCTGCAGTTTTTTCCATTCTTATCACTTTACCGTTGGTTGAACTTTTGCGTTCGAACAGCTAAGGATCAAAGGTGCTCTCTCGAAGCAAGAAAACGTTTGTAGGGTTAGATTAGGCACAGGGTTTTCAAGGAATATGTGCGGTTTTCTCACTGAGCGAACAGTTCGCCGATGGTCGCTAGTCATAAGCACGTCGTAAGATGTGGTTCTTTGGATTTTAGATTAGGCACAGGGTTTTCAAGGAATATATGCGATTTTCTCACTGAGCGAACAGTTTGTCGATGGCCGCTAGTCATAATCACGTCGTAAGATGTGGTTCTTTGGATTCATACTATGTCTCAGGCCACTTGATTTCTCACAAAGCAGAGATACGCTTATTGACAATGCCAAGTAAATCTCAAGGCGTTTACTGCGCTTGTTGACCGAGTAGTACAGTGAAATATCGGGTCTGGGATTTAGTAGTCCGACGGACTGAGTTTATCACGGTTTTGATGCGGCTCCTTTTCAGTTCGTAAATAGGATGTAGGCCATCAGCTTCCTAATGGCAAATACAGTTCCCAGAAAAAGTAGAAAGTGTGGCGAATGGTCAGTATGAAATATATATTACTTAATTTTCCTCTCGTTTGTGAGCAAAGTGACGCCAGCAGGATTTTAAGGCATTTTAATTAGGCAAGCAACAAAAGGGCTTTAGTGTTTGGTAACATTAACTGGGCATTAAAGGATCGAAATGTATCTATTAAAGTGTGTGTGTGTACTGCGTACCCCGCAACAAGTCTGTGTATCTAGTTACTTCCCCGGGAAATCCAATCTAAATTGGTAACACTAGTTTAATTGCCAAACATTGAAAGCCTCTAAACAAATAAACATATCTCCAAATCCTGGCCATTGAAACGACCAATCAGGTTTACCCCAAGTAAACAGGTGTGCATAGTACACCAATGGAGAAAATTGAAAACATAGGTTGAGGTGCACCATCAGCAAAGTTTAGACTGGATAGTTAGGACGGTTAACAACTACCTGATGCTGAGCTATGATTGCATATCGCATTCTGATCGATAACCACAAGAAGACGTTCCGCTCATCCATACAATGCACGTGGCCGCCAATGGTCCCCATCTTTCAACATGTAGGATTCCACCTAGTCTACCGAATGCAGTTAACGCTCCGTTTTGAAGCCTAAGACATAGGCGTTATCAGTCTACTTCAATAGGTGCAAATCATCTGCAAAGAGGGAGAAAATATAGAGCACCAATGAACTAGCACAAGTGAATTATCGGACAGTGGCATTAGATTTCAACTTAATTCTAGTGAAAATTCAGCAACACGTACAATTTCAACCCGCCAGTGTTGCCGACGTTCAGCATTGCACAGTTCAGGAATTCCAGATATATTCACGCCCGTATACGTCCATCTAGAAAGCGGAACACCTACGTCGACTTTGCTGTGTGCTATCGAGCAAAAATAGTATAAACAGCTCCCCAATCTTATTTGGTCTGCAAGATGTCTTTCATTCAATGTTCCCTGACGGGAATGAAAGAGCTGACCAAACAGTATTTCCAAGATTGATTGATGTAAACAACTCGTAGACCATTCGTCCAAATTCTAAGAAGTATAATGTCCAATAAACAGGGGGCGCTATTTATACCAAAGCCTGTGGAAGAACGAGCAAGGACCCAACCGAGGCGCAACTTTCTCCCATCAACTCAAATTCAAGTTGAACACGTGTGCACAACATTCATTCATTCAATAAACGTCGAAGAATGTTCAAGAGGACGACTGAGAATGGCGATCTTTCGAAAAATTGGCGTGGATGGTATACTTAGTTTTGTGTTTTATGGCTTGTAACCGATTGGTTTGTGTTTTCTGATAACCTACCTTGGAGCCAAGGGCGATATTCCTTTCACCAGCATCCTAGGGCTAGCAGATACTCGCATTCTTAGAAACAACAATGAATTCGGCATAACGCTTTAGTCCACTGAAAGTTTTTTCCTCATCAAACATAATCCCATACCATCCAACTCTTGTTGTATTTTGTCCGTCTCACTGTATGTGAATCATCAGATCACTTTCAAACCAACAGGGTTTACTAGATCAAACCACCATTTATAAGAGCCGAAAAGTTAATGGGGCATAAAATTCTAGGAAACCAGCTATTGTGAACAGAATGGGGCAGAGTATACTTGATTTTCGCGTGTATAGTCCTGGAGGTAGGGTATTATACAGGCTTTTTTAGCAAACGTTGATACTTTTGGTGATGCGCTCTACACCTCTGTGATCACGACACAAACCAATTGCCTTGTAACGAAACACGTACGCGGAGGCGAGAGGTTTCAGACAACATCAGTTAGTGGAACATCGGAGGTTATCTTGCTATTCGTTCTGTATGCGGGAATACCAGTTGAAATGACCAAAGTTACTAGAGACGTGGGAAATGTGGGTGGTTCTGTCTGATTTTAGACCGCCAGCTTGGAAAATGCACGTCAACGTTGATTTCATATATATATATAGATATATATATATATAACACATATTTCCTGACCTACCTATCACCATCAATGACTTCAGGTCTGTTTATTCCCCGCGGTCAAGTACATTATCGCTTTCCGGCCCCTCATTTGGACGACAAAATAGTAAATTCGTATGATAGCATTTGTTGCAATTGGGCAATGCTTCATGATTGTACTGGCCAACCTAGACACCTATTTATCGAATTTCAACGAACACCTGGTTAAAACTGGCCCCTACTCGTCTCGTTGCACCATTTCTTGTAAACATAATTATTAAGGTCGTGAAGTTGGAAAATCTACTCCTCAAATCCAGCATTTTGACTCCTGGCTACGAATGGAAAACTAGTTAATCCTCCAGTCGAAGACCTCGTTAGGTTAAAGCATTCACGAGTACTTTTTGTCAAATATTTTGGCTGACAATAATCAAAAACAGTATTCCGCACAACAATGGATTGTACTCGGCAAGCCTTCCGATTTGTGCAGATATCAGCCGCATGTGTCCGGGTTGCCAGCATACCAGAATTTGATGAGACACATAATCAGCATTCTTATTCAAAATGCCCAACTTTTGTGAATGTCAGTCCAATTGAGAAAGCTGAACTGAGGTACGGATTTGTACACAGTAAAACTTATACATAAAATGGTTATCGCTTCAATCATGCAGTATGACTGCAACGAGGCTGAACAAATCATCCCAAAACAACAGTAGCACACGAGAAATATGGGGATAAAGTTGCACCACCCAAGCAGTAGCCGCACATGACGTGAATGCCTGCTATACAAATTATACCTGGAGACTAATGATATGAATGAATCTCGCTCTTGGAAAACAAAGATCAAGTAAACGTTGACTTAGAATGGGGGGATGCGCACTACAAGTTTCATTTTGCGCATGTTAAAATGGACCTATTAATTTGCCGAAGAACTGAAAAAAATCAGACAGAAGCAATTTCCGTTCGCTTGCAACCAAAGATCGACTATTTATTCATGACCACCGGATTCGTATCAGATCACACAGCCATAACGTGTTCGATGAACTTAAAAAGTCCGGTAATCCAACTCAGGCGGTAATCAGTTTACGGCTTTCAAGGCGTAGTAAATGTATCCGGAACAGCTCGTCTGCGCGTAAGCCTAGCACCAATCTATTAGACAACGATCGCTGGCATACGATCTGTTTGCACAGCAGTTTTCACGCTGGACCAGTTGACTGTAAACTTGCATTTCTACTGTAATCACCCGTTAGAGAAAAGATCACTACTTAGGCAGTGCACATCGAAACCGCTCACTTACGCTGAATGGATAAAAACGGCTCTAAACCATTTGACGACAACCAAGAAAATACTGCCCGCGCTTGTCATGTTTTCGTCCATTATCAAATTCCTACTGAAATAAGCCTTGTTTTATATAACTAACGCGTTCTGAAATAGGTCAGAACCGCGCGACACTTAAAACAGCGAGTGCGACGGGTGAAACAATACTGTTGTGGTGTACAAATACATACCGAATGAAAATAGTCTTATTTTCACAGATATTTCTCAACCTATTTATTTTGTCAATATATCGAATGTCGGTTCGAATATATTCTTAACTGATGTAAAGCCCGCGTGATTGGCCGTAAAAAATTTTTGTTGTTGTCAGCCCAAACCATGAGTATGTCCAGAACAACTCATAATCCACAAATATTGCTGCCAGGGGCAAATCAGACGGTTTAATTCCGTCATAACCCCATACTGTCGAGTGTCCAGCGTCTTGGTGTTGAGCAGGTAATCCATGACAGGGACTTTGACAAGGCGCTCTAGGGTACGGGAGAGCAAGCAAGTATGATGGATGCCACGATTGCTAGCTGGAGCAGTTCGTGGACCTGACTTATAGTGCGGAACAATGGTAGAGTGCTTCCACTAACTTGGAACCGTGCCAGTGATGAAGAAGATCTTGAAGAGATTAAGGATGACGGTGGAGATGTCCTGACTACCGGCTTTTAGGATGAGTGAGAGGATACCGTCAGTTGCTGGGAAATTGGAGTCTCTAAGGTGGACGAGTGAGGAAGTTAAATCAGATAAATTAACTGGGAGTATGCAGAGGGTGAGGTTTATTTCATCAGCAGATGTAGTCACTACGGAACCAGTCGGCGAGCAATGAGTAGTAAGGTTCGATTCGGAGGGCACATAGCAGCTGGCAAAGTAAGAGTTTAACGATTCAACGATATCAGCAGGGTCAGAAAGAGGCTTCCCGTCAGCGGCCACACTACTGGGAATTTCGGGGGAATTAGAGAAGCAACGCATGTGACAGGCGTTCCAGTATCTTAGATTCAAGAGAGAAGGATACGGCAGTAAACTCCTAGCGCTTTTCAAGAACTGGGTTTCTAGTTGTAATCTCAGACCTAATTATGTTTATTGGAATAAGGAGGGAGAGGTCATGGACTTCACGGGAGAGCCTAATGTACTTCTTAAGTCTATGGTCTATAGCAGATAATCGTACGGCTGAACGACAACCAGAAACACAGGAAGCTCGTGTGGGAGCAGCTAGAAATAGTGATGATAGTAGGTTGCCGTAAAAGCTGTTGGCCACGCTTTGCGTGTCACGAGAGAGAAAGTACTCGCTTCGGGTCTTGTGTCGCAACGAGATTGCAAAGACTTCAAGACCGCAAGGGGAAAGGTGAAGGAGCTGAAGGGGGAGGAGTCCAGCTGCAAGTGACAATACAATGGTCGCTATCAGGGAACTTCGAGTTGACTGCAGTGGTGAGACACAGATAACCACCGACGAGGGCAGTGTCCAGGGTGTGGCACCGCGTGTTGGATGCCTTGCAAGCTGGGATCAGCCTTCGACATCAGGTTGGGCAAGTAGAGGCGAAGGGTGCAAAGGGGAGTTTTGTTTTGACCAGATCTCAGGAAAGATCATTTGATATCACCAACGGTTAATTTGTTTGGGTGGGGTAGAGTTTGGGTGTGGGAAAGAGGCGTGAATAGATGGTTAATCGAGCTGGTGGAGTGTGGAGGGGGTATGTACAAACACCCGAGGATGAATGGCGGGTTTGCCCGACAAGCAGAAAGCCAAACAGGGTCTGGAGTGTCCGCCAATAGTGGATCGCTAATAGGGAAAACTTCCATTTCACTTCTGGAGTGTATGAGGCGGCCACCACCACGACGCAAGATCATTTGATATCACCAACGGTTAATTTGTTTGGGTGGGGTAGAGTTTGGGTGTGGGAAAGAGGCGTGAATAGATGGTTAATCGAGCTGGTGGAGTGTGGAGGGGGTATGTACAAACACCCGAGGATGAATGGCGGGTTTGCCCGACAAGCAGAAAGCCAAACAGGGTCTGGAGTGTCCGCCAATAGTGGATCGCTAATAGGGAAAACTTCCATTTCACTTCTGGAGTGTATGAGGCGGCCACCACCACGACGCTGGAAACGATCGGAACGGAAAATAGTGTATCCCGGAAGGGAGATAAGGGCATCAGGCGTGCCAGGAGGGAGCCACGTCTCAGTGATGCATATGAAGGTTGGGCAAGCTATAGTGGAGTATAGAGGAGTGATGTACTGTAGTGTAGGTAAGTTAGAGCGAGTGTTGATTAGAAGAACGGAAATTATACTAGCGGGATCAGGGGAGGTGGGTAGGGTGGCCAGTAAAAGGTTGGTAAGCCCAGGGAGATCAGTATGGAATGGAATAGAGACGGGTGAATCGGAGTTCTCGAACTGGTGGTCGAGGTAGGACCAGTTAAAGATGTGTGGGAATAAGATGCTGGGGCGTACCGTGATGGGTATGGAGACAGCGCTTGGGCGGCGGTGCAGGCAACGGGGCTCCATGAACAAAGAGTTACAGACTGGGTCGAGTAATCGTTTGTAAGTGTTATCAACAGCATCAGAGGATGGTACCGTATGTAGCAGATGGACAGAAATAGTGGGATTTAGGTCACGCAAGATGGATGGGCGGATGCAGTGTTTAAGAAAATGGAAATGAGAGGGTAAGACAGGGCACTAAGAAGGCAGGAAGTTCTGTGGTGTACTTCAGCACCGAATCGTGGGGGGGCGGAGGGCACGGGTAGCCAAACTGGGCTCATTGGAGGAGATGAAATAAGAGGCATATGATAAGAGGTGCGAGACAATGGGAGGGGACAGGTGCGGGGAGGAAGCTACCGGTGTAGTCAAACTCTCTGAGAGGAGTGGGCTCTTTTGGGGGTGAACAACAATCCTCTGCGTTGGTCGTAGTGGAGAAGACTTTGGAATGGGAAGACGAGATACAGCTAATGTTCGTAGAGGTGAAGTTGCACGTGGTTTCAGAAGAAGTAGAGGCTGTGGTGGAGTAGGTAGTTGCCGGAAAACGATCCAAGGCCAATAATACTCGGGTTGTCATGAAGTGGAACTTGGTAGGGACTAGGATAAGGTAATGGTGGTTGTGGTTTAGAGATCCTGCCAAGGAACCGGGTTGCACGGTTTGAGGGGCTACAAATGTGCTTATGTGGAATTCTTGGTATAGTCAGGTTTGTAGACGAAGGACGAATAGCAGGAACCCGGGAAGTTAGTGTTGGAGGTATTAAGATACGAGGCTTGGACAGCAGGTGTATGAGCCTGAGGAAGCGTTTTGGTGGAAAGACACAAAGTGTCATTAGGTCAAGAGGTCTAGAGGACGGTTTAAGCGAAATCTAGCTCTCTTACACCATCTTCTGGACAAAAATACCTCCATAGCAGAGACTAGGCCAAAAGTAAATTCACGTGCTCGCTACACATTCCGTAACTCCGGCAGCCTCATTATATGCCCTCCAGCTCGTACCAACTTACGCTACCATTTCTTCTCAGTTTACTACGCTCGCATCTGTAATAATCCTCCTGAGCAGCTGCGAAACGACACGCACCGCCATGCTTTTTCACACTCCGGGGATAAATTAGTCACTTGTGAAACTGCTGGCGCTTTACCTTATACCCAACTACCTCCGATCTCCTACGTGAATCTGGCCCCATGCACCTTTTGATTTAGCGACGATACAGTTAGTCGGAAAGTGTAAGGTCTTGTTATTATATCTTGCTATCCCCTTGGCTTGCTTCAAGCGACTGTAGCGTGTTAAATGCCTGCTTGATCTGAATATGCTGTGTTACTGGCCCGTTTTTTCTCACACCTTATACCTCGTACTAGCGAAGTCTCCACCGTAAACTACTCGATCAGCTTTGTCTAATGACTGGTGCTCTGTTTGGACTAGCTCTAACTAACACAAACCAGGCCAAAGTCAGCGTTCATTTAATACTTGAGTGCATTATACGCCAATAAGTATATATCGTCCATCTGATTACGCCCTCCACAGCCCACCAAATACTCACAAACAACATTGCGGTACGCGTCTGCCTGACGTGGTCACTCACATCAACGCTTATTTGCCGTGAATCCTCTGCGTTGGTCGTAGTGGAGAAGACTTTGGAATGGGAAGACGAGATACAGCTAATGTTCGTAGAGGTGAAGTTGCACGTGGTTTCAGAAGAAGTAGAGGCTGTGGTGGAGTAGGTAGTTGCCGGAAAACGATCCAAGGCCAATAATACTCGGGTTGTCATGAAGTGGAACTTGGTAGGGACTAGGATAAGGTAATGGTGGTTGTGGTTTAGAGATCCTGCCAAGGAACCGGGTTGCACGGTTTGAGGGGCTACAAATGTGCTTATGTGGAATTCTTGGTATAGTCAGGTTTGTAGACGAAGGACGAATAGCAGGAACCCGGGAAGTTAGTGTTGGAGGTATTAAGATACGAGGCTTGGACAGCAGGTGTATGAGCCTGAGGAAGCGTTTTGGTGGAAAGACACAAAGTGTCATTAGGTCAAGAGGTCTAGAGGACGGTTTAAGCGAAATCTAGCTCTCTTACACCATCTTCTGGACAAAAATACCTCCATAGCAGAGACTAGGCCAAAAGTAAATTCACGTGCTCGCTACACATTCCGTAACTCCGGCAGCCTCATTATATGCCCTCCAGCTCGTACCAACTTACGCTACCATTTCTTCTCAGTTTACTACGCTCGCATCTGTAATAATCCTCCTGAGCAGCTGCGAAACGACACGCACCGCCATGCTTTTTCACACCCCGGGGATAAATTAGTCACTTGTGAAACTGCTGGCGCTTTACCTTATACCCAACTACCTCCGATCTCCTCTATGAATCTGGTCCCTGCACATTTAATTTCAGCGACGATACAGTTAGTGGGCAAGTATAAGATCCCGTTATTATATCCTGCTACCCCCTTGACTTGCTTCAAGCCACTGTAGTATATTAAATGCCTGCTTGATCTGAATATGTTGCGTTACTGGCCGGATTTTTTCTTGTTGACACGTTATACCTTGTACTAACCAATTCCCCATCCTGGGATAGTCTAAAAGCCCTGTCTAATGACTGGCCTAGCTCTAACTAACAAAACCCAATACTAGAGCGCATTATAGCCGATATGTATATATAGTCCATCTGATGATGTGCTCCACAGCCCAACACACACTCACGTACGACTTCTCGGCACGCCTCTGTTCAGTCGCAGTTTAGCCATAGTGCACTTGCTCTAAATATCAACATTTGGTTCCCATTTTCCTATTGGAAACTGCCATTTTCACTTACCTTCTCCGTGACCTGCCCTTACCAGCATCCGTTTGCTGTTTGCCTGTCCGAATCGACTGGGCTCTCTTACTGGCCTAGCTTTCCCCTGACCGGACAAAATAGCTGGTAGCTGGAGTTATTTATTGATGCACGAGTCGCAATTACGCCAGCTTGGTTGCTTGTCACCCTGCAGGTCTGGATGAAAACACCGTGTAGTGGACGGGGTACGCCCTGCATGGAGGGTCGTCCTGTTACGTTGCACCATGGTGAGTTCGTATATTCGCAACCCCTCTATTATCGCGAGTGCATCACACATCGCCGTTGGTTCTGAACCTGTCCCTTAATTCAGGAACTTCATCGGTTAGCCCTCGGTTGCTAGGTCAAGCAAAAAAATCCATCCTTCCGAAAGTTCACTAAGCTTGCTGTCATCCTCTTTTAGATTGTTTTTTTTTTATGCTGGACGCCGTTTTAACCTGCTGCCTCTCGGCATTCACCAGGCGTTACTGGTCTCATCCAATTCCCATTCTTCCCGAGCTTCAAACTTCAGCAGAAGCTTCTCCCAACGCCGGCGTTTCGGGCCCCAATTGGCCATTATTTATTCAATCAAGCTGGTTTCGGGTTTACGCCTACATTGTCCTCCAGTTGAATCCAAATTATACGTGACTTTACACCGGCCTTACTCTCTCTGTGGCAACCTCCTCGTCTAACCCAGGTCTGCTCGCCACAGAGATTCCTGTGGCGCATTATTGCGCATCCCCGCTTGATTGCCGCAACCATGAAGTTCCTCACGGGACTGTCCAGAAACCGAGGTATGTCGCGTAGTGATGACACAGCACTGCTATACCTGGTCTGATGGCACTCCCCCAACGAATTACTTCGTACTCTCGGCCGTCACCTCTCCTGCAGCCGAGTCATTGCAAATACAAGCGAATTGTTCATCCGGCCCTTAGCGACTCTGGGACGAGTTTGTTGTGGCCCGCTGAGATCTCGTTTTGATTTAACCATCCCGGTTATCCGCTGCAATTTCAGGTTGCCCCTTCCACAAGTTCAACGACTTTATCTACAGTGTTCGTTTGGTCCCATATATCTGCATCAGCGACATTAGCGAGTCTACTCAGTTTCAGTATAAACAAATTTTTTCAGACCACATTCCGTTAGTCTCCATTTCGAATTTCCCCCCTCTTGACCTACACTCATGCTTTTCGTGACCCTGGCCATTTACTTATCTGCCCAAGGCCAATGACAGTCAGCAAAGGTTCTTCAGTTATAATTTCACTCAGCCGGCTTCATCATTGAACTAGTCGTACCTCATGTCCCATTGTTCAAGTTTTTTTTTGTTTTACACAACATCAATTTTTCTCTCGCGATAAACGTAACGTGTCTCCATTTTTGTACGTGCCTCCCCATTATGTTGTTGATTAATTCACATGATCGAAGCCTTCGCCCGAACTTCCTGGGTCGCGTTTCTACATGTCGTTCAGCGGATTCTGCTCGTCTGAAAGACAGCCGAAGAAAACGTGAAGCACCACTCTTCAAGTTCTCAGCGCGGGGCAACCAAAAATGCGTCTAAATATGCTTTGAAGGGGTATTAGACGCAGCGTGAACAACAGTTGGAGGAAGGTCATTCCAAGCGCCAACTAACCTAAGGGGGAAAATCTCCTGGCTAATGAAAGTTTTCCCCCTGATAGTGAAAATCTTACCACGTGCCCACCAAGTGTTAGTTGCACCAACGGTGAAAAAGCTGTTGACCAAACGTTGCTCCTATACATCCACTTAGAGGACGCTGGCATTTGAAATCCAGGATTTCAAGTCATCCGCAAAAAGTAGACGTGGACTTAAAAGAACGTCATGAGGGTCGTCATTAGGGTCGTTGACGTGGATCAGAAACAGAAGTGGTAATAAAACAGAGCCTTGAGTAACTCCCAATAAGAGAAGCTTCAGCCGTACTGAACACACTACTCGTAAGGTTGCTGAGAAATTTCCGACAGTTCACGACCAGTTTTGCCCTTCTTGGGGCTCTTCAGGTGGGTGCAGTCCTCAAGTTTCCCTGAGAGTGAGTTTAAAATACTTTCACGTAATCAGGAAAGCCCAACTGACTGACGCGCAAAACTGCAACCCAGCAATTGTGAATTATTGGGATTTATCAATAAAATGCTGTGTACAACTTGTAACGAATAAAAGGATCACATTGTCACCTAAAGCAGCATAGATTAAGTTACTTAGGCATACACGGTGACGAATAAAAGACCAAGGTAATGAGGAAAAGCGAACTGATTTGTTGGGCTGAAACACGACGCGCACGCGTGTTACACGTGTACTGATAAATAACTCGCCTGTGTTATGTTCGTTTTAGGTAAAAGATGGTCGATTAAATTGGTTCGACATGCTAAGGGTTAAAAGATTCAGGAGGGGTTACAAATGCATAACGAGTCTATGAGGCAGATGAATTAAACAGCAGGCTCAGACAACGGAAGGGTTTGACCAAAGGAAAGGAAGCATACCGTCCTACCCAAGCCACCTTGGCTTTCCTAAACTACTGATACTCATCACCGGACACTAGCGGCTATGAGAGGCAAAGATGGTACAATTGACTTTAGCCACAGTCACCTCCCACAGTCTTTCATGTCCCCTACGGTGACCGAGCCCCTGTTGCTCATCCACTCCCTCTAGCATGCATATTTTCCCCATAGATCTGATTACTGTACCATCGGGAGTCTTGCGCACCAAAGTTCTGGCGCACCCATCCGATCCAGGTGTAGTGGCTGTTACAATTCCTTTCGACCAAGTACCGCACGTGTGTTGCTTTCCAATTATCAGTACCAGATCACCCACCCTTATGTTTCCTCTGGGAGTCCTCCACTTTTGCCACGACTGAAGCGGTGAAAGGTATTCTCTTCGCCAGCGGCACTAAAACGTCCATCATATTCTGATTCCACTGCCCAGTATATCGGTGCCGTAGTCCTGGATCTTCGTCTATAGGGAGGAATGGTACTCGTGGTAGCAATAGATAGTTCGGGGTCATTACATCAATGTTATCGGGCATCAAGCACTGGGACCAATGGGAGGTTGTTCAGTGCTCGTTCCACTTCCTTTAGGTATGTCGTCAACGATTCTTCTGTTAACAACCGCTCCCGAGAAACTGCACCGTGTATACGTTGAACCGACCCATCGTCCTCTCCCAGATGCCACCTCTGTGGATAGCATAAGGGGGGATAGGAAGCCAGTCAACTTGTCATTGTAACGTATCGTCCTTCACTTTGCTGCAGTTCAGCGTCTTCAAGAGTTGGTTCAACTCCGTTTCTGTCCGAACAAAATTAATGCCTCCATCACTGCAAACCTCCTCTGGGGTTACTCGTCGATTGATGATTCGAAAAAAATGCCAGGAGAAATGAGTCAATTTATGGCAAATAAGCCACTTCTATATATATCGCACGGGTCCTCAAACATTTGAAGATACACCTATACCGTTTCCTCGTAATACGGCCGCCGCCAGTTTGAAACGGTCCGAAGTAGTCGAGACCAGTCGCTGCAACGGGATATGCTGGCCTTACTCCGGCAACTGGGAGATCCGCCACTAATTGTTTGGTTGGGGGAGCTGACCTTACTTTGCATCCCATGCATCCCCTAATGATTCGATTGACAGATGCAACAGTACCTAGGATCCAATACCGTTGTCGCATTACTGCTGGAGTATGCGAGGTGCCCATATGATCTTCGAACTCATGGTTTTAATTAGCGGTGCCTCGCATTATTAGGTGATCTCTTGGGAGGATTGTAGGGTATTTTGTTAATCTTGACAGAGTACTATTGCCCAGTCGACCACCCACGCCTAGCAAACCATTGAGAGTAGTCGGATGTAACTTGTAAATCGGCGATTTCCTAAATAGCCCTTGATATGGCTTCAAGCCGAGCTTGCAAGTTGTACTAAGCTCCGAGGGAAAAGTTTTTAGCTGAACATACCACAATACCGATAGTTCTGTCTCGTTCAGTTCATCAAGCTGCAGAGTATTCTTAAGATCTGAAACCTTACCAACTCTTACTGCGAAGGTAAGATTTGAACCTGATAGACCAAGCTACCGCTCCCCGTAGCCTCACCCTCAATGAATAGAATGAGAGCATGTCATCTGTTGGAAGGTCGGTTGTCGCGGTAACTTCAACTCTAGATCTGTGTCCTTATGATGAAGTTGTTCCATGTCGGTCTTAGGCCCTGCTGCCAACCGAGCTTCAGGAACTCGGGACCTTGAATTCAAAGCTTCAACAACTTAGCATGTTTTGTATGGATGCTACGTGAGGCACAGTCGGCAGGGTTCATGTTGGTCGGAACATGTCTCCATTGGCAAATGTTGGCATTTTCGTTTATAAAGCTAATTCTGTTGGCCACAGATATTTTTAACCTCAACCTTGTACTAAAAATATAATGCAGCACATTGAGTTTGTCCAAAAGTGTATGAAAGCATATGTTGTCGAACCGGACTTCAAGCTGCTTCAACGGGTAGCACATAGGTCTAACTGCTAATACAGCAGCCTCAATTTCGAGGCGCGAGATAGCAATTGACAAGAGAGGTGCTATTCTTGATTGTCCCATCAAAAAGCTGCAATGAACGTTTTGTAGCGACTCACATCTCAGGTAAGCTACGGCTCCATAACCAACCTCGAATGCGTCAGAGAAAATATGCAACGACTGATTACAAACCATAACAAACTGTTTAGGTATGACGCATCTAAGGATCAATAATGACTCGACAGCTTGAATATCATTTCTCCATTTCTTTCAGGCACCTTGGACAGCTTGATTAACTTCTTCATCCCAGCCACATTTTGATCGACAAAGCTCCTGTAGCAGCTGTTCCGGTTGTAACGGTAAGGTCGCGACGTATCCCAGCGGATCATATAAGGAAGCCGCACACAACAGAATACCTCGCTTGGTCACTGGACGCTCCGGCATGGCTAATTTAAACTTGGAGCTGCCAGTCCTGACACCAATAGAGTCATAACGTCTTGTGTAAGTCTGGCCAGTCGCACGCTCGTGTACCGGCATCTTGGAGGAATTATAATCTCTGTTGCCTATCCATTTGTGCAGATGAAAGCCGCCCCTTTTCAATAACCTGGACAGCTGGTCGATCGGCCCAAGAGTTTGATGGGCAGAATCGACCGACACCAAGCAGTCAATAACGTGAAGTTCTTCTTCACGACTCTCATAGTGTTTTCGTCGAACGATTCACAGTTGTCACAAGCAGGTTGTCTCAAGGCAAACAGAGCGCGCAAAGGAGAGACGTCGCACCAAGCGGGTAAACACTAAGTCCGTTGACCACTGGGGTCTTCTC
Source organism: Clonorchis sinensis (assembly GCA_003604175.2). Classification (NCBI taxonomy): domain Eukaryota; kingdom Metazoa; phylum Platyhelminthes; class Trematoda; order Opisthorchiida; family Opisthorchiidae; genus Clonorchis; species Clonorchis sinensis. Next base: position 21,272,366 of record CM030375.1, read on the forward strand.
TAATTTACCGTCGTCGTAACATAGAAAGTTTAGTGGTGCCCTATTTTCTGACTTCAAATGAACTTGCAAAAACATTTCTTCAATGTCAGCAGGCAAGGCAATATCGCTCATATGAAATCGTGAGATCACCCGTCAAATCTAGTCCGGAATATAAACAGTCATTCAGCAACGGTTTTCCGGACCTCCCCGCAAAATCAAATACTATCTTCACCTTGTCCGGTTTGTGCGGATTAAAAACAGAATGGTGGGGGACGAATCAACGTACCTCAGGACGGTCGGTCGGGGCCCTTCTGACGTAGCTCTTGGCCTCATGTTCGGTAAAATGTTTGTATACATCCGCAAGAGATTCGGGTTTTTTAGTGAGCGGAGCCGAAAGTAATTCAGTCGCTTCTCAGCTATCTGTTTATTTTCCGGCAGGTCATGCCAATCACGTTTCCATGATAGCCGGACCTGATAGTGACCGTTAAGGGGGCTGATTGATTGCTTCGCTAGACTTAACAATTGTTTGTCCTCGATCGACATAGGTATATCTCTTTTTGGTCCTTGCTCACTACATTCGAGTTCATACAAATATACCACGTCACTTTTTATAGTCTCCTGCGTACTTAGGCAGTTTATTGTGGTGGTTTCGCTGCCGCCGATACCTGATGGACCAAAGACGACCCAACCGAATACTGTTAATAATGCACGCGGTTGCTTACTGGTCCCGATACGCTGTTATATCACCCAGTGTAACTCGTAACTATTAGAATAGACACCTTTTGAGATGCGATGTCTCATTATGTCTTGCAGATGGGGCGAGCAACAAAGGAACTCTCGAGACGGTACTGTTGGTCTCATCGGGGGTAGCTGGTCCGTTGAATACATGGTTTCTATCTGCGTCTGATAATCATTGTTTAGGGAATCAGCGACAAAACCAAAAGCTGTTGTGCTCCTCTTCGACGTTCCGTTGATCGAATTAAACTCCAGCGCTGTTGGGTTACCCTTCAGCCCAACCCGGTCAGCGATTTCCAGCGACACCAAAGTAGAGTGATTCGCTATCCAAAAGTGCATAGCATAGTACAGCATTATTGCGGCCGAAGATTCGTACTGGAAAAAACCGTAGGAATGCTGACGGAACTTCCACTGAATTTGGGTTCATATTAGCAGTGGGCGAAGCGGGTGGCTTCACGCAGCTCTCCATGGACAGTAACCGATGATGGCATTTGTCAAATCTTGGCACGTCGCAGTGATTGTGGGCTCGGCATTTGTCTGTTCGGTGGTTGGCTTTTAGAGAATTAAAGCACAGCTTACGTTCTCTCAACGCCTGAAGTTTCTCTTCTGGAGATTCCGTCTAAAATGCGGCACAGTCGCATAAGATGTGATGAGCCTTAGATGCCTTAGATGCAAAGGCGTTAACGTGTGGACCAGGGAGCTTCGTACGTCGATTGATATGATCCACAATCCTACTGGACACACGGGTAGCGCCATTAGCTACCAGGTTGTACACGTTTGTCGCTGCGGACAGATTTATTTCAAGAAACTGCGCCAGTTAGTGAGAGGACGGCTCCTTTTGTTCGTATAAAGTACGATGAGCTACCTTCGCTCATTATCGTTGGAGATGCCTGGGGAGACGCATCACAATCCTTTTCAGGTTTGTCGAGCGCAGTGTAACCCATCTGGGTGACGGCGATCTCGTAACTATGCAGTTCACGTAATAGCTTCCTTAGTCCGCCAGTGCCTTTAGCGGCAATGGGGTCTCTAGCCAGTATTTTAGCAATGAAACTTTGCGCTATGTCATGGGGCCGTCCGAACGTCCCATAGATGATATCCATTTCTTTTACAAGGCCGTCGCTTTGTGGTAGCAGCAGGCAGTCTTCTATTGCTGCCTTGGCTTCGCTGATGCAGCAGTGGATAAGATACCTTAGTCGCTATTTGTCATCAACAAGTCTGCTGGCGACATTCACTTGGAAGCTTTCCATAAACTTCCAAAATTTGTCTGGAGTTCCGTCAAATTTATTCAGTTCTATCTTCGTTATCGCCGTAGTTGTTGTAAGAGGTTGCATGGAAACTTTATCGCGAATAAACGCATCCCCTCTGGCCCCAACGCGCATAACGGGTTTGTCTTATGAAGGGGTTGAGGAATGTTCACCTCACTGAAGACGACCTTAGGTAGAGGCTGCTCTTAGTTACAAGAACGGGCTTGATGAGATAGTTCGAGTATTTAACGGGCCTGTAAACTTCGGACACCACTGCTGGGTCCTTCCTGGGTTCTCTTTTTCTGTCCTACAAGGAGAAGGCTATTGGCTTAATTCTTCGGTAGTGCCACATGCCCATAAATAGCACACTTTTGTTTTTCTGGGCAAGGTTAAACTTCGTGGCTTGTTTTCTTATGTCCCACTGGCTGGTTTCCAGTTTATCGAGCTTCCACATTTCACAAAATGCCAGGTCGCCTCCTGCGTCCCTGGTAGATATCTCCTGGATGACCACGTCTCGGTGACACATATGAAAGTTGGGCAAGCTATAGCGGAGCTACTTTGGATGTGGTGTGTGGCGTTTTGTACCTTTATTTTGCTTTCATTATAACACTACGTGTTTCATCAATTGCATAATCGTTTTTTGTTTGAATACGAAAAACTACAAAAACGCGCACTTGTACAATTTCACGAAATACAAACGTGGTCACGAGCTTCGACTCTCTCTTCTGATTTCGCTCGCGCTTGCAGCGGTCATTTGCGAGTCTCATGTGCTAACTCTGGTATCAAAACATTTCAGACCATCTTCGGAATCTATTATATGTGGGAACTGTTCAGAAGAAGACCCCTGGAACACCATAATTGGATTATTGTTTATCCTCTGACCTGGGCCAACGACGAACTATTTTAAAGAGAACAATTATTAGTGAGTCTGTTCCATCTGACCTCTTTATTATTGTATACCCAACCTAGCGTTATTATTTTTATTTCTTTGCCACACACTCCTGGTGAAGTAACTTATTGGGTAGCCAGACCACTACAAAATTGGTGAGCCCGTGTCTTTCTAGATTTTTTTTTAAAACTTTTCCTTTCCGGTCGTCGTAATTTTTTTCTTTTGCCCGGTCATAATGGAGGCACACTTTGATTCAGCGGATTTAGTCGAGAACGCGATTAGCATACGTTTGCCAGACTATAATCCACGTAATCCCAGGGTATGGTTTCACCAGGTAGAGGCCGTTTTTGCTACCCGACGCATCACCTCCCAAGCCACCCGATTCTCCTATGTCGTCCAGCATCTTCCTTGTGATGTAGCAACAGAAGTGGAAGATCTGTTGGAAGATATTCCTAAGGAAAATCCCTATGACTCCCTTCGAGCGGCCGTCATCAGTAGGACAGGAAAGTCCGAAAACAAGATGCTACGGGACTTATTCACCACTGTCGAACTTGGGGACAGATCACCATCACAACTGCTTCGGCACATGCGCAGTCTTCTCTGCGGCCGTAAGCTAGCGGTGGAAATCATGGCTCAACTATGGCTCGACAAACTTCCACCGTCAATGTCCCGCGTCATCAGCGCTTTCGTTGATGACCACAGCTTGGAGCAGTTAGCACAGATGGCCGATAAAATCCACGAAACCTACCCCAGTAACCCCGTGAACTCCGTCTCCCGCTCTGCACCCACTGCTTCTACAGATTCCGATCCGATTCTGGCTTCCATATCGCAACTACAAGCCAAGTTTGATACTTTGACCGATCGCCTACAACGGCTAGAGATCAACAAGCATCGACCACGTTCACGATCCCGATCGTTGTCTCGTGCCCGTCCTTCCTGGTGCTGGTATCACCAAACTTTCGGTCCTCAAGCACGCAAATGCCAACCGCCTTGTTCCTTCAAGCCGCGTTCCAACACCCCTTTTAAACACCCCGGCCAGTCAGTAACGGCGACGACTGTCTGTGGCCCTCCTCGCACTAGTCGCCTATTCCACATCACCGATCGTTCAAGTGGTCTACGTTTCCTCGTGGATACGGGAGCTGAAGTTAGCGTGCTACCACATAAGACTCCACTTCACGATTCTGCCTCTTATTCGTTACAGGCTGCTAACGGTACCCGCATCGCTACATACGGCGAACGTTCCCTCACCCTTGACCTCGGATTGCGACGTGCGTTCAAGTGGATCTTCCTTTTGGCTGACGTCCAAACACCCATCATTGGTGCAGACTTCCTGACCCACTACAACTTGTCTGTCGATGTTCGAAACAAACGCCTCTTGGACATGCTAACTTCCCTCTCAGTCAACGGAATTAGTGCCCCAGCTTCATCCACAGGTATCCGAGTTATCTTACCTGATTCACATTTTGCTGACATACTTAGGGATTTTCCAACCCTTACTCATCCATGTCAGTACACCCAACCGGTCACTCATTCCGTCGTTCACCACATCCAGACGAAAGGTCCACCTGTCCATGCCAACCCCCGCCGACTTCATCCGGATAAGCTACCAATCGCAAAACACGAGTTCGAACACATGCTCGAACTCGGCATCATCCGCACTTCATCGAGTCATTGGTCGTCACCCCTACATATGGTACCCAAGAAATCTAAAGGTGATTGGAGACCTTGTGGAGATTACCGTTCTCTCAATAACGCTACTATCCCAGACAGGTATCCCATCCCACATATTCACGATTTCGCAAGTACCTTATGCCACACAAACATTTTCTCCAAACTCGATCTCGTACGTGCATACTACCACATACCCGTAGCCCCGGATGACATCCCTAAAACAGCCATCACAACACCGTTTGGCCTTTTCGAATTCACGCGTATGCCCTTTGGTCTTCGAAATGCAGCTCAAACGTTTCAACGTTTCATGGACGAAGTTTTACGTGGTTTACCTTTTGTGTATGCTTATCTTGACGATGTTTTAATTGCTAGCACCTCCCCAACGGAGCATGCAGCTCATCTCAGGGCAGTGTTTGAACGTCTTTCCACTTACAGCATACGTTTAAACATTGACAAATGCTTATTCGGTGTTACTAGCCTAGATTTTCTTGGCCACCACATTGACTCAACAGGTATTTCACCATTGCCCGATCGCATTTTGGCCCTAGAGTCTTTTCCCATACCCACCACTCTCACTCAACTTCGTCGTTTCATTGGTATCATCAACTACTATCGGCGGTTCATCCCTCATTGTGCAGATATTTTGCAGCCACTGACCGATTTACTTGGTTCCAAAGAAAAATCTGTTACTTTGCCCCCCGTCGCCATTGCCGCTTTCGAAAGAGCCAAGCAAGCCATTGCTCACGCCACAAAGTTATCTTTCCTCGATACTCACGAAAGCACAAAGCTGATTTTGACAACTGATGCTTCGAACGCTGCCGTCGGCGCCGTACTTCATCAAGTTGTTAACAACGCATCTCAACCACTAGCCTTTTTCTCGCAGAAGATGCAGGCTGCACAAACGCGTTACAGTACTTTTGGTCGTGAATTACTCGCAATTTACCTTGCTATTCGCCATTTCCGGCACTTGTTAGAAGGTAGATCGTTCACCATTCAAACCGACCATAAGCCACTTACGTATGCCTTTAACGCCAAACCTGATCGATATTCACCACGCGAGATACGCCATCTTGACTACATTTCACAGTTCACTACCGACATTCGGTACACTCCAGGTTCGGACAATGTCGTCGCAGACGCACTATCCCGTCCCGACATCAACGCTCTTCACCCTTCCAAGCAGTTGGACCTAGCCAAGCTGGCGAACCTTCAACATAGTGATCCTAATTTTTTGCCCATTCTATCCTTCCCTTCATTTCAAGTCTCTTCAATCCCCTTGCCTCTCCAATCTGGATCCATTTTTTGTGATATGTCTACCGGCTCAGCTCGCCCAATCGTCCCCGAAGCCTTTCGACGAGTTGTTTTCGACCACTTCCATGGCTTTTCTCATCCAGGAATCAGAGCAACCAGGAAGTTGATTAGTGCACGCTTTGTATGGCCCTTCATGAATAAGGATCTGACATCCTGGGCCAAACAGTGCATCGCCTGTCAACGCAGCAAAGTAACTCGGCATACGAACTCACCTATCGGTTCATTTGCAGTTCCTGATGCTCGATTCACACATGTTCATCTCGACATTGTTGGTCCACTTTCCCCATCAAACGGTTTCACTCATATCCTTACCATGATCGATCGTTTTACCCGTTGGCCAGTAGCTGTACCCATTTCGGATACTTCAGCTGAAACGGTCGCCTTTTCATTTTTGCAGCATTGGGTGAGTAACTTTGGCACACCTTCCATCGTTACCACCGATCGCGGTTCACAGTTTCAGTGTAATCTCTTCCGTGAGTTTTCCACACTATTCGGTTTCCATCACATTTCGACCACCGCGTATCACCCCTGCTCCAACGGTCTGGTTGAGCGTTTCCATCGCTACCTCAAAGCTGCATTGACTGCCCAAATGAACCCCTCTTCATGGTCCTTTTCTTTACCCCTCATTTTGCTTGCTATTCGCTCCACTATCAAGGAGGATCTTCACTGTTCACCAGCCGAACTAGTATACGGTACAACTTTACGTTTACCCGGTGAACTGGTTTCCACTTCTGGCGCACAGCCCGAATCGCCCGTCACATTCGTCACCCGTCTGAAACAGCATATGTCCGACCTTCGAGCGACACCGACCAGACGATCAACGCGAAAAGAACACATCTCAACCGATCTCTCTTCTACACCATTTGTATTTGTCCGACATGACGCAACGAGGAAACCCCTCCAACCCTGTTATGATGGCCCCTTCAAGGTTATCGAACGTCACTCCAAATACCTTGTTTTAGAGAGAAGCGGAAAGCACGACACTGTCTCCATTGATCGCCTGAAGCCTGCCTTCATCGAAGCACCCACGACCACATCCAGCAATCCTGCTAACCCAGCAACACCCGCACCTACCCAAGATACCCCCGCCGCCAACCTCACTCCTTCCACCAGTCGTTCCGGACGACGCGTCCGTTTCCCTCAGCACTTAGCTGATTACGAAACTTGAAGTGAGCAACTTTTCGATTAATTACCTTAATTATTCGAGCGTTTTCCCCCTTCACGGTCAACGCTCTAGTGGGGGAGTAGTGTGGCGTTTTGTACCTTTATTTTGCTTTCATTATAACACTACGTATTTCATCAATTGCATAATCGTTTTTTTTGTTTGAATACGAAAAACTACAAAAACGCGCACTTGTACAATTTCACGCAATACAAACGTGGTCACGTGCTTCGACTCTTCTCTTCTGATTTCGCTCGCGCTTGCAGCGGTCATTTGCGAGTCTCATGTGCTAACTCTGGTATCAAAACATTTCAGACCATCTTCGGAATCTATTATATGTGGGAACTGTTCAGAAGAAGACCCCTGGAATACCACAATTGGATTATTGTTTATTCGCTGACCTGGGCCAACGACGAACTATTTTAAAGAGGACGATTATTAGTGAGTCTGTTCCATCTGACTTCTTTATTATTGTATAGCCAACCTAGCGTTATTATTTTTATTTCTTTGCCGCACACTCCTGGTGAAGTAACTTATTTGGGTAGCCAGACCACTACAGGTACAGTTTAGGTAGAAGAGTGGGCGTTTATTGGAAGGACTGAACTATTACTACAGGTCTCAGAGCAAGTAGCTAAGGTGCATGCAAATGTTGATAAGCCCGTGGAGGTCAACATTGAATGGGATAGGGACAGGGAAACCAGGTTTTCTCGAATTGGTTGGTGAGGTGATACAACTTAATGGTGTTTGACAGTAAGATGTTGAGGCGTGCACTAATGTGTATGGAGACAGCTTTGGGCAGACAGGTGTCAGTGAGTACATGTTCTCGGAACATATGACGCAACATGTGTTTTTAGAAGTGAGGATGCCTAGCCTCGACTTGGTTATCCTCGTGCGAGACGAGAAACCTCAAAGATTCGAGGGTACCAGATAGTGTTTTCCCGGGTTATTTAATAACGGATATCAACTTCTATACCTTCTCTTCAGTGAAGAGAAAACTAAGCCTGAAACGCAATATGATCAGTCCAGGCAGTCGTGTACAAGCAACCACATTTTGGAGGACTTAAAGAAGAAACCATTGGATTCAAAATAATGGAGTGCTGTTTCATTTATCCGCCTGATTCACTTTTATATTATAATAGAGTGTTTGGCAATTTGGACATAGGCGAAAATCGGTCAAGTGCCCCAGAGTGAAAAAATTTCGGTTGTATACCGGGCACCATAACCATCTTTATGACACCCACAACTGTTCTGTTTACTTTTTCCATCCTCCCTTCGCCTACATAAATTAACAGCCCCGGTGTTTTTCAGCACTTTCAGTTTTTCCCGTCTATCATTGCAAATACTACTCTTCTGGTGCCTGTTCGGTCCTATGAGTCTGCAATACGTAGCCTTTTTAAAGAATTTATGCCTTGAATCTCTTCCATCGGGCACACGCACCATTATTCTGAGATACAAACTGCCATCTAACACTGCTGCAAATTCCACCGTCCCACCATCCATGCCTACGTCTTTCGTGGTTCTCGTGGGTACTTCGGCTGTCCAAGGTTACTCAGCTCCAGCGAGGGTTTTCAGTTTTATGTTTCATCGACCGACTATATCACTGGAATGCTAGTGACTCTTCGGTCTCCTAATCCGAGCTTTCTTCAATTTCCGCAGTTTACACTTTCTTATCATTTTATGGGCAGGTCTCCTTGGTTTTCGCTTCGCTTTCGCTGTGCTGTTTCCCATTAATTTCAGCTAGCGATGACCTGATCTAGCCTTAGTTGGGGTGTACCACATAAGTCGGAAAAACTACCATTAGTAATAGAGGAACCAAACAAATCTCCCACACCTCAACATGAAAACTGGAAAGGACACGAATTCGAACGCCAGTATGCCAATCAGAAAAGAAAAAGGCGAAATTGTGAGGTGTGGTACCTCATTAATGAAGCAATAAGCAGATAGTCGCATTTTTATGGGCCGTGCACATCAGCCTCTTGAGGGAAAAGAAAGTCGCTGTACACCAAATCACTGAACAGTGAACTAAGCAAGGAATCAAAGAAAGGGTAAATTGATTCAAAAGTATGTCCTGATTAAAAAGATGAGCCGGCTGCTGTTGGTTTGCAGCTCCTACGAGGGGGAAACAAAACAAAGGGGCGAAAATAATGAGAGCTTCATGAGGAGAAGATACGCAAATCAGCCAACGGGACCCATAGGCGTGAATCGTAAGTTGTAAATTGAAGTGCCATGATGGGGGCCGTAAGTCACTTACACCGAAGGCACGCCAGAAACCATACAACCAACGGGAGCGAAAAACCACATCGAATCACAGGTCACGAACGGCACAACCAGGCTTCAAGTAAGATGATGCGAGGAGACACTCATTTTACGGCTCATTGCCAGTCCTTTCAAAATATGCAAGCGCTTGCCCTAAGTAGGGGACAACCTATTCAACAATGATCTTAACTTCAATGGCGACGACACGTCTGCAGGTCAACTGCCATGCTGAGTTGATAAATCATTGGCCGCATATTTACCCGTCTAGCTTTTCTCTGTTTCCCCGGTCATTCCCCCGTCCATTTTAGGCTGCCTCAATGCAATAACAATTTGCCTACTAACTACACTACCTTGATCAACTCATAAACTCATCTTCCTCTGATATTCCATGACAAATTCTGATGGCTGCAAATGTCCAACCGATGACATCAATTTGCTGGCCATCCACTAGTCTATGTACGATGCCGGGATAACATACACTTCAAGAATGGGATCCCGCTTTCTTCCCGACACCAATCGACGGCGGTCCGATTCTCATAGGGACTTAGAAGAACAGCTAATCGGCGCAAGATCACTGTGCCACCATCATCATCTTCAGTTTATGGCCGCTTAATTTTACTTTCAACTTATCGCAGCATCATCTTCCTAGCGTCCAATTTTCTTCCAGTCTCAGCTCCTCTTGGCGCCACTCCCTCTCTTACTCGCGAGCTTGATTCGTCACCCGCTGTCTTGAATTTCTAGGTGCCTGCAACTAGCGACGTTTCGCCATTTTTGTAACCGCCCCGCTTTGATTTTGCCTAAAGACAGGCAACAGCATCACTAATGCTGTTCCTAGTTAGCACCCGACATGTATGATTGATACCTTAATTTACAACACTGCCACCTCACAATGAAACAAAAATAACTCTACTGGCAATGCGTCGTTCGTGAACGAATTTCCCAGCTTGATCGTGCCTTAATTGGTATGCTACCCACAAGTTGGGAAATAAACCTATTGCTATTATTCGACCCTTCCGTAGTATATACTGGTAAAAAGCCAAAGGTTGCAAATTTCTTTCATTGTTGGTCACATCCAGACTCGGGCTTTTGTGATGGGTAGGGATGGAAGTGTGGGTGTGTGTGTAATAGAGAAGGGAATCAGGAGGAATCAATAACGTCCTTTTCCCAACCTCTGTGCGTCACAGCTCAACCCAACTATTTTCATTAGCCTTCAACGCCTCCTCTTCCCCTTTCACAAAGATTCCACATATGAAGTGCCGAATTCGGAAGTGAAGATCCCCCTACCCAACTTCAATAAAAATGTGGGTCTCCGCGCCATCTCGTCTATACTCCGTCTTGTTATAGCGTACAAGTTATTACTGTGCGTGCATCATTATTATTACTACCCTTCAGGGATTCGGGGGTTCACAAATTGCTACACAGAACCGGGGTTATTTCGTGGGTGCATTTTGTTCGTATCGTTATACGGCTTCTGTTCACATGAGAATCACAAGCAAAATTGGAGTGAAGCACTTGTAGTAACGGTATTTTCCAACCACCAAAGGTGTACAAGATATATTAACGCCCCAAACGAAGTCAAGAGCATTTGTACAGCGCTTCATATATATAGCGTAAACGGTAATAACTTTCTGGAAATTCTGACGCGTTCTGGATGCACCATTGGCAACCGGCAATTGGCCAATACTGGGTCATGATTGGCTATTGGGTCCAGATTTTCGACCAATCAGATCTGGGCTTGATGCCGGACCGGCAAGCGTCCCGAATTCCTGGCCAATCTTGTGTGGGATAGGCTTTCTGGCCGAAGCAGCACCCGACTGCGGGCGGTAAAGCGGGATCTGTGTGGAATTCCGCCTAACAGCACTGCTCTTTAACTTCCCAGCTCGGGGCAGTAAGTATATCAGCGCCAGGACTCGCATAGAAAGTGTCCAATAGTGCTTTGAACTGGGTGCCAGATGGAGCGTGGACAACCGACTGAGGAAGATTATTCCACGCAGCAACCACCTGAAATGAGGAAACCTTTTGCCTATTAAAAGTGTGCGTTTTGAGCTTGGAAATATTCTCACAATGTCCTCCGAATGTTAGCTGGGTCATCGGTTAAAAAACCTGTTGGCTAAACCTTGTTCAAATAGGGCTTAGGTAAGTGCTAGGTCTTCTCGGCGGCGACAGTACTTCAATGGAAAAAGAGCATGCACCGCAAAAGACGCTTCATAATTGGCGGATCTACGGACCGCGCCCATTTTTGTGGCAGCTCGTTGGAGATGTTCAAGTGGGCCAGGTCATCTTTGCGTCGTAGGTAGACAACTTGGTCGGCATATCCAAGAAGCGGCCTGACTTAGGCGCCACATTGTGTTTGGAAGTCCATGCAAGTAACAATGAAAAGGGCGCGCCAAATCATCTGTAGAACGGCAAATGCCTCCTAGGCCGATTTCTCATGATGCAGTGAGAAGAACATGTTTAGAGAAAGTCGGTTGCTCAGATCCTTTTCAGCATTTGGAAGGCATTGGCATTCGAGCTTCTGGATTCCAAGTCATCCGCAGAAAGTAAACGAGGAATTAAAAGAACGTCTGGAAGGTTGTTGACGTACATCAGAAAAAGAGGTGATACCAAAAAGAGCCTTGAGAAACTCCTATGGAGACGGGCACCAAATGAAAGAATGTTGAACCTACTTTCAATCGGAATGTTTTATATGATGAGTTTGTCTTAAGGCAGTGTAGAATTTCCCCTTGAATTCCGTTGGACTTGACACTGCGGAGCAGCCGATCGTGTGGAATTCAATCGAATCCTTTTGAGAAGTCGGAAAATATGAGTACCTCATGCTTAGCTTGTGTTGAGCTGCTTATAAACATGACAGTTTGGCATGCAAGAACGGTTTGGAAGGAATCCGTGTTCAAATGAGGATGTAAAGTTGGTGGTGGTAAGGTGATCTTGGATGGCCCGCTTCAGAATGCGTTCCATTACCTTGTCCGGTACGCTAGTGAGTCTAACAGGCCTGTAGCTCCCGGGAAATAGTTAATCACCAATTTTGTAAATTGGCATGATAATTGCTTCATTCCAAGTTTCCTCCGTCGAGTGCCTGGCGAAACCCCGGGTAGAAATGCTTCGCCAGGATAAGTGACGTTTCCATCGGGAACTTCAAGTGAACCTTGTCTCGCCTCAATGCGCAGAGCGGGTTTGTCTCCTGAAGAGTAAACGAATGTCCTCCTCCGTAGAGAGGACATTTGTTAGAGGCTGTTCGTAGTTACGCCTTGACTAGACTGGGTGTGACAAAGTAACTGGGGCAGAATACGAGCCCGTATAATGTTCTCTGTAGGCTTCAGATACCATTATTTGTCTCCTCGTGAGTCCCCAATTCCTGTTCTCCAAAAAGAACGAGGTCAGCTCATTTCTGCGGCGATGTCTCATTATAAATGGTGGCGGAAATCTCAGAATCATGGTGTAAAGCAAAACTGTAGACTCACTGGTGTCGCTGACATAGTGGACCCGGGTGTAACAGTTCCTTGGAAGAGTGAGTTGATGAGAACACGCAAGATGGTATGCGCATTGTGCAGAAAATTATTGGCTTTGTGGAGAACACAGACCGAAGGTCCATCGGAATGGTTAATCCGAACGAAAGGTTCAACGGATTTGAATGAACACGTTTTGGAGGCGGCTGAGGTTAGGTGAAGGTTTTGTTCCTATTTGCAGTTAATAGAACGAGTTGGCGAGAGGTACGGCCAACAGTGGAAAGGTAGTAGTTACAGACGTGCTATCAAACTGAGTGTGTCAGTGCCTTGTCATCCTTGGTTTGACATGCTGCGGTTTTAGACAGCCCTCCAATGGACGTCATATTTGAAGTCATTAGGCTGGGGTGCACAATTTTTAAGCAGGTATTCTTTGTGCGATTAGGGATCGCTGTGGATGCAGATCACAGACGAGATAGATTGGGTGACAGCCAAACAGCTCGTCCAAACCAGGCATTGCTGAAGCTTGAAGGTTGGGAAGACAAGGGAATGGGATGAGATAAGTAAAGCCATCAGGCAGGGTAATGTGCGTTACTAGAGAGAACAACAAGTGATTAAATGGGACAGGATTGTGGTAGATTTGCGCTCAGTAGACTAGCGGTCAATCAGAGGGTGAGTTCGCTAAGGTATGATATTAAAGTACGAGAGTTCTAGAGCTTCAGTTAACGAGTGATGCATGGCGAGAAGAAGCCTTCGGGAATTACTGTTAGATGCTTGTAGTAGTGTGTTAGGAATCTCGTTTATATACTAGGGCACATAAGGAGCTTATGAACACCTGTATTATTAGTGAGTAATCACATATCATTCCGCTTCAATACAGACGCATGCTACTCCTAAAGATCCTCAGCGTTTTCACTACAAACGATCCCGAACAAAGCTGTGTGTGAGACTTAGCCTTGCTGACTACTGGTGCGACAATAAAACGATAAGACGAGAACTTCGATCTGTAGACTCTTTATCACTGAAAATATCAACTGTCAGGAGAGCCATTTGTAACCCGGAAAAAGTTGTATAAGTTGACTGACGTTTATCCTCATATATGAAGCCTTTTGATTAGTCACAGTGAGATGAATACTGGCGGTTTAAAGCTTATCTCAACTACGAACGCTGCTGTTAGCACTAACCAAGCAGCCAGGTTTGTAGTAACGTTCGTTCTGACCAACACACATGGATGGCGCGTAAAGTGTCTTGTGTAGAGCATTGGCGGGGTACTTTTCAAAATTCCGGGTATTGCAAGGAATTTTGTAGTAACACACACGCTTTCATTCGCACATCAGTTTGGTTTTCATAAGCGGGTCACCTGAATCTCTCGTTTATGATATTGTTCAACTAAACGTGCTGCTCCAGGCAGCATCGGGTTTCAGCTGGTGAGATATTCAAGCTATCGCAATCGATTATACAAGCGCACCATGGTGCAACGTAACAGAACGGCCCTCCGTCCACTACACGGAAGTTTCATCCCTCGTGCATGCTACCAGATCTGCAGTGTGGCCAGCCACCAAGCCGGCATAACTGCGACTCGTTCATTAATACACAACTCCAGCTACCAGACATTTTATCTGGTCTGGGGAAAGCCAGGCCAGGAAGACAGCTCAGTCAGTTCGAACAAGCGACCAGCCGTTGGAAGAAGCAAGTCGCGAAGGCAAATGAAACGGCAGCTGCTAGTTGGGCCACCGGAGTAGATTGGAGATGCTCAGAGCCTGTGTACTATGGCTAAATGACAACTACCATTGGTATGAACCGCCATGCCAAGCAGAGGCGCACCACAGTATTACACACATATATATAAGGATATACATACGGACCATGGAACCGAACACTTTCAGACCCACTATTTTATGCGCGTGCACCGCGCGCGATTAGAGGATGCAGGATGGTTCTGAAGAGTGAGGAAATAAGGCTTCGGTCTGGTTAATTCTAATTAGATCTTGACAAAGCAAAGTACCAGATACCAATTTGAGTTGACAGAGTTAGCCTAGGATGGGACCGGGCGTAAGCCGTCTGAACACTGAAGCTTAAGGCCGAAGGTGGGGAAGTATAACAGGGTCATTGAAGACAGGCGATAGACACTAGGCAACTTATCTGCACTTCAGAGAACAGGTACAGATACCCATGCAGTCTCAGGAAGTGAAATATCTGCACACGCGATAGGTAAGTGTACACACAGCCATATATACACAGCCATAATGTGAGTAAGGGCCGGCATTTTGTATTTGAGTTTTATTTCGAGAAACGGGCTGGTTGTAAACAGACGCCAGAGTTCCACCCGGAAAACTGCGTTGTAGGGATTAAAATAAAGGCAATCGCCAAGTACCTTCATCAGATAATCTTTATACTGTAAAGTCAAGTATATTGGCTTGTTCTCAACGGTAGTGTTGGGCGGTTGGATAGGGCGATTGGACAAACTCTTGGTTATAATCCTCTCTGGGTAACCATTTGCTCGGAGCACATTTGCAATATGCTAAAGTTCAGTATCCAGTGTATCATCAGAGCTTGATTCGTTAAATTGTGAATCAGGGCTCGTTCCCCTTCAGAGGCACAAAACTCAGGAAGTTTGTATACTGTCCCTTCCAGGCGAACTTACGTAGACAGACTTCTGAATTGAGCCCGTTTTCACGGGTTCAAGCTTAACCTGACGTGCAGAAAGTGGAAATCACGGTCATTTTCAGTTTCAAAATGAGCTGAATGGAGCGATGTGCTCGGTTGAAGTTGTTCAAGAAAGCACCCAGTTTGGAACCGTTTGATACTGGCATAAAAATACCACATATGTACCTTTGATAAAGATCCGTACGTCTGATTTCTCCAGTCTATCGACCGAGTTTCAGTTTGCCCAAAAAATATCACTACACAGGGGAAAAGTGGAAAACCCATGTCGACTCCATCGAATTGTCGGTAAAAGGTGGAATTAAATTGGGATTGCATGTCAAAAGTACAGCAAACAAGTAGTTTATTTGAGGAGATGTTCTGGATTGGGCGTATCAAATGTGATGTGTCAGTGTAATCGCGGATTCACTCTATATTCTCCAAGGGCGGGAGGTTGGTAAAAATAGAAGTTACGTCACAAAGGCACTAAATTTGGAACCAACATCGACACCTTTTATCAGCTCCAAAAACCGAAAAGTGTTACGTGGGGTATAATGGCGTAAATATTGGTGTACGAGTCTTAAAATTTCGACCATCCATTGGGCATTTGCGTGATATGGGGAATAACACAAAACTGGCCTCAATGGAACAGCTTTCTTATGAAATTTAGGCAGACATAGCCTCGTCAAATTTGACACTCCCAATCCACAAAACCTCTTGAAACAAACTAATTCTTCGCTGTACTTTCGACGTACAATTCCAATTTAATTAAACATTTTGCAGGTGTAGTGGTCTGGCTACCCAATAAGTTACTTCACCAGGAGTATGCGGCAAAGAAATAAAAATAATAACGCTAGGTTGGCTATACAATAATAAAGAAGTCAGATGGAACAGACTCACTAATAATCGTCCTCTTTAAAATAGTTCGTCGTTGGCCCAGGTCAGCGAATAAACAATAATCCAATTGTGGTATTCCAGGGGTCTTCTTCTGAACAGTTCCCACATATAATAGATTCCGAAGATGGTCTGAAATGTTTTGATACCAGAGTTAGGACATGAGACTCGCAAATGACCGCTGCAAGCGCGAGCGAAATCAGAAGAGAGAGTCGAAGCTCGTGACCACGTTTGTATTTCGTGAAATTGTACAAGTGCGCGTTTTTGTAGTTTTTCGTATTCAAACAAAAACGATTATGCAATTGATGCTCATTTCGGGTAGTTGCTGCGTGGAATAAACTTCGCCAGACGGTTGTCTACGCTCTAACTAGAACTCAGTTCAAAACACTATTAGACACTTATTTACGCGAGTCCTCGCGCTGGCAAACATACTGCCCCGCGCTGAGAACTTAAAGAGCAGTGCTACACGCTTTTCTCACTTGTGCCTTTCAGGTGAATGACAGCTGCTGAACGACAAGAACAAAACCGACCCGGGAAACTTGGGCAAAAGCCTCGCTCCTGTGTATCAATCCGTGAATCCGTGAATCCGTGGGTAAACTGGAGCTCGGTCGATTGAACCGGGCGATAACACATGCGCATCTTTATCGAAAGCACATAGATGATATTTTTGTGCTAGTAAGAAACCATTAGATACATCTAACCTGAGGTGATCCCGAAAACATTAATTAGATCTCTTTGTTGCACAATGCTCCTAGCTGCAAGACATTTCCGAATTTAATAAAACTTTTTAGACTAAAATCTTGCATTTTTCTGCGTTTATGTTCGAACCAAAAACCATCCTAATCTACGTCGCCATTTTCGCAGATCAACACACGTAGCTTTCGGAAAATCAGTTTCATTGTGCGAATACTGAGCGCCTAAGCATACTGAATGTCTCCTTAATTTTGAACGTACCGCGGAAATTGATCGTGCAGGCCTCAATTCCACTAACCCCGTCGAGGCCACCATCACAAGCGACGAAGACTTGTTGCGTCCCATCTATTTTCAGTTACGAAACCGGGACCAGAATTCACAATTTAATGAGCCTGGTTCGGAGTTCTTTGCTTTCCTGCCTGCAGGCCGACTGAGCCCACTGAACTTGATTCTGGTTGGTTGATTTTCTGACAAATCAGGGTGTGGCTTTTTAGGCCGCAATTGGTTCTCTTTATTGCAGTGTACTGTTCGGCTTGCTGATTTGAATATGAATAACACTTACAACGGATAGCTTCGGACGATGGGCCTGGTGTACTGCTTGAGTACTCCAGTAAAATTCCAAACGGTACAGGCGACAGTTATACGGAGGGTTCATTGTAAGCTTCGAGTAAAATGGGTACCCTTAAAAAAGGAGGCCAAATGTTACCATCACCGGTACATTACCCGGTTACATCTACGTCTTCTGCTTGAGGACGGAAGATGTTACCAACCAGGTGACATGCAGAATAAGAATTCGGCCAAGAAAGTAGAGGGGAGAAATTGACCACACTCACGAAGGCTCGTGAACAAAATCCGGCACACGCGGCTAACGTGTCGGCTTCCACGAGGTCTTGGCTGGGAAGATGAAATGAAAACGAATGCAGCTTTCTGGACATTGAAAACCCGCCTAAAGGCTGGATGAGGCACCTGCGCATCATTAGTTTTCATTTTATCCAACAGTTCCGAAAATGCCTTGGAAGTCCTCGCTCCTAAACTCTGCTCACTGCACGCTGGCAACGGTGTTTGCGAAGAGGGTTATGACCATCGGCAACAAAATGAATAGAGGGAGGATATTCGGTACATAACCAAACTGGACCTCACAATCTTCACACAAACATTAGTGGCTTCGGAAGTGCGTTTGGAAAGGCATGAAACGTCTTAAAAGTCGGGTAGGAAGAAAAGGCGAGCACCACCCTCTTATGGTGCCGGACTGCTTTACACCTTGTTCTCCTGAACGTTGGTGCGGTCGTCTGATTGGAAGAATACCACTGTAAAAGAATAAAACATCAACAAAAATCCGCCTCAATCCTGACTCGTCGGACAACCGAAACAGCTACAAAGCTAACATGACATTCGGACCGTATAGTATTGTGGATCTGTACCACTCCTGCGGTTAACCGGGAGCTAGTTTATCGAAGTTGTCCAATTCTAGGCCTCTAGAAATATCTTCTTGTGGCCTAACTTATCATATCGGGAAAGTGATGAGGATCCGGCCTTGTTAAACTCCCAATATTTCAGACCGGTTTTCACAAACGATTAGGATGACGTGTGCAATGACGTAGGACTAACAACTAGGACCAAGATAGCGTTTGATTCTGCGGTGCAACTGGAAGAAATCACATCGAATTCACCAAAACTTCAAAACACGAGCTGCGTGGTTGGCAGATATGGAGGCTGTGACGCAAATCGCGTCAGAATTGGGCTACAATCTATTTCCTCAGCAACTCTTCAGTCGATGTGGTCGTCCGCCTGGAGCAAGCTCCGTGACGGCAAATTTACACCGCTGACCATGCCTTTAGCGCACCATCCTAGATAAATGCTGAGGTTCTCGCACTTCTATAAAGGTGTAAAGTTCTGTGTAGTTACTTCAAAACACCATGAATACGGAGGATTATAGTACTTGTAAATGTAGATACATTTGCACGAAGAAGAGACGAGCAAAAGGCAACTATACGGGAATGGGTCGGCAGAATTATTGACGAAGGCTCCAAAACGTTATCTGCTTACGGTAAGGGAAAGTGGAAAATGGAATTCCATCACATCCTACGGCCTTTCAAATGGTAGAGGGCGATAAACGGAAAGGTTGCGTTCTGCAAGAGCAATACGCGTCAGCCTTCTCCTGTGACGAAATGTCTCGAATTTCTGTGTAGTGTCTGGCGAATAAAATTTGGGTTACGATGTATGTGTCACCAGGACAAGTTGCAGGACATTCTGTTAGCCTTGAATAACCAAACTACCGCCGGTTCTGATGAACCATCCCCATGGTTTCTGCAGCCCTAAGAGATATTTGTTTCTGTACCGCTCACCACGTTGTTTGAGGTTACTATTCAAGAGAGGGTGGACGCCGTCTGAGTAACTACCGGCTGATGAGGTTTACAACGGTGCCGTGTGAAGCAGTGAAAAGATTAATAGTGGATGAAATAGAGCGCCATTTTCAGTAAAGTAAATTTGGACGTCAGAACGTGAACCTCTGGAAGGAAGCTCGTGTGCTTCGAACCTGCCGCCTTCCCCGAGAAGGGGTACGTTAAAAACGGTCGGCCCTGAAAACCGCACCCTCCAATCATCCTATAGTTGATTGTGACTGCTGACACACCATTTAATATAACCGACATACTTTCACAACCCAAGGGTCTGAGACTGTTTAGATGGCACCTGCTGTTCGCACTCATGCCAGGAGTTAGACGATTATATTCCTGTGTGGACCTGGGCGACCTGGCAATGTCTTAGCTCTCATGCTTCCTTCGGGGGGGGGGGGGCACCGCAGCTGAGCGCCGAAAGGGTGTTACAACTGATCGTGTGTATTATTTTCATTTCCATTTTTCCGGGGATGGTCCCTCAAGGAATCTTAACACCTGTTTCCCCGCGAGTCAGACTCTTGATTCAGTGGCTACGGGCAGGGACGCGAAACACGTTCTCCCCGTACCTTCTAGTCAAAGGCCTGAGGTGGGTTACACCGAACGATTCCTCTTCTTCGGCATGGGTAATCGAGAAATAACATCTGACCACGTGCCCTTGAAGCAGCGGCTAGTCTTAATTTATCAGCCCCCTCTCTAATTACTAGCGGTGCCAACCCGACCCCGTGACGAAAAGACTGGAACTTACCGTGGTGTGACGGTTTGTGCACATTAGCGATCCAGTGATCTATACTAGGGGTGTCCCGCTACACTCACAGAGTCTCTCACACCAGGTTGGTCAATGGTTAGAGGTCTCAAAAACAGTCTCCTGGTCCTCCAGGTTGGGAGCTGGAACATGTGGCGACTTGTTGCGTTGAAATGGTAATGCATTTGCATTTCCCTCCAAACACCGCTGCTTTGCGGTCAGGCTCTTCAGCTGAAGGCTTTCGTTGAGAACTCCAATCGTCCTCCTGTCTAGGTGTGGCTTCCCTGACAGTATCCCAACCCACGTACAACCATGATACCTAAGTCTAACAGTACACTCATGCCACGTCGGCCGTCGCGTGATTCCATCAATCGGGTCGCCCTACTCGCAGTATGCAGCTGGGCGAGTAAGCGAAAACAGGCTACTGCTGACGCCTCCCTTCTTTCCCTTTCACATACTTTTTCTCCCCCCTCCCCGGGGCGAGATAGCTCAGCGGTTAGAGCGCGAGCGTACTGACCGGAAGGTCCGTGGTTCGAACCCCACCTCTGCCTCTCGACTTCCCCTGTCTAGGCTTGGGCAACCTGGCAGTATCCCAGCCCTCGTGCTTCCTTCGGGTGGCATGACAGCTAGGCACCGAAAGGGTGCTACAGCTGATTTTTTTTTTGGTTTCTCCCCCCTCCCCCCACCCCATTAATAACTCTCCTCTTGTAGGCCCAGCATTTAGGACTGATGGCTCCGTTCATCTTGCATCGGCTTTGCGTGCAGCGTCTGCTCGTCTCATGGCGCCGACATCTTCAGGTATCTCGAAATCAATCTTTAAGCCTCGACGCCCAGTCTGTTTAGCCGGCTTCAATGTTCGCACTCTGGAGCAAGCAGAACAACAAAATACCCTTGCTCTCACACTGGGCTCGCTTGACATTGATGTGTGCTGTGTCTCCGAAACAATAATTCAAGATGCAGGCACAGTGATTGAGCTAACCACTCGCTTCCGGCTACGTAACTCTGGTGATCCAGAGGCTACTGCGGCGGGATTTGCTAGGGTTGGTATAGTCTTACATCACCGGGCGGAAGTATCCTTGCTTGACGAGATACCTGTTGATAGTCGTCTCTGTGCGGTTCGTCTGGCAACGTCTTTGAAGGAGTCTCACAAGCGGGAAGCTGATAGATGTCTGTTTATCGTGTCTGCCTAGGCCCCAACTGACTGTAACTCCGACGCCGTCAAAGACAGGTTTTATGACGCCCTGAATGCCCTGTTACGGCGAGGTAAAAGTTCAGACATTGTGGTGGTTGATGGAGATATGAATGCACAAGTGGGCAGGCTTAGCTTATCTGAGACTCAATTAGGCGGTCGACATGGATTGGACTCGGTACGTACGGACAATTGTGAAAGATTGCTTCAGCTGTGTGCTGATTGCATGCTGTTTTTATGCAGTACTAACTATGTAGTACTTACTAACATGGACAGACACTAAAAACCACATAACGATAACGGACCTTTGTTCAACTAATTAGTGCTTAGTTTTAACTGTTCAACTAATGCAGCATGTGCGAACGGAAGATGTCCCATAATCAATAAGTTTGGGAAAAGTTATTTCAATAGGTTTTGGCATCTGACTGACTTGAAATCGTAGTTTGCTACTTCTTACTGATGGAAGCTGGAGGACTGACACCTTTCTCATGCCTTATCGTACCCGAACCACATAGGGATTGTGTACCTACCACTCACCAAATTTGCGAAGAAAGCGATGTTAGTAGATTTCCATGTAATAACGCCTCTGGAGACAGGTGAGTACCTGTGGTTAGTCGGGCGAAGGTTTAATGTGCGGAGTGGATTACCGGAAGGCTACGCAGAACCCTCGCTAGGTCACAATAAATTGTACATGAATATGTGGAAGTGTAAGAAGGGATGCATCAGCATTAGCATGTTTTTGCTTACCCGATCTGATATATTCAGGAATTAAGGTGAACCGAACGGTGACATCATACAACATCTGATGTTGCATGTTAGTATTATTGTAACTTGTGACGTTCACGGTTGTACAGGGGTCGGAATACTGCCAGGGTACCCACAACTAGGAAGGAGGTCCTCAGCCAAAGCCTTGCGCTCAAAAGCCTGACCGCAAGGCAGCGGGTGGTTGCCGGCACACTACTACAGCAGTGCCTTTTTATACTTATATCAAAAACATCAAATCGTTCAGCTGTATCACCTTTTCGGTGCCTAGCTGCCATGCCACCCGAAGGAAGGGCTGAGATACTGCCAGGTTGCTCAAGCCTAGACAGGGGAACTCGAGACGCAGAAGTGGGGTTCGAACCGCGGACTTTCCGGTCAGTAACTTCGCGCTCTAGCCACTTGAGCATTCTCGCCCCTATAATTATATTATGCTAGTCGTCCTGTTATAACAACGCTTCGGTCTTTAAGTTGTCCTGCAACCCGATAGAAGCACGAGGGTTGAGATACTGTCAGCTTAGACAGGGGCAGTCGAGATGCTGGGGTTGGGTTCGAACCACATGACTTCTGGTCAGCAAGTTTGCGCCTTATTTACTGAACTACCTAAAGCTCATTAGTCGTCGTGCCTGCTCACATCCCCAACCGGGAAGACCAGGAGACTGTTCGTCAAAACTCTCCCCACTAACTAACCTGGTATCAGAAACCACGGATATCAAGGTGAACCCCAAAGTATAACTCAGTGGGTCACAGAGCACAAAAATCGCCACAGTCTCCGTGCCGGAATCAGTTGGAATTAGCGAATTTAGATTGAGATTATGAAGAGAGTATCAGGTATTTGGTGCACTAGAAGGTAGTTCAGTGAAGGGTACAGACCATGACGTGACAACATGAAGTAGAAGTTGCTACTGTCAAACTGAGTACTGTGAGATATTTGCGCCTTTCTAATTCAGACCCACTTGATGCTGCTTTCAGCTTGTACATGGCACACAACCGATTTTACTGGCACGTGTGCTGCCATTTCCTAGCCGGACTGTCTAGCTTTGGTACGCCTGTCGTTATACGCTAGACTTATATCGCATGAGGTTTGCAAACGATACTCAGTTGATCCCGCTGATGGCGCCTTATATCGATGTAATACTCTCCGAAGTCGTGGGCACCTTATTCTTGATCGTATTCCGCAGGGATGTAAAGCTTCTCAATAAGTCCCTACCCTTCTCTTTTCTTTCCATTGCTTACTAGGGTCCTCTGCCCTCATGGTTGTATGGTAGTTAAGCACCAATGTGCACTACTGGTGTATTACTATCAATGATGAGATTATGGTCACTGAAGAACTGTACCCATCACTGCAAGCGGAACTGGTTGAGTCAGCTACTACGCATGCCAAGTTGTTATCTGTGCCCAACTTGGAGTAGTAGAAACCTAGAGGTGGTCTAAATTTGACACAATAGAAGGGAATGAAGGATCTTACGAAAAGTCTACGCCTTGATGCTCTTCACCTTGCAGGATTGGACCCGCATCACCCTTCCTGTTTTTGGCTCAAGATAATGAAAGGTGTGGCGAATAACTGGTATCAGTTGCGTCATGCTGTCAGTTTCTAGCCGGAATGGGGGAGTGTTGAGGATGTAGTCACATGGGATTTTGCGGTTGGTTAACCCTAGGTTTTCCTCCACGTTCCGTTTTTCTTTCCATTGTAAAGTTCCATTCGAACAGATTCACGAATCGTGATAAACCGCGAGGTTTACTGACTTTGAAGGGAAGTTTGGGATCGCCTGTGACTTCCATTTGGATGTAGGCGCCCAAAAAGTTAAGCTGTAGAAAAGCCTTCCCATCGTTGGGTTTCACGAATGTCTTCTGGCGCCGATAATGGTTGCCAATGTGAAGCTTGCATGGCATTGAGTCCAATGGAAATGCATTCCTGAATTTTGCCATTATCCTTTTTGATGGTGACGATAGGTTCCGCCCATAGTGAATAACCCTCAAGCTGGATAACTATGGATTGTCGAAGACGTCCTCCGACCTGAAGCTGTCACCTTGTTGTGGTGGCCGGGCTTCAGTGCTGAAACGATCCGTCAGCCTATACTGGCTAGAACTCATTTTCCAAAGGTTCAGCCATTCCAGGTGGGTCAACGAGGAGCAGCCCACAGGAGAACAGCGAGTCTCCATGCTGCAAGATTTCGCATTACGGATAGTGTGGATGTAGAGTTGTACTCTCCTCTGCGATAAGGTAGTAAGGCGTCTCCTTCATACAACCATCATATCGACATTTATAGAAGTGGGGATGCCGCATTCCTCAGGGGAAGAACTGGCTAGAAAAGATCTACCCTAATAACCGCACACTCTGATCACCTAACAGCCGATCGTGACAGCCGGTGCAATACTCACTACGGTCGAAGTGTTTTTAAAACCAAATAGTCGGACGCTGCTAAAAAACACTTGCTGTGTGCAACCGCACCAAAAATCAGATAGTTATGTCTCACTCCATGCCCCCTTTGGCCACTCAAGCTCCCTGCAGCTAAGTAAGTCAGACTATTGAATCATTGGCTCCGGGGAGGGTCTCTCAAGAAAACCCCCCAGCAACCGCTGTATCATGGTTCAGGCTTCGTCGACGTAATCCCAGCGTGCAATCGTATTGCTTCAGCATAAAGACGGATGGTTTGCATTCTACACTCTTTAAGGAATGGGGTGAGTCCCTCGTAGCTATTCTGAAGACCTTACTCCAAATATGTGGAGTGAAGAAAGAATGTCGATAGCATGGAGTCCTTCGACGGTGGTTCTTCCATTCAAAATGGGTTCAAGAGCATCTTGCGAAAACCGCCGGACCATCACTCTGGTGGCCATACTATCCAAAGTGCTCTCCGGTATTATCCTACGAGAGTTGATCCATTATCGAGAGAGTCAGATTAGCGAGAAGCAAGCTGGGTTTCGCCATGGCAGGGATTGTGTCGATCATATCTTCACTTTGCTGGAACTGCACCACTTCGTCTGGCGGCAAGCAGTGCTCGTATTTCTCGATCTTATATCTCTTTTGACTCCGTTGCTGGTCAGAAAGTGGCAATCTGGCGATGAAGGGCGTTTCTTTTGAATTCCTGTCTCATAAAAGCTTTATACTCTTCCTGTGGACGCGTATGTGTCTACAACAAATTCTCTCCTGTATTGCCAGGCACGGGTGTCTCCCTTCCTCTTTGACTTCATCTTCGACGGTGATCGAAGCACTTCCGGGGCGTTCGCTCACGGACGTTGAGTACGCCGATGGTGTTGCACTTCTTCGATCAGACCTTTTAGGAATTCAAACTAGTTTAAATAGCTTAAATAATCCGCTGCGCAGTTTGGTATGCGCTTCACACCCGTAGAGTGTAGTGTCGCTGCAAAATCGGTTGACATCGAACCCAAACCTCATGCTTAAAGATAATCATTCAGCTGTAACACTGTTTTTAAAACCAAATAGTCGGACGCTGCTAAAAAACACTTGCTGTGTGCAACCGCACCAAAAATCAGATAGTTATGTCTCACTCCATGCCCCCTTTGGCCACTCAAGCTCCCTGCAGCTAAGTAAGTCAGACTATTGAATCATTGGCTCCGGGGAGGGTCTCTCAAGAAAACCCCCCAGCAACCGCTGTATCATGGTTCAGGCTTCGTCGACGTAATCCCAGCGTGCAATCGTATTGCTTCAGCATAAAGACGGATGGTTTGCATTCTACACTCTTTAAGGAATGGGGTGAGTCCCTCGTAGCTATTCTGAAGACCTTACTCCAAATATGTGGAGTGAAGAAAGAATGTCGATAGCATGGAGTCCTTCGACGGTGGTTCTTCCATTCAAAATGGGTTCAAGAGCATCTTGCGAAAACCGCCGGACCATCACTCTGGTGGCCATACTATCCAAAGTGCTCTCCGGTATTATCCTACGAGAGTTGATCCATTATCGAGAGAGTCAGATTAGCGAGAAGCAAGCTGGGTTTCGCCATGGCAGGGATTGTGTCGATCATATCTTCACTTTGCTGGAACTGCACCACTTCGTCTGGCGGCAAGCAGTGCTCGTATTTCTCGATCTTATATCTCTTTTGACTCCGTTGCTGGTCAGAAAGTGGCAATCTGGCGATGAAGGGCGTTTCTTTTGAATTCCTGTCTCATAAAAGCTTTATACTCTTCCTGTGGACGCGTATGTGTCTACAACAAATTCTCTCCTGTATTGCCAGGCACGGGTGTCTCCCTTCCTCTTTGACTTCATCTTCGACGGTGATCGAAGCACTTCCGGGGCGTTCGCTCACGGACGTTGAGTACGCCGATGGTGTTGCACTTCTTCGATCAGACCTTTTAGGAATTCAAACTAGTTTAAATAGCTTAAATAATCCGCTGCGCAGTTTGGTATGCGCTTCACACCCGTAGAGTGTAGTGTCGCTGCAAAATCGGTTGACATCGAACCCAAACCTCATGCTTAAAGATAATCATTCAGCTGTAACACTTTTTCGATGCCTAGCTGCCATGCCACCCAAGAGAAGCACGAGGGCTTCGATACCTCCAGGTTGCCCAAGCCTAGACAGGGGAAGTCGAGAGGCAGAGGTCGGTTTCGAACCCCGGACCTTCCGGTTAGTAAATTCGCACTCTGACCACTGGACCGTCTCGCCCCCCATCCTCATGCTTACAGGTGAACCGATCTGTGTAGGAGGTAAGTTCATTTACCTGGGCAGTTGTATGAGTCCTGGAGGAGTTGAGAAAGACAAAATCACACCCGGAATTGGGAAGACCAGGGCAACGTTTAACAATCTTGGATACTTGTGGTGCCGACGGGTCGTCAGCTTGATTGTCAAGGGTAGAGTTTACGATGCTGCAGTCCAATAAGTCCTACTTTATGAGTCAAAGACGTGACCGCTGCGTTTGTGTTTGCTCATCGGTGCCTCCACCTGAGCGTGTCAGGTGGGAACATCAGGTCAGTACTGCTGAGGTACGCCAAATAGTTTTCGATAGGTCAGCTTGTCGCACTTCACAAATTTTGCTCATTAAGCCATATACTTCGTATTCCAAAAGACCGTTTGCTTCGTGAAGCCCTTTTCGCCCAGCCTCGTGTTGGATGGAGACGACCGAGATGCGGTCAGTGGCAACGAAGCGTGAAAGCCCTCACCAGTTAACTTAGTTGTTAACTTAGTCGGGTTGATAGTTTCTGTCTACCCTGGTGACTTGACGGCGAAGTATGAAATCCATTATCAGTTGCGCTGGTCATTACCATCTCCCTGAATGGCGACCCAAAGACAGGACAAATCAAACATCAGACATGGCCCAGTCGCGCCCTCAGTGACGCTATCGCATCTAAGCTATTGCTTTCAATGCATAGCTCCCCTCCCAATCTCCCCAATGAGAAGTCCACTGACACCCCTTCGTTTACGCATCAGT
Source organism: Clonorchis sinensis (assembly GCA_003604175.2). NCBI lineage: Eukaryota > Metazoa > Platyhelminthes > Trematoda > Opisthorchiida > Opisthorchiidae > Clonorchis > Clonorchis sinensis. The sequence continues at coordinate 21,299,754 of CM030375.1, forward strand.
TATATCAGCTGCCGGCTTCAATGCGCAGCTATCTACCCCACCTCTCCAAATCATCGGTGAACGAAACTATGGCAACTATAACCTCTGTACGACTAGTACGCTATTCTTACAGCTGATGGTGATGATGTCTGCTCGGATGTTTGTCAATGAGCAGATTGGGCCATTGCCTCCAAATCGTTGTCATCATTCCCTAATTCTTCCTATCATCTGCAGCTGGAACCACAGTATTTTGTTACACGGTTTGTGAGTAGGATGTGCTGAGTCCTGAGTCACTGGGCGGAAGGATATTCGCTTACCTGGATATCCGTTGATAGTCGCCTCTGTGCGGTTCGTCTGTCAACGTCTGTGAGGGAGTCTCACAAGCCGGTCGCTGTCTTTTTGTCGCGTCTGTTACGCCCCAACTGACTGTAACTCTGACACCGTCAAAGACAGGTTTTATGACGCCGTGGGACCGCGGTGCTGAGATGCTCACACCTCTTACATTCAGACAACCTGAATTGGAAAATACAGCATGAAAAACACTGATATCTGTTAGTGGCCATAACGTTCACTGTCTCCAGTCAAGCTCAGGCCACCTGGACCCCATCTCCCAAGTAGGCACGGAAGTCAACGCTCATGGCAGGCGGCAACTCGGCATGTGTAACATATGGTCCAGCCACCTTGACTTGCAGTGCTGGACGGACTACTGCTTCACCAAACACGCATCCTCTGGTCATCTCATTGCGAATTCTTCGGTTCCAGCCGATTCCAGCTTTAGTTATGAGGCATTGGTCGTCATCTATCCGAAAATGTTTCAGGTTCGCCGTCCGAAGTGACCAGGTCTCACAGCTATACAGCAGTACAGCGCGTGGGGCTAGATGGCTCAGTGGTTAGAGCACGAATTTGCTGACCGGGAAGTACGTGGTTCGAACCCGCCCTCCGCCTCTCGACTTCCCCTGTCTAGGCTTCGGCAACCTGGCAGCTAGGCACCGAAAGGGTATCATACCTGAACAATTACTATTATACGGCGTAATCTCATACACGTGCCTTTTGGGGCACGTTGAGGCGTCTTTTTGATGCCACAAGTGGTGAAAGTTGGCAAAAGCAATTCTGACCTTTGAGATTCGGCAACTAACTTCGTCTGTTGCACTACCGTCAGAGCTAATGCAATATCCGAGATCCGTGGAGCGTTCCAGTGTCGTATTTTGAATTCTCGGATGCATGTTCAAGGACTACGTCCCGCAGCATGGCTTTAAACTTTGTGGGAGTGAATCACCTGTCGAGGGATTGGATAACCTTGACCGGCCTTTCTGTTAACGCTTGTGCTTTCTGCTCTCAGGAGTCCAGCGCGATTTCCCCCAACACGACAAGGCATTCGTCCCGGATGGTGCACTCTTAGACGTAGTCAAGCCTTGGTGAGCAACGGGGTGACCTTACTACTGAAGATTTGGGATAAAAATGAGACACCAGTGAAGTGGAGCGCTTTGGCCGCCATCTTAATCTCCAAAAATTGGCGCCACCAGGCCATTCGATAACCATCGTGGCATTAGTCTGTTGAGGATATCTGCCTCTTGAGGAGACTTGATGTTGACAACAAAAATCAGGCATTTGGACGGATCTTTTGGTAATGACTGGGACCGGAGTTTTCCCCACTGATGATTCACGACATCTGCAAAATTAAGATTCACTTAGTTCATTTGAGACAGTTGTACCGGACATTGATTGGCCAAACATGCTCCCGAAAAGCGTCATGGAGGTGATCTGCTGTATGTTTGAAGTTCAAATCATTTGCATGTCATGGGAGAATCCTCGCACAACGTTCGTTTGTGTTGGAAACTGGAAAGACCTTCATTAGTTTAATACCGCTCATCCTTTATCCATATCCTTGACCAAATTATGTAAGGAAATTAGACTTTCTTCCACTAAGTCCCTACTCTTCCCTTTTCTCTCTATTATTTACTAAGGGTTTCGTTCTTCATGGTTGTGTGGCTGTTATATGTCAGTACGTAGTATTGTGTATGTATGTAGTACTGTTGCACTGGTATCACTGATAGTGGTGGTGATGATGTTGCTTCATGATTCTAGATCAGTGCATTTGTCGTGCCGGCAGCCTCAATGTCTAGCTTATCATTGTCTAGCTATGCTTTCCTGGACCTACTGTAGCAACTGGAACCAACATGTGTGATTTATAGCCGAGAAACCGAACTGAGCACCGCCCAAGGGAGCTATCAGTGCCATACCGATTCTCTTCTGATCCACTGACCTCCTACTGCCTTCGTTGCAGCATTTAATTTGCGAACAATTAGGGAGGTCAGCCATAGAAGCACCCGGTAGAACACGGCAGAAAACTTGGCCATTTCCTTATGACGCTGTGCATAATTCAGCCCAACATTTCAACACGTTGCCATCCAGGTCTTTCAAACGTCCGCCCGAGATAAACCGCGTATGGATGGTGAAGCCTGGTGTAATCAGGTTATTGAAACGGAGTAGGCTAGAGCAGGTTGCACTGTTCGGAAACTGCTTCACCTGTGCGCGAAACCGGACCTAAGACCGTGATTGGCAGTCAATTCGTCAAAGACACCACTGGAAATCTAGTTTTTAACAAGAATCAGCGTCCTGACTGCTGGACTGGATATTTGGTTACCTGCCCCAATACCCACATCTCCCATTTGGTCGCTCAACTCGGGTTGTGGTTTGTGACTTTAAAGCATCTCTCAGTTTCTGAAGCACGGAGGTGTCTTCTTAGATTATTGGGACATGTATCAAACGTGTCTGCGGCAGTGTCTGCCGGAAAACTCTTGGTTTGAACCCAACGTCGACTCTTCGATGGCTCCTATCTGGGCTTGAGATACTTGGCAGTATGTCATTCCTTGGACTTCGAGTTACGTAGTAACAACGCGCCGAAGCAACGCCAACACTTAAGCGATTATTTTATCAGTTATCTATTCTCCATCACTACACTGACGAACTTTGATGGACTGCAGACAACGTCATATGTTTAGCCTTGTTTTTTCGATATTATTGCGTGTGCAGGGTGGACTCATTAGGATCAAGATGCTTGTCGGGAGTTAATTGAATGTAGACCCCTCTAGTCTTTCGTTGTTCATTCATCTGCGTTGTTGGTTTTACAGATTCCAACAATCCGTTCAGTTTCGGAACGTCCCCGGATAACCATCCATGGGGTACGATGCACGAATGTGAGAGTCACAACAACCCGGGTCACACAAGCACTAACTTATACGAGGATCCTCAGCATCTGAACCGTGTGTCAGACACCACGACCCAGCAGTTTAACGATGGACGGGACCTCACGTTCTATTCAGCTAAACCTCTCGTACCATCTAATCGAGACTATCGTGTAGTCGACTTGAAAAATTCGGCGGCGTCTGTCAGCATGGATGACTCAGTTCGTTGTCCACCCAGCTCGGTCACGTGCCCCACTCCAACGCCCTCTCAACATGTGGTCATGATGAAATCGATATCGGCCCATTCTCTTTCACGATCAAGTTCGGATGTTGGATCAAAAGATGACCCGAACGTTCGTGTGCGGGTTAGCTCGAAAGAGGCGATCCGCGTGATTATCAACGCGGTCGATGCACAAATCAATTCCGTACAGGAGATGCTCGGCTATTTCACAAAACTGGTCAAAGCCGAGAAAGCCGTCCAGCAGGCTCTGCTCGAATTGATCCCGGAACGTCATGACAATACCTCGGCATCACGTTCAACAGGAACTAATGGATCCGTTGTTCCTAGCACCGGTGGATTTCATCGCTTGTTGTCAAATTCCTCCAGACGAAGACGTTCCATGTTTTCTCCCGTCCACTGTAATTCCACAGATACGGAACTAAATGGAGTAAGTCATTCGCATAGTTTCGTGACAACCTCTCTTGCTTAGATTTTACACGGTTTGGTCAGCTCGACGAATCAGCAAGCGCGAGCCTACTCCACCCGTGCTCTGTTCCACAAAGTTGTGACGGTAGCTCAGTTGGAGAGTCTCATTACTTGTCATCAGTGCCTAAAACGGACCTACATGGAGTGCGAAACAGAACTTCAGTCGCAAGCACATCAGGTTAGCCTTTTTTGGTATGACGTTTTCCACCACGGTTTTTCGCCTGGTCTGTCCACCCGTCATGGCATCTCATTTTCTACCGTTAGCAGTGTTCTTACTTGATAAAAGGGGCTTTGTTATGGAGAGAATCTCCACTGAAAGGACTACACATTCAAATGACCACGCCGTTCCGGCGAGGAAATTCTGGTGGGCCCTGCTCGCCGTGTGTTTGCGGCGAGCTGGTACTGTTCACCCAAGTGTGCAATACTGGGGTGTAACTACCATGCAGCTTTGATGGTTTACTTATACTTACTTACTTACTTACTTACTTACTTACTTACTTACTTACTTACTTACTTACTTACTTACTTACTTACTTACTTACTTACTTACTTACTTACTTACTTACTTACTTACTTACTTACTTACTTACTTACTTACTTACTTACTTACTTACTTACTTACTTACTTACTTACTTACTTACTTACTTACTTACTTACTTACTTACTTACTTACTTACTTACTTACTTACTTACTTACTTACTTACTTACTTACTTACTTACTTACTTACTTACTTACTTACTTACTTACTTACTTACTTACTTACTTACTTACTTACTTACTTACTTACTTACTTACTTACTTACTTACTTACTTACTTACTTACTTACTTACTTACTTACTTACTTACTTACTTACTTACTTACTTACTTACTTACTTAAACGAGAAGAACAAAAGTGGTTCTGGTTATTGTAGAGGGCCCAGAGATAGTCTACAACTAATACTCAGTGCTTAAACATATGTAGACACGCAGTTAGGCAATCTGAACAGAAACCAGCAAGCAGACTACCTTTGGTAACAGTTGGATTTCGTATCTCTCTGGTCCATTCAGGCACACGGAGTGTCATGTGGTTTCCACTTTAGAAACCCTGACCAGTGCTTGGATGTGTGCACCAGTGGTTGATCAGGTGGCGAACAGGTCGGCATCCACTTGATCAGCTAGCAGATTTATGTATTGTTAAATTCATGATGAACCCGTTGTTACCGCCCTCGACGGAACAAATGTCGATAGACTATTGGAAACTTAACTAACTAACTGTTCAGCTGTAACACCCTTTCGGTGCCTAGCTGCCATGCCACCCGAGGGAAGCACAAGGGCTGGGATACTGCCAGGTCGCCCAAGCCTAGACAGGGGAAGTCGAGAGGCAGAGGTGGGGTTCGAACCACGGACCTTTCAGTCAGTAAATTCGCGCTCTGACCACTTGAGCCATCTCATCCCCTAGACAATTGGATTGGATGCTCAATTTCGCCCCTTTCTATCCATGATCTCTTCAATAAAAGGTTCATCAGTTCGATTGAGGTTCCACTTTTTCTATGTTAGTAGCAATGAAAATTCGTAGGAATAGCCAGATTCATAGAGGGAGAGGACGTGAGTTGTCAGCTGATCTCGTAGGCACAGTTTTTCAGCCCATAAGCAATAAAATCTATGGCCCACATACGATCTTGAGATGACCCAGTGGTTAAAGCGCGAATTCACTAACCAGAGGGTCCCCGGTTCGAACCCAACCTCTGCATCTTGACTGCTCTTGTCTAGGCTTGAGCAACTTGGCAGTATCTCGGCGTTCTTGTTTCATCTGGGTGGCATGGTACCGGAAGATTTTTTGTGGCCCACATCTTACACGCAATACTGTTCACTTATGGGCATACACGATAATGGCTCAAGTGGTTAGAACGTGAATTTACTGACCGAAAGGTCCTGGTTCGAACCCAACCTCTGCCTCTCGACTTCCCCTGTCTAGGCTTGGGCGACCTGGCAGTATTCCAGCCCTCGTGCTTCCCTCGGGTGGCATGGCAGCTAGGCACCCAAAGGGTTTTACAGCTGAAGAGTGTAATCTCTTTTCTGGTAACCTAAGTGACTTGATGCCAAAATTATATTTATCTATTATGATTCTTTGTGATTGATACCCTGCAATCGATTCTTACACTCCATTTCTTTTCCTTTATTTTAATACTACTTCCCATTGTCCGACTCAGTACGCGACCAACATAAGGACTTGTGAGAGGAAGTACGCCAAGTACGCTGAACAGATGGTCAATCTTCGGGCGAAAGTTGCAAGTCTATGTGATAAGCGTACGTCCAGCTTTGTTTGTAAATGTTCCAGTGTGCCGTTCGTTGCCAAACGCATTTTCATTACATTTCCACTAAAATGAGACCGTGGCGAGTCGCGGAAATAAGTTCAGCCGTCTAATGGGCTCGTTTGTTTGATCAATGGGACCCACTTAATCAGCCAAGCTCGAGGTAGTTAGTGGCTAGAGTGCAAAGTTACTGACCGGAAGTTCCGTGGTTCGAACTCAACCTCTTCATCTCGACTGCTCCTGTGTAGGCTTTGGCAGCTTGGCAGTGTCAGCCCTCGTTCTCCTTTCGGATGGCCTGGTTGTTAGAGCTGAACAATAGCGATGACTCAATCGACTTATCGAATTCATAGGTGAATTACGGAATCTGACAGGAGGCAACATTTTCCCCCAAGTTTTTGGACCTTGCTGTCCGAGTAATCGTCTCTCGAAATGCCCATCAGCGTCAGATCAGACGATGGGCTATGTGATCCACGGATGAGTGAGACTCCTCGCCCTCTAGGTTGAAAGTCCGAAGAGGTATGGGATTTTGTTCCTTAAAATCTAGGTTGCTCAAATGGACCGACCCAAACACACCGACCACTGTTGCCTTGCAGTCAAGCTTTTGGGCCATGGCCTTTGGATGAGGACCCTAATGGTCCTCTTGTGTAGGTTTAGACGCCCTGGCGGTATCTCAGCCACGTACAGCCGTGTTGATAAAGTGATGGCGATGGAAACAGCGCGTAGTGAGACAATGAGATTGGCATAATTGAATAGAACACTTCATTAGATGAACCCCAGGCAAGCCTAAACCTGTCGGGACTGTTGAAAAGTTTTTGGCAACTCTATGAGTAGTGTATTCACCACCAGACCTTTTATAAGGTCACGGTAGCTATGTGATAATGCGGAAGACGCTGGTTTGTGATTGGTTTAAATCCTGAACAATCAGTACACGCCTTCCAGCAGCCGAATTTCCTCCTTACTCGCTCAGATAGCTCGTCTCCGGACCGCATTTTGATTTTTGGCGATTGTACGAACGACCGTTGGATGCAGTGTGTACAGGTGACATTTCGAGATGAAAACTGTCCCGAAGGTCAGATTCCTGTAGATTATCCCAGAATACCGACAACTTACTGAGACCCTCAAACTCCACTAAACGCTGATCAGACAGCCTTGGATCAAAGTCAAACAGTGCCCTTCAAAATATAGCGCGAGGCCGTTGCACTTTCGCACTCACTTGTTTGCAATAAAGTTGTTGTGTTCTTTGTCGGCGGGGACAGCGGTCAAATATAACAAAAGCTAAAATATCAACTAGTTTACCTCTGACGCTGTCCGGTATCCCGCCACGTGGACCAATCTGGAGGACTGAGGTTTTTCACTTGAAAGCGCGGCAAAGCGCGCCTTGACCTGTCATCTAGAACGTGTTAAATTTGTCAGCGTTTTAGGGGAACAATGCACCTTAGTATCCCCACTAATCCGTTAAGGTCATTTCTCTTACAGTATACGTTGTGCATGTGATTTTGACGTTAATTAGTGTGGATCAAACTCTTGACGTTTGCTTCTCTCATCCTTGGGGGTGAACTGCTTTCTGGCATTAGGGCTGGCTTATCCAAGGTCATCCGCGTCGAAGCTCTATCGTTCTATCGCCAAATGTTTTAGAGTAGTCTTGTGTACTTCGGTTGGTTAGTAACAGAAATAGTTCCCTTTCTTCTGTGGTCAGATTTTTAGCATCATATGTCTTACATAGCGGGAGCGCCCATTCGGGGGAATCACCTGCCTATTAAACCGCTGAACTAGACATAAGCGTATCCGTTGTGACGGCGTGTCGATATTTGGGCTCCTTGCTACATTCCGCTCATCTCTAGGGAAATCTTTCCACATCGTAGAGTAATCTCCGTGTAGTTGGTATCAATGAATTTGTCACATCGCTCAGTCTCGCCCATATTTAGAAGATTCGACAGGGTTATTTTTATGGCATTGTTCTTAACATAAGTTCGAAAGAGGGCCCTAGCCTCGCTTAAGAGTGTTCCTCTCCGTCGCGCTTTGTATCACTGTTTCCCATCCCCATTGTATAATGGTCTTGCTACTCGAAAAGTACCTTTTAATTGTATTAGAAACATGATATTGATCAGCTGATTAATCTATGGATCTACTGGATACCACAGTATACGATTTGCTAGACCTCGGTTTTCACAGCCTCACAGGAACTAGATTCTCCTTTCTCTTACCCCGTAGGCGCTTCTTATCACCGTAAAACGGTTGAGGTGCTCATGAACAATTTAGAGGCAGTCACACGCAAGTTACACCTGATGCACAATGACTACCTTATGGTTGTGTGGACAGCGAACCACTTTCAACAGTGGCTTCACACGCAACTTCGTCCCTGCCTGTTGAACGGGATCGAACGAACGATGCAGCTAACATGTGAGGTGGTGTAAGTCAGTTGACCGATTGCTGCCCTTGTTCTTTTTTGCTACTTTTCTTTGGCACAAATACTGTTCAGCTCGCGCTGGTTTCGGAACTAAAGTACCGTGAGTTCCTGATCATGCACTGCGTAGTTCGAGTCCATCCTCGATTGGCTGGGTTCAGGCCAGTGCCACCCGCCCCCATCTCGGCCATTATGTCGGCGAGAATAGCCTCGTCGATGACTATTTGGTGCTTGAGTATCTACCGGGTGAAGGCCACTAAGGCCATTTTATTGTTTTACCAACATCCAGCCTGCCATTAAACACAACACCAGATTTTCCACTAGGTTCGCTTCCAATCTCCCGTTCATATAATATAACCTTTCTTGTGGAACACAGTCCCAACTCTCTCTCTATCTGTCTGTCTGTCTGTAGTAAGTATGTATGCATGTATGTATGTATGCATGTATGTATGTATGTATGTATGTATGTATGTATGTATGTATGTATGTATGTATGTATGTATGTATGTATGTATTGTCTGTCTGTGTCTGTCTGTCTGTGTACTCTTGACCACGTCTAAATCATTATCATGAAAATTAAATAATTGCGGCTCGACACCTAGAGCATGTAATGTAAACTCTGTGTGTATCCGGCTGTTGTTTTTTCGAGATTTTTAACCATTCAACACACCTATCAGGCTTGTTTTCACTGCCAAAAATTGTTGTCCAAACTCTTACAGAACCCCTACTGTAAATTTGGTTTTTGAAAGAATTTTCATGAATCTTTTGTGAATTCGATGGCAGTGGCAAGATGAAACATCATAACAGGACACATTGAATTCAATCGTTGAATTTTCGTGAGGTGTTATTTACATACAGCCGAAATCAAGGTTAAGAAAGGATAATAGGCAGACAATTTGACGGACAAACACAAGTAGGTAAGCAACGTTTATCAGACCCCGGCGCAGATTAGGCCGCCTCATGTTCCAGTTGCTACGATATTCGAGATATCGCGATACATGTATATTCGTAATGGACTACTCATAAGGTTGCTGAAAACTCTTCGACAGCCCACGACCGGTTTCGCCCTTCTTGGGGCTCATCAGGTAGGCGCAGTCCCCGAGTTTCCGTCAACCTTATGTTCTACTTGAACCCAAATTGCACTGTTTTCGAGAAATACACTCATTTGCATATCAATTTGGTTTTTGCGAGAGACTCACCTGGAACCCAGCTGAATCTCCCGTTTGCGATGTTTTCAGGCAACTGAATGTGCTGCACCAGGCCGCCTCATGTTCCAGTTGCTACGATATTCGAGATATCGCGATACATGTATATTCGTAATGGACTACTCATAAGGTTGCTGAAAACTCTTCGACAGCCCACGACCGGTTTCGCAAACGGGAGATTCAGCTGGGTTCCAGGTGAGTCTCTCGCAAAACTAAATTTGTTTGCAAATGAGGGTATTTCGCTAACTCTCTTCGTCCTTTGCGGTCGTTGCAATCCAGCAAGTGGTGAGAGATTGCACTGAACAGGACTTTCAAGTTATTAAGTTTTTTGCGAGATGTTCGGAGGTTAACTGTCTTTCGGTTTTTCCGACGTCACCATCATCATTGACAGCAATACACACTACTTAACTGGTTATTCCGTCGTACTTTCTACCGCAAAAACATTGAACACAGGAGGAGATAACCAAAGAGTCTGGTTTGTTTAGATTGGTTATTATAACCATTCGTTGTGTCTGACGATGACGTTTGCTCACTGCACTGGTTTCACTGACCTGTATGTTTGTCCGTCAAATTATCCGCCCGTCATTTTTCTCTATCCTTCATCCTGATTGTAAGCTGACGAGGACGCGAACGAGTTCAAATCCATCTATTCTGTCATGATGCTTCTTCCAGAGGAATGCACTCATTTGCGTAGCAATTTGGTTTTCAGGGGAGACTCACCTGAATCCCAGCTGAATATTCCGTTTGTGATATTTTTCTTCGGCTGGACGAGTGTGTTTCGCTAATTTCGTGTAATTTGGGTTCAAGTAGAACATAAGGTTGACGGAAACTCGGGGACTGCGCCTACCTGATGAGCCCCAAGAAGGGCGAAACCGGTCGTGGGCTGTCGATTTATCAAAATCTGTCCAATTTGGGTTCAACCAGAAAACTCAGGGACTGCGCCTACCTGATGAGCCCCAAGAAGGGTGAAACCGGTCGTGGGCTGTCGAAGAGTTTTCAGCAACCTTATGAGTAGTGTGTTACGTCTAATGTATGGTTCATTTGGAACTTTGTGCAAGTATAACATCTTATTTTACCTTTATTTATCTTTCAATGATCAGTTGGCGGTTATTCTGTTCCTTTGGCTAGTTTTTTTCCGATCATTTCGTTCACCAATCGAGGTGGTGCCATCCATATGTTTTTCATGTTCCACCAAAGGGACGCACGACTCTTCGAGACCACAGCGCCACTCTGGTTATGGTGAATGAGCTAATATGAGCTCGCGGAGCTCAAGTTGAGGATTTAGACGGAACCAATAAAGTCCTCCTATTGATCAGTCGGCCTCCTCCTATCGAGCATTTGTTCTTGTCCACAAGAGCTGGGGAAAACTCTTCTTACAGCAGTGCACGTTCCTGACGTGGTACCTCTACATCACCACTTCGACTTCAAGTCACTCGTACTTAGCTAACACCACCTCATTCATTGTAGCATGGGCAGTGTAGTTGTTACCAACTCAATATGAAGTTTGGCTTTCAGTCCAGAGCGAGTCTATGAGCAGTTCATGCCCCCAAGAGCACGCTTTTGCATCAAAACCCTGGTTTATTTCCCCTCTGTGGGAGAACTGGTGCGAAGCGACGCATCCTTCGGAATGAGTATATTCTAAAGTCAAACTCCAATGCGCTCACTTCAAACCGGATCTAAGATATCTTGCAAAAAAGAGAAATGTTTCACGCTTCTTGTCCATCAGTTTTTGCCCATGATAAGTCAGTGTTTATCCAAACTCTCATTCGCATCGGAGGGCATGAAGTTGCGCGAAGTTTGGGTGTTTGTTTTTAGTTTGTGCATCATGTTTGAAATCACGTCCGTCTCAATGCCTTCTTCAAGGCACATTGTACTACTCCGCACTCATTCTTAAGGCTTTCTACCATTTCCAGTTTCTCATGGCATCCAGTCGTGTCGTAAAGTTGTGCGAAACATTTCGGTTTCACGGCTAGTCATTTACAAGTTCACGCTAACTGGCATACTTTGATTGATCGGGGTAACTCTTTATACGAGCAGAAATCGTTCCAAATGTCGTTCGGTATGCACAGAACACTGCATAACAGTTTTGACCATCCTTTGGCGAACCACTAACGCTGCAAATGGTGGCTGAAATTTCTGCGCGAACGTTCAACTCGCATTCGTGATGATCGATGTGCAACTACTGTGAACCGATCAGCTTCACCGAAGCCTGTCCTGGTGTGACGACTCGCTTACCCGGTGCTGAGTTTGATGCTTGTTCCTCCAGTTGATTGGTGGACATAGTTTGTCCCAAATGCGCCCCAATGTACCTTCCTCTCGGTAACTTGAGCCCATCTTCATACAGTTTTAGATCTCTAATTAGTGTCTGTAAACAAAAAGACCCATGTGTTCGCAGCGTCCTTTCTATAGAGGTTTTGGTCTAACGGTAATTTTGTTCAGGTCACCGGGTTGTCCAGCTGGAGGACCTGCGAAGACCACCTGCAGTTCTCCCTTATTCCTCTAACATCCTGTTGTTCTTGTTGTCATTGTAGACGACATCTGCTGGTGTTCGGTGGCGAAACAGTTCAAGACTCTTCGCCCTCTTGGTTAATGGAACTACAGGTCAACCGCAATCTGTCAACTTTGCTTGAACAACACGGGTGAGTATCATATCACTGTACTGGGGGGAGATGGCCCAAGTGGTTAGAGCGCGAATTTACTGAGCGGAAGGTCCGTGGTTCGAACCCGACCTCTGACTCTCGACTTCTCCCGTCTAGGCTTGGGCAACCTGGTGGTATCCCAGCCCTCGTGCTTCCCTCGGGTGGCATGGCAGCTAGGCACCGAAAGGGTGTTACAGCTGAAGGATTTATTTATTATTTACTATAGGATCACTGTCTGGCAGCTTGTCTGCGAACATTACGTCACCGGTCGAGGTGACGTCATGAGTGGATAGTAGGTTAGCATTACGTCGTTGTTTAGCATTACTCAACAACAACAAGTACATAGTCCGTAGAGCGTCCGATAGATGATTTTCTAACTGTCAACCTTTTAGAATTCTAATTATATACTCGGAGGCTGTAGCAGTTGCCGTTGTTTTTACGTCCCATTTGTGACCGGTGAATACGGTTCATTTAGTCCACTCTTTTGAATCCATATCAGTGCGAGGGGGCGGGACGGCTCAAGTGGTTAGGGCGCGGATGTACTGACCGGAAGGTCCGTGGTTCGGACCCGACCTCTGCCTCTGGACAACCTGACAGTATCCCAGTCTTCGTGCTTCCTTCGGGTGCCATGGCAGCTAGGCACCGAACGATATCAGTGTGACGAGCAAGCGATGAACGCTAGAGTTTTGTGCGATTTCATTGATATCGAAGTAAACGGTCATGGGCTCCATTCTGATGCGCCTGATACGAATTATTCATCTGACAGTATTTCCCTAGCGGCTAAACTAGTTGTGTATCTGAAGCGTTCGACCCTTGCCATTGGCAGTCTTCTAAGCTGGCAAACTAAACACTTCCATGAGGAAGCCGATACGGTCCGAGAGTTTGTGCTGAATCGCTGTCCACGGACTAGGAAGTTGGCAAAAGTAATGAATATTGCTTTATAACTGGTTACACGTGAGGGAGTTCGTCCATTTTACTAGCCGAACTCATAGGTGGCAGTTGCTTTTTTGTCGTATATTTCCAGCAAGGAGTCTCCCCATCCAGTGCGTTAGCATTTTCATCCAAAATGAAATGTATGCAGTTGCCCTTCAGTGGATCAACCGCCTTGAGAGGTAGACCAAAAGCATACCATTTGGAGGGACATTTTGGTTGGAAGAAACGACTCAAGAAGCGACCGAAAGTGGTCCCTTCTAAGTGCGGTTTCTCTGGGGTTCCCACCGCACCATATCAAGCTTCGTTTTCTCTTCAGACGTTTGCCTTGATTGTTCTGATCATATCTTCATTCCATTCAAGTGGGATTTTTGTTCGGCGTCTTGCTGCCAATGGTCGAACCACTAGCTCAGCGACTATTGAGTTTCCCCTAACAAGTCCAACTAAGCACTGTCGTATTGTCAGTCAAATGAAAAAACGGCTTGCTCCGTCTTTCATTGGTGACGCATTTCCCCTCATTTCCTCTCTCCGTCTAGTCTTCAGTTCCCACCTCCAGTCCAATACGAGTTCAATGCGGCCTTGTTGCATAATGTTCCACCCAAAACATTGTCGCCCACGTCTCTAGCCTACAACGACTTGACTCGACAGTCATTTGGAGACCTGTAAGTTATCGTTTGACTTTTGAGGTTAGCCTTGTCACCAGGTTGCTATCCGTATGTTTTACGCTGTGACCTATGCTCTTGCCTATGCTCTCTCATCCCCGAAGCATGTACACCTACCGAAATCGAGAAATGTCCCACCGACAAACAGTGGATCAGATCACTCGCGAATGTCTACAGTGGGAAGAAGCATTGGCTCAGTGGCGCGCGGTGTTCTCGATCCCGCTGCCGAATCCCTGGTCGCATGCTCTGTCGAATGATGGCGTTCGGAACATGGCTATGGATTCGGTCACGTCAACTGCTTCATCCGTTGTCAACTCTTCCATGGAGGATGCTACGGCTGCTTTAGATGGTAGCGGTAGCGGGTGGCCGGTTTCGGCAAACGGGATACCTGACATTCAGGAACTGTGGCACGATGATCGTGCTCGACCAGTGAAGTGAGTTCGTCCATCATACGACCTTATTGGTTAGCCACTACGCTCTGTCCCGCCGGTCCATTGCAAATCAAGATACATTTCCAGTCTATTCTAGCGTCCCTTAGTTTAGGGTGCTTTTCCTCATCGGAGGAGCACTTAATTCAACAGGCACCTCATACTAGGATTTTGCAATATTCGGTCATGTGTACGGCTTGAATACGGCGTTTGGAGTTCGAGGTGGCTCAATGAATAAGGCGCGAACTTTTTGACTGAGAGATCCGTAGTTCGGATCCAACTCCGGCACCTTCACTGTTACTGATAAGTAGGCTTTGGCACTATCTCAACCCTCGTGCTCCTTTTAGGTGGCATGGCAGCTAGGCTCCCAGAGGGTGTCACAGGGGCGAGATGGCTCAAGTGGCTAGAGCGCGAATCTACTGACCGCAAGGTCCGTGGTTCGAACCCTGCCTCTGCCTCTCGACTTCTCCTGTCTAGACTTGGGCAACCTGGCAGTATCCTAGCCCTCGCGCTTCCTTCGGGCGGCATGATAGTTAGGCACCGAAAGGGTGCTACAGCTGAACGGTTTTTTTTCTTATCAGTTTGTGTTAGTGATTTTTTCCTTTTGCTTCTATAGTTATTGCTTTTGACGCTGTACTCGAGTCAATTCTCACGACCTTTGGGCAATACTAGTCCTTCCAGAACTTCAGTCTTGAATAAGCTCAGTATTGTCAATGTATTTTACGTGTGGTTCTCTCTGTCTCCTTCCCAGTCTGTGCGAGGTCTCCTATCGTCTCACAGTATGTGAGTTCGAACTACGGTTTGCCACTTGCCTCGCTGAGGCCCACGCTGAACTTGTTTCCCGAATGGCAGAAGCACAAAATCGATTGGCTCCGAATCCACTTGATTTGCCCAACAACACCATGTCGTTTGATCGCTTACCTGAGCGGCCACCGTCTACGGGTGCTCGAGGCCTACCAGACCTACTGGAAACACCAGTATCACTTTCGAGCATTAATGTGAGTTTTTCCCCCTATTTGCTATTTTCATTTTGAATAAAGTCCACTTATATCGCGTCAGAGAATTTCACAGCCACGCAGAAAGCACCAAGCTTCCACGTATTCATACATACCAATATCAATTGCAGGCGGATTCAAATCACACTACGTTTTTTCTGCCTGCGAACGAAATAATTTTTGGAAGTTGGTGGGTCCGGAATTTCGGTAGTTCCGGAATCCAGAAGAAGAATCGTTGACGTGTTGTCACTCACTCACTTGCCGAGTGACCTGTGATGCGTCAAAACTTTGGAGTTAGACTAACTAACCACATACCGCTGACAGCGCGCTTTTGACAGACAGATACATCATGTTTGGCCGCGTATACGCAGATGCATTCAATGCCAATGTTATCTGACTTCCACTATCGTTCGGAGCCATCGTTTATGCAATTCCTGCATTCACCCGCTTCTGTCTACCTTACCACGACGACTGGTCAGGAAGTATGATTACGTGAATCTCTTCCGTGGACCGGCCACTCGCCTAACGGATACAATGTCCCTCCCCCACAACGTAGGTTTACTTCCAGGAAATATGGCTTCTAACCAAGCTAGACTGTATCAAGCTGTGTATACACTTAATAAACGATGACGTCATTCTCACTGGATAGACTGATCGTTCCTCAAATGGGGCTGAAACAGCGATTGAGCAGTATTCTTTTCTCTACAAGATATCGATGATTACAATACGACGTTTCCTACACACCGGGGCGAGATGGCTCAAGTGGTTAGAGCGCGAATTTACTGACCGGAAGGTCCGTGGTTCGAACCCTGCCTTTGTCTCTCAGCTTACCCTGTCTAGGCTTGGGCAACCTGGCAGTATCCCAGCTCTCGTGCCTCCTTCGAGTGGCATGGCAGTTAGGCACCGGGAGGGTGTTACAGCTGGACCGTTTTTTCCATTTTTTCTACACCGTTGTTATCAGCCCGGTGGATCGCATTCGAACAGATATGTTCAACCAGGGGGTTAATAGAATGCTTTTTCGAAGGCCTTATGCAGTAAATATCCGCTACTGTTGCTCGTCGGTGCCGCGTGCTCATACGTTTAAACCCTGACACAACGGTATCTTTGTGATTGATCAACTAAACCCCGCAACAACTCGCAGGCGAGCTTGATATGACAATATGTCACTGTTGTGTTTATTCGCGCATATTATGCTCACCCTGCCTCACAGTCACGTATGTGTTTCAGCTTGCTGTTCGTTAGTTCGGTGCTTCTCCGATCAGTTGATCTACAAAACAGATGCAACTTACCCTCTCCTGAGTGACGGGGTCGACCAAAAAGCGATCAATATAAATGGTTGGTTGATGTCAGGAGAGACCTTGTAGATGGAGCTCGTTCAGATCTAGCACCCTTTCGGTGCCTAACTGCCATGCCACTCGAAGGAGGCACGAGAGCTGGGATACTGCCAGGTTGCCCAAGCCCAGACAGGGGAATTCGAGAGTCAGAGGTCGGGTTCGAACCGCGGACCTTGCGGTCAGTAAATTCGCGCTCTAACCACTTGGGCCATCTCGCCCAATGCAAGTCGAATAACGGAATCCCCTCCGCTACGATAGAGCGAGTGAGTGAGTTTCCGGCTCTTCCGAAGAGAGGCCGGAAACTCCTTTTCCATTGTCATTTTTCGAAGGGAGGTTGCTGTACTCGTTCTTTAGAACGCTAAGTCGTTTGCCGCACCAAACGAAAGAAATAATTCATCTGCAATGGATAAGATCATCACACGTCGTAAGTTTCGCTTGCTTGGTCACGTGTTCCTCATGACAGTTGACCGACTTCTTCAAAGTGCCTTTTTCGCACAACGACGCGGGAATGAAATCGAGGTCAAGCGATGTCTTGACAGTGAAATGTGAAGGGCATGGGCAAACTCAGTTGCGCTGATCATTACCGTCTCCATGGATGGGGACCACGAGAGAGAACACATCAACGGTTAGACACTGACAGCTACTTTCCGTTATCCCGTATTTCAGTAAATTGATTTGAAACAAACACTCAACACTTTGTTTGTCCTTTCATTCCAATTTTTTACGGAGGACTCAGTGGGCAAAGTCCATCCAACTACATAAGCTTGACCTGAAGCTATAAGCAATGCTCTTCAGCATCAAATTCTTGTTATCCATCCTTTCATTTTCTCATTGTTAACACATTACTTTTTCCGTCCTTCTTTGTTGCACAGTCTCCTCGGTTGACGACTTCTGCTACGTCTGACTGCATCGCACGTTCTACCGCCGCAACCCCAGAGCCCTCTCGAACGTCCTACAACGGAATGAGCAAAACCAATAGTATGTACGCTTCCGACGCCAGTTCGCTGATGAGTTCGCGACCCAACACAGGAAACCGACTGTGGAACAGTTTCCGATATTCCATGTCCCGCTTGCGATCCCATTTCACTCGATCCGGTCCACTTCGAAGTTCGTTACAATCGGGCTCGTCGAGACCCACGTGGCGTGCAAAAACACCACAGGACCCATCCGCCAACACATTGGCAAACGATATGGAACAGGAAAAACCCAACAGGCCGAAAGTGGTAATCGAGCGAGAATATAATCCGGACAGTGCGACTGTAAATAACGGACGATCATGTCTTACACCAAGCACGATGAGCAACCACCAATTGATTAGTTCCACCACTTCGTTACAAATCACCCCACGGTCAATCAATAATGGTCTACCTCCATTGCACAGCCCGGCCTCTCCAGTCCCCGGGATAGATTGTTGTAAGTTATCTGGACGAATAACACTTCCTCGTCACGTGACTGGCCTCGCGCTGACTGATGGATGGTAGGAATCACGTTACACGTGACACGCCGTTTGTCTTTCAGAATACTGGCGACGGATGTTTTAGTGAATATACAGTCTTCTCGGGAATAAAATAGAGATGATAGATTGACTTGTCACGCGATCTTTTGCACACAGCAACAAGAACATTCTGAAGTGATCAGTGGCTTGTTCAAAGGTTGCTTATGTTTGTGCTTGGACGCTAACTTTGCGAGTTGTACGATGTCTTTCCTTCGCCTTTTTGAATAGCTTTCTGAAACGAAAGCCTACGTGGCAATAATTCATTAGGAATTAGGGTTGGGAAGTTCCTGCGTTCCAGAATTCATACCACTAATGTCTGGTGAGTGTTAGTACACTGCTGGTTTGAGCGAACTGTTCAGGGCGCAAGTTTGTTCCAGTGATCTACTTCATGTTTTAGGCAATTGTAATGCTCGCTTGTCTGAAACACCTCCCTTGAAAGGCGTTTTATTCTAACGAGTATTGAATCCAGACTGGATTTATCGTCCTGACAGCAGGTCACCTTGGAGAACATACTTTTTGTGTGATGTACTGCTTTCAGAAGGGATTCCTTATCCGTGTGGAGAGCACCAAGCAACTGTATTTCAACATCCTGAACAGCTTTCGATCAATTTTATCGCCCGGTGTAAACACACTATCGTCCGTTGTTGTTTCAAATCGGAATGCTCGGTCACAAAAAGGCTGCAATTGTTTTGTCGTACACTGCGCATACCGAATCATCGCTTGCTGAAATGAGTACGGTTCTCTGCAAGCAGAGGTTACTAACCTTTCACCTGGCCGAGGGAGAAAGATATTAAGAAAGACTTGGGTGTTGTCAGTGTGACTCGTCTTCCAACGTGGGGTCCGCGTGATCCCTTTTTCTGGTTGGAGACACTGTGAGATAGGGCAGCTAATCGATATAAGTAGCGTTGTTGTCATGGTTTATCCAGATTGCATAATTCAGTAGCTTTCTCCGATAGATGGTATTTGGTTGCGCGCAGTAGGTCCTAACGACCAAAACCTGACAAACTTTGCCTCCCACTCTGGGTAATTGGACAAATTATGCAGCAATCTGTCACGAACAAATTGCTGATATCCTGTGCTACGCAGACATCAAAATAATCGCTCAACTGTAGCACCCTTTCGATGCGTAATTGCCATGCCACCAGAAGGAAGTACGAGAGCTAGGATACTGCCAGATTGTCCAAACCTAGACAGGGGAAGTCGAGAGGCAGAGGTCGGGTCCAAATCACAGACCTTCCGGTCATTAAATTCGTGCCCTAACCACTAAGCCATCTTGCCCATACGAAGACATTGTGATCAAATGTTCAGGGTTTAACGTCTTCGGATTAGCGCAACCCCAGTCTTGATCACAAAGCAAGGCTACCGTTACAGTTGTTTTTTTGTACGTCCCATTAGCTTAAGTTAAATTCACTTCTGACGTGAAACGTGATGCAGGTTGGCGAGTCTGCTCTCAGACATGAATGAAACCTGCATCAGCTTAACTTTTACCGGTACACTCATGGTTCATCCAGTTTATTTATGTTGTGCCAAACCAACTCGAAATACTCGCTTTAAAGTTTCGAAGGAATACAAGGTAACTGGAAATCCTGGCATGGAAGATCGAGCGAGCAGCAGAATAACGAAGGATCGGAGTGGGGATCTGTTTGTCCACAAGTAACACAAACCGACCTTTGGTCAGGACAGGACGGGTATGTAACTACCCACCTCAGAGACCCCAGTTCATCTAAATACGTCCCGGAGTGCCTACCTACCTACTGGATGTCGGTGGTTCTGAAGCTTGTTGTTAATGATGATCTAACGATAACACAAACCTGAAGGCTGAGTACAATTCACCACTCAGATGTCGTTTATAACTATATGAAATCTGGCATAACGGCCCCATCTCCCTCCCACCGCGGTAGACACACCTGAGAGCGGCCAACATCTCTCCTCAGCGGAATATTTGTTTACTTTTTGTCTGGATATCATAAAACACCATAATAGACTCTGTCGAAGAGTCTACCTTCGAGCGCAGTCCAACATGCCTTCTCCCCGCCGTATCCTTACTTCGGTTGGTCATTGGGAACCGAACTACTAATCACTGTGGCAGGAATCCCACAGATATTCAGCTTTTACGCGTTGCTTCAAGATCCTCTTTTTGTGGTCTAGTTTGTTGCAGTTACGTCTACATGAACTGACTGATTTCGTAGGCTGATGTACCGACAATGTTAGTGAAATCAATCATTCCTGGTTTTTATCTGAGCCATGCTCGAGCTCAGTACTTAACGCGTGACTTACTGACCGCAAGGTCAGTGGCTCGAACCCGACCTCTGCCTCTCGACTTCTCCTGTCTAGGTTTGGGCAACCTGGCAATTCCTCAGCCCTCACATTTCCTTCAGGTGACATGACAGCTAGGCGCCGAAAAGGTGTTAAAGCCGAATGATTATTATTGTTTTTTTTTGTAATTTGCCTGTGAATCACTAACAAAGAGCGTTGTCTTGGCTTTTCCTACATATAACCCGGTAATTTCAGAATCCAATAACTGTCCACTTGCGCTCATCGCCGGTTATTCTATCAAGGTGGGACCACAGTTCGAAAAGTATTTTGTATCTCAACTGTTCACTTTTCTAGGAGTTGCTTGCTTGTAGGTGAGCATTGCATTGTGAGCTGGGTTAGGGTTAATCCTTCATTTCGATAAATACACTCATTTGCAAATCAATTTGGTTTTTGCGAGAGACTCACCTGGAACCCGGCTGAATCTCCCGTTTGTGATGTTCCCAGGCAACTGAATGTGTTGCCCCAGACCGCCTCATGTTCCAGTTGCTACAATACTCGAGATATCGCGATACATGTATATACGTAATGCACTACTCATAAGGCTGCTGAAAACTCTTCGACAGCCCACGACCCGTTTCGCCCTTCTTGGGGCTCATCAGGTAGGCACAGTCCCCGAGTTTCCACCGTCAACCTTATGTTCTACTTGAACCCAAATTGGACTGATTTCGATAAATACATTCAGCTGAATTCCAGGTGAGTCTCTCGCAAAAACCAAATTTTAATCCTTCATTGTTTATTCACGGCAGCTGCAAAAAAATTTTTCGGGTTTTTCTCTGCCTCTTAGTCGGACTTGCCTGCGTAGTGCATTCACATAGCTGCTTAAACAAATAGAAGAACAATTGCACTGGACGTTTTTGCAATCCATTTCAACCTGTCCGCTAACTTCCCAGTCTTTTATTCTATCGTCACTGTGTATTGTCCGGTCAACAACCCATTTCCAGACCAAAACTGTCTGTTGCCAGCCCTCTAAACCTATTGGGAACACGATGACTGTTGACTTCCGCGCCTGAACTAGATCGTTTTATGGGGGAGCAACATTTCCGTCCGACTAGCAGTCAGTTTGTTTGAACTTTACAGATGGGACATTCGTGTGAATTGACAGCAGTGGTGGGGACTCTCTCAATTCTATTGTCAGTAGGTTGGCAGGCCGACTGTTTCGTCCCGTAAACGATACGATACTGTGTATGCTCGAAAGGCCGGTTTATTGTCCACCGACTGTTCTCTTTTGCTAATCGTTTCAAATCGAAAAAAATATTTATTAGGACAATTCGTCGCTGAAATGCTTTAGAGAATCGTCCATTTTGAAGATTTTTTTTCAATCTGCTGACTGTCCAGACTTACAACCGCTGACCGAACCCAACTGCGTGAACTGGTTAACCGTATAGGACCAAATCTTCGTATTTTATTGATCCCGTCAATGTTTGCATCTCCTTTGCCCCATCAGTTACAACAGCAATTGTGCCAGAATCAAGCCGAATGGACCTAGGCTGGGAGTTTTTCTGGGTTCTTTCAGTTCAGTTCAGTTCGGTTTTTCAGCCATAGACCACGTACGCTAACTAGATGGTTTGAATTTGCTACGGTCTCATTCACCACCAGGGTTTCGGACGAAACGGGATAAGTAGTGGTGCGTTTTAGGTGAAAGCCACTTCACTTTATTGTCTTCCAGCTATGTTTTTCTGATGTAACTGCGATGCAAGATGTCACTGCTTGCTTCAGTGACCCTTGTCACCAATTCCTCAGACCATGTCTCATCTCAAGGCATTCGCTGATGCGACCGAGGTCTTTCGTGCTTCGGTCGTAGGTCATGAATCTTTTCCAACCTACGGTCTTTCTTCCTCCCTTCACTTGATTCGCTTAAAAGGATTCCTGGTGCAGACGGCCCTCGTGCATACAACCACTTGATCTAGGCAGTGAAGCTGGTCTGTCGGTCGCTTGGCCAGCTCTCCGCTGCTTTAGACCGTCTGCAAACCAAATTCTGGATTGTGCCGGGGATGAACGCAAATAGTTTGCTCCTAGTTTAATTTCAGACCCTGTCATCCTTAGTTGACATCCGGCCACTCCTTCACTTTAATTCGAGACGTTAGAGTGGGCACTCAGCTTATTGAGATGTGAGCTGCAAGAGGCCGCCCATTCTAAGATAAGCGTCCTGTTGTCTAGTATGGTTTCCATCGGCTGTATCCTTCGTATACTGGAAATGGTATGTAGAGAAAGCATTGCTTGTGGCTTTGTTAAGTGGGTAAATGGCCAGGTTAGAATCTCCCTTGTACCCTTTCCACATGCGCCAATGGACCTAAGTGGCCAGGGTGCCTTGCCATCAATGACAACTTGCATCGTCAATTCAATTCAATCTCAGCTGTAGCACCCTTTCGGTGCCTAACTGCCATGCCACCAGAAGGAAGCACGAGGGCTGGGATACTGCCAGGTTGCCCAAGCCTAGATAGGGGAAGTCGAGTGTCAGAGGTCGGGTTCGAACCATGGACCTTTCTGGCAATGTCATAAACCATTGGTGAGTTGAGTTCCGGTATCTTCATCCAGGCAGGCGGAAGTATAAGCCCGCTTACTTACTTCTATCGGCTGTGTTTGTAGAGGCACCGAAGATGGGAACATTAGTACGAACTGGGGTAACTCATCTGCCAAGTGATGGCTCTTTATGCCTTTGATATTCCATTCAGGCACTGAGAACCCTATGTTTTCCCCTCTGTCATCCTCAGCGGCGGGACCCACTACTCCACTGCCTCCAGGTTATAGAACCGCGCAGCAGAATTGCAACGGACCCAACCCTAGCGATGAATGTCCCACAATGACGGTGAGTCCCGCTCGTTTGTCTGTTTAACCTGCTCCATCGAGGCGGTTTTTCACTCACCGGATCACCACTCTACTGTAGGATTGTGCCATTTACCAGTTCCTCCAGCTCGTTTTGTTTTAAAGTTTCATCTCTCTCGATATCACTCGTACACAGCGATGAAAAACTCCTATGGGATCGTCGATCTGTGATATACGACCGGGAGGTTTGACCAGCTAGATTTATCCTTCCTTCACTCCACGCATATCGCCAAGGCCGTTTTTCTTGATTTTTTGGTTTTGGTTCTACATAGTCTAATCCTTTCGCGCGCACACACACACACACACGTGAACAAAGAGGAGCACCCCTGTACATGTACTTAAACAATTTTGGTTGTGTAAAAGTGCACAATAAACTGCCTAAAAGTTTCCTCACAATCAGCGGCTGTTCTGAATTTCCCCGTTTTGTGTCACTTTGTCGTTTAATAC
This sequence comes from Clonorchis sinensis, assembly GCA_003604175.2. Classification (NCBI taxonomy): domain Eukaryota; kingdom Metazoa; phylum Platyhelminthes; class Trematoda; order Opisthorchiida; family Opisthorchiidae; genus Clonorchis; species Clonorchis sinensis. Next base: position 21,323,598 of record CM030375.1, read on the forward strand.
TATTACAGTATGGGTTCTCCAAGGACCCGGGAATTTGGGGACTGAAATGACACGTGGGGAAAGAATAGTGGGCGCGGACTACATGGGCAACACTGTTTTGCTATTCGATCACCACCAGTTCATACAATCCATTCTAAGTAGAATGTTGGTCCCTCAGCCTTCACTTCGTACTTCAAAATGCGAAATCTTTCTTCAGGATTTTCAATTCCCCTGTACCCTTCTGATCATTTTCCGCATCTTGGCCACTTCATGCTTTGCGGTTGCACTGTGACAGACCACATCAAAGCGCGATGGCTATTTGCTAAGTTATGTCACCTTTGGCGTAAAAAAAGTATTTTGTGAATGTCGAAGTGCCGTGTATACAAAACACCTGTAAGTCCTGCTTTATGACTGCGAAACTCGGCCTCTGTCATCTCAAAACATCAATTGTTTGGCCACTGTTGCCTTCGGAACTTAGCGGGAGGCAGGCGAGTGCAACGCGTACGCGGCGATGTGGTGCGTAAGCAAACAATTCCTAACGAAGCGGAATCGCAAGATCTGCTATGGCGTATGGGAAACGTAGTGTGAACTCGGAATCAGCATGTACACGAGACAGAGTTGCTTTCAACTCCTACTCAGTGCTGTCGAGCACTTCGTGGTGGACAGGCTATGACATGACAACGTGAAATGAAGGCACCTACAGTCGAGTCGTTACACCTTCCTGGTGGGACTTATGCGATTCCCTTCGCTGTTGGTTAGTAACCCTACGGGATATCGCACCCAAACCGGTTCCAGCTGTAACCTCCATGTCGCATCCCAAAAAATAACAATCGTTCAGCTGTAGCACCCTTTTGGTGCCTAACTACCATGCCGCCAGAAGGAAGCACGAGGGCTGGGATACTGCCAGGTTACCCAAGACTAGAAAGGGGAATTCGAGAGGCAGAGGTCGGGTTCGAACCACGGGCCTTCCGCTCAGTAAATTCGCGCTGTACTCACTGAGCTATCTCGCATCCCAACTGGACTGTGTAGTTAAGGTCGCTGAACTCGTGTGCTGTAGGGTCCGCAAAAGATTTTGGATCAGTCCTGCTGATCCTATTTGGTGTGATGCTCAGATGTGCTTGTTTCCTTGCAGTCTGAAGGCGCCTTGATTCCTTCCGTTGCTTCCTATTCCCTACTGACTGTGGTATTGTTACCCCATATGTTTGGTAGGCAAGCAGCACCGGTGTACTGCTGTTTAGCTGGCCTGGACGATTTCTCTACTGATCTACATTTGAACAGGTGTGTAGAAGTAATGCAGTTTTCTCCTCTCTAGGGCATGTTAAGAGGATGTGTTATCTGATCCAAGCGAGACTAAATGGTTCGTAACCGAGCCGGAGCAGCATGGTTTCATTTTTTTTCCACGTATGTGGATCGACATTAAATCGTTTGTACTTCGTCCAACAATGTTTCGAATCATTTTGCTCAATTATTGTGTTTTTCACCGGATTGATCGACCCGTAGTGCACATGATTCAATCTGACTGGATTGAATTAGAACTGGTTTTTGTACTGCGGTTGCTGCATTGCGGTACTCGCATTTTACGGTCCGATTGTGTGAACTCCGCCACCGGACTTCACTGGAGCCAGACAGCTGCTAATGAGTTTGGCTGTGCGCGGTTTCAAGACTCTCAGCTCAACACATTCACATCAATCCATGTCGATAAATTGTGTCCCTTAATTCACAGCATCTATGAGTTGGTTCGAATTCCTGTCCTCACCCAGGGAATGGGATGAGATGCAAGCATTTTGCCGACTTCACGAGCATGAGTTTTACAAATTTCTGTTCAGAACACGAGTCCCGAATGGTCAATATTCATCTTTTTATGGAACTGTAAAAGCCCCTAGCGATAGATGGGATCTTTATTGCCAATCTGGAGGACGCCATCAGTGCGTTATTGTGGGACAAACGAGCGTTGCGGTGTTCGGAGTACTCATATCCGAAACAGGGTGACTTTCAGCTATGTTTGGTTGTTCTGGTGGACAGTCTTGTCGGTTGAATTGCTCTCTGGTGTTCTGGTTGGCTGGCGTTCACGAGACCTTTGAGCCTGACCCATTTGTTTCGTGCCCCATGACCCATTTCGGTTTGGTCGTACTGTGGGTTCCGCCGTGTGATTTCCGATTGCGTTTACTTCGTTTAGAGTCGAGGTCTATTGAATTTGTGATCCTTCATTCTTAGAGGTGTGTGTTGGTTTCCTGAACCCGCCTTGGAGTACCCTGCTTTCTGAAATTCACTTGTGTATTTTGCATGTCTGCGTGCCGCAATCATCACGCTATCCGAATCGAAGTGATGACCTTTGTGATCCTTTCAAATGGAAACCAGACAAAGTTGGTCATCTCTTGTTACAACCACCTTTTGTTCTTTGACTCTTGTGGCCGGTTAATTCACCGACAGGAGTTTACCGTTCTTTAACAGTGAAGCCAATATGTCTCCTCGGATTGTGACGAAACGTCTACGAACAAATTACCAGGCACAGTGAACAGATCATGATTCAATGAATTACTTACCCGAGAAACCAGTGTCCCGCAACATCCATTCTGTGCATCTTTACGGTAAAGGGATCACAAAGTTGGTAAAGGCAAGCGCAGCCGAGTATCAAATAGGCAGATCCTACGGCAGGCTCAACTACAGGAATAAGCTCTTCGGGGTCATAGGATACGAATCGGAGAGGGCGCGCTTCAAAGTCACCGAGGAGTTGCCTATTCAGAAAACGAGCAAACAACCTAGTCGTGTGATTATCCGACGGTACAATCAATCACTGTCGATGGTTATCCATTTCAGAGGCACGCACGCTTCACTACTAAAACAGTTCGTGCAACACTTGAAGCCGAGTTGCTTGGGCCTGCTGAAAAGAGCGTTGTTCGAGTGCTTACCCTTCTGAAACTGTGATTTCTCAATCGGTCCCAAACTTTTTCCAGTTGTTTGGTATCCTCTCATATTATTCGTTCTTCCCTTGGTAGCTTCCCTTCGCTTCATCAGTCACTCGCTTTATCTGTCGTTTTCCCTTTGCCGGTGGCAGGTTGTGTGACGACTGAAACTAAGGTACTCATATACCGTTCCATCACCAGTTGGGTTGACATCGCTGGTGCCCTGTCAACTAGCAAAGTGGTGCGGTGCGTTGATGATGGCACCAAGTAGTGGCGCGCACGCGTTCGTCCTGCCAAGTGGCCCTGGATTACGACTGGTGGTTTGTACCCGTAGTGGATGGCTCATTGGCCTATTTTCTGATTATTTGGCCTCTACGTGACCATTGACTTATCTACTGGTCGACATTCGACTATGACTTCCGTGTTTCATGTTGTGACTTGTTAGTGAGTCTTTGGGGGAGATTCCAATCTCTCAGTTCATTGGTTTGATTGATCACTTTGGTGAAGTCATCAGTTCCTCTCAAGTCCAGTTTGGTGTGTTACCTGATTGAATCAGTTGTGCGACGTCACGCTTCCTTGGGTTTTTTTTTGCTCTTCTCGTATCTCCTGGAACCGAGATTTTCACATTTTTTGTGGTTTTCTTAACTTTGCTGTTCAAGAATAACTGATCGCGTTTCCTGATCACCGCATTATTTTGTCTCATTCAAATACATAGATTTCTTTAAGCAATTCCATCATAAAACCTGTCATAGCTGGTGGGGTCAATCTGAGGTACTATGTTGCTTCCCCTGCTTTCGTCGTTCTTCTAATTCGGTTTTGAAATCATTTTACGCCGGACAACGATCGGTTTATGTGAGTTCAGATACGTTCTCCATATGTTGGAGGACCGTTAACTTGATTGTTTGTTCCTGCTGATACTCCGGGTGAATTTCATTGTTTTCAAATGGTGGAAATAGACTATCTCCTCGTGGTACTGCGATGTCTGACCTCTTGAATCGATCGTGTAGTAGTTCATTGACTGGTCGCTGCTGCGCATTTGTTTTTCTGATGTAGGCTGGCTTCGAGTGTCCAGTCAGGAACCGATTGCTCTTTTCAATTCCGTCGTCTATTTGATATTTTTGCACCTAAAAGTAAAGTGAAATCTTGCGCATTTTCTACTAAATTCTCGGTCATAGTGAGGAGCTATCGTCTGAGTGGCGAATCTTCGTTTTTGGTCTGACAATCGGCCGTGTAGTATCCTCCGATTTCTGTATCTCTGCTTGGGCGGATATCGAGGATCCCATTAGGGTTCCTCTCAATAATTGATATGTCTATCATCGCCTCAAGGGCTACTCAAAAGTCCAAGATATACTAAAGGCTGTCCGGATTCATGCACCTTGTTGTGGTTGGATTGATTCAAAACGTTTCTGTTACCGGCCCTACTTTCAAATTTGTGGTTGTTTGAGATGAACACTTTTCTGAGATCAAACGAGAACGTAATTTCATCCTTTTCTCTCCTTGTGACTTGCTGAGGTCAGTCGTATTTAGATCCAGAAATCAAGTGCTCCGTCCTCCTCTACTTATCTTTCACTCAATTGTGTGGTTGGGTTCCTGAAATCGAAATAGTTGATCGAACCCGTGCTACTCTGCGTGGCTGCAGCAATCCCCATGCTGACGTGATTGGTTTTCATTTTCCATCGTTTGTGACTTGTCTCATTCTCCGTTTGTGGTTTTTGCACGTGTCGTGGTGACTCGATTGGTTAACTATGAATTAATCAGCTGGCCTGCGGGCACTTGTATGCCCTTGCAGTTATCTGGTCCAGGCATCTAGATGGTCCAATGCTTTTCTGTTATTCGGGCTTTATGGTAACACGTCACTCCCCAGGGATTCATAGAGAAACCATGGTAGTGTGTGCTGGAGGATCGCCTGCAGGTTGAGTTATTTCACCTGCAAGCATGGACGATATCAATTACGAAACTGCGTTTATCTTTCCACCTATTCCTTATTCCCTTTGTTCTGGTTTTTCTCCAGCGACAAGTTGACATCAACAAGGAACCATGGTTCCACGGTGTTCTTCCTCGAACGGAGGTAGAAAGGTGAGTCATTTTGGTGCTTGAGTTGCTTTTGGGAACAACGCCACAATGGAGGAAACTATCACATAACTGTCACATTGCTCAATAGCTCTGCATAGTTTCTCGTTGTTTATCGTTCCACCATCGTGGCATGTGTTTACTTTGGAGTAGACCAACACCCAAAGGATTCGCCTCGTCAGTCGTTCACTTAAACCACTAACCGTAGTCTACTGACGCAGTAAAGGCCTGTGAAACGTGTGAAACCGGTGAAGGCTTCGCTTATCCAGATTGAATCCAGTGTCGTTGCTCGGTGTTGATAGGGTGTTTAAGGTATTTTTCGCCGTTGGCAGACTGAGATTTGGTGGATGTCAAAGAGTCCCGGTTTATTAACCGTATACCTTGAAAGGGCGCTACTGGTGCGTTTTCGGTACGAAGCGAACATTGTTCCTCCTCCCTTTCCTATGACAACACCTGCAGCTGGGAGAGTCTTGGACACAAAACACTACTAAATGACTCGCGTACCCAGCAAAGAACGTTCAAGTAGGAAGTCCCTCATCAAACAAGATGCTTCTGGAAGCACGGTATTTGTTTGCACTACGGCTTCCTCCCTCTTTCGAACCTTTCAGAACTGAAGGCTAGACATCCTGTTGCTTCCAAAAACGACAAGTTTTCTTCTCAATAGGAGTAGTGTCATTTCATTTCCTATTGACCAGATTCGATTTAAGTTGGCTGACCGACTGAGGCTGATATGACCGACGATAATCCAGTACTTCTGGGGTTCCTAACAGTCATTTTTTCGGTGTTAGATAAGATTTCGTCTTCGTGATGATTTGGTCATTCCTACCTTAATGAAACAACCACTGTTTCTCTGATGACCTAGTTATCGAGGACTAACGACCGTTACACAGGCTCATCATGTGGCCTGTTCGTATGCGAGAATCACCGGCACGCACGAGTATTTTATCTCTTTTTTAACACGACAAAATTGGAAGATTTATCCCATCCTCTCGGAAACTGTTGAAAGATACCTAGATACAAATGGAATTTCATCACATACTGCGGCATTCATGCGACACGGCCTTTGTTTGTTAGTCGTGGAAGACCTCTAGGAGACACACTGTACCTTGTAGACTCTGTGGGGTGAACATCGAAGTAACAATGTCGCTGTGAGGCCATATGTGGAATGTTCCACAGAGACTGAGCGACGAACCAGTACGCACCTTAAGTTTTCACTGATGTGCGACTACGGTTCTGAGTATCTTTAAACAAGTCGCACTAATTAGTTCGTTGTTAATTTCCCCAATCGCTACTCAAAATATGTGCGTTAAGACCAGCTGTCTTCCACCACCTATGGTGATGACTGAGTGTTGTTCATTAGTACGACGTTCGGCATGATGCAAGTTCTTCTGCTCCTCGTGAATCACGTGGTTTTCCCCCCATCGGAATATCGATTCACCGAATTCGATGGTATCTACTCAGCAGTTTGCCTGTAGCACCGCGCTGTTTTCAGTGAGAAGTGCACTGTTGTATTGTTTCCTCCCCAGCATTTCCCAGGTGTACCCTAGCCCCAAAGCTTTATCTGTATCGATCAATGTGCTCGTTTGTGCTCGCTCACTCGAGCCGATCATCCACTCATGTAGTCGTTCACGCAAAACCGGAATGATAAGGACCATTAGTATCTCATGTTCTAGTGGTGCCCATCCTTTGAAGAAGCCTTCACTTTGTGGCAACAAATCCACCACGCGTCATTGTTTTAATGTAGGATCCAAAGTGATTTGAGGTGAAATCCACTGTGCATTTCCGGAAAATTGGAATGTTGTCTTGTTGATTGGGCTACTCATTACGGACGGGTGTTTTGTCCGAATTGTTTGAACTGTGGACAGTGACTGGATGACTTTTACTGGGGAACGAAACTCATCTTTCCGAAATAACCCTTCTGAACACTACAGATAAAGGGGCATTCGGGCTCATTTTGTAGGGGTTATAGCATTGGGAAATGCTTCTGTAACTTCCGACAAATACACTCATTTGCATATCGATTTGGTTTTTACGGGAGACTCACCTGGAACCCAGGTGAATCTCTCGTTTATGATATTCCAAAGCAACTGAATGTGCTGCACCAAGTATAGATTGTTTCCAGCAATCTGTTGGACCACGTCGAGTTACGCGCAAAACCCCAAAAGCCAAATCACTCAAGTGGAGGTTTATCTACAATTGCGGTACTGTGAATACAATAATAAAATAATAAAACTTTACAAACCTCAAATCGTAGGACTATGTTGGCTTCTATACACCGGTTTAGGAACTGCTAATTCCTAGCGGATCCCCAAAGATAGCGAAACCACGTGTTGAGTTAAACAATACGTGCGATGACAAGGTCAAAGAACGGTTTACGTTCAGGTCAAAAACAAGAAAGTTGGTATAGGCGCAAAACTGAAATAACAAAAACGGGGAATGCCGTTCTACTAAATAAGGCTAGAAGGAAAGAATCAACACCAATGTGCCTCATGTCTCAGTTAGTATGTAATAAATTACTCATAAGGTTGCTGAAAATTCTTCGACAGCCCACCACCGGCTTTGGCCTTCTTGTGGCTCATCAGGTAGGTGCGGTCCTCGGGTTTCCGTCAACCTTATATTCTACTTGAACCCAAATTCGACATATTTTGACACATGCACTCATTTCCCGACCTAAAGCTGCCACCTTGACGTGGTGGTCGGGCTTGAGTGCTGCAATGGTCCCGCAGGCTACACTGGCTGGAACGTCGTTCCCCAAGGTACAACCTTGCCAGGAAGGCCAAAGGGGAGCTGTCAGACCAAGAGCAGCGAGACCCCGTACTACGAGTAATCGTGCTACGAGGCGGTCTGAGGGTAAATTCGTACTGTCCTTTGCGATAGGAGTGTAAAGGCAGTAAGGTGTTTCCCCCAGTCGACCAGCATGTCCATATTTATGGAAGCAGCGATGCTGCCTTCCCCCGAGGAAGGACGGGTTAGAAAAGGTCGGCCCTAAAAACCTCACACTCCGATCGCCCAACGGTTGACCGTGACCGCCGGCGCATTATCCACTACGGTCGAAATACTTCTAAAACCAGAGTCCGGTGCTGCTCAAAAGGCACCTGCTGTGCGCAGCCGCATCAGGAATGAGACAGTAATGCCTTATTCCCTGCGCCTTCGGGTTAGGCCAAACCCCTTGCAGCCCAGCAGGCCAGACTATTGAGTCATCGGCTCCGGGCTGGGTCCCCAAAGAAAACCCTACTGTCCACTGCCTCGTGGTCAGACTTTTAAGTCAGAGGCTTGGGGCAGGGTCCCCGAACAAAACCCTACATCCTCCCACTGCCTTGTGGGTCAGACTTTTGAGTCAAAGGCTCAAGGTGGGGTACCTCAACCAAACCCCCTTCTTCGGCCTGGGCAACCGGGAAGTATCATTTGCCCGCGCAGTTCTGTGTCCACCGATATCCCTCCCCAACCCCTTCCCACCACACAAGCAAATGTCACTGGGTCACTTGACTGTCAGTTATCTGACCGAAAGGCCCTATGCCCCTTGCTGCCTATTAACAGTAAACAAAATAACACCCTTCTAAATCCACGAGATCCTTTCTATATAGGAGCTTTTAACGTCCGTACTCTATGTCAAATTGGCAAACAGGCAGAGCTTGCTGAAACTTTATACTCCCTTAAAATTGATGTATGCTGTGTCTCCGAAACACGCATACAAGACCCAAGCGTGGTTATGCATCTCAGAACGCCAAGGATGAACTCAGCTCTTTCACATTTCTCCCTCCGTGTGTCCGGTGACCCAGAAGCGATGACTCGTGGACTATATGGCGTGGGAGTTGCACTCAGCCCCAGAGCTGAACGCGCTTTGCTGGATTGGATCCCAGTGAACAGTCGGCTTTGCGCCGTCCGGTTATCCAGTTCAATCAAGCTCAATGCCTCTCGGCATAAAAAGCGCTGCCTGTTTGTAGTGTCGGCTTATGCCCCAACGGAGTGCAGTTCTGATGTTGAGAAGGATACCTTTTATCGAGAACTATCCGGGCTCATTCGGCAGGCAAAAAGCACTGATATTGTGATCCTTGCAGGCGATCTGAATGCTCAAGTGGGTCGTCTGAGCTCCTTGGAATCACATTTGGGCGGTCGATTTGGAGTCGATGCTCGCCGCACAGACAACGGAGATCGACTCCTTCAGTTGTGTGCTGACCATGAACTGTTTCTGGCAAGTACGAACTTTCAACATAAGCGTTCGCATCGCGTGACCTGGCGGCCACCAACTGCAAATCAACCGTGGACCCAGTTGGACCACGTGGCCATCAGCTACCGGTGGAGAGCCACAATTCAAGACTGCCGTTCCTTTTGGGGCACTCCACTTGATTCCGATCACGCCATGGTGCGTGCACGCCTGACAGTTCGCTTCCCTTCAGGCCCTCGCAAACTAGAAAGAAGCATGCCAATCCAGTATCTTCGAAGATCGACCATAGCTCAACAGTACCGATCTGAGCTAGCCCAACAACTCTCTACATGCACTGGCAGTGCGAGTGTAGATGAAGCATGGCAAAATGTGAAAGAAGCCATGTTAGCGGCGTTCAGTGCTGTCTGTCCAACCTCCCCGATTCGACCACAAAACCACTGGATATCGGCGAGGTCGCTATCCATGATTGATGCCCGGAAATCCATACCAGCAGGCAACGCGTACGACGGCGCACGCAAATCCCTTAAACGCCAAATAGTGAAGAGCCTAAGGAAAGACCGAGAGCTCTGGTGGAAATCGAAAGCTCGAGAGATGGAGAAGGCTTTTGCTACGGGAAACAGCCGTGCCCTATATCAACTGATACGATCGACTGGTCCCAGGAAAACAACGGTCAGCGAAACGATAAGTGAAAAAGACGGCTCATTAATTCACTCCCAAAAACGTCGACTGGAAAGATGGGCCGAACACTTCGAAGAGCAGTTCAGCTGGCCTCCTGCAACACAGCCTGTGGAGATAATGCATACGGGCCAGTGGAATGTAAACCTTGATCGTCCTTCGGAAGAAGAAATAAAGTACGAACTATCCGTACTAAAACGTGAGAAGGCACCAGGACCGGACGGTCTCTATCCAGCCCTCTTCAAAGAAGGCGGAGAATCCCTGGTGACCCATCTGACAAAGCTTGCTGGTGCTATATGGAACGAAGAGAAGGTGCCTGCAGAATGGGGCATGTCGACAGTTATCCCTATTTTCAAAAAGGGTACGCGGACGCTGTGCGAAAACCACCGTGGCATCAGCCTGTTAGCTGTGGCATCGAAGGTACTCTCTGGTCTTATCCTTCGAAGGTTAACTGAACACAGGGAGAGACAAATCCGTGAAAACCAAGCTGGGTTCCGTCCTGCAAGAGGATGCATCGATCATATCTTCACCCTCCGACAGATTCTTGAACAGCGACACTGCTTCCAGCAACCAACAATGGTTGTGTTTCTCGATCTGAAGGCTGCCTTTGACTCTGTAGACCGCCAGGCACTATGGCAGTGTCTGTGGAGCAAAGGTGTCCCCCTTAAATTCTTGACCCTTCTTAAGGCGCTGTACGCCAACTCCCGCGGCCGTGTGAAGGTCTACGGGAAGCTCTCTTCTGAGTTCACCACATCAAGTGGTGTCAGACAGGGCTGTCCTCTTTCACCTTTCCTCTTCAATTTCGTCATTGATACGATCATGGAAGACTCATTATCAGCCTCTACTGCCTGTGGGGTCGAAGCGCTCCCGGGGCGTCCGCTTACAGATATCGAGTATGCAGACGACATAGCTCTTCTTGGATCTGACGCCGTGGTAATGCAAAGAATATTAAATAATCTAACTAATTCCGCCTCACGGTTCGGCATGCGCTTCACACCTGCAAAGTGTAAAGTGCTAGTGCAAGACTGGGTGGGCCCGAACCCTAGCCTAGTGCTTGCGGGTGAACCGATTGAGGTAGTAGACAAATTTGTCTACCTGGGCAGCTGTATTAGTCCCGGTGGTCTCGCGAAAGATGATATTTCCATCCGAATTGGGAAGGCCCGAGCAGCTTTTGTGAACCTGCGTCACCTGTGGCGTAGGCGTGACATCAGCTTATCCGTCAAGGGTCGAGTTTATAATGCTGCTGTGCGCTCCGTATTACTATACGGATCAGAAACCTGGCCGCTGCGCGCCGAGGACGTCAAACGACTTTCAGTGTTTGACCACCGATGTCTCCGGAGCATTGCCCGAATCTGGTGGGAACACCGGATCAGCAATGCTGAAGTACGTCGAATGGTATTCGGGAGGAATAACTCACCCTCGATAGATGAACTGATCACACTGCATAGGTTGCGCTGGCTTGGCCACGTGCTGCGCATGCCAGTCGACCGACTTCCTCGAAGGGTTCTTTTCGCACAACCACGTGAAGGGTGGAAACGAGCCAGAGGCGGTCAAACAATGACTTGGCAGCGAAGTATAAAAGCCATTACCAGCAAACTCAGCTGCGCTGGTCATTGCCATCTCCCAGGATGGGGACCCCGAGACGGGCCACATCAATGGTTAGAGACATTGTCAGACATGGCCCAATCGCGCCCTCAATGGCGCTCATGCATCCAAGCTATTGCCTTCAATGCATAGCACCCTTCCGTACCCCCACTCACCTAACAGTCCATTGACAGTGGTGTATTTACACACCAATTTATCAGCTGTCGTCTTCAATGCGCAGCTACCTACCTCACCTCCTCAAATCATCGGTGAACGCAACTGTGGCAGCTACAACCATTGTACGACAAGTACGCGGTTCTTACAGCTGACGATGATGATGATGATGATGCACTCATTTGCCTACCAGTTTGGTTTTGACGGGAGGCTCACCTGGAAAACAGCTGAATCTCTGTCACTTTGTTTCGGAGAGGGTTCACTGTACACATCGTCGTTACAAACACTTCCCGTAGCTTCTTTTCTCTCGCATGACAGCTGTGAGTTGTGTCGTGATCGCCTTGGTCACCTTTCATTTTGTTCATATCACCACCACCACCACGCAGAAATTATTTCAGTGCAAGAAATGGACAAATCGAGGTCAGGTAGGGTCTGGTAATAGTACTCGATCAGACAGTTTTGCTCTAAGTCAACACGCGCGGCACGTGATCGAATTACCATTGCCTGTGCTGCCGAAAGCAATACTCAAGGCCAGTGACCAGCTGTTCATAGTAGAAGACGTGAAACATCGCCCTACTGATTTGCATACACTTTTCGGGTAAATCTACGAATCCGTTTTGTGTATGTAATGTATGCATCGGCTTCTATCACATTCCACATGGTACCGATTACACGTCTTAGCGCAACAGTTACACCCGATTCCCAACCATTTTGTCATTTATCAAATCAGCAATTGATACCTTTTCAGTGGGCCTGAAGCAGTTTGAAACATGTTTCACCTTTGAGCAAATCGGCTTGTCTATTTTGTTACTCGTATCCTAATATTTTGTCGGCATTACGTTCAATTCACCGTGTAGGCTACTCCAAAACCAAGGCGACTTCCTCGTACGACAAACTAACAAACGTGTCAGTGGTCGTGACCCAAACTGCACCGCCCGGGAGGGTCGTTTTGATGACCAGCAACAGGCTGATGGTGCTACCGACTTAACCCTTCGTGCGGGTGGCACGGCTAACCGAACAGTTCACCGGATGGTCCTCTCTGTCTATTGGCACGGACACAAACACTTTATTCTTTGTGGAGGCGATGGTACGGGTCGTGGATGGTATTTGGAAAACGGGGAATTTCCCAGTATCAGGTGAGGCTGCCTGTGTTTACCGTACCCATTTTATTTATCTTGCTGAGTCACCTCGTTTCATCTGATTGTCATGTTTGTTTGCGGCTCGGTGTGGTCCTTAATCAAGCTGAAACCATATCGGCTCCCCCGGGCGTTTGCAGGTGTGTCATAGCTGAACGGTTTAATTTCGTTTCGACCGATGCATATCGACTGCGTTCTCACGTAGGACAGGTTTGACAGTTTTCGTTCTGAATTAACTATCGTATTGCTGTCGTCGCGCCCCGTAACCGATTCTCATACATTCAGTATTGTCGTTTTTTGTCACAGTTTTGCAATGCAGTTATTTCCGACCGGGCACTTATACCTGGTTTACGGTCCGTAAGTTGCTTATTGTGAATTCATACGATCCATATATGAACAAGAGGGTGCTCCCTCCCTAACAGGATAAACTATTCGACAAAAACACATTTGCCCAGCAATTTTACGGACACTCACCTGGAACACAGCCGAATGTTTTGTTTATGCTGTTCTTCAGCTGAATGCGCTACGCAGAAGCCGCCTCACGTTTCAGTTGGTACGGTATTCGAGATACTGGAAACCCAGGGGCTGCCTCTACCTGTTGATCCACAAGAGGGACGGGCCAAACTGGTCGTGCGCTGTCGAACTGTTTTCAGCAAGCTTATGAATAGTATGTTACATCCATACAGTGTATCGAATACCTCGGGTATCGTAACAACTGAGATGGCTCAGTGGTTGGAGCACGAATTTCCTGACGTGAAGGTCCGTGGTTCGAACCCGACCTCTGCATCTCGACTTCCCCTGTCTAGGCTTGGGCAACCTGGCAGTATCCTAACCCTCGTGCTTCCTTCTGGTGGCATGGCAGCTAGGCACCGAAATGGTGTTACAGATGAACGATTTTTGGTACCAAATGAAACGCAATGTGGCGTGATGTAGCATATTTAGTTGAAGGGGGACATCATAAACGAAAGATTCAGCTGGAATTTAGGTTTGTCTGGCGTAAAAACGTAATTGGTGTGCAAATGAGTGTATTTGTCGGATTTCGTGTAATTGGGTTCGAGTAGAACATAAAGTTGACGGAAACTCGGGGACGGCCCCTACCTGATGAGGCCCAAGAAAGGCGAAACCGGTTGTGGCCTGTCGAAGAGTCTTCATTGACAATTGTGGTTGAAGACAAATTGTCGGGGTTTGTCTTCAACTCATAGTGGCCACGTTTTACAACTGTAATCTACTCACCACAACTAGTGCCCGTAACCAACCCACTAGTGAACGAGTCGTGTAAGTAGTATGCAAACCTCTCCCCGCCATCTAACAAGTGGCACCCAATACTTGTGCCTTCACAAACTTGTTTCGGAAGGTCCATGATTGCTGAAGCTAAATCAGCAAATCCCTGCTCATTTCTTCTGTCCGTTGTTCTGTTTGTGTGTGTGTGCACGCGCCCCTTACCGATTCCTATTTTGTTCTCCCAGCTTTCAATTCGAGTTTGATTTGTATCTCACCGCATTTCAAATTCGCTTTTTTTTCCTGAGATCTACTTTTTTTGCTCTGTTTGAACCCAACCACTCTCGCCACCCATTTTTCTACACCTAACCCTGCTGTTGCAAACCTGGAGCAGTTTCAGCTGGTTTGCTACTGGAACTCTCCGAAATCACTCATTCCCGGAAGCGTTCAATCTCAGACAGCGTCAACCCCGGAATCGTATTCGAGTGGATGTGATAAATGGCACCGCGTACACTAACATTTCCGCGTGCTTGCACCTGACCACGCCACACTCACGAGATGCTGGTGGTGCTGGTAGTCTGGCTTAACTATTCACTTACCAAGCCCTTACAGGCAGGTGGTTAGCCGTCTCAATCAACCCGATTCGGTCGCCATGGCGATCAAGTCGCACTCGATCCGGTTTTAGAGAACTCACCTTGCCTGTCACCTGCCTTAGTTATATCAACCATGTAACGCTTTCGAGCACTTATATCGTTCAATTCAGGCATCATTTTCGGTGCATAGTTAACAGATTACCTAAAAAAAGGCAATCGAAAATTATCGGATCAAACCTTCGGCTCAGAAACGCATTGTGCAGTCTCTTCAACGTCTCAGTCAGTCTTTCAAAAGCTCGACTTTCACTTACCTCACATTTCACCTTGTTCGTCTTCGTTAGGTGGACTTCGTTTTTTATCTGGCCCATTCCTCCATCTCACCTTTCAGGGAACTGCTCGAGTATCACATCCTGACAGGAACCCCTGTGACAGCCAAGTCTGGTGCTTGTCTGATCACACCCGTCACTCGTCCTGATTGGGAACTGGATAACAAGGATGTCCAGCTTGTTCAGAAAATTGGACAAGTGAGTCTGACTGGCTACCAGTGTGGGTTTTCTCTCTCCGCCTTCGCTCGTTACAACACAAATCACTCAAATCTGTTTTTTTTTCGGCGATTGACACCCAACGCACTAGCCTCTCGGAATGGTTTAGCTAATGACCGCTTTTTCTGTGAATATTGAGTCCATTTCTTCATTGATGGGATACAATAAGCCAATTTGCAAAATGTGCTCACGATCTAATCACCTCAGATTTTTGACACGACGCCATCTGGTACACCATTAAATTCAGGTGTTGTGTTTTGTTGATTAGAAAAACGCGGGGGCGGGATGGCTTAGTGGTTACTTACCGGAAGGTCCGTGGTTCGACCCGCCTCTCGACTTCCCCTGTCTAGTCTTGGGCAACCCGGCAGTATCCCAGCACTCGTGCTTCTTTCTGGTAGCATGGCATTTTAGCTGAGTCATTAGAAAAACGCTGCCTGTCTGATCTACTTGTGTTTCTCGGTCGTTGAACACAGCTGCCCTTATGGTAAGGATGTTTCATCTACAGACCAACTGTTATTTGCCTCAGTGCATCGATTATCCGCACTATTTTTTCTTCCAAAGTGCGATAATTCAGCAGAAACTGTGTTCTTCCTAACCCCTCTTATCGCCCCTCAGTTGAAGTGATTCGGATGTGGAGGCTTTAAGTGTTTCCCAGATGTGTACTAATTAGGAGCCGGATGACATCCTGCTCGCAATCCTGTTACCCAGTTTTACCAGGTGTCCACATCCGGACCGCTCTAAATAGCCGGACATCAGGTGGATCGGATGGATATATCGCGCACCTGCTACGCACCAAACGAAGGCACATGCTCATTGGTTGGGGTACCGGCCAATCAGGATCGAGTATTTTTTGTGGTGCCCCTCACACCATCACGAACAGTTTAGCTCTAATTTGTGGGAAATTCTGTGGTCGTTACGTAGATACAGCTTTAGCAATGGTCCTATGTCTGCAGTACAGGCTGTCGCAAGGCTCTGTGCCTTTTGGTATACTGTAGTCGTTGGAACGGATTCACGTTAGCAGGAAACCTTTTGACTGGCTAGGTGGATGCTCCGGATTGCGTGGTCTGCGGTTGGAGCCACCACCTCACACGTCTGATAGGTGTGATTGTTTGGCCAATTGTGGTCATTTGGTAACCAAGGCACATTTTTAGCCCTGAGTTACCTAATTGGTGCATCAACCTCTTGGTCATTTGTTCCCGTTGTCACTGCTACCGTGTGTGATTATCCGGTTGGGTGTTTCTGGCTACATTAAGACCTACATTAAGTAACTTGTAGACCAGCAGCCCAAAGTGAACGGAACTGAACAGTTATAGGCAGTTTAAATAACCGTACTCTTGTGCGGTACTTTCACTGTCCTCAGACATCCTATTCAAACAGCTACAGGGTCGCCCACTTGACTACATCGTAGGTATGCAGGCAAACGAACACGTGAGGCAAAATAATGCACCTCAATTTCGTGCTGTAAGTCCCGTCTTAGTTCGTCCCCATTCCATGCACACCTTTCCACTTCGCTTCTGTTTCCCAGGGTAACTTTGGCGATGTCTACCGCGGTTACTACAACGGTTGCGAGGTGGCCGTGAAAACTTGCCGTGGTGATACAAGCGCAGCTCATTTACGACAGAAATTCCTACAAGGTGAACGAACGGCCTTGAATTTCTGTCATCCACACATTGTGAAGTTGATCGGAATCGCGGTTCATTCACATCCTATCATGATTGTGATGGAATATGTTCCAGGTAATTCGATTTGTTGTGTAACACCAACACTTGTATCTTTTTTTCTGCCAACTTTCCTATTGGGTTTTCTTTTTGGATCATTATGTCGCTCCTGTTATCCGTGCGAATCGGGCGAACCGTGGTTCTTAGAATATTCGATTCACCACTCAGTGCGTGTCGCATAGACGATGACTGTATACTCTGAACTCCAAAACAGTGGGTGATGAACCCTACAACCATTCCCTCTTTGAACTACGCTGAAAGTCGGTTTAACCGTTCCAAAGTAGGGTGTACGTGAATTCCACTCATTGTATCCTCCACCATGTCACCATTCTCTCTTCGCAGGTGGTTCTCTGCTGACCTATTTGCGCCGATTCAAGAATGTTCTCTCCCTAAACACCCTCCTCCTGATGGCCTCGGACGCTGCCAGCGGCATGGCTTACTTGGAATCGAAGAATTGCATTCACCGGTAAGTAGCCGCCTGGTGTTCGCCTGTTCATGTTATTGAACCTCCCACAGGTGTTTATACACGCTCAAACAACCGCGCAGTGCATTTTCGCGAAACTAGGCGTTAATCGACACATTGGGACACTGAAATCGATTTTCGATTCCTCGAAAAAATTCTTGGTTAAACCGGCTGTTTTATAGGTCACAAACACTGTTGAATGTTCAGTAGCACGATCCTCACAGTGAGCCAGCCTTGGTTTTATAACTATGCCCAGATATTTGAACGCTTGCTTCCAGAGGCCCAAGGGTCATGTGACTGATCCAACCTCCTAATCGCAACGGAAAGTATCTTGTGGCTGAGCTTTGTGAATTGTGTTTCGCAGGCCTGTGGATCCCCAGGTGATCCGTCCTCCCAGAATACTCATACTTACGAGGTGCTTTGTGAGAACGACCGAGTGATTAGTACAAGAAATTCTAGTGGATAGGCAAGGTACTAAAGCATAGCATCCATATAATTCGTTTGAATAAATCGACCTCCTAGATGCCGAAGAGTGGGCCATTCTATCATCACCGCCCCGTTCTTCCGTTTTTTGTTCACAGTGATTTGGCTGCACGCAACTGTCTGGTCACTGAGACCGGTCGGCTAAAAATTGCCGACTTTGGTATGTCCAGAGAAGAGCACATCTACGAGGTAAGTCAGTGCATACGCATGCAACACACAGCACACGATGTCACATTCTCACATTCTCATCCTGATGTCACTGGCTAATTGTAGATCAATATCACTCGAAGTTCCCGGCCCTAGGTTGCTACCATCACGTGACACTGCTCATGCCAGAATGTTTGTCTGATGTTTCAGTCGATGTCACACTTCCTCTGTGTGCGCAGATGTGTGTGTGTCTGTGTGTAATTTTTCTCAGTATCTCATTTTTGTTGTCTAGTGCCATTGTTGTTGTTCCTCTCTTCTGCCTCCCGTCACTCTGCATTCCTCGAAGTCGGTTTGCACTGTGCCGTTCGGTCTCACAACCAGTGTCGTTCTAGTCAAGTCTGAAATGGCATCAACTCGGTCCGATGTCATACTTCATTGCACACCCTCAGTTCCTATGGCACTGCAAAGTAGTGAAACTTTTTCTGTTTCAAATATTTTATCACAACTACGAATAGGTGGCGGCAGAACGCGAAGTGGACCTTGAGATTCAACCACTGAATTGTTCTCCGGGCACAGAGAGTGTATTCAAACCAAGGAGGTTGATGCCAAAACACGTGTAACCGCCAAACAACGAAAAGCAAGGTCGATCTTCAGCTAACCGGAAATTTAACTTAGATGAGAAGTAACACTACTCAGAAGGTTGCTGGAAACTATTCGACAGCCAACGACCGGTCTTGCCTGTCCTTTTGGGGGTCGTCAGACGGGCACAGTCGCCGAGTTTCCGCCAATCTTATGTTTTACTTGAACATAAATTGTGCACCGTTGCCCGAATACACTCATTTGCACGCCAGTTTGGTTTCAACGGGAGATTTCCAACTTAATCCGGGCTGAATCTCTCTCGTACGATGTTCATTTCGAAGGGGTACTCATAATGTTGCTGAAAACTCATGAATGGTTTCCACAAAGTCCTCTCGTACAACGTGACGTGAATCTGTCAGTACGCCGCGTTGAAAAGGTCTCTGTTCCTTCAGATTTATCCTTGGAACTTTTGGCATCAAGCCATTCGTAGAGTTGAGCTATCCACACCTGGTGTTCAAGTCAATTACGATGCCGGTTGAACTAGTTGATCTGGTGATCTGTTGTTTGTGTCTTGTTATCATCTGCCTACTTACCGAGGTCGCCAGTCGTCCGGTTCCTTGTGTTGTGTATTCGGTTTACGCTGTTCCAGTTTTCAGTTGTCGTTTTTTCTTCTCTACCTCTGATGCATATTAAAACTACCTTGCTCTTTAGCTCAGTGATCGCCGTGGACAAATCCCGATTAAGTGGACTGCTCCCGAAGCTTTGGTCACCGGACGATACACGATCAAGTGTGATGTCTGGTCATATGGTGTTCTGTTGTGGGAAATCTTCACTTTCGGCGACATTCCTTACCGGTTTTGGTCCAACCCGCAAACTCGAGAAATGGTCGAATCAGGTGAGCGTGAAGCGCATTCAGTTTTGTGTGGTCTTGTCATTTTCACGACTACTCATCATCCACTGTCTTCGTTACCTAACAAACGATGTAGACCCAGTGTCCTTCTCTGAATACTTTGTGGATGATAACCCGTCAATACTAGTGGTGTCTGGCACTTGTGGACATGTATTGGTTAGAACGCGAATTTGCTGACCGATAGGTCCGTAGTTCGAACCCGACCTCCGCATTTCAACTTCCCCTGTCTAGGCTTGGACAACCTGGCAGTATCCTAGCCCTCGTGCTTCCTTCGGGTGGCATAACAGTTAGGCACTACAGCTGAAAGATTGGTTATCCTTCATCAAAGGCATCTCTCAGGCTGCGACACTTTCGACGAACGTCCACCTAACTTTGTGCAGCATTCTGCACTGTGTAAGATACTGGTGGGTTTGTACCGTAAGCAGTTCTTCTGGTATCCACTTGAGCACCTTCTCTGTTCGAATACCTACCAGATGCCCCAAAAAACCACCTGTACATGAAAATGAAGAATGAAATGACAGATGGTGATGACCCCCAGAAATACGTGCTAACGGATGTTGAGCGTATCGTAGTCTGGGGTGAGGTAGGAAAACGCGAACGAGCTCGAGATGACTCAACGGTTAAGGCGGAAGGTCCTTGGTTCGAACCCAACCCCGACCTATCGACGGCTCCTGTCTAGGCCTTGGCATCCTGGCAGTAGTTCAGCCCTCGCGGTGCATCCTGGAGGCGTAGTGGCTAGGCACTGAAAGGATGTTATAACTGAACGATTATTATTGTTTATGCGAACGAAATCGTCTGATTGAGGGAATAATTTTTGGTGGGTGGGGGGCTGGCGAATCAGAAGAAACCGACCGTGGTTCAATGTATATCTACCATGGTAATGGTTGGGGGTGTGCTACACCCCATTGGAGGTGTATGAGTGATTGCCCTTACCTAGGAGACTACCCAAATAAGAACGTGCTTTGTTAGCTACCCTGATTGCATTCGATTTATCGAGAGCAAAGTGTTGGCGGGACGTTGAATTGTCTGGGGAAGCAGGAAACAAAACAAACCTCGGGTTCAGTAGATACTGTTGCATGAATGGACCGAATAAAGTTATTGGAAAACTTCAGTCACCGATTGAGGAAGTTTGATTAATCACAGTTTGGCTCAGTGATGTGAATTTGTGAGGAAGGATTACTGTCGTTAGCACGAATGCATTCCGCTCGATAATTCCGATGGCAACCGCTTTCACATTACTTGTATGTGGTCCTTGAATAGTTCAGACAAGGTCTGCAAGGACTATGTTGTGGAACAATGGAGAGTGGAATCGTGGGTAGCTGCTCCGGTTCCGAAGGCTACATCAGGCAGTTAAGATAACTTAACCCGTTGAATCCCCACTACGAGATTCATACAGATCGACTGGCTACTCAAAATGTTTTTGAAACTCAACTGACTGTTTTGGACTACTGACCTCAGACCCGAAGGTGGCTGCTGCGTTACACAGGAGCGATTCTATCTAAACTGGTGTTATTGGTTTCCCTTAACGAACATGCTTTTTCGTTTCAAGACGTTACGGTATTTGTCGTACGACGTTCTAGAATGCTCTAGAACGGGACGAGATGGCTCAGTGGTTAGAGCGCGAATTTACTAATCGGAAGGTCCGTGGTTCGAACCCGACCTCTGCCTTTCGAATTCCCCTATCTAAGCTTGGGCAACCTGGCAGTATCCCGGTTCTCATGCTTCCTTCGGATTACATGGCAGCTGGGCACCGAAAGGCTTCTACAGCCGAACGACTTTCTAGAATGGATGTAGCTGAATCCTAAGTTTTCCAATGCAAATCCAAATGTGAAACATTCGGTCAGTGTCCCTTACTATGTCGAAATTGTAAATCATGCCTCCTTTCACAGTATGCTGTCTTTCGAAACACATTCATTCTCCTTTGAATACGTACACTGAGAACCTACTCTGATTCCATATACATCCTAAACTTTACTTTCCTATAGGCTACCGCCTCCCGGCTCCGGAAAACATGCCTCCATTGGTCCGAATGCAGATGAATGCCTGTTGGCTCGCCGATGCCGAACGCCGTCCAAGCTTCGCAGAACTATCACGAATTCTACACTTTTCCACTGCGTCTGACCCGGCCCCTTGGACCCCGTCCCGTTCCAACCTATCCAGCTTCACAAAACCTTCCAAAAGTCCCATTGTTGTAACCGAATCTAGAAACAACAACAACAACAACGGTGACCACAACCTGCCGCATAAGTTTGCCCGCCTGTCTGTGAAAGACAAACGAACCAGAGAAAATTGAACACAACACTTCCCACTAGGCGTTCTTGTGATCTCCTCCCATCTATTTGGGCCTCTTATTCTTCATGTTCCACTTGTTTTTTCCGCAGTATTGCAAGCGCCATGTGTTTTCTTGTGCACGTACCTACCCCCCCCCCTCTCATCGATTTGCTTGCTTCGTTGCGCCAGCTAAACACCATACCTACCAAATGAGGCATCCAGCCTCGGTCACAGAGACCTTAATAGAAACTGGCCAAAGTCTCCCATATCTTGTATCCCTGCAGTTTTATCCTATCCCGATTTTTTATACATTCTCTTATGCTCGCTGATTGACCGTTTTCTTCTAGGCCGAAGTAAACAATTTTCCTCTATCCTACTGTCTCTGCCTATGATGTTTTGTTTTCTAACTTCACCCTCTTATCACTAATATTGGCTGTGATAGCAAGCACGCTTTGCGTTTGCCGCGGCTTGTGTTTTCTGTACAACCCGAAACTTGATTACTTCTATTAATAGTACTATTATTTGTTTTGTTTCAATGTTGTACTTACCCGAAGAGGGCTAGTCTTTCTTTCAGTCGGGCTTTAGGACCGATCGATGAGGTCATCCAATCACAGTGAGCTGTTTTGAGCTGTCTTCACTGACGGACTGAATTTTCCATTGACACATACCCAATCTCTTCACATTACGATGAATCGGGGATAATTTCACTGGATGTGTGGAAGTCCGTTCTGAGAAGTCGTCACTCGTGGAGTCAGTCGATCAACAAGTGACCGTGTGATATGGTTTCCGCTACTGACGGATGAGTGGTGTTTTCTCATGTCTACATGCGACAGGACATCAGCCGCTCGTGGCTGGAAGGTCGTGGGTTCGAAACCGTCCATGTTTCGTGGGGTGCGCACTGCTGATGATTCCCACCAAGGGTGAAACAGCTTGATAGTGATGGTCGGCTTTTCAGCATAGATTGGCTTCACTGACAGGATAGTGTCACTGTTGGATGCTTTGAAGTAATTGGTTCCCACATGGTCTGGATTGACCAAATCTCAGTTGCCTGTGTGTGTGTGTGTGTGTGTGTGTGTGTGTGTGTGTGTGTGTGGAAATTCGATGTAAAATGGACGAACAATGACGACTCAGAGTTTGAATTTGAATATCCAAATTGGGGGCTGATGCATTAAGTGTACTTTTGAGTTGAACAACCCTACCCATAAGTAGCAGCCCGTCTTCCACGATGAGGTCCTCGTGGCCCTAGTGTGTTCCTGTAGAATATGGCAGTGAGCCGAAGTCGTTGGTGTTCTTGTTGCCACTTGTAATCCACATCGCCTGACGGAATGTTATAGGTGTAGCCTCTTTGAATACCTTTGGTAGCCTAGCTCTCTTCCAGTGTTCTCTTTCTTACCTCTCGGCACCCTGTTTAACCAAACTGAGTTGGCTACACGACAGTGAAACACTGCCGTTTCCCGGAGACAGAAGCCGTGCTACGTAAAGTCGACTAACCTATACTCGAAACCGCAATAAACAAGCCACCTTATAAAGAAGTGCCCTGACAAACCAAAATCAGTGCAAATTTTTCTGCCGGGGATTTCTTAGGATTTTCGTTAATTCAAACATATCGCCACCCACCAATGGTGAGCTTTCTTACTGCAGTATTCAGCGTAACATGAAGATGACCGATCTCACTCCAGGGGTTCTTGTGAAATCGCAGACCGTACAGCGTAGTCAGCCTGAGCATCAGTCGCATCTTGCACTGGACCTGAAGGATGAATGTGCCAGTAGTGTGACAGAAGGTATGCGTCGCCTTCCACAGCTAGCTAAGTTTCACCCCCGGTCGTGCTGGGTGCGGTTAGTCCGCAACCGAAGGGAACAGCCCGATTCGAACGTTTCAGTCACCACACTTCACTCAGCCAAGTATATCGCTAGCCAACCTGTTTGGATCATGTGTTTGAAGGCGTTTTCTTTCTCAGGTCAGGTGAACCCGAACGGCCGGCCGTCTTATGCGCAAACTGCACACAGCTGGTCATTGCGATTAGGTCTAACCGTGATCTACTGTGAAAAAACTTGGTGACTTACCCTGGTTTGTCCATCGACGTGCTTCTTCCACTTGAAAAATACCAAAAAATGGTAGAAAACCTGTGGTATTCTGCAAGGAACCACTGCACCCACACAGTTTTTATCTGCAGCTGTTTTCGTTCAGAACGATCACATTAGTTATGGTGGGTGGTTTGCTCACGTACCGGCCCCTTAGCTAAATGTACGATCAACTGTGACCTGTTAAGTCAAATTCGCTTCTACTGAAAAGGGGGCAGGAATTCATTTAGGCAGAGTACTAGACGTTTCTGTTCACGAATGGTCGGTTGGCTTTAACAGCGTACTGCTCGGGAACTACTCGTTTGCTCGTTAAATTAATCTTGTTGACGAGATTTTCGTTCGAGTTACTTATGAATGACTTTTCGACGACACATGACCCTGCAGACATGATGTGAGTTGGCTCCAGGTTATGACTACCGACGCCTCAGAGGTGATAGCGGTGTCGGAGGGCGCCAACGGATTTGTAAAGTGACAGTTAGAAAACGGGTATTCGGTTATGCAGCAGGCACATCCCTCGCGGAACTCACCCAGTACCATCAAGTACGGTATTACAGCCATCTGCTACGCATGCCGGAATAACGTCAACCTAGACGACTTCCGCTCTCCGTGCATCGTTCAGATTGGCTCAAACCGCGAGGTGGAAAGCGTTGACTTGGTAGAAGGGTGTGGAACAGAATACGAAGACATGGGAAGGACGAAGGTAGCGAGCAAAGCTTGTTTTCTGTAACTGTTCCCCTGGCTGCTGCATCACAAATTTATATATTATCAGAAATCACGTGAAAAAGGTTAAACTCGGGGGGTTGAGAGAGGGATAGGTCAATAAGTCACAAAACGAAGCAAGTGACGTCAACGTCAGACAGGTTTGTTGGCCGGATTTTTTCGCAGACCATTTTAAATTCAGAGGTCGCACAATCTTGTTTTGGACGCAAAGTTGTGAGTCCAGTATTCCGATTCCAATCGCTTCTGCGATCGATAGTAGTCTGGATCGTACCGATCGTGATCGGCTCAGAAGTACCTGTTACCAGATATCGAAAGCTTGCTCTTTGTTGATGAGATGACTGCTTTCGGCTTGCACTTGATCCCGGTTTCTTCCGATTACCACTCAGAGACACGAGATTGTGTTCCCGCATTCTGTCCATCAAACGTCTTGTCCGAAGACTAACGTCTGATTCTCAGCACGAGAATACAGATGAGTACACACAAACGCTAATGGTAGAGCCTGGCATGAAGCGGGGCTGGAATTGAAGCTGAAGCACAGACTAGCAACCATATATGTTGCATCAGCAGAGTTCCTAACCCCTCTGCTAACTAACTCAGTAACCGAGTCATCTTTAAATGAGGGGCTCATGTAGATGGGCTTCTTCCCAACTGAACACCGTTAGGTTTGGATTTTACAGATTGCATAGTTTTGAGTAGGAACCGTTCAGGAACCTTAGTTCCTGTTGTACGCAGTCGAGGGGGCATACCTTCATTGCTCTTTCAGTGAAGCATCTAATTAGGTTGTTATTTTGAACTTGAATAAAGCTATCGAAGTGAAATATTGACCTATCCACGTTTGCTTTCTGTGGACTTTGCGCTCTATGGTCCGGTCAGTCTTCTTTTTGTGCTGAAATTGAGGAAACTGTCCGTTTTGTTCTGGCTCGATAGTATCTTGATTATAGCATGAAATGAACTGGAAATGTTTACCACGTCTGTTGTGCTGATTGTTTCGTCGGCAAGTACGAAGATGTCATCCGCGTAGCAACAATACAATGTGAACCGTGTCATGAGTGCATTTACTTTCTGAGCCTCAAGTTTGGTTTCGGAAAAATCTACAAACAGGGGACCTAAAGGAAACCCCATGGCGACCCCGTCCTTCTGTCGATGAATTTTCTCGTTGAGCATGAAGAATTTATGTGTTTTTTGTGCAGTCCGCCTTCCAGGAAGTGTTTCCCGTGATCCACCCCCTTGCACTTGGCTGTAGTCACTGCAAAAAAGGCGGACAATCGATATCGGTTGTGTTCATCCTGTAGGTTGTCTGGAGGTGTAGGCACTCAGCCTACAGGTCAGCACCATGTCCACACCCTAACCTACTCCTTTTCATGCAAGGCTTTAAGTATACTGAGATAAAATTTGCGGTTGTACGCAAGTGAAGCGTCGATGTCAACATGGATGTTGCTGTCTCTGATGGTGATGATGACGCTCGAGCTGAAAGACGCGTATCCCACTATGCAATGCATAAGGAATAAGACAGTATTCCTGTAGATTAAGGTCATGTTCCAGTTGCTACGATATTCGAGATATCGCGATACATGTATATTCGTAATGCACTTCTCATAAGGTTGCTGAAAACTCTTCGACAGCTCACCGACAGCTCGACCGGTTTTCTGTAGATTAAGGTCGTTTTCTATGTAAGACAATGTTGTTTTTTGTTTTTGTTTGCCGATCGCACACCTATTTAGTTCCAACACTTGAGTAAACTTTTGCTCAGCAATATTTTGGTGAGACTCGTCCTCGGATTTGTTTCCACCACAACCTTCAGAGTTTTTAACCTGTTGCCTGTTTTTTTGGTTGTACCTGCTGGGGGAGCACGTAGCGAATTCTCATCATTGTTGCCAGCATTCTTCTCAAGCGGCATGCATTCCAGCCACTTCGACAACAATAGTCATATTTTCCAGTTGGAACTTTCGACCAGGATCACTGAAGATGACTGAGGTCATCTACTGGGAGTGATTTGACGACTTCCACAGAACGAAAGTAATCTGCCGGTTCCCTCCGAGCCATCTTTTGGTTCGTTCCACTAGGGAGGCGAGGACCACACGTTTCATTCAGTACTGCCGCAAAGAGTCCTGAGTCAAGTATCTGTTCGAACGCATGGGTATCCTGAGAATTCCGAGTAAAGACGCATGATCCAGCCGCATTGCAGTCATATTTACGATTCACAGAATGACGACTCTGTGTACTTCAAAGTCTACAGCAGGCCATTGATCGTCATGCCCTTTTGTTACCCGTGAGCGGTCGCTCTGCTGCCATCCCAGCTATTCGGTCGTACTATTTTGGCGTCCCTAGTCGCTTGTCCTAATCGTTTTTATTCCGTAGGACGGATGGTAGCACTGCTGTAGTAAAGATGCGTGCCTTATTGAGAGTGCTGTCTGAATTTTACCCCGTCATAGTGACATCATCCCCCATTGTGGCTTCGGAGAACATCTGTTACAGAGGCCATGCCTGTTGTGACATGACTCCAGTGGTCTCACCACAGCATGCTGCCCTGTGAGAATAAATGAAACTAACTGGAGTAACATTTCATTGCAATCATTCACGTCATCAGAGGAGGAGATGCACACACAAAAACAACAACAATTTTAGACGTAATACACTACTATTGTTTAGAAAGCCGTAAACCAGAGATTCATCTGCTTTCCAGGTAAACTTAATTCAAGTTGTTTGAGTGACGCTTGGAATGAGTGTGTTTCTCCGAACAACACTGTTATCAGTATGAAAACGTTTGTGGCTTTGTGTGCGATCACTGGCTCCCGTAAATCACTGTGAGTCACCGTCGATCGAGCGGTCACGACCGCTTCATAAAAGGGAATTTGATTAGGTGAGCCCCAGTGAGATCAGCCAGTGTAACAATTAGGTAACAAGGTCCACAGATGCGTGCCATCTGGTGAAACGACGTGCGTAGACCGTACGGTTTTCCACTTTCGATGTCTCCTTACATTGCATGAGTTCTTCAAAATGACGGCAGCATTAGAAATGAACAAAGATTTCCAACAAACTGGATCCAGCCTACAGTAGACGAATAAATATACAGAGGCGATGTTGCGGTTGCGGCAGGTATATCGATCCAGAAGACAAATTATACACGTATGCTCTAAAAGGCATACTGTGAATAAATTGTCGCTCCGTAGAATTTTTCAGGTGTAGAGGTGTTGCTTTTTTTTGTTTATCAACAGTTTTCATGTTGAAAGAGAGTTCCTCTAAAATGCCATGCTTTATTGTCGTCGCTTTTCCCATAAAACAGGGGGTGAGGTGTTTTGTAGCGTTTGAAAAACGTAGGTGGAATTTGAAATGAAAGAGACGGCCGTCATTACAGACAGATCAACTAGAAAAAAAGCAGGAAACTCGCACCCCGTGTCCACTTCCGTTTTTGGACCATAAGGTTCGTTTGACGATGAGGCATTGTCGGGAACAGTTAAATTTACCTTCCGTTTCGACGCACTGCAAGTTTCGCATACGATTCGCAAAGCAAATGGTGAAACTGTATGGCATGGAATTCTAAGTAGGGATATAACAGCAGCCGGCCACAAGTGTTTTTTTGGAGAACAGGTGCACATTGGCCGCGTTAGCCTCCGCATCGTCCTCATCATCGGTAGCTCAACATCAGCGTTCAATACTTAGGCTACACTGCCACAGAGGTTACACTTTAAGATGAACGGAGTCGTCAGTCCTAACGAATTGGCCCACAAGGAACCGTACGTATAACAGACGCACAAATTTAGTACTCCCGGATTTTGAAGGCGTACTCGACTCCGATGTCCTCTCTGTTCTCCCTAACACGCTTGATCAGCCAGCAGTGCCCGGGTATCATGTTACTGTAGCGAGGTTTCGTATTCTCGGACTTCCGGACGCGTGAGAGTAAACGTAAAGCTCTTCGAAATCTTCTGACTACAAAACGGTGTTAGTCAGAGCTGCCCACCCTTCTCCTTCCTATGAACTAATGAGATGAACGTTGGAAAGTCGTCAAAAAGCTGGTGTTCAACTAGCCTCCGACCTGGAATGTGCAGGTGAAATCTTTCTCGTCTTCGAAGAGGACAAAACAGCTGCACTTATTTTTTGATGAGTTGATCAAAGTCATTCCGTCTTTTTGCATGCGCTTTAGCCGCACAAAAACTAAGGTTACGCTCCTGGACACTCAGTGACTCAGCACGCCAGTAGCAATCCAAGGAGAGGCACTCGAGTTTATGGGGCATTCTACATATTTTAAAACTTGTGTTAATTCCAATTGCAGATGCCAATGCACGGATCTTCAAGTCTCCAGAGATACATGTGACGCCAAAGCGGTGCATCCCTAGGTCCAAAGGGATGTGTGTGTGCTTGATTACAGTACGGACCGCTTTTTGTATGGTTTGGAACCGTTCCTGAGGAACAGAGACGCCTTCAGTCCCTCGATATCCGGTGTTTCAGAACTATAGCTCCTGTTATCTTGTCCTGGTCCATCTATACAATGAATGTTGGGCTGTGAAACAGACTTCAATCGAGGACTTTGATCGTGCATTGCGCATACCGAAACGAGTGCTATTCTCCATAAGATCAACTTTGACCTGGCACAGAGGTAAGAAAGAGTGTACGAGAAGTCAGGGTATTATCGAGACAACTCGCCCTCCAGGATAAGATCCGCGTGACCCATCTTATGCATGACTGAAAGTGTTGCAAGACGGGGATGCTAATCGATGTCAGTGGTTGTCAGTTTCTACTCAAATTGTCTGAATGAATATCTGGGGTTTAGGCATCTTGGAATGATTATGGTGGGCTAGCACCAAGTCCCTTCCCCATCCACCTTCACAATAAGGCTTCCGAAAAAATCCTGGCTACTTAGCAGCGGAGCATCGGTGTTAAACATTGTTGCTATGCTGTCGATGATGATGGCGCTGATGATAATGGAAATGTAGTCAGGGGGTGGGAAGAAAGAGTATGTAGAAGAAGAAGAGGAAGAAGAAGAAGAAGAAGA
Source organism: Clonorchis sinensis (assembly GCA_003604175.2). Lineage (NCBI taxonomy): Eukaryota > Metazoa > Platyhelminthes > Trematoda > Opisthorchiida > Opisthorchiidae > Clonorchis > Clonorchis sinensis. The sequence continues at coordinate 21,353,000 of CM030375.1, forward strand.
AGAAGAAGAAGAAGAAGAAGAAGAAGAAGAAGAAGAAGAAGAAGAAGAAGAAGAAGAAGAAGAAGAAGAAGAAGAAGAAGAAGAAGAAGAAGAAGAAGAAGAAGAAGAAGAAGAAGAAGAAGAAGAAGAAGAAGAAGAAGAAGAAGAAGAAGAAGAAGAAGAAGAAGAAGAAGAAGAAGAAGAAGAAGAAGAAGAAGAAGAAGAAGAAGAAGAAGAAGAAGAAGAAGAAGAAGAAGAAGAAGAAGAAGAAGAAGAAGAAGAAGAAGAAGAAGAAGAAGAAGAAGAAGAAGAAGAAGAAGAAGAAGAAGAAGAAGAAGAAGAAGAAGAAGAAGAAGAAGAAGAAGAAGAAGAAGAAGAAGAAGAAGAAGAAGAAGAAGAAGAAGAAGAAGAAGAAGAAGAAGAAGAAGAAGAAGAAGAAGAAGAAGAAGAAGAAGAAGAAGAAGAAGAAGAAGAAGAAGAAGAAGAAGAAGAAGAAGAAGAAGAAGAAGAAGAAGAAGAAGAAGAAGAAGAAGAAGAAGAAGAAGAAGAAGAAGAAGAAGAAGAAGAAGAAGAAGAAGAAGAAGAAGAAGAAGAAGAAGAAGAAGAAGAAGAAGAAGAAGAAGAAGAAGAAGAAGAAGAAGAAGAAGAAGAAGAAGAAGAAGAAGAAGAAGAAGAAGAAGAAGAAGAAGAAGAAGAAGAAGAAGAAGAAGAAGAAGAAGAAGAAGAAGAAGAAGAAGAAGAAGAAGAAGAAGAAGAAGAAGAAGAAGAAGAAGAAGAAGAAGAAGAAGAAGAAGAAGAAGAAGAAGAAGAAGAAGAAGAAGAAGAAGAAGAAGAAGAAGAAGAAGAAGAAGAAGAAGAAGAAGAAGAAGAAGAAGAAGAAGAAGAAGAAGAAGAAGAAGAAGAAGAAGAAGAAGAAGAAGAAGAAGAAGAAGAAGAAGAAGAAGAAGAAGAAGAAGAAGAAGAAGAAGAAGAAGAAGAAGAAGAAGAAGAAGAAGAAGAAGAAGAAGAAGAAGAAGAAGAAGAAGAAGAAGAAGAAGAAGAAGAAGAAGAAGAAGAAGAAGAAGAAGAAAGGAGGCGTCAGCGTTAACCTCTTTTCGTTCGCCCACCCTGCCATATGCAGGAGGCAATGCCACCCGACTGACGAAACCACACGACCCCTGACGTGACATGACAGTACGTTTGACTGTGTGTCCCTAATCGCATCATCATCACATGAAATCATTTGGACGGATGTATTACGTGCAGGCTACGGACCAAACGAAGGCATGCCCTGATTGGTCAGAATACAAGCCAATCTGGATCGAGCATCTTTAGCTCGACGCTTCTCGCCCCATCACGGAGATTCAAGCACGACCTTGTGGAGCATTCTGTGATTGCCCTATAAATACAGTTGTAAGAATTTTCCTTTATCCCCCTAAAGAGCTGTCTGAAGCTACCGTCCCTTTTAATATACCATAGTGGATGGAGCGGGAAGCCAAGGGACCGATATGGAGTTGTACTACCGTTCAGCAAGTCACAACACTGTGGGAACTGTGGTTCGTTGGCTACGGCACCAAAGGCTAGTTCCACATTTCTTGCGATAGGTTTTGTACATTGAAATCACTTCCTTTTTGAAGCAAAAGGATTCCATGTTTATCAAGCGCTGTCGATGACAAGTTTCCTACACTATCTTCCTTTCCTTGCTTCCTGGCTAACTTAAGGTCACTCATAGGGTTTGGTGGCTGTTTGTAGATACGGTCCACTTTCTTTGACGTTCACGAACTAATTCGAAGAAACTCTGTTCTTTTTGACATATCTCTTCTACAACCGGATTCCAAGTGTTATCCGACAAAATTTGTCTAATATGTGCTTCTGTATTAGCGAAGCACAAGTGATCACAATTCAGATCGCAGCAAGAGGAGCGATTACGTCGTCTGCACTCAAAGTACTTTTGGAAGCAATTCAGGACCGCCGACTGTTTTCCGGTTTCCTTTCATCAGAAAAAAGTTCGTGGTAAGTCAAGTTTCCTCGGTTGACCGAAACATCGCTGTTAGGTTATATTTCCTGGAATAGGGCCCTGATTGGTTTGTTTGGTCACCTAAATGCTTCTTTCGTTGTAAACGTGACAGCGATACAGACTGTACCTGCGTGCCACTGAAGGAATGCAGCTTTCATGGGTCTGAGCATCGACTCAGTACGTCGAAACTTGGTGAACATGCGTGTGCCAAACACACGTTGGATACGTTTACCTGGGATGGTCCGGGTATTTTCAGCAAATCACAGATTTCAAAACCCATTTCTGACTGTTGTGTAATTTGATTGTTGCTTAGCAGCTGGTGCTTCTCATTCAGACTTGCGAACCGGTGTGTCTGCATTTTACTGAAAAATACAATCAGGACTTCACGTCAGTACCCGCACATAAATGATGATACAATGAAAAGTCGCACCCTTCTTCAAATGTCAGCTGTTGCAAGCGGCATTATCATGACTTAGCTGAGTGGCATGTCAGATGTAATCGGGGGAGAAGTGTGGACACTGTCCGAGACATACGTTTGAGTTTCACCAACTTTAACGTGGATTCGAATGTCGACAAACACTGCTTCGCCTGGAATTCGAATCCCTATTAATGATGTACAACGTATACGACGTTTTCAACTTGGTTGAGTACGACTTACACGTCGTACACACAATGTTCAGTTCACTTTCAATAATTTAATTTATGGGCCTAAAGACGAAATTGCGATGGAGTCCACTTCTGACAGATTTTTTTTTGAGCTAACCTGAGGCAGTAAAACTGAGCGCTGTTTACACTATATTGCCTCTACGGACCATATCTTCGTAATTGCCAACGATGGCACCTGTACAGCAGACATGTTTCACACCCCCAACTCATTTCATCCCAATATCAGGTTCACTGCTGAACCGGAACAGTGCGAACAGTTGAGCTTCCTTGATGCTCGTATTCAAAGGAGGACAAATGGGACCATATAGTGCAGAGTTCACGATGTCCGCAGATATTTACGTCCACACAGTTCACAAAGACAGATAGTTCCCCAGATTTCAAACCATGTCTTTTCAGTTCGCGTTATATGTGGCCTCGGTTGATCTCATCACCATCAGAGAAAACATCAACAATTTTGATGCAGATGGTGATTCACTGCCACACAATTACAAGTTTCATGTAATCGTAGTTCGATCCCTAGACTCGATGAGAAAGGGACCGAATTCGTGGCCTTCGCTCGAGTAATATTCATTTGCGTAGAGTTAACGCAATGCAGTCCCAGCCCTATCAGTAAGATTTCAACCTCCTTTTTGCTATGAAAACCAGTCATCAGAGTGCGTCTGAGAAGAGCAAGATTAACTTTCCGACAATTTTCGACAATGTTTAGCTACTAAACGAAAACGATGATGCGACTATCATCGAAAGACCCGCAAAGTATATCGGGTATAAGAAGGAGCATAGAGGAAGCACAGAAAGAAACAGAATTGCGGCCTTTTGATCGATCAACTACATTTGCCTAGGTTAGGTTTGGAGTAGTAGGACAAAGCTAAAAAAAGAAGTGACTGTATCATTTAAAGACACTAAATAACTGTGGTTACTTAAACTAGGAAATAGGACAGGATACAACTCTCAATGGACGTTGAAAACAAGTGTTCTTTCGATACCAGTGCAATATCCGAATTAAAGAACTATTGCCAATTTGTACGAGTGATTAGAGAAACCTACGGTCTGTTCAATGAACGTTGACATGATTTTCCAGTAGTCTGAAGGCCAAAGATGGCGTAGTCTACTACTGAAAAATTAGGTGCTTGTGGTTATGCACAATAATCTCAAGGGTCTGCTAGATTTTAATGCACAAATGAAACCTGAATTTCGGTCCCTGCTCGATAGCCGTTCACTTTTAAGTTGGTCTTGTTCAGTTGTAGCGCTTCTTTCGCAGACTGTTCTTTTCATAAGTCTTCGAGATAAGGAAATCTGTAGCCGCCCTCTAGTCTTGACGGTTCGCGAAACCCGGAATATTCGTTCGTTTGACTCGATGATGTCGTTTGAAGTGTCTTTGTGTTCAAAAATTTACTAAATATTACTACATATGTTGTATATTATATTATATTGTTACTGGCGTCGCAGCGAGATGCACATTCGCTCAATACGATGTTGGCGAGCTATGACCTCCTTGCTCGCTTTGCTATTGGGTGACGCCGACATAATGGTCACTGGTGGGCTCAGGTTGACCGGTGGTTGAAGTTCTGGCCGTGAGATTTAAATCCCATGTGAAAAAGGGACTCCATGAAATATGATGTGCATACAAAAGTCTGTTTAGTTGGGTGTTTTATCTTTCCATGACGGTGATGGTGGAACCGTTTGTTCTACAGCCCCACAGCTGCTTACAAAATGGTTGGCCATGCGCAAGTTCCGGGGGTTTTGGTGAACGTCGTGAAACTTGACTAGAAACTTAGCCGTCATGAATCGGCTCAAGTAAAACCCAGGGACACAGTCTGTTCTCATAACTGATAAAATCCGCGTGACTGAGCTACGTCTCCATAATCCCGAATGCGAAGACAAACCCAAAGCAATCGACTGTTTTTTAAGGACTTTATTACTCTGAGCCCCCCCCCATATTTCCAATGCACAGCCATTCGATCAAAAGTTAAGTCCAAACACGTTATTTTGACATAGTGATTCTATGCTACTGAAGATAATGTCGGTAGCTCAGGTAGCGTAGATGTTCATTGATTTGTTCGCTGAGCTGGGCAGTTTGGTTGCAAACGTTTCATCACCAGTCAAGGGTACATCATCAGTGCGCGGTTAGTGAGCGAAGTGGAGCGGAATGAAAGGAGAGACGGCCCTTCGCGTTTCTCCACATTACCTTGTAGTTAGCGGCAATGAACTACTTGATGGTCGGAAGTGATGCACCCTCGCGGGGTTGATGACAGCTTTCACCGTGTAGATTGCCAGGGAGTGGCTCGCCGAGGTCTTGTACTCGGTCGATATGGGTTTCTTCGAAACGGCTGAAGCAGAACCGGAGGCACTCAGTCCCCTCGTGAGACGTTTGCCGCAAACGGAGACAGTGGTTGTTTGCGCCTTTATTTTGTGACTCTTTCCATCCATTTTTTAAGAGTCCTTAAAGATGGCCTATTTACGAATCTCAAAGGTGTTTCAAACGTGAAGTATTGGTGGCAGATGGGCAGCGCAAACAACTTTTACACGTTTCAGAAGAGCTTGGTAAACAATCGGTAGCTTTTATTTGGGCAACGTTTCGCGTTTGACACAAAAGCCTCATCAGGCCAAGTAAACAGGTCACCAAGTTGGCCAGGTTATAAGGCAGACGGGGCACCAATCAGGAAGTCCTCCTCAGCTTATCACAATAGGTCAGTAATGAGTGTCAATTAATGGCTCTTGTCGGCTATTGTGGTTGCCGAAATCTTGAAATGATGGGTTGGAGGAGTTTCACACGTGTTTTACTCACGCAGGCTGTATCACGTGACTTCTCTGTTTGACTGGCTCGTCCACCGGTGAGATTCTGGAAGAAGATCTATTCCACCTATCGGGTGTTTTCCTTTTTCGTACATTAGCATAATTTTGGACGGCTTTACAGTGCCCAACAATTGTACTTCCAAGAACAAGTCCTTTAACTTTTAACAGGTCAGTTGAGTTTTTCTCGTTGTCTTCCTCAAAACCACTCTAAAATGTATGAATAGTTTGTGGTTTAACGCTGCTATTTACCTGGGATATTGCTCCTATGAGTGCTGTCTACCGTCTCATTCCTGCTAAAAACTGTACACTTATGGCGACGGACGTGCGATTTTCTCACGTGACACGGTAGGCTTATCCGTTGCTCGCCTGAGTAACTAGCGCTTACGTCCAACTGAAGTTGCGCAGAAAGGACGGTTCACACCAGCCAGTCACCCTTGTCCATATGACAAGAACCGCAATCACGCGTTAAATTCATTCAACTCAAAATGACATTTGTAATTTACGGTAACTATTGATCTGCCGTAAAATCCGGGACAATATGACAGAGTTCACAGACCCGGCTTTTGATTCTATTCAGCCTCAGGCAGACTCAAATTTAGAAGTCGGAGGTCTAATTTGGACGGCTGAAGCATGCGGGCAACCCGGACCGTGACAACTGGGGATGAGGAGGTAAACTCGCTTTTTCCTCAAAGAAATTTTGACTGTGACTTATTTCTTCCTACTAATGCTGGAACAATCGATTTCTGTCATATTTCTGGCTGTTTTCCACTTTTTCAGCACTTCGTCTTTTTACGTTCACACACCATGACCACAAAAATTCGCCTGAACCCAACAGTCAACCCTTTCCGTCCGGTTTATGACAGACGTGCACCTGTTCGACTGGAGTTTGCTTGCTTCGATAACATAAAGCACTTGTGTGAAAGCGCCCGCCATTAAAACGAAGTCGTTCGATACTTTTGACAGAAATTTTAACCAAAATTCTGTATAGGGGTAACATACCCCAAGAAATTCCGACTTTGCCCATTTTTCAAGGCAACTGAGTGACCGGATATTGTCTGACTTGTATGGTTTTACTTAGTAAACAACTAGTAAAGTAACTCCTTCAGGACATTCATAGCACTGGGGCCAAACCCCTCTGTAGGGGTTGCGCTGCTGAACGAGTTATATCAAGATCACTCATGAAGTATCAATAAGGACAACCCAACGGGCACATTATCTAAAGGGTTTGTCGCACACAACGCGCTGAAATCTGTCCATAAACGTCACTATGCGGTTACTAGACATTTCTTTCCTGGCAAGTTATTCATTGAAGTTGACAAGAAAGCGATTCTCCCAAGCAAAAGCTAAAAGTTTAGTGATACAATTTGCAACGGAAACGCCGCTGTAAGCAGTGGTCCGTAATCCTGTGAGTCCCCTTCTCTGCACTGCTGGTTAGTAAGCCATTTCAGGACAGTTGAAACAGAGGCTCTCTTCCATCCTAGAGGAATTTCTCACTTCTTGAATCATGCAGAGTAAGGTTGTGTGGTTTATCCGGAGAAGGAGGTCCGACTATCGCATTCGGTGCGCGCTAACCTGAGTCAGCTTAAATCAGAGGCGTCTAAATTGTGCTCGTGACATGCAAAACGACCTGCGAAATTCCCTAGGACTCTGAAAAGGTGAATACCATTTTCACCGTTCTACCAGTCAACATTTGATAACATTATTCACTTTTTACTTACCGTCTATCTATTGGAAATGGCGTCAACAAACCTATTTTAACCCCGCTATGTTCGCCGCCCATGGAAAGGGAGTCATATATTCTCATATATTCTCTCCTGGCCGGGGAGAATATATGTTCATGCCTTTTACGTTTCTACCAAGATTCAATCGATATTGATATAACTGGGCGGAACTTCCAGACAATGGTCGCGCAAACAATACACAGAGTTCATCTTATTGCGCATTGGGTGGGCAGTTACGTAGTTTGTACTGTCAGTCTAGTTGTCACATACCTGACGTGGGAAATAGGAACAGTTACATCGCCATTGAGTGTTGAGCGCAGAGATTTACCGAATGGAGAGACCACTTAAGTGTGGACCTGGTAAGTTAGTGACGATTTTACACAGTCGTCTGATTTGATAAAGCGAGCCTGGAAATGTATCCTCGAAATTGCATTTACCATTGTCAACTCCTACTAAAGCAAACAAAATCGGGTCAATATTTCCTGAAAATCTAAAGACTCAGTTTAAATTGTGTATCTGTGTCGAAAAGTTTTCATCTATACCACCATAAATTATGACAATCTAGAAAAAAATGGTAAAAGCGATGGGACCGGTATGCACACCTGTTCATACAACTGCTACGAGAACTCAGTCAGTTTTAATGGGCCAATCAGGTGTGGCTCGCGAAGAATGAGATGGATGGTCACGTGATGTTCTAGTAAATATGCCTTATTGTGAGTACTACTTACGATCATATAGTCATTGAGGGTGGAACTTCAGTTCAACAAATATGATGTCGATACGTTTCGGCGGACGAGTACTGGCTCGAGAGCCAAATGTCAAAACTAAAGGAATGGACGCTGGAGCAGATAACTCAGTGGAAGATGGACACGACACAATTACGAGGAGAGAACTTTTTGAACAGTTATTTTACCTACGAACTAGTACGAAAACCATGGTCTCAACTTATTGTGCACATGGACTAAATCTTGACCACAAAGTTTCTTCACCTTCATTTTACATCGGTCACCCACGTTGTTTTGGAGTCACAAAACTTCGCACTTTTAAACATCCGCCATGGTAGTGTGTTCTATACAGTATCAATCGGACCGAGATCAGGACAGCAAGTTATCCCGTCTGATTTATTTTTTGCGACAAAACCGTATTCCTGAGGTAAGAGTTGTTAACTACTCCATTTTTTTTTTTTGAAAGCAGCTTCCTTGTCTACTGGTTTGTTACAATATTAAAGCTGGCTTCGAAAGTTTCTGTTCTGTCATGAGTTGACAGATGTTTTGTGATCCACGTAGACACGTGTCTTGTCCTACGACCGACACAGACTGCGGGACACTGATAAATGCGACAGCAGACAGATGGCCAAAGATGAAACGTGCAGCGGTTTCACACATATCAGACAGGAACTGTAGGGAGTGATGTTCGGGCTTGCAGCTTAGACCAGCCTGGACCAGAGTACTCGTAATATGCGCGTTACCAAGTCAGTAAAAGTATCTCCTACGAAAGGTAAAGGCAGAAACAAATCCTTCTTGAGTGCTTCTGCAAGCTCTGCTTTCGGAAACGTGTTAAGAAATAAGTTGGTCATGATAGGCTTTTCCAGTAGAACGTTGACTAATCTCGTTAATTTGGTTTTCAGCTCATCTGTGCAACAGATTCTTTGTGCCCGATGGTCCTCCATAAATCGTGTTATATCAAATGTTTGGATAAAAATCTGTATACTATTCAGTCTGCTTTACTGTACTCCACAAAATAGTAAGGAAGGGGTGGGTATGAAATTCACTGAAATACAGCTCTGTGTCCTTGAATAGAAAGGTCAGTAACAAAACACTGCCTGCAGACGACTTTAATATGAGCAATTGTGAACACTGTGCTGAAGTGAGACGCCACCACCGAGGGTGTCGTAGCCTCTGTTGTGGACCTCATCTAGTACAGTGGGCTAAAAGTTCCCTGTCTGAAGACGGTCGTTGGTTACGGTTACATATTTCGTCATAAAGAGTTTCAGGTGAAGTGTACATAGATTCGAATGAACCCCCATCAGAAAGGTATCAGGACCCCACAGGTTTGAACCAAACAGAAGCAGCCTCCAGGTTATGTTGTTACATCATGGACTGCCTCCGGCGAACAGTTGGTTCCAGGTGGAAAAAAATTTAATTTGGAGGAGGGCATCTCAAAGTGATAAACGTTCTCTCCTGCTCCAGTGATCCTGACTAGTTGGGTGAAACGTGCAAAGCGAATTCCACCATTGGATGATTGAGCATTCTGCCGGAGAGCTCATTAGAAAGTATATCCTTACCGGATGAATAAAGAAGGATTGCAGGGAGAATGTCTGAAGTTTTCAAAAGCATTCCGTCCTTGCGAAATGCATGCTGAAGAGTAAATCCGTCCATTGAGTTGAAAACTCCCTCGCGGTCGTTGGTCGTGAGAATGCAAATCAACCATTTGGCCTATTGCGAAAGCGTATTGAACGCAGTTCTCACCTGTCCTGAGTCGCGCCCGATTTACTCGGTCTTACGCCTCAACCCGATGAGGTCAAATTACTTTTGGGGTAGCAACCATGTTACGACCAAGGTAAACATTATACCCAGTGGTAGATACATTCGCTCTAGGTGACTTTCTCCAAATAATAATACAACGACCGGTTAGTTGCGCGTTCCTAATCCTAACTGAGCCAAAACATACTGGGTCATCCATAAAAGTTCAAGTATCGCTCCGAATAGACATTTGAAATAGGTTAGTGTTTTACTGTCCGTTCCCCCGCGCTATCAACAGAGGTTTCTTTCTGACAGAATGCATATCCGCAAACTCTTCAACTTTTACGTCATTCATTCCTCCGTTGTAGATGACTCAAAACGGATCGCACTGCATAGGATATTCCAAGATCAGGAGCATGAGTTCATCATCTGCACAAAGTTCGTCTAATCCGTTTCCGGAATTATAGTGCTCTACTCTTCCTAAACATAGATAAGAAAAATAATCACACCTGAATTCTTTTTTTCCAAATGCCATGAACCACGGAAGAGTTTTACTTAAGAACTATTCAGCACGAGGATACACATTTTTGGGGTGAAAAGAATGAACTTAGCGTACTCCTCAGTGCAAATGAATAGCTCTCAGTCTTTTATTGATTTCTTACATGGCTCGCCATATCAGAAGTTCAGGCTGATATGTTCAGTTTGGCGTGTAAATTCGGGAACGAAATAGGCCGAGTTACGACCTCCGTATCATTGAGAAAAAAGACGCTAATAATAGTGTAAAGTTTAATACGGAGGACAAAAAAGGCGACTACCAAGTTACCACCCTGTTTGTTCTAGCCTAGTGGTTAAGCGACTCCAGGGATACCAATTTGAGTCACTCAGTATGGATTTTCACACCGAGCCTTCAGCATCACGCAGGTGGGAAACAAATCGGACAGTCGAAAGTGTCCGAGTGTTGAATCTAACTTGACCTTATGATAATTCTCCCGTTTCTTTTGCCTACTCCACCTGTGTACTTTTGATCTTCAGTTGTTTTGCTTATCCTACCCGCCACTCACCTTGCCGCAGAGGCCGCCCTGCCCGACACTTGTGTATAGGCATGTGTGTATGTGCGCAGCTGACCTACTTACCCATACGCGTTCGTAATCCGTTGTTTGCTGAGCCTGCCTTGACTCGTTTACTCATGAGTTCCGTCTGATCGCACGTCCCATGAGAATCACGAGACTATCGTCTGAAGGGACAACCGCAACCCACGCAAGTGAGCCATCATTTCGCTCGACGTTGTTTGTTGTGCGGACGTTGACACTGCACTGTGAACTTGTTGACGCCACGAACGTGGAACAATTGAGGTTTGTTGTACACATTTGCTCACCCTTATGTAAATAGTACCGTAGAATTACGAACCCAATTCTTCCTTTTGATATTCGAGATTATCGAACTTACGTGTTCCGTATCGGGAACCTCAACACCAACCCAGAGAGTTGACTGTTCACGCTGATCTGCCTAAACTTCAACTGCAATCTAGCTGTTTAAATGTAACTCACTAGTGAAAGTTACTTGAAAATGTCACATTGAAGAGCAATTATTGCACAAGGTGGGCTGCCTGGTGTACACTGAAAACTACAAAATCTCCTCACACTACGATCAATTTATAGTTGGCTCACAGGAAGAATAACTTCACGAGATGAGTGAAACTTCCATCTGAGAAGTCCTCACTTGAGGAGCCAGTTGATTAATGATCACGTGATTCGGTGGCGCTATAGATTCTCTGAGTGAGAGCCGTCCGTGGCCAAACGGTTAAGTGTTCAACCATTGGTTCAGAAATCCATACTCGATTTTCGTTGGATTCCCACTACTGACGATTACCGATAAGGATGGAACTGCTATAATGAGCTTGTTGGAATTTTAGCATAGACTGACTTCACCTAAAAGACGAGATCTGAATTGATATCCACCTAAACTGCTCACTCTATCATCAGGTTTCCATGAACCTTAGAGTTTAGAGACTCAAAAGAGGCCAGACGGTGACAGTGATGATTACTCGTTGATGCATTCAGTCTTACTGGGGACGGGTTACGTTTATCGGCAAACCTTTTCACATATGCGTGTCTTCCAAGTGAACACACTGCATTTTGTCTACTTTCTTGTGGCTCGTGGAAATAATTCGAACAGCTGAACTGAATGGCCTCAATCAGAGCGCCCGACGATAAATGCACAAGTTGAGACTCATATCGAAATGCTGGTAGCACACTGTTGACGTCCACACACGATTGATGATGAAGAGTTTGCAAGCCAGCTCGGCGAGCAGATCAACAGCCACTTGATCTTCGACCAATTAACGTCCTGATAGTTCACCAATCTTAGCTATCATCCACATGTAGTCGCTTTGTAAGAGACCTTAAAGAGTTCTTGGATCTACTCGATGAATATGATTTCCGTTCTTAGTAGTCAGCTTCGTGTTGTGATAAGCACGCACTCAAAAGTCAGCTTGGTGCTGACGAAAGACTCAGCTGGAATTCATCCAAATCTTCCTTTGTGTGACATTTTTCGAAGCCGCTTTACGCTTAGTTGGAACAATATACAAGATGTCGAACTACTGTGGAGATTTCATTCTGTCCGTAAATCCAGTCTACGCTGAAAAGACGAGAAGCACTGTACAACTGTTTCATTCTTGTTGGGAATCATCAGCAGTGCGCATCTCACGAAACTCCGGAGAGTCTCGAATTCGCAACCTCCCGCGGATAGAAGAAAGTTGCCGTTCGGTTGATAAGTAGTATGAGTAGCTGCAGTGTGATTAACTCGCACTTAGACCGGATATAGCGCTGCTCATCCTTCAATCAAGAGATCCACATCACACGGTCACACGTGTTGACTGGCTCCTCGAGCAACGACTTCTGTCTAAGTGCGAGTTAATCACACTGCAGATTAGCCGCTCGTGGCCGAACGGTCAAGTGTTCAAACTACCAGCCAGGAGGTCATGGGTTCCAGAGTCCGGAGTTTCGTGAGACGCGCACTGCTGATGATTCCCAACAAGGATGAAAAAGCTGCACAGTGCTTCTCGGCATTTCAGCATAGATCGGCTTCACTTATAGGATGAAGTCTCCACGGAATTTCCTGAATCTCCTCACACTACCAACAATGTCGAACTACGTTTCATTAGTCCTCACAAGGTCTATGAAGATCCTGGACAGTCGACCTCCTGGTAATCTCTTCTGATAGCTCCTCAAGTGAACCAATACCACAAATTCTAATCAAGCTGGAGTTACACTTGAACGATAAACACTCGTTTACAAATTAAGTTCGCGCTTAAAGGAAACTCAGCTGAAATTCAGTTGCATCTCTCGTCACCTCCATCATTTGGGTTTCTCATCAAAACGGAATTATAACTAAATGAGTGTTTATCGCAACACACATAGAAATGTGCAAAAACGAGGTAAACTTCATGGGAGTATGGAAGCTCGGTCTACCTGGTGAGCCCAATGAGGGACGGAACTTGTAGTCGACCGTCCTAATTTTTCATCGACCAAATGAGCAGGGTCGATGTAGCCAATAAGCTAACTTTAGATCCGCATGGATTTTGGGTAACAATGGTTTTGCTTATGTTATGTTCCGGATGTATAACATGAGAAATTTTGCAACTGACGGTCCAACGCACAGAAATGGGAAATTAGCTGAGCAGGTTGTGGGAAGCAGCCCTGATCCCACCTGGCATATCTTGTTCAGTGAGCGAGCAAAACGACCTGAGCATACGAGGCAAATTGAAGTCAATACATATGACCAAATCAGTTCTTTATGGAAATAATTTACCTTGCACGAACTTCAAAACCTAGGTTGTTCCTGTCCAATATACATGAAGAGAACAACAATGGTGCATAATTATCGGACAGAAATTTTGTGGTAGAGTGGTTTTTTGAGCCAAAAGGACCCACTTATCATATCTTCTTTCCTGATGTGGCAATCCGTTTTTGCTTCCCATATCTGACTATCAGAACCTCATTTTTACCTTAGTTTTACCTTAGTTTTCCCGTTTTGTTATTATTAGCCACCGGTTTCACATTCATGAAGTTGCTTGTGTTTGGTCAGGATACTATCTAAACGCAGTTGGCGCAATATTTTAACTCAGCCTCTGCGTGTTGCCTTCCAGTTTTGAAGTGAATCCGTAGTGGTTTCACATTGATGTTGTGCCGGCTATTGTGATGCGTTTCTCCGGTGCACCTCACATGAAAATTACCCCCAAATTTGAACTACTCGTTAGAACTTGGGATAGATTTGTTTTATCTCACCCACCGGAATGTGTGGCTTTTGGTTTCGAATATGCCTCAGGTCATAACGTTTCTCAATGTTCCTGTATATCGTCGCATTTGGTTGCCCTAATGTCAGGTACAAACGTTCCTTCCTAACACACTCGTGGCTCTATAGATTTGGCCGAAATTTTGCAGAAGTTTGATTCTGATCGTTTTGGCTTCCTGGCAGTTTTACGCTTGTTAAATCTGGCTCCAAGATACCATGCTGACCACCGTACTTGTTCCGTATTTTTATACTCAAAGTTTATGAAAAAGAATGGTACACTAAATAGTGACTGAACGCCATCAATAGCATCCCGTTTTAACCGTAAATTCAACTTCTTTTTTCGGTTTTTTACCGTTAGTATATATCTGATGTAATTTTATCGGAGGGAGTAATCTTCAGAGATTCCTCGGACATCCTGACACGCTTGACTGAAGCTCAGAAAGCTGACTGTTGTAATCATGTATTCACTGAATACGTATAACGTTCCGAACTAAGGCTAAGCTTAGTTAGCTTAACTTGAATAGTGTGTCCGAAATCTATGAAGTGCGTTTGCAATCACGTCGCTCATAAGATGAAAAAACACAAGCTGTTTTTGATTACCCATAGCGCCCGGCGAATCAGGAAACTACTACTCAAATAATTCAAGTAGCCAAATAACAATGATAAAGTTTTTACGCCTCTGCGGTAATCTACCGCTGGCGCGCATTTAGTGTTGCACATGATGCGGTTGGGACAATTTTCTGTTTGGTGGCCATATGATATATAGCAGCGCGAAATATAAGATATTTTTGGTCGAGAGTTATGCATAAACAAATGATGTGGGTGACAACCGAAACTCCAAGCTTACTCCCGAAGAAACCAAATTCTTGCGAGCACTGATTAACAAACATAAGAATGCTCATGGTTGTACACCGTGGGACATGGAAAACTATTTATTGGAACCCTATGATTTGTATGTGAGCGATTGTCCTACTTCTAAATAATACTGGCTAAATCCTTTTGTTTTCAGCCTGATTCACCGCGGCCCGCATTTCACAACTGGCTTCCCAGAACTGCAGGTAACATGTTTCCTGAGTTAGTTGGATTTAGCGTACTCATCTGATGTACAGTCGGAAACCTTGAATACTAGTGATGGTTCTAGAACATAGCTCTGTTTGACGGCAGATTATCCAGCAACCAGAAATCACAGGTTTGTCCCGGAGAGGCATTCCCATTGGTGCCAGTTTATTGTGCGCCGAGAAAACAACTCTCTGGATCTCTGTTTAGACTACGAAGACATGGCGGCACTGACTGCAGTGTACTGCTTGAACTGCTTCTAGGCGGAACGGGAGAGAATTCGCTTAGGTTAATCCATGTGTATTTTACTCGGTGGATACGATTTGTGGAATTGGTTGAGCGAAATTCTTCCCGTTACCGCACTCACATTGGTGTGTCTGAAGGACATATGATGAACTTCTTCTCTTTTGTCCAGGTCAAATGCACATACATTCCTAAATCCCTCATTCATTTTAAGCCTTCCGACAGCATTGTGATCAGTTCTACCAGTTGCATTCTAGAGTCTTATTAAACCATACCAATGGGTCTGAACAAACTCACTAATTGATCACAGGGATGACCTGTGTTTATCACCTTCTAAATTTAAATACAATATTTTGTCAATGATCTCAGGAAGGTATTTTGGAGCCAATCTTTGTTAATTTTCCATTTCCAATTCCAAGACGCCCTGCTCCGAGTCTTCAGCACTCTGAAGTGCTTTTTAGTCGTTCCTAGCTTCGGAACTGGCACGATACATTCAAAGAGATGCCCAATATACCAACTGCTGAGGCTGACCTAAATGAGGAAAACGTAACATCGATGGCATGCACGGTACCTTTGAAGGGGAAGGTCTGTAACGGCGCATACTACTGACGACGCGTGCAAGTAGCCTATGGGTTACAAGGAGCGAAAGAAGGACGAATAAGTATGCTAAAGCCTTGATCAAACCCAAACAGCCGATTTAATGTAAACATCAATAATACATTTAGTTCATGCTATATAACTCTGATGCGTGAGTGTACTTGCGCACACAAAAGAAAACCTCCTTTCTGTTAGCCACTAGCTGCAACAAAATGAAAGCGCTTTTAAGTTGCTGTTTTGTAATGGAATCTGTATGAGAGCTGTACAGGTTCACTGAAGTACTTTCCTTTGCCTCTTCAGTTTGGCTAATTAAGGACGTTAAGAATTGGAATGAACATAATCAAGCTAACAACCCGCGGGCTAAACAGTATTATTGTTGTTGACTACAGTTTTCCTAATGCCTTCTGAATACCGTGAGCCCGAGTCTAGATAGCCGCTTGATAGCCTGATACGCCTAACCAAACCAAAAAGCCAATGAACGTGCGAATCAGCTGATCTATTGAACACTGTCACGTACAGGCGTGTCATGTGCAGCCGAAAACGGGCTGTTTATAAAGCTCACGTGGAATGTTCTAGGCGGGCCAAAAAGTGATGCTAAAAATAGAACTCATCTTTCAAGGGCAAGTGGAAGACAACCAATTAAATCTGTCTCAACGAAAACGGTTATCCCATTGGCGGTTGTGTAGTCCAGTTACGCTTGGAGCTGGTTATCCCATTAATTATTCAATCCATTCATCAGGAATCCTCTCCATTTTTGCAGAATATGTGCTTCCGTGTGTTCTAACCATGGTTACATTTTAAGAGCCTGAGTTGAGCGTCCCTTAGGAACTTAGCAGCCTGCTTTTATGTAATAAAAAATGCCTCTGGGGGGGATTACTAGCCAGAGAGCACAGAAGTCCCTCAAATTCCTTTGATTCTTTTCTACTCAGAGTTTAGTTTTCCTATTAGCACTAGTACAATGTTGAGAACCGTATGTCTCTGTTCTCACAGATGACGTGCTTGTTCTGTCCTATTTGTCGCATCAAAAGTGTGCGTAAGGAAATTCTAACCAAGCCACACTACTGATGAAGATGATGTTCTATTAGTAATGTGTGTGTGTGGTTTACTTTGGTTCCGCTACACCAGTAAGTGGTAGCCATCGTATTGTCTACAACTCATTGAACGAGATATCCCAGAAATCGAAACTGTTCGCATATTTTTCAACATTTTGGTACTTTCCAGTGAATTGTGCGTCATCTACGAAGCGTTTGTGATAAACGTGCGCATGGATGAATAATTAATTAAACATTTAATACACTTCAACAATTTTGAGTAAAGAAACATGCTACAGTTCCAAATGGTAACAAGTAAGTTGAGTAGAACCATAAATGACGCCTATTCAGACATCCGGCAAAAAGTCTACAATAGGCTATCCACTCATACATGCTAATAAAAAACGTATCCATCATCTTACCGAATACCGTAATACCAGTGGACTTTCTGAGTTTATCCTTGTCACAGCTTAGTGTTTTACACACTTGGTGACTGTTCTGTGGAAATCCATCGCATATATGTGATACTACCGTAACGGTTAATACTACTGATGATGCATGCGAGTAATATGTTTTCTTGTAACTCCGCCTTGCGTCTGTTGGAAAGTGGGATTTATTACGGAATCTGTGAATTTGCTTTGTTTACATTTGAGTGATAGTCAATGAATATCCGGGAAAGTTCAGGAAGATGCGTTCAGGAAGAGGACGGATATTTAGTCTTTATAAACGTGATGCATATGAGAGTCTTGCTTTCCTGTCCAATAGTCTGTAACTGTTAAGTTGGTGTTTCCCAACAAACAACTCCGCAGCGAAGGCCTTCTTCCTTTCACTACTACGTGATGAAATGCAGCATGTCTACATTTAGCCTTTCAGTATCTTCCGGTATACTCACAGTGAAACACCACTTCTTAAGTGTGGTATTTGGGACCGTTTCTGAGTTTGGTTAAGGTGTTCTGAAACTAGAGGAAGACCCGAGCACTAAGGTAGTCGCATATGATGATAGTAACCCGATTGGAATATCTGCAATCGACTAGGCAAACAAACGTAGTTGATGAAACCATAATCCTTGCGATTCCTGATGCCGATTGGAACGAAGCATCTCACGGGGTTCTCCCAATGATAACACACCGAGATCACCAGAAGTTTACTGAAACAAGTGACCGAAAACAAAATGTGTCCATTTATATTACGGATTATTTTTAGAGAACACATGACTCTATCACTTATTGGGCTCAATGCTGATTTTTTTTAGAAAGCATAGTCAGGTAGTCCTGCAACTGTTTTACGTAGAGGCATTAAAGTATACACGGATAAACTAAACGTGACAATCCACACTGCACCGCCTGCATTCATAAAGCCAATCAGACAAAGGCTGCTAATGTAATGCGTCACCGCTTCTCCGAACTGCTTCGAGGCAAAACGCAGGTGAATCAGGAAGTGGGCGACGAGATCCAACTTTGGATGGATCTTTATGCACACCCGCCCTTAGTCCAAAACAGTGTCCCCAAATATGGGGGTTTAAGCTCGTTAAATCAGCATCCTTTGGGATTTGAAATTGATGTTATTTCCCATAGCTGTCCACATTTTTGGTACGCAGGCCCCTTCTTAAAATCAATAGTCCTTAACCCTTGAATAGCTAGTACAGTTAGAGCAGTTAAGTGGGGCTTAATATTTTTTTCTGTCTGAGGAGCAAGATGCCTTGTTGCCAATTATATTGCTTGAGCAATCTTGGCGTTGTTGAATGTTAATCACCTTCAGTTACTCTGTTTTGAGGACGTACAATTTCGCTTTCACGCGTCTCCAAACAAGTTCTTGGTTGTGACACCGTGGAAGTATTTTTAGATCTTTTTCAAGTTATTCAGTCTTTGAGCTAGCGTATACGAATTCAGTTCTCGTTTACGAATCTTTGCAGGGGGAATTCGGCGGGGTTAGTAAGGGGGTAGGGTAAATGTTTTTGTCATTTTTGTGCATGAACCTATAATGCGAACCAAATGGGAACCTTATATTGCGGTCTACCAACCAAAATCGATTATCGGTTACCTGGCATCGGCTTCAGCAAATGTTCTGCAATGTGTTGGTTTTAGTCGAATTGGAGCCGAATACCAAGGAGGCTGAGAAATCTTGGTCGCAGTCTACCTATTCAGTGAAACGATGGAAAGGCAACAAAGAGCGGCATAACATTGCACTAGGTGTTGCTTTGCTTGAAGTAAATGGCATGATGGAAATCAGTGAATACTGACTGCAGATGATACTACTCGCTTTTACCTATCGACCGCAAAATGCGTCATGTACTTCAGTGGGTATAGCCCGCAGAGGGAGATATTTTGACAAGAATCAACCGGGTATTATTTGAGCATTTATGTCTGTAGACATTGTAGTCGCACACATGTTGTAGTCCAATTGTAGTAAATCTACCTGCACAAATGTGTCATCTGTGACATGTTTCAAACATGCGAGGTTATGTTAATATGATTTCTGCGGATGTTTTCCCTCACTTTCATATAACTTAACAACGTACTCAAATTAATGCGATGTTCCGGAGTCACACAGAGAGTAACCCAGTAGGGAACCCGAAATGTCTGAACTTAAAGTGGGATGTTTCTCAGGCGACGAGGTATACTATTCACTTGCAGGTAACTGGCCTTTTAGCTGATCACACAAAACGTAAGGTTAATAAAGCAAAATAAAAGTTTAAAATGTACATAGAGAATTATGTGTTCTACATTTTGCAGTGAGGAGAAAATCAACCCGGTACGATAAAATTTATGTCAATTTATGTTCCGCTTATTAGGTCTGCAATGATCAAGGTTTCGATTAATTACAAACGAGACATCGAAATGACGCCGGAATTTTAAGACTATTTATTGAACAAAAATACTCACAAACATCGGAATGCAGGAAAGGATAAAGTCGACAAAAACTGAAGTAAAGAAGCGTGAGTCATTCACGACAATATCAAGTTATATAAACCCAGTTCGTCGTGCTGCGGCTGACCAAAGTTTGCTCCAAACAAACGTCCACCTGAAAAAGTGTGGCGAAAGATATGTCCGCGAATTATTTGCGGAGAAATACCCTGTCCTGTGATAGAGTGCAATAGAAATTTTAAAAATGCAAAATGGCTACAAAAACCGCTCAGGTATTAGTTCGTAATCAAAAATGTAATGAAAAGATACAAACATATAAATTTATTCCACGCATTTCAGTCCCTCCGTCAATTATGGCCAAAATATCTCCCAAAATGCTTTTGACCAGCGAGTGCTTGATAGTTCTCATAAACGGCAAGTATAGTATGGTATAGTATGGTACAGTATAATATAGTATAGTATGGTTAGAATAGCCATGCCACGATAAATGTTTTTATTTTCAACTGTTATTTTAACTGTTTTTCTACCTGGAATTCTCAGGATTTTTTTATTCTACTTCAACATTTTAGACCCTCCATGGTCCATATCATGCTACTCCTGGACAGACCGGCCGTAGGATTTTACCAAGAAGTCATTTTTAGGTTGCGATTTTAGAAAATGACCCAGATATGGTCTACGCAAAAAGTGTAAAACAGTTATAATCATAAATGGGCATTCCTTCTGCACCAAATGCCTGTGCACGCCTGACAGTTCGCTTCCATTCAGGCCCTCGCAAATTAGCAAGAAGCATGCCCATCCACTATCTTCGAAGATCGGCCATAGCTCAACAACTCTCCACAGTAAATCAGTACTGCACTGCCACCGCTACAACCACTGTACGATAAGTACGCGGTTCTTTACAGCTGACGATGATGATCATGATGACATGCCTGTGTGACTGGGTTCCCTCTGGATTGGTAATGTAAGTGACGTTGCCGCTTGCCGATTAGACATCGCGAGTGCGTCATTCCTACTTGCCAGACTTTTATCCGCTATCACATTTCAACGCCCGAAATATTAGTTCTGAGACCCCGACTGCATGCAGGTCGCGCAATGTGGCGTAAAACTGCTCCTTCATCGTGGCACTATACCCCGTCCAGATAGGGAAAAATTTCACCGAATCCCATGTTATTAAATCTTCCCGTTTGATTCTACATTTTACTACTGAATTAAGCTAAGTAGACTATTGAAACTGGCTGTGGTAAATGTAACTGCTTTTATTTGGCCCTAAAGGCTGCGCCAGCGGATCACAACTAATGGGAATATTTTGGTTAAATATATGGGCCTCGGGCAAGTTACTGCACCAAATAATCTACTTACTAACTGGATTTACTTGTCCATATTCTGTTCGCTACTAACCGCATACATTACGTGGTATATTGCAGCTCCTCTAACATTCTTGTTATTAAAGATGGGCTTAGCGCTTTCAACTTCAGGAAAATATATTCTGTTCTTTTTCTATTTAGCTACAAACGGACTTTCCTTGCTTGCTATGAAAGACTTAACATCGAATTTGGCAGAAAAAGCGATGTGACGATTTCGAATGGAATTTTCTCCCGTATATTATCTTGAGATATAAAACTTTTCTTGGTAACATAGTCAGTAGCACAGCAATAGTTTGATAGCTTTAAGATGGAAGAGGTTACCTGCTGAGGTTGCTCCAGTTTTGTAGGGTCGAATAAAATTTATAGCGAACTTTTTTAAACTAAAAAGCCGCCTTACACGCCAAAACCCACTTTCTCGCATATCGTTGGGCGTACGGCATCTAGATAAGTTTCGGTTCTAGTGAATTTAGAATTACTTTCTCTGGAAGTGTCCCGCAGTGGTTTCCGAATGAAAATCCATTACCATTCATTGAAAGTGACACTTTTCAGAAGCCAACGAAAACAATACAAAGGAAGGCAGAATTTATTCTCAAAACCTTTCGCCAATATTGCGCATCATCTTACATACTTTAAACGACGTTAATTCCCAAGACCGGGAAGCTTGTTTTGTTTCAGATTTTGAAATTTCGTTTGTTCTTGACTGCAGAATTTGCGGTCGTTTTTTCCGAAACGCTCAATGATACCACGAAAAATTACTTTGCTAAATAGGTAAAAAGGATATAATTACCTCATGGATTTTGTCAGGCGTATCTGTCTGAAACCAAACCATAATCTGGGGTGCTATCTGGTATAAATACAATCAGAATGACGATACGTTTTTATCCGTACAAAAAGGATGTAATCATCCGGTGTGCACTGAAACGCTGTGATTTTTTTAAGAGATAGAGAGCCAAAGTGGGTGAGAATATCTTCAGTTACACCATTAGACAGGAATGTTTAATTTTTTTCGTGTGTACCTGTTTGCACAAAAAAACTCTTGACTTTTTAACCCGTGCTTAGTTGTGAAGGGTTATAGTCCTAAAAAACCCGCATGATGGAATTGATTGAATTACCTAGTCTAATTTGTGGGCCAGAACGCTAGTAGTCAATCAATTTAGTTAAGGCTGAATGTTTTTTACTGCCTACTTTATACAAAAAGGCTACCGGTTGTTTTCCGCATTATCAAGCAAATGTCAACCGGTAAAGCAAGAAGACTTTGACCCCGTCATCAGAGCATCCGATTACACTTCCCCTCCATTAATCACTAACTGTTTTTGTCAAAAAGTTTGCTTTTATACCCAGTATTCGGTTATTATTTGTACCTCGAGAAACGATAAAACTAAATGAAAATAAGCACTTAAACCCGTGGAATCAAACCTTTTGGTTTTAAAGACTTATTGCTCTTCTGCAGTGTGGCATCATGCTCGTCGTTTATCCGCTGTGATTGCATCCCTACTATACCTGCAACTCTGTAGAAAATATTTGGCTTTTCATCACAATTTTGCAACTTCAGGCTACAGTTTTTTTGAAATATGGTTGACAAATCCCTGCAGATTCTCAGGATTTTGCATCAGCAATCAACCAGTAAGTTTTGCTGAGAATAAAAAATCCGTGGCATGTTGTAAAACAATTTTATAGTGGCTGCTTCTTAGGAGGCCTCGAAAGCGCTTTAGATGATGCCATTTAGTTAGAAACAATGCTGAAGATTACCGTTATCAAACTCGTCTAAATGAACACTTCAAAAACAATACGTCTTGTGTGTTTTTTATATTTTTCTATACGTTCTATATCGTTCACTGTATTTATACATATTTTATATTTAACGTTTCCACTACTGGAGAAACAATCACAGCAATCATGTTAGTAGCGGATTGTAGCATAATATTATATAGATTTAAAGACAGACAAACAGAAGAATCTGTATATTGTGCAGCTTGTTCTATCATTCACCACGTCAAGTGGTGTCAGACAGGGCTGATCTCTTTCACCTGTCCTCTTCAAGTTCGTCATTGACACGATCATGGAAGGCTCACTATCAGCCTCTAATGCCTGTGGGGTCGAAGTGTCCCCGGGGCGTCCGCTCACAGGTATCGAGTACGCAGACGACATAGCTCTTCTTGGATCTGACCCCGTGGTAATGCAAACAATATTAAATAATCTAGGCAATTCCGCTTCACGGTTTGACATGCGCTTCACATATGCAAGTTGTAAAGTGCTACTGCGAGACTGGGTGGCCCCGGACCGTAGCCTTATGCTTGCGGATGGACCGATTGAGGTAGTAGACAAATTTGTTTACCTGGGCAGATGTATCAGTCTCGGTGGTCTCAAGAAAGATGATATTTCCATCCGAGTTGAGAAGGCCCGAACAGCCTTTGTGAACATGCCTCTCCTGTGACTTAGGCATGACATCAGCTTAACCGTTAAGGGCCGAGTTCACAATGCTGCGGTGTGTCCCATATTACCATATGGAACAGAAAACTTGCCGCTGCGCGCCGAGAACGTGAAAAGACTTTCAGTGTTTGACCATCGATGTCTTCGGAGCAGTGCCCGAGTCTGGTGAGAACACCAGAAGTACGTCGAGTTGTATTCCGAAGAAATAACCCACTATTGATAGATGAACTGATCACACTGCATAGGTTGCGCTGGCTTGGCCACGTGCTCCGTATGCAAGTCGACTGACTTCCTCGAAGTGTTCTTGCACAACCACGTGAAGGGTGGAAACGAGCCAGAGGCGGTCAAACAATGACTTGGCAGCGAAGTATAAAAGCCATTACCAGCAAACTCAGCTGCGCTGGTCACTGCCGTCTTCCTGGATGGGGACCCCGAGACGGGCCACATCAATGGTTAGAGACATTGTCAGACATGGCCCAATCGCGCCCTCAATGGCGCTCATGCATCCAAGCTATTGCCTTCAATGCATAGCTCCCTTCGCAATTCCCCCACTCAACAGCCCATTGACAGTGGTGTATTTACGCAGCTCGCGCCTCCAATGCGCAGCTACCTACCCCACCTCCCCAAATCATCGGTGAACTAAACTGTGGCAGACATAACCACTGTAGGACAAGTAGGCGGTTTTTACAGCTAGCATTGAGGATTCAAAGTGCAAATTCACAAAAAATACCAGTTCGCCTAGTCATTTGATCCGGCTAGTGTTTTTTTCTGGAAAGTGAACTTTTTACTGGTAATCGGGTTCATTATAAAACGCGCAAGTGGTTTGCTTCGACATTATGTTTCTTTATGGGTGGATACCCGACTGTCGTTCGTTGCTCACCTATCTTTGAAATTTTCGCGCGAATAGTGGTCATCCGACCTACTTTTCCACTTTGGGCTTTTTAAACAATCAAAGGTTTGCAGAAGGCAACCTGCCGACGACTGACAGAAGGCAAACTCATGAATCATCGCGAGCGAAGGAAATTCAAAACAGATTGTTCTGTGTCAAGCCACACATTCTATGCAGTAAAATAAAACTGACGTATTTCTCAGTTCAGTTGAATAATTCACCAACATTTGCTTGATTTCTTATGTGGCTTGCCCAACCGGAACTTCAGTTTAATATGACAGCGTCCCGTGAAAATTTGGAGACGAGGTACGTCAAGCTGCGAATTCTGTGTCACTGCGCTGTTTTGCAGATGTACTGCGCAAGTCAGAAGACCGTCTGCCTCACAGAGCTCTTTTTCCAAGCTCTGTAATGAATTAAAAAAACCGAGATGCGGACAGTGTGTGACCTGGCAACGAAGTACAAAAACACTAATCAGTAAACTTGGTCGGGTGGGCAACTGCCACCTCCGTGGATGGGAACCCCGGGACTCAAATCACCAATGGTTAATGACATTGGCAGAAACGGCCCAATCACGCTGTCAGTGGCGCTCGTGCATCAGAGCTATCGCCTTCAGTGCGTAGCTATCCAATTTCCGAACAAACTGAACATGCCTTCATCCCAAGGGTTGACTGTACGTTCCACATTCCCATCTTCCGGTGATAAAAACTGTAGCAGCTGGAACCAATGTGCCTATGGTACCCGGTTTATAGCTCATAAATTGAATTGAATTTGTGTCATCGCACCAGGAGGCAATTACTGTTACAATATTCGACGCAGATGACAAAAGGAAAGCAATAAAATATGCATCCAGTTTTTTCCATCCCTGTGATTCAGTGACTCTAAAGGGACCACATAGTAAGTGATTATTTATCGTTGAAGCAATCTGTCCCGCTCGAAACTGGACAGTTTTATCAGAGGGATAGTGAAAATCACTTCCCAGCTGCCATCTACATGTAGTCAGTTTTCAAATGTTGGGATAAGCACTCATCGCAAGCTCGGTTGAGTGAACGTATTGCACACTGATCGCCTACACAACAATTGTTTTAGCAAGCTGACGTTTTATGTGAACCCCAGTTCTTTCGCATGTTGCGTGGACACTGTTTTACAAATGAAATTCGCGTTTACTGGAAACTCAGATATAAATCAGGTGAATTTCCTTTCAGCTCCATCAGTTGGGTCTCCCGATGAAACCAGTTTATCTGTAATTGACTGTTTGTCGCAACACACATACAAATGTTCAAGACCGAAGTAAACCTCATGGGAATATGGAAGCTCGGCCTACCTGGTGAGCCCAATATAGGACAAAATATTTGGTCGACGGTCCAGAATTTTCATCGACCAAATGAACAGTACCGGAGTAGCCTAGCTGCTGCCACCAAGGAGGCTTTGGATCTGCATGCATTGTGAGTACCGACAGTTCAGTTACGCCAGCTCTGTAGTACTTGTTCTACATTCATTACGAATCTTGTCGGCGGAGGCCTATCCATGTGTGCTCCACCTGAAACAAAACATCACAGACGTAAGTGACTGAGGATTGACGTTTACTTATCACCTCATCCGTTATCACCCCAGCATCGGATGCCATTATCACACACGTCGGCACTAAGCCAATGCTGCGGATTCCACGCCACGCACACAGCAATGTGTTAAGGGTACAACGCTTTCCAGTCTTTCCCTAAGGTTTGAAAAAATCCAGAAAGAAGCACAATGTATGGGCGTGAAAACGCCTGCAACCTAGGTACCACGCTCACCTTCCTCTGGGAAATGCTCACTAGAGATGCCATCATCTATCTATCTATTTATCTATCTATCTATCTATTTATCTATCTATCTATCTATTTATCTATCTATCTATCTATTTATCTATCTATCTATCTATTTATCTATCTATCTATCTATTTATCTATCTATCTATCTATTTATCTATCTATCTATCTATTTATCTATCTATCTATCTATTTATCTATCTATCTATCTATTTATCTATCTATCTATCTATATATCTAGCTAGGTGCAAGTGAATCGCAATTCTTTTAGGCGACTGGTACAGATTAACATCGCTTCGGAAGGTGTGGCCCCTCGAGACTTATGAAGCTAAAAATTCTCAAGAATACTAGGGAGGATTCGGTATTCATGCAGCACTTAGCGGACAGTTGTCAAATGCTATGTTGCTGACTAGTAAAAGGGAATCCAATTTAAACCATAGAGTCCTCTTATCAGTGATATAACTTACTACTGAATTGCTTGGTAGTATGTTCAACTTGAAACGTTATGAAAATTGCTGAAAACCCCGTTAATATTCTCCATAATGTTTGATTGACCAGCTCACATAAGAATGAAACTCGCATGCACAATAATTGTTCTGGTGCAAACGGAGCAGATTGATCATATCAGGGTCACGTGACAGGTAAATTGAGTATCGTGAACGAACAGCTGTGTGCTTCGAATAAAAAATGCGTTATTCGCATCATTTTTCACCATGCGATTGCTCATTCTCACCTAGCCGATGTTCTGAAATTAGAGAATAAGCGCAGCGTGAGAATCGGGTGATCAGCTGATATGCATCATTACTTCCTGCGTCCAGTCAACCTCTGCCGCTCATTGAATTCGGGTGAACAAAGGTAGGGGAAGAATGCCTGTATGTGTAGCCCATTAAAAAGTCGCCGTTGACCAAAACAAACTGGTGTTAAACCTGCACAATCCGCGGTTCTAGTTTTGTCTGTGATCGCGTTTGCCACCGTTTCACGTTCATTTCGGTTTTCACTGAGAATGGGGTAAACATAGGCTCTGTGATCATCCAAATTATTTGTGGATTGCAAACATGATTTGAACTGAGCCCAAAAGACAAAGACGGGGTTTGAAACGCCGGCCACAACGCATGAACGAGATGAACAAGATCATCCATTACAGGAGATTTTCATCCAAACCCTTCACAGTTTTATAGTCCGTTCTTGGATAATTATTCACAATATACAGGTAGCCGAAGAGGTATCCATGCTGTTCTTTTCACGGGTGAATTTTCTCACAAAGGGGCACTTCGTAAAAGAATCAAACTACTGTGGTCGAATCGTCTTCACGAAGGTCTACGTCCTAGGAAGCACCTAACAGTCACTGCAGTTTGTAAATTGTGACCATACTGATGTCATTTTCTTTCCTAAAGCCAACGTTGGAGTGTGAAGTTAAACGTACTGACAAATCGGGCAATTTTTAATTAAGGCGTAGGCAATAAGCCCTGTTCACAAGCAGTTATGATAGTTTTCTATTATTACTGCACTCGTGTTACCATTTACAAAAATGTTATTGATGGTAGCAATAGTCGTCGGCACGCTGAACCACCTCCTCGTGGAGCCTGGACGTCAGTCTGGGTGAGCTAACAGTTCAAAAACCCAAGACGAGGTCAACCACGCTGTTTTGTTTCAATGTGCAACGTACAGTTTGAATCACCCAGCGCATCTCCAACACACAGGGGAGACTCGTGGTGCCCACGTGTGAGGAATGCGGAAAGTGCTGCAAATCGAAAGCTGGCTTGGTTTGTGAACATGTTGTTCAAAAATAAACGGTAACTGAGTAATAATCGTTCAGCTGTAGCGCGATTTTGGTACCTAGCTGCCACGCGGCCCACACCCCCACCCTCTCCATCGAATGATGCAGTACGATTATTCCATCTGCCAGCCCCCTAACCATTGTTCCGTGTCTCAATCATCGCCCAGAAAAATAAACCAAAATAATCACCTACTAACCTCGAAAGATCTGATCTACGTCGCAGTCTTCAACATCCGTAATCTAAGTCAAACGCGGCGACAAGCATCTCTCTGTTGATGAGTGTCGTACACGCGTACAAGACCCCACTTTGGTTGTGCACCTCTTGTCACTTAGTATGAGCTCGGATGTTCCACATTTCATTCTTCGGGCATCTGGTGATTTTGACGCGCTGCCTTGCGGTATGTGAGCTGCACTCAGCCCCGAGGCTGAAAACGCCCTACTGGACTGGATCCCAATAAACATTCATCTTTGCGATGTGCGCTTGTCCCGCTTAATTAGGGTCCATGCAGGTTGATGCGGTAAACCGGTTTTATTTTTCGTAGTAGAATACGCCCCAACAGACTGCGGTTCCGAGGCTGAGAAAGAGGAGTTCTGAAGAGACAGGCCGCGACTGCTTCGGCCAACAATAAGGATGGATATAGTAATACTGGGGTGATATGAATGCCGAGGTTGGACGATCGAGTCCGAAAGAAGCATAGTTAGTTGGCAGTTTTGGAGTCGATGCCCAGCGTACGGACGCCGGGGTGATTGCTTCGGTTGTGTGCTGATCACCGTCTGCTTCTGGCCGGCACACACTTCCAAAAAAAACGAGTTACTCGGAGGCCGTCAATCGCAAGACAGTCGTGGACCCAATTAGACCATGTGGCTAACAGTTACCGATGGAGAGCATCACTTACCGATTGTCGCTCCTTCTTGTGTGACTCTGATCATGCTATTATGAATGCTCAGTTAGCACTTCGTTTTCCGTCACGTGCCAAACCCGAGCATCTCCGTTCATCAACTTCGACAAGTTTCAGTAGCTGAAGTGTATCGAGCTCATCTGGCTAGAAAGCTCCCGGAAACGCACAGCCACGCGGATAACAAGGATTGTTTGGAGGTTGAATGGAAGCGAGTTAAAGCAGTTATAGTTTCAGCTCTCAGAAATGTTTGTCCAAACTATTCAACTCGATCAAACTGACAATGGTTACTGTCAAGACAAGCAGGTCTTATTGCTGCTTGAATAATGACAGAGAGCGCTAGTGGATTGCGAGGGCCAAAGAGATGGACAAGACTTTCGCTGCAGGCAACAGCCGCATCCTGTTTCAAATAAATTATTCTGCCGCATGGTTCAGCATGCTCTTCATACCTGAAAGGGGTAAAATGCAGCTGCAATGCCGGGTGCGATCCAACCGAAACCTCGTACTTGCAGACGATCTAATCAACTTTATGGTGAACTTTGTTTACCTGGGCAGTTGTATGAGGTTACTTCCCAAATCGGGAAAGCCAAAACACCTATGGTGCCGAGGTGACGTCTGATTGTCTGCCAAGGGCAGAAATTACGCCGCGACAGTGCGATTCACGGTGCTTTATGGGTCAGTAACATGGCTTGTGCGAGCACCGGACATCGGACAGGAGACGCGATAAGGTATTCTTACAAAAATCACTTTCAATTTGTGGCTACTCATGAGTAGGCACTTTTTTTAGAAACAGCCAATTTGATAGAACCACAAGCGAAAATTTAGATGATGGAAAATCTTTCTTGAAACGAGCTCAAGCTATTCTATCTCGCAGGTAAGAAACTGATCGTTTGGATTATCAGTAGGTAAACCCGTGTCAATTATATGCATGTAAATATATTTATATATTTGTTCGTTTTTTATTCCCTACTGGGCTGGTCGCTGACAGATAACACCCACTGCGGTTTTTCCCACGACTCCTTGGTCCGGAACTTCTTCATTCAGCTATAGAAACAGAAGTGGTCACTCTTTTTGTCCTTCCACAAGGGCGTATTCCCTGTTTAGTAGTCATACCGACGGAATCAGGTTCAAGACCAAATTTGACCACACATTTCCTTCCGCTGTCTTTTCAGCCACCTAAACAATCGATGGATATGATGTACACATCCAGTACACCCCACCAGGACCATGAATTTGACTTACCGTCAACCATAATTCTGTCGGTAAAGCAGACTATCGTCCGAGGTTCAGTGCCATCGTCTTATCTCTTCAACAATCAAACTATATATATATATATATATATATTGTTTTCACGGATATGCTTAAAAGCGTGAGGTAAATGTAGACTTGGCTATTTCCATTGCCTCCTTCGGACTGTCATGACTAAATTTTCGATAGACATGTCTAAGAATGACTTCTACGTTTCGAAAACTGAACCAATTACATGTGATTTGAAATGGTGTTTTTTTAATACTGGACCAGTTTTGCTCCTTGCAAATTTAACGCGTGCTGCTTATAAATCAGAAAGGTCGATTCTCTCAAATAAGTTATATGCAGCAGCTCCCGCTTCCCATCTTAATGCTAGGGAGGTTGACAAGTTAACTAACTGCGCATGCAACGCAGCAAAACCTCGCCAGTTTGATTTACTCGTTAGGGGCTTCCATGTAACCTTCAAAATCACCGCAGAAGAGAAGCAAATCAAACAGTCGGAATTTGACTGGTCAAACTAATTTGCCTGAATTCTTACTACACTACACACATTCGCAAGTTTAAATGTCTCTCGTTAGTAAAATTCACATAGAAATGTCACACTGAAGACCGATTATGGCACAAGGCAGGGTGAGCGGTCTACAGTTATCCACAGTGAAATGTGGTGACAGAATACATTTTTGTTTCGATTAGTTAGCGCAGTCAAATCTAAGCAGATCAATTCAAGGACGAGGTCTCCTCGCATTACGATCAGTTTATAAGTGGCTCAGAGAAGGAATAACTTCACGAGATGAGTGAAACTCGGATTTGTGGGGTTGTCACTTGAATAAAAAGTCAATACGTGATTGGAGGGTAAGCGGCGTTGTATCCTGTCTTAGTCAGAGCTAATCACACTGATGTTCATCAGCTCGTGGTCACACGGTTAAGTGTCCATCCACTGGCCGAAAGGTCATGGGCTCCAAACTCTGATTTCCGTTGGACGTGCACTGCTGATGGGTCCCACTAAGAATTAAAAAGCTGTACAGCGTCCTCCGGCTTTTCACCATAAATTGACGTCACTAACAGAAAGGAATCTTACCTGGTAAGTAAGCAAGAGCTTCAGAAACAGTTGAAGGCAAATTCTGAACCTTCACACCAGTAGCGGATGTGGAAATGGCAGTGTAATTAGCAACGCAGTAACCTGTGGTCCAAAAGATGTGTAGTAGGTGACCAATGACGATGAGAACGCATCATGCAAAAAAGGCATCAGGTTATATATTGGTGCGAGGTAGTCCTGTTTTGACTTCTAATGATGATGATTTTTCGCTGGCATGACACGTCACGTGTATTTGGCTGCCCATTGCCGATTTCGTCCGCCTATCTTGGGGCTTATCAGGTGGACTAAGTCCCCAAATTTCTGCCATATTTTCGTATTCCAACTAAACCGGAATTGAGCAGACAGATTCTGACAAATACCGTCATTTGCACACGAAATGGATTTTTATAGGAGACTCAGCTAAATAGATGTAATGCACTACTCATAAGGCTGCTGAAAACTCTTCGACATCCCACGACCGGCTTCGCCCTTTTTGGGGCTCATCAGGCAGGCGCAGTCCCCGAGTTTCCGTCAACCTTATGTTCTACTTGAGACCTAATTGCACGGAATTAGCGAACTACACTCATTTGCAAACCAATGTGGTTTTCACAGGAGACTCACCTGGAAACCAGCTGAATCTCTCGTTTGCGATGCTTCCAGGCAACTGAATGTGTTGCATCAGGTCGCCTCATGGCACGATATCCGAGACTTCACAAACATGTATAAACGTAATGCTCCACATTACAAACAAGAGATTCAGTTGGGTTTCAGGTGAGTCTTTCGCAAGAAAAAAAAACAAATTTGTTTGCAAATGAGTGTATTTTGCTAGACTCGGTTGAATTTCAGCTGGAGCTCTGGTTTACGACTTTCTCCAACTGAATGTACCGCATAAAGCCCACCTCAAGTTTCAGTATATATTATATTCGAGACATTCGGTTGAAATTTTGTTGAGCCTCTTATTAAAAACTAAATTAGTTCCAAAACGGATATATTTCGTAAACATCCAAAATTGTTACTGATCACCTCACGAACCGGTGAATTTCGAATTCTTCCAGCAAACAACTTGTTGTCGCATCAATATGAACACACCCTCAGCGATGTATGCGTTGGGAAGTGAGTCACGAGCCAGACAGCAAAACCCAAAACTCCAGATATCTAGGGCCGGGTCGTAATTCTGTGACAAAATCAGGTACACGACACATCAAGTGAACAGAGGTGCTTGTTTCAATCTGATACCTAATGAAGGAGGAGAATGCGGTATCCAACAAAAGCTAATCGATATTTCAACATTCCTTCGCTTATTGTTTTAGTTTCACGAAATAATGTCATATCACGTGACGTGAACTATATGATTTAAGCATTAAAATTGCTGCATCTTTTCTGGAGGTAAGTTAATCACATTTACCATCAGCAACCGAATGATGTCGCCATTTTCACTATTTTGTTCAGCATAGACTACTCTTGCCTGCAAAATGAAATGTCAGCTGAAAAAGGTGTTTTGTTTTTGAAACCTACTAGGGGTACTCAGTTATCGATGACGTGTGCCCGCAAACTTGTAGGATTTTACCGTTTCAGTGGGTTTTCCAGAGCACTCCACAAGTCATCGCAATCCCTCAACTGTAACTTGATATCATGCATTCCCTGTACCTGAAACTTATGACTGACCAATCAGAGCCGTCTGACTAAGGCGGCTGTGTCAAAATGTTATTGGGTGGTTTGGTCTGATGACTCATTCACGTGAGTAATCAATTAGAAATTCGCAAGCGTCCAATCACAGAAGCTCTCATGGAGCATGCACGCTATCCAGTAGTTTCTAGAGCTCAGTGGGATACGCCGCCACCTGCTGTTTCCGACAGATGGAATGAATATGAAACGGTAATTTGCAGATTTGGCGATTCCTTCGGATGAAGTGATTTAATGGAAGATACTGTTTTCACAGCTACTTCTCCGGCTGTATGTAACAAAGAAAATCTGTGAGAATCAGGTGCTCTGATGATCCGAAAAGGGGATAGAGCCGTCAAAGTTGAAGGTCAGCCTGTTCACTCTACACAAATCATCTGAATCCAAAAGATTCTCAAATTCCGAGACAGTCAGACAGATGGATCATCGGCTCACACCAAAAGATGACACGTAATTTATAAGTGATCTTGTTGGAAGGGCGTTACATTTTGATCTGAAACAAGTGAAGCAAACAATAAAAGCATGTCATCGTTCAGCTGTAATGCACGTTCAGCACCCAAATGCCATGCTGGGTGAAGGAAGCACCAGGGCTGCGATACTGTTAGATTGCCCTTCCGGTCAGCAAGTCCAAGCATTAACTACTCAGATCTCTCGAGCTCAGCGAGTGAGACATAGCCTTCTGACTCCTATGCAGCTGCGCATAGCAGGTACTTTGTGAACGGTGCCGGATTCCAGCTTCTATAGAGTTTTGACCGTACTGAACAATGAGCCCGTGGGCAGTCGCGGTGTACAGATTATAGGGCTTACATTTTCTAACCTGTCCTTCCTCGGGGAAGGTATCATTCCGACTTCTATGAATGTAGACATGACTTTACAAATCTGTCGCAGAGGGTAGTACGACTTTACCTCCAGATCGGCTCGTAATGTGATTTTCGCAGTACCGGTACTCGCTGTTTTTCACCGGGCTGTTCTATTTTGGACTGCCTGCTTCATAGAAATTGATCCTTGTTACTTTAAACGATTACTTCGGGTGTACTCCAAACCGAATTTTAGGTTCGCAATCACGTGCACACTCGACGATCAGTTTAAGCTATTTTCGACCGGCACGTAGGACTTCCATCACTAAACGGCCACAGAATGTACAAGAATATAAATTTCGTTAGCTTACATGAAAACATCGGAAAGTGAACGATTGGTGCGGAAAGAAACATAGGATCACCACGTGGTCTCATTCTTTCAGCAGAGGCCCCGATTAAATTTTTTGAGAACTTTTCGCCTCAAGACAAAACGAGCCAGTTTGCTTTACTTTTGATGAGTGTAGGCATAACGTTTCGACCCTGTTTGAGAGAAGGATACTATCTTGTTTGTATGTCTGCTGTGTTTGCATTGTGGAGCCACAGAACACATCTTACTAGTCCAGGGCCTTCATCAGGCGAAACCGACGCCGGGTCTGAATTACTTGCGAGGTATAGAATAGTACCTTTTCTTGGTCATTGATCAAAAGCTCCAGCCTACTCTTGGCAGTAAGTAGTAATCTGAAGTCTTCAACTACCAGAGTTCTGGCAACCTTTCAGCAATGACAATTTCTACTATCGCAACATATTGGGACTTTTCAAATAACCGATTTCGACCAACGCTGACACCTTCAGTACCACTATCTATACGAAGTTTCTGTTCACTGCTGATGTAACAGCTGCGTCGCTAACTGGAGACGCTCTGTATGAAGTTGAATATAAGGGCCGTATGAATATACTGCACTGCTTCGTAAGTTTTTTTGAGTACTCCTCATGTCCTCGGCTATTAAACTATTGAACTTGGTGCGCTCGCACTTGGGTAAAATCCTTCTAAGGAAATTGCTCTCTAGGAAATGACCAGACAAGACATAAGCAACTATAAAGGAACTGTCGTTAAGACTCTGTTGCGTAGATCCAGATGTGGAATTGTGGCTAGAAATGCCGCATTCTACCGTGAGTGAAACATCTGAACTGCAATGTTCCTCAGCTCTCCCACACTATTCTAAGCTGGTTTCGCTTCCTTCTCATAGGGATTTTGGACTGATCAACCTGAATGCATTACTTGACTGTAGATCACCTGTTCTGTTTGCTGAGCCCGGCAGTTAACTTGCAGGCTTTTCGTTACCACACGAGGAGACATCGTCAGGGCTGAGTATATATCTATAACGTGATTGGTTGTTAGAGGCTTCGCTTGTGTGAAGTCTGATTCGTCCGTCCAAAATCTGTGATACGTTGTGTTCCGACTTACATAAGTTTGATTGGTCCGTTGGAAATTTCAGTAATTGCGTTCCAAATGGTCCGTTTGCACTTCATGTATCGTACGTCTAAGTCCACCTTTCTGCCACTTGACTTATCAGTTTACATGTAGTTTGCTGGTTTTACTTCCTTCATCTGACTGGCCTGTTCTCAGATTTTGTCGCGTTGAGAACGTACGCTATAGCCAGGCTGTCTTGAGACAGGATTGGAGAACCATCAGTTTCACATTCATTGATAGTAAAGTTAAGTGACTTTCGAAGAATCGTAGGCAAAAATCGTGTGGTAGTCCTAAATTTTTTGTATCACTTTTTCACCTTCTATTAATGCTGTATTCTCATGAATTCTAAGGCAATTTGTCGCCTGCTGAAGTTAGAAAAATTATTTAGTTTCATCCACCTGAATGGTGAACAAATACATCATAACCGGGATATTCAGCTGGGATTCAAGTGAGTCACTAGTGAAAACAATATAGGTATGCAAATGAGTGCGTCCGTTCCACAGCTCGTACCGCGCTGAGTATTTAGGATGTTTCATCTGATTAATTCTTAATCCCATGGCTTAGTAAGTATAACGGTTTCAGTAAGGATCGATGTCTAGTCATTTATTCACAGAAGTGTATGGATTACTCCGCTGCTGGTTACACTAAGATTCACACCTCAAATCGAATTTATCGGCTGCATCATTCGGTGGGGATTTTGGTCCTGGGGTGACAGTCTGAAGCTCCTTATCTAGGGGTCACGTGTTCGATCCCACCCCCCCAACACACACACACATACACACCCACCTGCTGGCATGTCAGTCACACTCATGTTCAATTACTATTTAATTGGAAATCCATGACTGAAGGTCCCAGATACCTACACCTCCAAATTTAGTCAGACAAGCTGACAGCATGGATGCCACTGACATCGGTTAGCCGGCATATCGTTCAGTGTCTCCAGGCAAGCACCAGGAGCATCAACTCTGTCGCATCCTGGAAGGCGAGAAATTCTTGTAACGGCCTTCATTTCCTCCGCCACATCAAATTCCGTCTACATCTGGCTACCGTCACTCGAATTAGCCAACTTAGTTTGCATTTCGATTGTATTCGTTGAGTGGAATAACGTCTGCTTAGGCGAACTCGCTGGTTTCAGCCGATGCCAGCCATAGTTCTGAGGCAACAGCGGTCAAAGGCCTAAAGATACCTCAGATCCTCCGTTAAACGTGGCCAAGTCTAGGAACCAAAACAATTCTTCATGAACATCGGTTCAAGTGGACTCCGAGACACTTTTGCGCTACTGACTGGGTTAACGACTATCACGAACCACATATCAGTCTGGATGTTCTTCACTTCTCTTGATAGCTAAAACCAGTTCATTGTGGTAGTGAGTGAGTGGTTGGTTCTTGTCGGAGTAATTCAGAATCGATCCCATCCAATGAGCCAAAAAGGTCACATTTGCAAGACACTGCTTTTCGGTTCCAATCAGTAGTCCCATGCCACAAAATTAACATGCTTGGTACGCATAACCTGTGGACGAATGAGGGACGTTTGTCCCTTACATTGTCCCTTACATTCCCTCTACCACTCAAAGAATTTGCACTGATCCTGTTATTTGTAACCCGACCTTCGAATAGATTTCACCGCTACTGTCCACGTTCCTGAAAACTAACTCGTGGAGGTCCATCTTTCAGGACGAGGTAAAGTCTTGACTTACAAAGGAGGGTAGTTATCTTTGGGTGACATCATCTACTCCATATAACGTAACAAAAGTCTTCAATCTACAGGTCGAAGTATATGGCTATGTGTAACTCCAATTTTTGAAGTGTCTCCAGAATTTTGGAGGGAAAATAATTCCGACAAATTTGGTCTCTCCAAAATGACATCAGTCACCGGCGCTTCTACACCGTTCAGAAGTTTTCTGAGACCTTCTGTGGACAGCGCAAAACCTAAATGGCTTTCCGATAATTATTTGGGGAGTTGAAAATCTGAGATGTGCTTAATTTTTACTAAAAGGCTTGGATCATAAACTTACGGCATTGGAGGACAAGCCAAGCCAAGCCACAAACTATTGGTGCCATCGGTATATTATTATTCTTTCCGGACTTTCGTGAATTCTCATTTTGAGGTACATATCACTGTGTTTAAGCCAGTTTTCCCCTTGTTCTGGTATTTAAATCGCACTTTTGACCTTGATCTAGGCGGCCCGATCGGTGTTGGGTGAACACCCATCATCGTCGGTCATGTATCTATGAGTTGCCTGAACATTCATCATTGTCAGGCGTTGCTGAATTGATTGACTGCTTCAGCGTCCAATCGGTAGCTGGCCTTTCTGGCCTTAATGCTTGACGGCTTCCCTACTGGTGGGGTTTGAGGGTTTCAGTAGTTTTCAGGAATCTGACCTTCCTGACAGAAAACTGTCTACATACTCCTGTTCTGACTCACGTTGAAAGTCAAAGTTTCTGTACTCGCAACCCCTCAACCCTGCTAAGGTCAAATAAGCGTGAAAATTGAGTCCATTATCCACCTAGTTCGGTGTGAACTTCGCAGGAGAGGACGCGTGGGGTTCAGGCAGATTTTGTAAACATCATAACCGTTATATACCGAAAATCGCAATTTTTTTGCCAAGGCGTAACGGCGTCAATAATAAACCCAATACAGCTAATAGTACTGTTAGATAAAAAGACGTAGTGTGTTCCTTTTTGTCTAAAAAACCAAAACAACAAAGACTGGCGAGATTTGTAACAGTTAATTTCCGTCAACTAACTGGTGCCAGACATCGGGGGGGAGGGATTCATCTGACCTACCAATAGCCTAAATCTTGATAATCGGGTAATGGTTACTCCTCTCGCATTTTTCACAGTTGAGACGTTGTGAATGACGGGAACTAACTTGTGCCAGTCCTCTATCCCACTTCAGTTTTCTGACGGTGCGGTCAAGTTGTCTGGTCGGCCAGTTCGCTGTGATAACCATCAGAAAGTCGACGTGTGCTGCTAGAACTAGGACCACAGACGAAGAAAGGGGTGAGGCGTGTGGGAATTAAGACGGATGATTTCTATTACGAACATCCACGAGAAGTTGAAGACAGAAAGCAAACAACTCGAGGAAACTACATGGATAACTTGCATGGAGGTGAAATCTTGCGTGCATAAGACTGTACTGAATGTGGGCTTCGGTTAGGGCGTAATATGAGTCCACTGCTCCCGGCTTTTAGCAGAAGAGTCGAATTGGTGCGGCAAGCGGATTGTGAAGACGAGAGAGAAGTGAATAGGCTATCAACATAACTAGAACGTACTGAGGCTGTTGTCAAATACTAAAGAGGTTGAGACAATCCAAAAAATAGCTTTTGACAGGGACAAAAACGGCGGAAAATGAAACAATCGATTGAAAAACTGATTGACAACATTCAAACAGTTCATGGTGAATAACGCTTTCTGTCGAAGATGTTGCTTCTTACGGGACAATTACTATGATCAATATCGTCACCGTTCCACTCAAAGGGAAGTAACTCCGTTATGCAACGATTCAGTATGAACTAGAATATGGAATCGCAACATTTGCTGCTCACATGAAACTTGAGCAAAAGAAATCTGTCTTAGGGCCAGCTAGTTATTCAGCTCAGCATTTATATGGACTTTCCAGACTAACTTTAGCAAACCAGTAGGAACAACAACACGCTTCCCCCTAACCGGAAGTAGGGTCATCCAGTCTATCGTGTGCGATTCTAAGGCAGTTGCGAAACACTCATGCAGGGATGGGGAAATGAAACAAAACTCAGTCTCACAGTAGCATTTTTGGCGTGACTTTGCCAGATAGTGGATTGTTCCTAACAAACACAGTTGCAAACACAGTCACGCAGCCAACGGAAGGCTGATGCAGTGCATGTTGGACAAGATTTATTTTCAGCTCCAGCGCTCCTGACTCATTGCACATCAGCACTGTAGCCAGCCGGTGTCTTCAAGATGTTAAGCCTACCTTCCATCACGTCGAAATACGAGCGAAATGACAGGCCATATCATCTCTAATCGTCTGTCTGAACACCTATTAGCGAGTTGCTACATGTGAATGAATGCCACCACCAAGTCCAACAAGCACGTAGTTTACCAAGCGGGAAAAAATGGTGCCATCTTTTACTGTCCGTTGTTTTGGTCTGTCAAATCCTAAAAATCAGTTTTCCCCGTCTTGAAAGGTGAGTTTTGTTTTTCGAACACGGTCAACGAATAACAGGTAATCTGAATAGACGCATAAAAATCCACTAGGTCTGGGTGCCGTTGATTCGAGATTCAGACGTTTTTTTCCACGTTCTGTAATGTCTGTCTGCCTGGAAGATGCACACTTTCCGAATTGAACTAATTGTAATAAATGTTAACCGGTTCCGACAAACTGAGTCTTATTTTGTGGGGAATAACAGTGCAGAACTGTCTTTCAGCCCGTTGTTAGTATGCGTTAGTTTATTCTGACTGATTGGTATTGCAAGCCACAACGCGGGTTTGTTGTTCAGACCGTGAATGAACGTCGTTCGAAATGTGGTGGTGATCTACACAAAGTGGCTACAAGAGTATCTGGATTGTGCAGTCAATTGCCAAGCTGCTTAGCTAATCGGTTAACTACTGCTAAGTAATCAGAATGTTGCATTTGGGGTTTTGCGGGATAGGTATTTTGTTCATATTCACACCACTCTCGTTTGAACGGTCGTCCACACCAAAGGGGGCGGGAAGCACTGGACTGGAGTTTCGCTCTTATTAGAGCTCATCAGCAGTGCATATCCAGTGGCCGTGCCGGGATTTGAACCCCGGACATCTGACATGCGAGGCGAGCGTGTTACCACTACTCCACCAACGCACGTTGGACGCATCTGAATTTTCACGTCTGAACAGGCGAACGTGTTCACACTTGAGCGATGTGATTGGTGTGCCCGACCCATCGAACGACGACCCAGGAACTGTCCTGGTGTGACGATCGATTGACCCACCAGTCAGGACTTCCCAGTCAGGTAGCGTGACACACGCTTGAAACCGGGGTTCAAATCCCGGCACGGCCACTGGATATGCACTGCTGATGAGCTCTAATAAGAGCGAAACTCGAGTCCAGTGCTTTCCCCTTTGGTGTGGACTCACCGGAATAATTACGCCAGAACAGGAGGACGACCGTCTAAACGAGAGTGGTGTGGATATAAACAATAATCAGAATATCTCCTGAATATTCGTCAATCGTCCCGGAGGAGTCGATGATTACCAAATTTGATTATCAATTAAATGTTTAAATTAAAGGTGCGTGGGCTCTCACCAGGTGACCTTGAGCAACCTGAGTCACCGTGAGTGCTGGTCTGAACCTTATCGATACGATGTTCTATGCTGAGAGTTTTCTCCAACTATTTTCCACCTTTCTATAAGCAACAGAAATTTATTTCCATGCTCAATCAAAACTAATTAATTTTTTCTGGGTTTACCACTCCCAACTTTTGACAAACACGCTACTTATATATGTGTGTGTAACTCTGCCAGTGAGAATACAAAAAAACAACTGGGCACTTTGTGATACTGACGAATGAGGTCTGTAATATACGTCTCTATTCATTAAAGTCAAACAAAGAACTCAGTCAACACTGAAAGACAAGCCAGAGCCGCTTGAAGCATGCACAGTTCAACAACTCAACCTTTCTGGCGGTTGATCATCCCTTTTGCTGCGTACGCCCATGCATGGGATTACCGCGAGTCTGATTTAAGTACAACTGAATTAAAGATGTTCATTTCATCTGAATACAATCACTAAGATTGGATGGTTGATGATCTAATAAGTTGATTGTTTGAATGTGGCGTTTTCCACTGAGGATGCACATTTTGACAACAGTAACGTTCTTCCGAATTTCCGAACGACTTGATGTCGTACTTCGATCCTCAGCTTGGTCGTTCCCGATATCCCGGATGCTGGGGGAGCATCCTGGAAGCGTACTTCGGTAGTAGCTGTTAGTCGGAGACTAGGTGGTCGAAACGGGACTGTACTCTTGCTGTTGAGCATTCCGGGTTCGGATAATTTGCGAGTATCCATTTTAGCCCTGCCTGAATAAGGATCCTTCTACAATGTCCCTTCTATGCAATAGTGCTTCCATATTTTTGGTGTGGTGTGCAGATTTTGTTTTAATGTGTTCACAGACTGATCAACACCATAGCCCTGGATGTTTATAGATTTATTAGGTTTAACTCATGTAATTAAGCAATGATTTCCTGCTGTTAAATTGGACCACCTGGTGTAATAACAGTTGTGGCAGAACGGAAATCAAGAACTAAACGTTCAAGACACATTTTGCAGGCTCTCAAAGTTCGACAATCATGGATGATTCATCACCAGCTGGCGAAACGAGTAGAGTGATCGATCTGACGGTTATTGAACGAAACGACAAAGTCTTTTTCTCAGCATTCATCCTCAGTTCTGATTTGCTGACGTGATTACATTTACAAGCATGAAAATTACGCACTGCTCAGTCTTGCTAACCCAAGGGTTGATCGTGCGAGTTCAAGGATATGAAATGTCGTGGATTTTGATTGTATCTTATTCCGTTTTTTTGCTTGTCAGGTGGTAAGCTTTTGGCTTATACCGGTGCGTCTGATGTGAACGACGCATATTTACTGACCCAGACATGAATAAACGCCTCAGGCCATCCATCACAGTAGTAAATCTAAGTCCACAGCGACCGATTGGGGAGGGCATAGCCAGTTTTTAAGTAGGAGATTGGAGACGTCGGTGGGAATCAAGGATGCACTCCGCTTAAAACTTTAGGTTCCACTTAATGGGGGAAAAAGTTCAATTTAGGTCAAATGAATCGCCTTCTTCAACACTGCTGGGATTTTGGCAGTTTGGCGCCAGTTTGGTGAGACGGGTAAAGCATGGGTGGGGTTGGTATTCTCAACACAGAGACAAAGTATTTTGTTCAATGTATGCAGCAGTTGATACACAATGTCCAAGTTCAGGTTTTGCTTCACTCTGTCTGTGTATAAGGCAGATAATGTTGTGCAGTTTACAGCAATTTGGTCAAAAAATGAAACCAAAGTGGTCACAGAGCAAACCTTAGTTTTGTTCTGAGTCCAAGCCAGTTATTGGATTGTAATGCTTTAAAGTATTAACATGTTTTTTTTGGTTGCGAGCCTGTCATTTTGTAGTGCTCCACTGTATTAGCTGAGCTAAAAAAACTTTGCGGCACATCATAGTTTCACTACAGGCAACTGGAAAAAACTACACAAAAACATGTTTCCTACCTAAGGGTGAACACAGCACAACACAACAAAGATGTATACGGAAAAAAGGAAACCCTCCTGATTGAAGATATCGCTCCGTAGATGAAATTAATTTATGATGAAAAGCCGAGACCCACTTTCAGCTTCTTCACCCTCAGTATGAATCATCTGCAGTGCCCTTCTCACGAAACAGCGAGTTTTCAATCCACTGCCTTCTCGCCAATGGTTGAACATTTAGCCGTTCGGCTTGTCAGAGGGGTGATCAGTTCGCACGTAGAAACTATATAGTTCCACTCCTCTAGTCACTGGGATCACATCACGTGGTCACGTACTGACCGGCTCAAAATATAGGTGCAAGTTTACATTAATCACACTGCTGATCAGTTACCCTTTCAGTCAAACGATAAAATGTCCCACCCACTAGCTGAGGAGTCGCCGTATTCAACACTTCCTTGAGTTTCGTGAAACGCGCATTGCTGAGGAA
This sequence comes from Clonorchis sinensis, assembly GCA_003604175.2. Classification (NCBI taxonomy): domain Eukaryota; kingdom Metazoa; phylum Platyhelminthes; class Trematoda; order Opisthorchiida; family Opisthorchiidae; genus Clonorchis; species Clonorchis sinensis. The sequence continues at coordinate 21,395,828 of CM030375.1, forward strand.
GAAACAGCTGTACAGTGCTTCTAGACTTTTCGCATAGATTGACTTCATCTACAAGACAAGGTTTCCATGAAAAGTTCCCAAATCTCCTCACCCAACCATTGTGGACCACAGTTATCCTAATGCCTTCTTAATACCGTGAAACCGAGTTTGGATAGCCGCTTGATAGCCTGATACGCTTAGCTAAACCGGAAGGCCAATGAACGTGCGAATCAGCTGATCTATAGAACACTGTCGCGTACAGGCGTATGATGTGCAGCCGAAAATGGGCTGTTTATAAAGCCCACGTGGAAAGTTCTAGGTGGATCAAAAAGTGATGCTAAAAATAGAACTCATTCTTGAAGGCCAAGTGAAGAACAACCAATTAACTCTGTCTCAACGAAAACGGTTATTCCATTGGCAGTTGTGTAGTCCAGTTACGTTTGGAGTTGATTCTCTTTATACTAACCAACATAACTGTCCTTTCATACAAGCACTTCGCAGTGTCGGATGTTTTTCATGGACAACATCATGAACACATTCCCTTTATGAATTCGCTGGCCGAATACCAACCTTGCTAGTAGGACCAAATATGAGGCTATACTTCTCGTAGCAGGGCACACTTTCACTCCACGGAGGAATATGTTTGAAGCACAATACCCTCAAGTAAAGTTTCTCCAAAAGTTCTTAACCATCCCATCCTGACTGCTTTTAACTAATGACCAGTGTCAACGTCGTTTGCTCCCTACACAAATATAATTGTGTGTGTGTGCTTTAGGGAGCGCTTTAGTACACACCAAAGTTGCAAACTTCCCGAGATGACATGGTTTGAACAACCCTTATTTCTCGTCACACGTCAGGGCAGTGCGCCTACGTTTCTGGTGCACGTTAGCCTGTAGAGGTGCGTGCACCAAGACCACTTTCGGCTTGCTACAATTTGCCAATCTCAAGCAGAGTGCACCAGTTTCTATCACGGATGGTAGCTGACACTCTCTATGACAGCTAGAATGGATGGATATTTCTACGGGGTAAAATGCAGGTGGTGGAATTACACGAAGTGTTCGGCCAATAATATATTTACCAAAAAGCAATTATTTTCATTTGATGTCTTATTATCACGCAAACAAAACAACATGTGAGAAGTTATCCGTCGAACTATGACGAAAACCACTAGGGAGAACCTTTCCGAATCAGAAGAATTTCTGTTTACGCCTTCAGCTATCGAGTACTTTCAGGTGAAACAGTTAGGATAGTCGTACGGCACCCAGACGTCATCAGTGTGTCCATCTACATTTCAAGTACATATAAGAAAAGGTTAAAACTCCCGCTGCACTCTTCTAAATAACCGTACACTTGGTGGGTCCAAATTCATTAGATTTTCCGAACCGAAAGTAAATGAAGCTCCGCGAACTGAATTCTGTCAAACAAGCAAATGACCTAGCAGTATCGTCCATAGTTTGCAAGTCCCCTGATGAACATGCTAACAAAACTAAAATTCCTTCATTGGGCATCTTTACGCGTGCACCAAGAGATCACTTTGGCGAATAAGCCAAACAAGGAGTGACTGACTCTATGTAACCGAAAACTGTTGTACGGATAGATGAAGGGAAGTCTCAGAGAGTTGATCAGACTGACTAAGGTAACCCCAAAACCAACTGAGTAGGATGACCTTTGGAGTCAAGTTCACCCTAGTCAACTCACAGATACTCCCACAGGTTACATGAAGCAGATCATCACTGTGGTTGCCGATTCAGTGCAAACTAAACCGGATGCAAGCGTACGCATAGCTCCCTTATCGTACACCATTTTGATACGGGGGAATTTTCACTGAGTCAGTTTTCCGAAGTTAGCCTTCCGTGCAACATGTATTCTAACTTAACCGCCTCGCAATATCTGGTTTCCATTGTAACTGGTTGACTTTTTCCCTATTATATCCATTACTGCGTTTTTACTCAAGATGTTATTGTGGACGTGAAGTCAATCTGTGTGCGGAAAATTTGAGAAACAGTAAAAGTTTGTTTGACCTTGAAAGATCAACCAGTAGTAAGCATCTTACAATCACATAAAACCTATGGACTAAATTGTTTACCGGAAAGTGGCAGATAAGCGATTTACTTAAGCGTGTACTATTAAATATTACATAAAATTCTTCCCAGATGAAGGAGTACAAATGCGAACTACCGAACGCCGTTTCCACACATTGCCCTTCAGAATGATTTACCCAGTTTTGTCTGGCAATAACAGGGCTGTACTGTAAACAAACTTGTTAATTTATGAGGTACGACTGCATACCAAAGGGTTCCTTGGATCGATTGCCTGTCATTTTTTCGATTGGTTAGGTTCATGCATAATAAAAAACATTTCAACAAATCTTAGGTAATGAATTTTTTGTTGTGCTCGTTGCGTTCCGCAGAACTCTTATGAATTAACCTAAAACAACTAGTATCTTTGTTGCTTTCGTAATGCTAGGTGGGAAATCAGTGTATACATTGATGGACACCGCTAGAATCTTCACCAGCCCATGGGAAAGCTCAGTTGTTCCTGATCGTTACTAATTGCCTGAAATTTTCAAAATACTTCTATGCAAAGAGGTACTGTTCACGTAAAAACACAAAGAAACCGAACACTCATGGTTTACTTTACACTGGACGATTTTAGTTTTTGAAGTTGCGTAGGAGAAAGAGCATGGCCGGCAAAAAAACATCATCGTCTATTGCAGAAACTAAAGTAATTTACTGGAAATCATTTGGTGTTAACGGACGGATTCCAGGCCGGCATATTTTCAGACCGGGTTTTCTTTGCACAAAAAGTTTCTGGTTTTAAAAACCGATCGCAATGACGTGAAAAACTGCTAGACACGTAAGTGTTGAATAAACAGGCGATGTTGCGTCGGCAATCTGGCCTAGATACAAAACACTGTTGACCGAATTGCATCTGCAGCTTCTACGGGACAGGACAGCACTGTTAGCTAGCTGACTGACAATGTGTAGTCGAATACACGAGTCTAGACATACTTCAGCGTCATCCTGGTCAACGTGATAGCACACTTCGTCCTTAAAGATCTCTCCGTAATACATGAGATTCGTTTGTCGTTTAGTGTTGTATCCCTGTGCAATGCCGTGTTCGAGTATCTATAATCCGTTTTGGGCGAGGGGGGGTGACAGATTCTTGTGACTAACCATTCGGATGAGTGATCCCGATCATTCGTTAGTTAACCTGGTGTCTGATTGGTTGGCCCCTGAGATCGGTCCCGGTAACCTTTGTCTCGTCGATTACTCAGCAGCCATTTTGCCAAAAGTTCTGCTTGTCTGACTTTGTCCCATGAAGTTAACGACCCTTTGCATTAACTAGGTCGATTGCTGTCAGTCGTTTGAGTTTTGACAGTGCCATACCTTCAGGAACTGTCTCACTTTCCATGTGCTACTGCCCACAATTCTTTTTCTAGGATGGATTTGTATCCCATTTGACCATCGTGGGTAGATAATACTCTTTCACGAGTATAAACTCTTTTCATCCAGTTTGTCCAGTGTAGTATTCACCGCAGTTCATTTGGTGGCAAAGCTCACGTGACTGTATTGAACCATGAGGCTAAGGTCAAATTAGTGGTTTACATTGAGGTCAAAAACAAGAGAGGAGATCGGCACGAGACTGAGAAGCTTGGTGGGCCCGAAAGGCCGAAGAAATGGAAGATGCAAAGCATGCTGGAAACGTCCGCAAGCTGTTCCACTTGATTCGTTCGACTGGTATCGGAAAACTCTTGTCAGGGACCAAAATGGCTCCCTGATATGCAGTAAAGCAGAACGTTTGAATCACTGGGCACAGTACTTCGAACAGCAATTCAGCTGGCCAGCTGCTATCTCCAATCCAGAATCCTGGCCTTCGGCGGAAATTTGGACCGTAAATATGGAGTCGTTTTCAGCCTCAGAAGTGTCCGAGTGTATTTCACTACTTAAGCGTCATCGTGTTGCTGGTCCTGACGACCATTCAGACCAAAGTGGAGCACAAGGCCTGTTGAATAGACTGACCACCATCATACCATCTTTCGGCATGCGCCTTGCAACTTCAAAGTGCAAAGTCATGCTTCAGAACGTGCAGTCTCCGGACATATCCCTTACAATTCAAGGAGAATCACTGGAGATTGTGGAAAACTTTACATACATCGGTAGTTGTATTAGCTCTGACGGAAGTGTGTCTGATGAAGTCAGTGCAAGAATCTCAAAGGCTCGAATCACGTTTGCTAATTTGCGTCACTTGTGGCGTCAAAAAGGCATCTCACTAGATCTTAAGGGTCGGGTGTACCAGGCTACAGTAAGGGCTGTATTGTTGTATGGGTGCGAGACATGGCCTCTACGGACAGATGATATGAGGCGTCTCCAGGTTTTCGACCACCGATGCCTCAGAAGCGTGGCTGGTTTTGGATGGCGTCAGTGTGTTCGTAACAAGGGGATTAGAAAACGGGTATTTGGTTGTGCTGCAGGTACTTCAGTTGGGGAAATCATCCGGCACCACGGACTACGATGGCTCGGTCATGTGCTGCGCATGCCGAAACACCGTCTACCGAGACGAGTGTTGTTCTCCGCGCCTCCTTCAGAATGGCGCAAACCGCGAGATTGACACCGCATGACTTGGCAGAAAGGCGTGAAAGAGATCACGAAGAGTTTGGGTGTTGTTGGTGTTGTACGCCTTCCAGGATGGCGTCCCCGTGACCCCGCCTGTATTTGGCTGGAGACGTTGCAAGAAATGGCGGCTAATCAAGGTCAGTGGCGTTCGTGCTGTCAGTTTCTTTCCAGATTGTCCGGTTGAGCGGTTGAAGGTGTAGGCACCTCAGAATGCTTGACATAGACCAGCACTCGGTCCCCTCCCTCATCCACTCTTTTTCTCTTCTTTTCACTCAAGGGCTTTATATATAATTAGACGAACCTCATGTTTGTACGGCAGTGAAGTATCAGTGTCAATACTGATGTTACTGTCTTTGAGGATTATGATGATGATGCACGAAACGGAAATAACTAAGCGAGGAATCCGGGTGCCGACTAACACAGGCGTAAAAAACACGGCGCACAGACCAACCGTCATAGAAAGAATCTACATGGACGGTGTTACGCTGTATCAAAGCAATACCGGTTGTTAAATTGGTGCCAGTGTGACAGTTAAAACTGTCGTTCCAATAAACGGATTAGCCCTATAAACTGGCCACAAGAATTCACGATGATAAACGTATCTCATCAGGGTATCATGCTGTTTATTTCTATGGGCTCCGTTATCTCCATCGCTTCACAATCACCTTTCCTGAGCCTTTTTCAATGAAGACACATGCTAGTCGCATTTACCTTGACATGTGGGGTGACACGGGTGTCCTTCGATTATTTGCACGATATAAACTTCCAGCGTTATTGCGGAAATCCCACAAGAGGCAAGTGTGAGTCGACAGCTAGAGTAGCTGCTGGGCATGCATTCAACCTAGGTATCAATGGATTTCTCGTCGAAAGAACAGTGCGTTCACTGAGGAAGTCTTCTCAAATCGTGAAAGACAAGTTTGCAAGCCAGATGCGAAGCCTGTCGAACGGCCCAACAGTCACATGATCAACTACCAACAGACGCACAGAAGTTACAGGAGTTACATATTGCCAAATGAGGAGCTAGCTAAAATGGTCGGGAGTGGGCTGGTAATCGGATAGTGGACAAGCGACGAATTTTAAAACAAGAAAAAATATTCACGTACAACTGTCTCAGAGTTTCGCAAATGTATTTATTTCCTTTTGCGTGTTTTGTGTTAGTTGTTTGTGTGTAAACACTTCCGTACATTTCCATACCAGTACTGCTTCCCAATTTCCAAATATCCGTCTGACCCTTTATGGCAGATTTTTATCTCTGACGCGCTTGACAGCATTGCATTAGTGCTGAGTTGAAGACAATTTAGCTGCTGATGATTTGTGCCTGTCACTCGTGGTTTTCAGCTGTGGCACCACTTAGTCTGCTGGTAGTTGTATTCACAGATTTGACAAGCGAAACCCTGTTTGTTCACACCAAATCAGACAGCAGAAAGTAAGAGCTGAAAAAATGGCGAACATATGCAATCCACGGTCTTGGCTAGCATACATCGGCCGGTTCCCCAAAGCACCGATGACTAAGCGGTGCAGAGCACTCTGACGGTCACCCACACACAGAGTGAAGTGAGTCAGAGAGCCAATAATTTCAATCTATCGATCGATTGGCAGACCATCCGGTGACCTTGTCAGCAAACCTAGTTTTCTGCTGGTTGCATTAAACTCCGCATACAGGTTTTATAAACAGCTGTGCGGTATCCTCTCCCCACCATCTTACAATTCAAGTCTTGTCGTGGCTGTTCTTCCCCCTTGACCTGTTTTCCATAAATAAAACCAAACAACCCTGTTAGTTTGTTGTCACTGACATGCGATGATCACCGTTGTTCACTTATCCCAAAGGTTGGACAGTTAATCAAGATTTATGAGACTGTCGTACACGGGAGCCCAGATTGTCTGGCGCCAAAATTTGCATGTACAAAGTACTTTACGTACAAGACATCATTGTTGTTCCACTCTGACCAGAAGAGTCTTTGTTCGCAAAGTGAACATGCCCAAACGGTAGTCGGGCAGATGTCGTTTAAAAGGGAAGAATCGCGGTTGCCGTGGCTAGTAGACTGTCAAAAAGCGGGATTTTATGGCGTGGCGATTCGACTTTCTAAAACCTTCTGGCAAACATAATGTTGTATAGTTATTGTCCAATACAATGCCTGGTCCCTCAAAGTGTGGTTTTTAGCACGTCTTATTCTGGCCAATAAGTTTACGGTTGGTAATTAAATTCTATGACTGTGCACTGAAGACATAAGGGATAATTTGCTGGTCAGTCACGTTTGCACAATTATAACCAGGTGAGAGTGGTTAGCGCCTCGGATTTGTTCAACTTTTCAGACCGAATGACGGGGTCAGGTGGTTAGAGTGTCCCTGTCGCATCAGGACACCAGTAAGCATTTTCCACCGGAAAAAATTGTTGGCACGGGCGTAAATTAAATATTCAAGGGCCTGGTTTTGTGCAAAACTGGACTGTGGGTGCCAAGTCTAACAAATCGATGCACGGTTATTCGACAAAATTTCTCAGACGAGTCGTACAAACTTGTAAAAAGTGGGTGTTGGAACGAGAACTTTTCTGTTCAGTTCAGAAAAAATACTTTCGGTATACGAATTGAGAGAAAAGGCAGTGTTGTACGTTACGAAGACAGGCGCTCATGTTTGAAAGTCACCATTCGGAAGCCTCTCTAAGACCTGTACAGGACAAGAGGATTACAGCGGACTGGTTCGGAAAAGGAAGAAAATTACTCGTAACGTGAAATAGGCAAATAGAATCCCCGATCAGTGCTAAAAAAAATTGGATCGACTGCATACGGGTCAGGTCACTTCCAAGTCTAGAAAGAGGTCAAAACTAACTGATTACACGAGAGTCGTCCTCAAACGCACAACCTAGATGTGCAAATCTTTCGGATCAGTCACGGAAATAGACGAAACAACTGAAACGCCACAGAAAAACTAAAACACAGTTTAAAAAGACGACATTTGTTTACATTTCCAAAGGGTTAGTGTATTTTCTGAGTACATTTCGGAAATTTGTGGCCAAGAAATACATTGTGATAGTACACACACCCACAAGATACATTTTGAAAGCTTGCATCTTTGGTTTTTACTGTTGCCTGCAGCAAAACTCAACACATCTTGAGACTGATTACATGTGGACAGCAGAACGGAGATAACAAGCCACGTGTCAGTTCTCTGATTCAGAGATTTCTAGTGTAGCTGATGAATAAAAAACTAAGCAGTAGGGTGTCCTTGGGTTAATAATCTCAAGTCGAGAACTAGATGACTAAACATACACAGTATCTGGGTCTTTCCGACTTCCAGCAGAACCTCTGCCATGTCGCTTGTCCCCTAAACTTCAGACTGCGCTGGTAGTCTTAATTCAACCACTGCGACTAGACCTTCAAGCCAAAGTCCCTCAGCAAAAACCCACATTGCCATTCTGGTATTGTTCTGGATGCCACAAACACCAGAGTTACTCCAGTAAAGGCTGCTACGAGGTCACTGCTCTAATCGGGGAGGCCAGGGCAGCTTTTACCAACCTTCAGCCGGACGTCAGTTTTTCTGTCAGTGACGGGGTTTAAAATGCGGCAGTGCGATCGATACTGCTTTGCGGAACAGAATCATGACCTCTACGCGCACACAAAAGCTGTCAGTCTTTCAGCAATGATATCTCCGAAGCATCGCTCGGTTCTGGTGGAAACATCGGATCTGATTGCTGATATAAGCCATATGGTTTCAGGAAAAATTAACTCTCCCACGATAGTTCTAACCCAGAGAGATGGCTGTCAGAGGTGTAGAAGTAGCGCAGTTTCTTTTCTTCTGTTGTTTACTACTTCTTAGAAAACTTTGATGAAAGATTAAAACCCAGGTTAAACCCTTCCCACGCTTTCAACTGAGTGATAATCAGATAAGAAGGTCAGTCGGATGCATATTGAAAACAATCGACCAATCGACCCTTTGTAACTAGGCGCTGCTTGGGTGAAAGAAGGTTGGCTGTGGGACATGACTGGACGGTAATATTTGTTTACTCTGATTCGTAACCAAGGCTCCAGTCAGACCGGTATTGACCTGCGGTTGAATGTTTCACACGCCGCCCTACAGCATCGTCAGTAAGTTCGAATTTTCACCTTATCCTCATCAATCAGCCATGTGTATATATCCCCACATCCTACTGTGGATACCACACGGATAAGTAAGCTAAAAACAACCTCCCTTCTCTATCAATTGTGTTTGTTTTGCTACGCTGTTGCTGAATGCAAACTGCGTGACAGATTGTCTTGGAACCTGCGTTGATGATATCGCTCCAGAAAACTGTCAGACAGAATTTCTCATGATGTTCTTGACTAATAGGTCAAACGTCAACTTTCGACTACAGCGGCGGCTTTTTCCTGATCACAGACAGATTATTCAACGTTAAGCGTGGGTTGCGCCATTACAGAGGGGGGAGGGCGAGTATTTACATGTTCCAACTGAAAAGAGAGTCGCCATTAGTTGGGATTCCTGGGAAACAGCACAAACGAAGGATTCAGCTGGGTTCCAGGTGAGTCTCTCGCAAAACCAAAATTGTTTGCAAATGAGTGTATTTCGCTAATTTCGTGCAATTTGGTTTCAAGTAGAACATAAGGTTGACGGAAACGGTTGACTGCGCCTACCTGATGCGCCACAAAATGGTCGAAACCGGTCGTGGGCTGTCGAAGAATTTTCAGAAAACTTATGAGTGTCTATAGTGTCAAATTGCTTTTCCATTTGTTGCATGGTAGAGACTGCTTTAAACAATCATTTAGTTATTATTTATTCCTGTAATATTTCACTCGCCCAACATGACAAATAGTAATGAAGTCTAAAACTTCTGCTACGACTTTTTGAAAAGCTTGTACTTTTGTTAATGTTTTGTGCTCAAGGGGATTATTGACCGATAAAAGGAAACCAGATGGCCTTTAGTACTGGTGTAAGGATAATTGATGTGTGTATTCCCAAGTCCATTTAGCACAACAAAATATAAAAAAGTCCCACTGGGAATTTGTTGATTCTTGGAATTATCAAGCATGAGTGGTCGGTATGCCAGAGAACCTTGTGGAGCTGTTTTTTTACGACCGCACATAATGACGACTTTTGGCGAAGGGTCAGTTAAGTGCTCATAGTCGTCTAACGACGTGGCGTTCAGGAGGTGAGGTCTTTGAGAGCCATGGACGCTGTACAGAAGCTTTTCTTCGTCCAATCTTCAGTTCATAGAAAGGGTAAGATGGCCAGAAAGTTCAGTGTTAGGGAAGCAGTTTTTCCTATTGTATCTGAGAAGACTGCTGAGTCAATCAGTACTTGCGTTCTCCTTGGACAGGACGTCATGGGACATGGGACGTAGACATAATCATCAACGGGTTTCCCGAACCTTGATGATGCACTAATTGGCGTTGTTGCTACCATCTTCTGAATGACCTTTATGGTTGTAGTTGTGGCACGTATCTTGTTCATACTCACACCACTCTTGTTTGAACGGTCGTCCTCCTGTTCTGGCGTAATTATTCCGGTGAGTCCACACCAAAGGAAAGCACTGGACTCCAGTTTCGTTCTTATTAGAGCTCATCGGCAGTGCATACATAATGGCCGTGCCGGGATTTGAACCCCGGATATCTGACATGCGAGGCGAGCGTGTTACCACTACTCCACCAGCGCACGTTCTGAATCTGAACGCTTGTACGAAATTTTCAATCCTGATGGGCTCTGGACATAACGTCAGGCAACAATCAGTCAAGCTTTTAATTGGTTTACCTCAGAAACAAATGGCTGCTGCGTGTAAGAGAGTGAAAGCAGTTACCTTAGATGTACTGTGTTGCTTGGTTTGAAAGTCCTGTTCCAAATCTTACTTGATTTCCGTCTTCACCTAATAAACTGAAAACGTGCTCATTGACCATTGTCTAAACACCACTGCTAGGTGAAAGCTCAACGTTGACAAAAGGAACAGGACCTTGGGCAAACGCATCTTGTTTAAGTCAGGTACTCACCAATCGATTGATGGTTTGCAAACTGAAACAGGAAAGCTGCCCGATCGAGTGCTAAACGCGATCCATACAGGGTTGACCCCAGTAAAGCGTACAGGACTTCACTGCACAAAGCCAAATCGAAATTTAGGGACCATGCTGACCAATCAATATCGACCCAGCGTGTGCGCACAAAAGATCTTGACTGAATCTTTTAGCTTGCATTGAACTTAGGAACCGGACTTTATTGGTCCGTCGGTGCGATTTGCTCCCTTCCTGATTATGACCATGCAACTGAGGAGGTAAGGGAGAACTGTCTGAAACCTTTATCTGCACACTATTGTGTTGAAGTGGGTAAAAAGGTAGCCAGTTCGTAAGCGTTTAGGAGCTTTTCGCCAAGGAAATTAATCGATTGACGAGAACAGACTTTGTGTCTTTGATTCCCGGAAATCTCCATTTTCGAGTCCACACGTACATGTATCTGTCGGCTTCTGTTTATCCATATAAAATGCCCACCCCCACTGCATCTCCGATTACACATATTAGGTAACATCACCTTGTCTGTCAGTTCCACTGTTGTTGTCGTTCCCCAGTATCTCGCAATCACAACTGAGTCATGCGATCATGTTACGTGTCGTCTATTTTCCGGAGATGACGAACCTATGGGTCCGAGAGAACATGGACTGTCAAGACTGCAGTGCTTGTCTTATACATGTAAGTGGAAAACGTTTGCGCGCGATTTTGGGAAAATCTCCCATCCTTTGATTGGGAAGCTAGGTGTGATAGAATTTACGTCCTCAAATTCGCTCAGTAATGCGTTAAGTCACCCTTTACCAAAAAAATAAACCATTCAGCTGAAGCACTTTTGGTGCCTAACTGCCATGCCACCAGAGGGAAGCACGAGGGCTGGGATACTGCCAGGTTGCCCAAGCCTAGCCAGGGGAAGTCGAGAGGCAGAGGTCGGGTTCGAATCACGGATCTTTCGGTGAGAAATTCGCGCTCTTACCGTTGAGCAATTTTTCCTTCTTACCAAGGTAGGCTTTAACTCACCGGTTTGTTTAAATTGATTCAACGTTCTTCCATACACTTCAATCTACTCTGCTACTTACAAGCAGAAATAAATTCATGCATTTCATTTGGGCAAGTGGTCTCCAACTTAAAATCAGTTAACGAAGCCTTGTTGCTGTTTCTTTTTTGAAGTCCAGGGTCTATTTTGTCCTGACGTAAGCATAACGTCTTGATCATTTCCACCCATTGAAAATTTGATTGAGTATTGCCTGTCTGTTGTACCGTGGATAACTTTGAACCAAAAATTCGGCGGACAAGAAAGTGGACTTATCCGCCAGGACTCTACTCAGGAATACACAGCAAACCATTCAGCGAGAGTCTTAAAGAATTCGCCAATCATAATTGTATATTTCACTATGAGACAGCAAGTGTTTTTTTGTTTTCCAACTATGGCTACGTATGACACTCGTATTTGTCAGTCTATCCGTCCTTTCGTAGTACGACTATCTCTTCAAAAGGACTAAATGTGTTTGACAACTCCGAGGACGTTGACAATCAACATGTTCATATAGTTAGGCAGAGGCTGGGCTATCTCAGGCTGTCATATGCAGTAGACACATTTAAATGTTTTTGTCCCCTATCTCCCCTAATGAGAAACCCCTAATTAAGAAAATTCCTGGGAAGCATGAGACAGAAATCTGGAAATTGTCACCAAGCACACATTATGGATCAAAACATTCCTTCCTTATGGTCAACAAAAGTGAAATCTTTTGCCGGTTAGATTCTTCATGCCGAAAAACCTCCCATTAACCGCGCAAGAAAAAGTCAGGTGTAGCGAAAGGAACCGAAATCCAAGTGGTTGAGAGTTGCGGTTAAGAAACTGACCTAATTTTGCTTTAAAAATAACTGTAACAATGAAATGAATTATACTCATCGGAAATAAACCAAGGTGCGAACAGATGGACATCAGTTGTTAAACTTGATCTACGAGGGTAGGATGATTCTTCTGGCTTCTGGTTCACGGAAATGTCTGCTTTACGAGGATGATTGCAAGCTTTCGTCGCAGTTCCTTGGTGCAAAATGTAAAAAATGCATCAAAAAAGAGTGAAATAATATCCAACTTTCTATCAGACGAGAAATTAGATGGGAAATTTTGTCGGCTGTTTGTTCAACTTGATTCAAAACTTTAGTAGTCTTTCTCAGTCCAATATTCTTTCTCTCGCAGCGTTGATAGTACATTTCATTGGTGATCGTGAATAACTGTAAAACCGGAATATAGCTGTATAGTTTTTGTGGCATATATTTTACTACTATTATTACTATTATCAGTAAGCAATAATTTATTGTGGGAATCAAGTGCTTTTGTGGAAACGCGTCGTTGTAACCATATTTCGAGGACTCTGTCCGCTATAAAAGAAATAAAATTTCTTGAAGGATTGAGGAGCCAATGAGATATGTTTAAATGACTGGTTACAAGGATTATTTGAGTTTCTGAAACCTGATTCGTTCATACCGGAAACTGATCTGCCGAACAATAGCGAATGTTACAACGTAAACAAGACAACCACAAGCGGTTTGTGAGGATCGGACGGTAGTTCCAATAAGAAGCGGTTGCTTTAAAGCCAGGACGTAAAATCTGGGACCTGTTGACAGCCACCAGCCTGCCAAATAGTGACGACATAGCAATGTGCAGCTTCACCACAGCACCTGACTCATGTGTCAATTCTCTCAAGTTGCAACCGGAAATCGCGCTTCCTCTAGCCAACACGTAATGACACTGCTTTCTTGGGGATGTCATTTAGGCGGCACCGGATAACCAGACAGTAAACCAGTAGCTGGGTGACAACTGTTATTGTGAAATCTGGGACAATAAAAAGTATACAAGATCGATTTTCCCACCTGTTCACACTTGTAACGACAGGAGCTGTACGGAATATTGACGAAATAAGTCATTTGCAGATCGATTTTGTTTTAATGGGAGACTCGACCTTATTATTAGTGTTCTTTCAGGAAAAAATATATCGTTTTGGTTGCTTTATAAGGGAAACCAATTACTAAACTATTATTCAGAAGGTTAAACACCCTCACGGCTTCTAAGCTTTATTTGGGTGTTAATCTTTCCGCAACAGACAGATCAAGGCTCAAAGTGTGGCTTTGTCCAACATCGTGCGTTGATTGTACAAACTGAAGCTGATTTGATAGAATAACTCATGGTTGCCCTCGGCCAGCGACGAGTGGAATTCGCACCACTGTTTTGCACGTATCTTCTTTTAAATCGCTTTTGTACGCCCAAAAGCAATTGGTGGCTTACTTTGCAGTGGCTCGGTAGATTTGCAATATCGGTTTGAGTTATCTACGCTATTTTACGGTGTCATCATTTTATTCCCCTTTGCACTTTGCACGGTATCGACCAACCTGATGCTATCGATTTACTTTGCATTGTCACACTATTCCGACTGTTTTAGCCAACCAGGTTAGCCCCCTCACGTGACACGACCTATTGAGCCACTGTGAGTTCTGATCACCCGTTAAGTGAAACGTCGCAAGAGTGACGGACAAACGACGAACGAAAATTCCACAGTGAAAAATACTTCACATTTCGAATTCGCTGCGTTTTCGAAATAATCTCTATTCTGAATACGGGAAAACTCGAAACATGAATTTTGTACTGTGCAAGTAAACAACTCAATATTGTCACTAAACACACGATGTCCATCCAAAAGCAAACGGAACCATGTTGGTTGATATTTTCATGTCATTAATTAGCTTTCATACCCCCCAAATACTCGCACTAGCCTGTTAATTTGGTTTTGACGACAGAATTAACTAACTGACTAATGTAAACTCTCGGGAACTGCTCCTGCCTGATAAGCCCCATGAAAAACGAATCTGTTCGTGGGCTGTCGACATATTTTCAGCAAGTTTACGAGTAATTTATTAGGTGGGACAATATCGTAATGGTTAAAATATAGGGTAGACAGAAACTGTGTGGAAGAAACCGGCGGCCAGTTTTGTTGGACTGCTAATTCTTGTAGACTGGGCATGGTGTGAGAAGGCGCCACAGGGCCACACAAAGCGCTCGCAGTTTACAGCAGTTTAAGGAAGAAAAATTGCCAGAACTTTGGTGTGACATTTTTGTTCGAGATGGTTTTTCTGATGTCCAATGCCCGCCCGGTGTATCCATTTTGCACAACACTCTGTCTGCCTCTGGTTTACAAACCGATTCTGACAAAACTTTCATGACCACTCCTAACTGGCGTTTAGTTACATTCTGAAACTGAACTGGACATTTGGAGCCGAAGAGTGAGAAACGGTGCACTTTCGCCGTCGACTTGAAATTTTGCAAACGAACTGCTTAGCTATTAGTGGATACTGAAACCACTTATCTATGAAAAGTGGACGCAATATCGATCTTGTTTTGAGCTACCAGTTGCCGCCGATAAATTGCATGAATAAAATTGCTCAGCATACAGATGTAAAATAATAATCGGGGCTTCTGAGGTGCACCGCACACTCGCAACTAGTATCCTCAAAGGTCTGGCAGCAGTATGATGAGGAAAGCACCTTCAAATTACTAAGGGGAATTGATACTTCCCGGATCTAGGGCTGATTGCATCCTATCTGTTAAAGGTGTGTAAATAATCTTGTGCTAAGGATGAAAACACAGACAAACAAAATTTAAAAAAGTTCCAAAATAATGAAAAACGTGACGTGGATCAGCTGGATGTTAGCATCAGTCATGGAAGTTTGAGGTTACCATGCGGCAGCATATTCCTTGGGACATACGAACCATGGCGTTTTGGACAGAACGATGTTTTGAGACCAGACAAACAACGAACAGGAGTAATCCGCAAAAAATGAATTGCCGAAAACTTGAGAGACACTAGCAAATGTTAGATGGAACATAATGAAAATAGATGGAGGGTATTTTTATGAAGAGATATGGACTGTGGTTTGACTGATAATGCGCAGATGACGGTGACTTGTTTGATAAAGTGATTGGGGAGGGAGGTAATTCAGTACAATAATAGTTTTGAACAAAAAGGTTCTCATTCCATTCTCATTCTCTCTTATTTGGACTGAAAAATTCAATCGCGGCGGTGTTTTATGCCGCAAAAGGTTGTTAGAGAACACAGAAGTTTAGTTAGGAGCACGTGCAAGATCGATTTGCAGCTGACGAAACAAGAATCCGTTTTTAATGGCTGACGGAACCCACGTGGTAGTGTTAGCGAAGTAGACCTTCACGATGGCTGCGATGTTCACATGTTCCCGAAGGATTCAGAGAGTTGTTTACATACGCGGCAGATAAGTGGCGAAGCATCCAGAATGGATGGAAGAGTGGTTGTGAGGAAATCACAGCCAGTATTTGGGGCCTCATGTGACAATTACTTGAAAGCTTAAAATAGTATCTTTGGAGCCCGTATACCAACACTTACGCACGTGGCAGATTGCAGGTAAATTTTCTACTTGGGACCGTCCAGGTAGTAATTTCATATTTGTTCGGAAGCTTGCATGATATTTAGTCCAATTCAACAAGTAAGCGGGTACTAATACGTGCAAGATTTCCTCCAGGAGGCCGCTCTTGGAGTACACTGAATATGGTTCACATGATAGGTAATGAAGCCTGAAAGGAGGCTCCGTTCTGTCATTTGAAAGAAAGAGGTGAGGTCAGAATACGCATTAAAGATAAGGGAGAACACATGAGTTCAAGCAGCACAACCGAAGCTTTTTCTAGGCTCAAGAAACAGTACATTGGTCCCATTCCTGATGACTTGGTAAGACTTCACAGATCTCACCCTTTTGGTGTCGATCTCTCGGTCACCAGGGGGTTCAGCTAGCAACTTCAGGTGGAATTCCTTCTCCCTATAGCGCGTAATACTTCGCCAAGCGGACTGAGATATTACCTTACAAGAGGAGCCCATCTGTTCTTAGGATTTGAAGAACGGTCCACAACTGTTTCCTTTTTGTTCAGTTTCATCGTAGGAGCCCACCTTGCGAAACTCCACGTTGATTCAAACCAGTGACCATTCTGCAAGTAGTTTCCTCTGTGAAAATATACTGCGATGGCTCGAATATCATACCAACTGAAACATGCGACTGCCTTTGAGCAGCAAACTCAGTTGAAGAACATCATAAAACGAGAGATTCAGCTGAGTTTACCGTGAAAACCAAACTGATTTGCAAACCAGTGTTTTTGTCGAAATCAGTCCAATTTGGGTTGACGGAAACTCGGGGACTGCGCCTACCTGATGAGCCTCAAGAAGGGTGAAACCAGTCCTGGGCTGTCGACGAATTTTCAGCATCCTTGTGAGTAGTCTCCTAAGTAAATAGTGTTTTGTGTTCGGATCCTCCTAGAGTTTCACCTGATTCGTACTGCTTGATAATCCGCAATAAGTACAAATCCATCCTCCAATGTTTATCGGTCTGTCAGTATCAGTTCGCACCAATTGCACGATGAAATTTTATCTCGAACTTAATGAGTTAATAAATCGGTGCGTTTTGTTGCATCTGGCTTTGTAAATTTTGTGCAATGCATAGATTGTCTTTGAATAGCGTGTGGTGTCGAAAAACGTTAATTCTCTACTTTCCACAACAGTCTTTGTCTAGGTTAGAGGCGAGCAAGCGTTCGCAAAAACTACGGTCGGACAAACCAGTTGTTCGTATGAGGTATGCCGACTCTCGGTTTTCTGGAAAGTACCAATTAGCCGTACTAGTAATCGCCCAAATTCAATTCGACATTTTCGACGGAACGCAGGGACGGTCTTTTTTTCATTGTCAGGTTTTCCGACCGTAAGAACCTATGGCGGGCAACACTTTTCTCTCGTCCATTTGCATTATGGGACAGATAAAGTAACCCGTTTCATAGTGCCGAGGGACGGTTCCGCCTAAACACTTGGGTTACGGTGTACTTGTAACCTACGGGTCCTTATTAAAGAGGAACACATGTGATCGGATGTCTTGGGAAACAATGCAAAAACGATTGTTTTGTATTGATATCCTTTACGCTTGTGAGTTGTTTTTCTAAGCACATATTCTGGAAACTGGAATCAAAACGTATCCAAAACTCACACTGTGAATAGTGTGAATTTTTAATACCTGAGAACAAAAAAGTCAAAATAGGTGCGAAAAAATAAAAAAGTTACTTTAGATAATCCTGTTCTATCACCATCCATCTTGGTTTGGTAATATTTCTTCCCAAGGTTCTGGGAGATGGTCAGCCGATATTTACGGTGTAATAATAGGATTTTAATGAAGCAGACGAGCATCGAACCCTGTTCATTTCAAGTCCACAACAGATTTGTACACTCCATGAGATACATTTCCATGAGATAGACTAATATAGCAGTCGGATCAGGTTCAACCCAAATGACTTAAACAAGAAGATACCCGTAAGGATACATCTTGCAGTAAATCAGGGTTAAAAGGATACTAGAAAACGTACACATTAACTTGATTGCGTCAGGTGTTAGTTCTTACTGCCAAATAGCTCTGAACTTCAAAATAGAGCCGAAAACATAGCTGAAAACATTCCGAACATGAAGCTATAATCAGAGGCTATCGTTGGAGTGACAAGGTAGCGTTTGACTCCAGCGTTCCTTAGAAGACAAGTGATTTAACCACTCAAAAGGACCTGACTATAGTTTAGTTTGAAAAAAAGGGGAAATAGCATTTTGGCATCCAGAAACCTTTTTCGTAACCATTGCAGAAGTTTATTCAATCCATTTTCTAGATTAATGTCAATAAAACTTTGGTCACCACACCTTCAACGGCAGATAGTATCAAGAAAACAGAGTTGTCGTGGGCATACTAGGCAAAAATGAACTGAAAACGGGGAACGTTCTGTAAAATGCTCTTGAGTTTGTTAGCCACGAGAACTTCTGGTCTACTCCGATGTGTGGACTTGGTTCACTTAGGCAAATGGTCATGTACTAATCTGATCTGACCTGGATGATTCCCTCAGCCAGCTGAAAAATGGTTCACCAGTCCTTGAATGCAAACTTCTAGTGTTACCCTTGGTTGTCAGTTCGCAGATTTTACCTATCTTTGGCTGGAATGTATTATCAATAACGGTGTGCCTTCGAACAGATTTAAGGCCATAATTGTGTGGGTGGACATTGAAAGGTCTCTCTCATTCACCTGGGTTATTTCTTTCATCTTTTATCCAGCAGGTACATTTTGCTGATATAGCTTTAGCAGACTCCCTGAGCAGACTCGTTCCGTCAAATGTTGTCTGATTTCCGTCTGACCACGTCTTGCCGCATAACCTTTGATTTTAGTACTGTGTCACGTGAGCACTCGAAACAGTCCCTAGTCTATCGGACCGGCGAATTCGTGAATCACATTGTCTAGATCAATGCACATGGTGACCAGAAGTCTCTGTCCACATTTCAACTCCTATTATTGGCAGGAAGGAATTGAATGTTTTCTGCTTCATTTCTCGAGGATTCAAATGTCCGTTCCTGAGGTCTTGTCAGTAATGCCTTACACGGTGAACCATAAGAAGAGGGGAACCCGCAGTGGGTTGTCGGGAAGCTTTCAGCAGCTTGTTCCATCGACAAAGCATCTAAACTTTTGCGAAAGTGTACAACTTGAGAATCTTTGAAAAATCCAGCTAAGAGGGGACTCGATACCGAATTTGCCAATTTCAAGTCTAAAAAGGCGAATGTATTACCAGGAGTGCAAGCTACCCGATCTACAAACTGGAACACACTTGCATGATATAAATGCTGGGGCTAGATAATCGATGTGGTCCTTCTGATCTGAAGCAATCTTGATATCCTTCGAAATAATAAGTGTTACTTAAAGTCTCAAAAGTAATTCGTGAAATTATTTCGCAAATTGTTGATGCAAATAAGCTCTTTGCTGTTGAATAATCAAAGAAGTTCGACCAGCGGAGTAACAAATCAAAAAACAGGAAACTCCTTGGAGTGAAATAAAACAAACAAACAAAAAGTGGGACCCGGAGAAGTCAAGCACAAAGGCCACTCGAGCACCGACCAGTGGACCAGAGCTAGGAAGGCCAAGCTCAAGGGCCACTTGATAACTGGCCAATCACAGCACGGGCTAACGGACCAATCAAAAGAACGGCTCCACAAAAAAACCGGTCGTCACTTTAGGTCAGCCCTGGCTAATAGCCCGTGCATTAACACACACACCGCTTTTCGAAGCACAGACACAGATCCAACACCACGCTCCACTCTACAACCTGACGATGAACTACTGATGTCGTCTTGCTTGGTGTAGAAACTTTCTCAATCAAATTGCCCCGTTTGGCCAACTAACCAACGACCATAGTATATCACTGCGTAGAAACTGAGGACAGAAGACTACCACAATGGCCTCGGCATCGATATCCCCAGATCCGGGGTCTACGCCCAACTGTTTGGCACCAAACAGGGTGGATATATTAGTGGCTTTTCAGAAACTCTCATACTATAGATCCGTACTCATAGCATACATTGCACAGAACAAAAACAGACTCCAGTCAGATTCCAATCTTTGTTAGCTGGTCTGTTCGCCGAGTTTAGCAGCTGGTTTTTCATGAGTTTTAACACAAATCGGGTGAAATCGCCACTGCGTGTTTCACTGGGTTACCTCATTTTCTCTTGCTTATGTTAACATGGATTCTAAACAGCACTTAGTAACTATAAAGTGACTGGTTGGCCCCCAGGTGGCTTCCGTGTGATTCGGTTAACAGCTTGGAATGTGGGTTGGTCTGCGATCTCATTTCCTTGCATCTGGTTGGTTCGTTGGGTACCTTCAATTCGACAGTTCCGTTCCTCCGATGCGATTGGCCCTTTTCTTTCAAGGTTTGAGGTATGACTTCGCTTCACTTGATTGGTTGATTGAATAACTAACCAGGACACAGAAGGACTTATTTCCTATAAGTGACAGTTTTCTGGTGAGCAGCAGTCACTGTCCATATAGATTTTGGGCTTAAATCATCCACACGTTTAGTACAGTCGTATTCAACGGTGAAGGCTGATTCATATATGTTTTCGGTTGTGTGTAGGACTAAAACATGTGCAGACTACTGTGATCAAATTTGAGCTCACGGTTATAAGGAGTCGTTTGGAACCGGTCTACTTGGTATACAGTGGAATGTCGTACGAATTGTGAACCGCAGTGGTTCACGATTTCAACATGAAGGCCATCGAACACACATACAAAAGTGAACCTGTCTTCGGTGTCATTGTCGGTCATTTTGGTGGGACCTCACGGTTGGATAACTGCCGCCTGCAAACAAACTAGTCGAACTCGGATGAAATCTCCACTGAATATTTCTAAAACCCCTTCACATCACCACAAGTCAATAAGCAGCCCAGAGGAAGGATCATTTCTTATGAGAACTCGTTACTCGAAGTGCCAGTTAATAGGTGACTACGAGATACGGTTTCCGTTATTGAGGGATGAGTGGCGCTACGCCTAGTCTAAGGGGGAGGTAACCAGACTGCTGACCAACCACTCTTGACCAAACGGTAAAGCGCTCAGCCATTGGCTGCTTCGAAGCTATCAGTTTCGTGACATATGCACTGCTGATGATTCCCAACGAAGATGATACAGGTGTACGGTGATTCTTGGCTTTTCAGTGTAGATTGGTTTTAGTGACAGAACGGAACATCTATTGACTATATGGAATAGACTTAAATAGGAGAGAAGTACAATAGCCAAGCCGTGCAGAACCAAGATTAGTGATCGACCACCACCATAACAAGAACATATTATCGTTTCTTAGGTAAAAACCACTACTCTGTTTGCTGTTGAGTGCCAACAATCACCGTGGAGTTGAGATGCAATTTGTTCAAGAAATAATGCCACGACGAACATCGTCAGGCATTTATATACGTAGTACACTACTCATAATGTTGCTGAAAATTCTTTGACAGCCCACGGTTTCGCACAAACGGGAGATTCAGCTGGGTTCCAGCCGAGTCTCTCGCAAAACCATATTTGTTTTGAAATGAGTGTACTTATCGAAATCAGTCCAATTTGGGTTCAGTTGGAACATAAGGTTGACGGAAACTCGGGGAGTGCGCCTACCTGATGAGCCCCAAGAAGGGCGAAACCGGTCGTGGGCTGTCGAGGAATTTTCAGCAACCTTATGAGTAGTGCATTACGTAGTACATACATGTATCGCGATATCTCGAACATCGTAGCAACTGGAACATGAGGCGGCCTGGTGCAGCACATTCAGTTGCCTGGAAACATCACAAAGCTTCAGCTGGGTTCCAGGTGAGTCTCTCGCAAAAACCAAATTGATCTGCAAATGAGTGTAATTATCGTCATACCTTGTAGTTGTGATAGACGATGGGCTTGAGTTATGAGATTGTGGGTTGCAGCGAGGCAGCCGTGCTTGTAGTATAATGTATCGTGTTATCCTGGCTAACCAACAGTTCCAGTGATTGAAAAGACTGAGGCACCCACAGCTCATTGTGCTTCCCTCTTCAGCCTTCATGTGCTCATAGCAATAATGGATCACGCACGAACAGCTCTTGCGTAAGGGCATTCTGGAACATAACAAGATGTGGGTGGATAGTTTGAGCGAACATTGTTCCTTGCTGTCATGGTTTCCGCTTCCTGTATATTGATAACCTGATCTACATCAATATATATATCATTGAAACAGGTGTATGGGCATAAATGTGGTGGACGAATTGAACCCAGGTAAGCCAAGTGATTGATTGTGGTATGAAATCGCACGCTTCCACTGACGGAAAAGGAGTGTGCGGCGTACATATAGCAACAAGGGTTGAAATAACTATGAAATTCGTAGACACAGACGCCAAATTCGTAGAGTCTCCGGCAGTCTTCTGCCGATTGCCGAAAAATAACAGTACAAAGGAGCGGGTCAGTCAAACAACACAATCAGGATAGTCGCAGGGTTGTCGTTTGAGCCTCAGACACACGCACATTCATTGGTTGTTGATCACGTGGCTGTTGATCTGTTCGCTGACCTTGGCAATTGGTTTGCAAACTTTTTGTCACCATAGGAGGAGACATCGTAAGTGCGCAGCGGCTACCAATATTTCAACACATTGCCAACAGTCACATTCGCATGTTTAGACTTGATAGCTGAACTGTGGTCAGCGTGCAGTAGTTGTAGCATGCTACTCCAGCACATTGAATTCCGAAGGTTTAGATGCCGCTAAGATTATGCACTGCATGTGAGCTCCGTTAAAAAAAACATTCAGCTGTAACACTCTTTCGCTGCCTAGCTGCCATGCCACCCGAAGGAAGCACGAGGGCTGTGATACTGCCAGGTTGCTCAATCCTAGACCGAGGAGATCGAGAGGCAAAGGTCGGGTTCGAACCACCGAACTTCCGGTCAGCCAATTCGCACTCTAACCACTCAGCCATCTCGTCCCATTTGTGAACTCCAATATGAGTGAACCTCGATTCTTGAAGCAGTGAGGAGATTTGGGGATTTTCAGTCGGAAGTTTGTGTTGTAGGTAAAAGCTGAAAAGCCTCGAAACAGTGTACAACAGATTTATCCTTGTTGGCAATCCACATCATTTCCCATCCCAGTAAGTCTCACAGAGATTCGAACCCGTGACATCCCGACCAATAGTAAGAACTCTTAACCGTTTGTCCACGAATGGCTGGTCAGCAGTGTGATTAACTTGCACTTTGACAGGATATAGCGCCACTTATTCTTCAATCAGAGGAACCAAACCACAAGGTCATTTACTAACTGGCTCCTCGAGTAACAATCTCCCCCCACCCCCCAGAAATTATTCATCCTCTGACCTACTGACAGAAAATCGAGAATTTTCACAAGAGATTTTGTTCCGTCTTGTAAGCGAAGCAAAGCTTAACAGCCTAGGAGTTCTCTAGAGGTGTTTCATCCCTATGAGGAATCATCGCCAATGCACAGGAGATACTACATGAGATTTACTCCTCTCTGAACATGCAACATTTATCATAAATCATTCTCTTGTGCATAGCGTCGTTAACGGTGGAATGCCGAAGCTTTTTGGACGATGCATCCGAATTCTGTGATTGTATTCGGCTCCGCAGTCTTGTTCATTATCTTACAATAAGAGAAATTGTATTACTTCTCTTGTTCAACTAACCTTTTTCAAAGCAATAAAAAATCACTATTACCATTGAGTGTTGTCGTGTTAGTTAGCTAATTTGCGGTCCCACCAGACACGCGCTGTTCCTGTGGGAATCAATCTTGGCTAGTTTTGTTCTTTCCCCTCCGAGCAGTTGTCGACTGCACCAAACAATCATAGATGATGACGAGCTTGAATGGTCAGACAACTTGACCTCATGGCTTGACCGCCAGCAAGAAATTCGTAAAGTAAAACAAATCGGTTTCAAATAGGAACAAGAAAAACTCATTTGATCACGACTTAGCTCCTCCGTTTTTCATTGGCCAGGAAACTTGAAATGGGAAATAGTTGCAGAGTTTTGGATTTTGATGACTTGTGGTTTCGAACGGTTTGTTGAGGATAAGACACTCAGATGACAAAACCCCCAGAAGCAAATGTGTGTTATCTTGAATCTAACTTGACGCCATGATAATTTCCCCATTCTTTTGCTTACTCCACCTATGTACTTTTGATCTCCAGTTGTTTTGCTTATCTGTACCCGCCACTCACCTTGTCGCAGAGGTCGTCCGGTCAGAAACTTGGGTATTGGCATATGTGTCTGTGTGTGAACGTGCGCAGCTTACCTACTTACCCCTGCGCGTTCGTAGCCCGTTTGCTGAGCCCGCCTTGACTTATTTCCTCATGGGTTCCGTTTAATCGCACCGCCGATGAGAATCACGAGACTGCCATCGGAAGCGACCACCGCAACCCACAGTACCGAGCCAACATTCCGCCGTTGTTTGGTGTGCGGACGTTGACGTTGCACTGCGCCGGTCAGTGACAGACCTGCGCACTTGTTGACACTACGAAAGTGGACCATTGAGATTTGTTGTGTAAATCTGTTTACCCTTGTGTAAACAGTACAGTAGAATTTCGAACCCAATTCTTCCTTTTGATATTCGGGGTTGTCGAACCTAGGCGTCACTCAAAGTTCCGTATCGGGAACCTCAACAAGCTATGAACCACGTTGCGGAGGGTCACTGGCACAAATGAGTAGACCTTTAACTGCAAAGTTGTCCTAATTTCATACAGCCTGGGAAAATTATGTTCGGCTAAGGTTCCATTTTACGGGCTTGATCACAGTGGTAGGTGTCTTATGCTATGTAAAATTTCGAAAATCTCGTGGAGGTTCACAGGCCAGTTTTCGATTCTTTCGATCATATTTACGTAAAGCGAAATCCAGCTGGTACAATAAAGCATTCGGAATCGGAGATGGTCCTGATGTTAGTGACTTCATATAGCATTCCAATGCCTTTAAACAAAAGGGGAAAACTTGGGTAAGTTCACCAACCTGATTGTAAGAACTCTGGTAAACCTGTTCATTGTTTAGTGCTTTCCAGCATCGAATAAGCAAATGCAATATTACTTTCTTCCCGTGCAAGGATAACACGTTATCTCCGTATGAGCCTAGCCATTATTATCCATTGTCTATTCTTATGCTGGCACGAGCTTGCAGATTTCACCCCGTCCATGCGTTAATGGGCTCAACTCCACACACCCAATCACATTGCTACCTGGTTCTGTGACCTTCAAACTCGCAAAATGACCTTGGCTGCCTGACGTTTCTCAGCCCTGTAATCGGTCTTTCGTTGTTTGTGCCTTCTCTCATATTCAGTGAGTATGTACGTGTTTAGTAGCTTCGGGTTACAGTTCAGATCCGCGCTTCCTGTCTCTGGTACGTTCCTTGCTCGCGGATTCCTCCCATGTCAGTTCTCACTAGGGACAATCGAGCACTGTTACTACGTGCCAGCTATCCCACGTAGCATACTTGAAGGCGTGTTTGTCACTGTTTGCTTCGCTTGTCAAAACTGAAACAGAAATATCGTTCAGTTCGATTTAAGCGAACGTTCTCCACGAGGCTCAGACAAGAAATTACGCTGCAAGAGGACTCGTTTTCAGCGACAAGACATCGGTCAACAAACGGCATTGCAATGCAGGCTGTTGACAGATGATCAGACGATATGATGATAACAAAATAAAACCGAATCACGTGTTGCTGTCACGTGCACCCTTAATCGTAGCGAACCCCATCGATACAACTGTATGGCGTGACTCATCACTGTCTGGTGCAATGAAGTGACTATGGTAGGAAGTGCAGTCCAGTGCAGTAAAATGATTTTGATCAACTAACCATTACTGGGGTAAAGGGGGTTAGTATCATGTATCCCACAAACCGTTTGGCTGATCTAAGCCAGAAGCAAAAAACCGGTTGCATTTCTATATGAAAAAAATCGTGGAGGAGAAGAGTTGAACGCTTTAAAAAAAATAACCATAAAACCGAGAGTCTGGGTACCCAACTGCTAAAATCGTAGATTAATTCTCATTGTAATATCCATTTGCCAAAGTGACTGCTGGTCAGGAGTTCAAGGGTTGAACGGCGATCTACAACGATCAGTACACAGAACTGACCGATTACTAAAATGAATTTAAATGTACGTCAGATTCAACGGACCAAGGACTTAATGGTGCTGACCTCAACGAGTCCATTCTGTCATTTCCACGGCTGTTCACCAATACGCACGTTACACGTGGATTCGATAATCGCAACGCTATGTGAGAAGCTGAACTGCTGGATAAAATCAAAATTTTCGGGTGAGAAGTAGAGACGGCTATGTTCAGGTACGTTCTCAGAAGACCTTTGTGAACCTGCGTGGGAAGGAGCACAAAACCTAAGGATACTAGGAAGGCGCAGGTTTTTATCGTCATTGCATCTATATGCATATATAATTTCTTGCTTGAACGGAAAACCAGGATTGAATCCGCGCATCGCGATATCTCCCACGACAGTTCATCTGTAAGCCCTGTGTTTTCGTCGACCGTAGAAGTATCACTCACCTAAACACTTCCCTATGCTGACTACCATCAATGGTGAAACAAAATATTGCCCCGATACATCTCATTCAACTGAAGAATACTACGAAAGGGAGGTTCCGATGAAATTCGGCTGAGTGTCTTACCAAAACTAAATGGTTTGAAAATGGCTGCCTCATCAAATGGGAGGATGAAGATCCGTGGATTGGAGGAATCATGTAAATCCCAAAAAGTTTGAAATTGCTAGTGGGCTTTCCACAGATTTCATTCACATTACGAATAGAACTTGACATCTTTTTCACGACGTGGAATTTGGTTACCTCCGACGGGGGGGGGGTGTGCCGCATGGAATCCAGTTGGCCGCCACCTTCATCAAACAACTGGAAAGTTCGGCTGTTAATGAGCACTTTTCAGACGACAGCACAATACACACACGTTCATGAATAGTTCACTGAATGGCCTGTCAATCATTTGCCATTTACTCAACTAAAAGTCTAACTTACCTGTACGCAACCAAAATCACGTCGGAGAAAGACGCATGTTTACCACATGGTGCAATCATAAAAGATATGAAAAGACAAGAAAAGACAGGCCTGTAAGATCTTGTAAAGATGTAATACGACCACTGTACTTTTGTATGGACACTATCCAGCTGACTAAGTATTACGTGACCTTGAGCGAGGAATGTGCGTGTGTCTCAGTTGGCTACTTGCCCACATCTAACCCAGTTTAGATAGTGTTTTCCTAAGCTGATGAGTTTCTGTCTGCTTATCCTGACGATAATTTTCAATAGGAGTTGGTCTGGCACCATATGACGGACAAAAGTTCACCCGGACATTTTTCGTCCATGGTCCAGAACCCCAGAAGCACCACCAAGTTCATTTGGAAACCTGATTTTCATTTGCGAGGTCAATGAACATCCACAGGTAATGAGGTAAACTGGTTCAGTGGCATTGGATTTCATTCGCGATTTTCAATAACCAATTTTAACTCTACAGACACTCTCTTTTGCACGTTAAGTTGGTTCTGACAAACGACCCGGTATAATCCAGCTGGATATGTCGTTTATAATGGTCCTCACGCCTGATGAGCCTCACGAAGGGTGGAAAGGGTCGTGGGCTGGCGACAAGTTCTCAGAAACCGTAAGACTAACGTGTTGTGTTTATAAATAAATGAATATATACTTATCGAATATCATAATAACTGAAACATGAGACGTTCTGGTGAGGCACATCCAGCTGAAGCGGGCCAGTATAAATGGGAGATTTTGCTGCATTCAGTCGAGTCACCTGTCAAGACAAAATTCGTGTGCTAATGACGGTATTTGTCAAAATCTGTCCACTCCGAGTTTAAACAGAACATAAGACTGGCGGAAAATCGGGGACTGCACGTATCTGATGGGCTCCTAGAAAGATGAACGAAAGTGGTCGAAGACTTTTCAGCAGCCTTATGAGTAGTGTGTTCCGTTTAGGTAATTTTAATTCTACGTTGTGCACATCTCTATCACCGCAACCATAAAAACCAAGTTATATGACAACACACCTGTATTTTTATTTGTAAATAAGGCTCTGTGTATTGCCAAAAAGCCAACAAGTCTTTTGAATGCGAATCTAACGCGAGATCGTTTTGGGAAATTTTAGCCAGCAAACATTACCTTTGTTTTCTCGTAAAGCATAATAGTACCTTACCACTGCGCGTTTTCCTCTTATTTGTGTTCCACGCACGACCGTCGTTAGAAGATTGCTGGACCACATTTTACGACCAAACACGCAACGGCAGCACTAATCACCCATTGTGGGGGGTGAATCGCGTCATCCGGTCTATTTTCGTCCAGCTCATCCTGGAGTTCCACTGGATTGTACTGAACAAAACATTACGCTACGGTTGCTGAATCACCACACAGATACAGGAATATCCGTTTGCGAGATCATAAATCCCGTCCATTATGTGACACTCTTGCTTGTTCAAACACGGATGGACCATACGCGGTGGTTTGGATTTCTGAGAGAGAGAGAGAGAGAGAGATCCTCACTAACTTGTTATTTCACGTGGTCATGTTATCTTTGAGGTCAAGCGATGAATTTTACTCCATGGGTGGTCTTCAAACTTCCATAAATGTTTGTTAGTTGAAACATAATGGGGATATGCGCTGGCGACAGCGTTGCGACTGGAATGTGCCATACCCAATGAGAAAAAACGCCCATGGTCGACACTGCATTTTGACACAGAGGAAGCAATCGTTGACCGGAAACGGTTGGAATGAAGAAAGCTTTTGTGTCAAAAGCGAAACGTTGCCCAGCAATAAATCTACCGATTGTTACCAAACCTTTCCGAAAAAGCTTCTCTCACTTGATTGAAGTTTCTCCGCAGCTATCCCTGGCAGGAAATTCTGTTGTCTCCTTTACACTGATGAACTGACAGTAAGCAAATTGAGGAATATTACGCTCCTTTCAGATAGTCACTGCTCCTGTTTGATATTTTCTGGCCAATGAGCTCACCTTTCGTTTACGTAACCCACATAAAACGTGTCAAACCGAAAAACACTAGGCTCACTGAAAACGAACAACCCAGGTGGATTTTCGGGGAGCCTATTTTATCGTCTACACAGGCAAATTGTTACAGGGAGACCTCGCAGCCGTCTAAGTGGTATCAAGACGCTCGTTAAATATCCCTGAGGCAAAATAAACATCATTTATTCATTATATAGTAAGGGCAAATGCGCAATACATGATTGTGCGGCAATGAAGCATTAGTGTCAAAACTGAGGCTGCCGTCTCTGATAAACTCAGAAATAAGTTCAACCTAAGGTAACACTGACCTTCAAGATGCTTTTTAGTTTTTTAGGGGGACTGGTTGCATCAAGGTATTGATGATGATGAGTACGGTCACACTTTCTCAATCTCAGATTTGGTCAAGACTGATGTTGTATCATTATTCGTTCCTCAAAGCTAAGTTTTATTGATGATTCCCTGAAGTATGCTCTCCGGCCCAGCTGACTAAGTATTGTCTAGGTGGACAGCGGTCTTACCCTGAACCTTGTGCGTGCTAAGTACGAAGACGCTTGAAACAATACCTGGAACTAACTAGGATTCGAACTCGAGATGCATTTTCAAACTGGAGTTACTGGGTAACAAAACGGGTACAATCGATATTTATCGACTTCTGTTTTGCCTTACAGTTTTGTGAAATAATTATCAACGGTTGTTCAGTGCACCTCGTTTACAGTCAGTGGTCATCTAAGTACCATACGTAGCCCACTACTGTTCTGTAATCAAAGCAGGAACAATGGTCACCATTGAAACAGTGGCCGCTCAGGACACAACTACCACTGCCTTCAGCCGGATGCTTCCGATTAGAGGTCTGGTCGTCCTCCCGTCCAGATTTGGACAACCTGATGATAGTTCAGCCCAATCGTAACCATGAACTTCACGAATAAAGGTGTCGGCCGTAGTGTGGTGATTCCAGTCATCTGCGTCATTCGTTGCAGTAAGTAAAAGCATGCGACCGTTGGCTACTTTTAATTTCCCTCCTGTCATGCAAGATAGTTACCATTCTGTAGACCTCAGGTGTAGGCGCGGCAGTCAGCAACCTGTGAACTTTACACAGCTCAAGGCTCGCAACCGCTATTCAAGCCTCAGTATCCCATTTTCATTGCAAATTTTGATGTGCAAACCTTTGGACAGCTTGGTCAACAAGTCAGTCATCCGCAACTCTGGCGGATCACCATCTGTTCCTCAGACGAATTTGATTTTCGAAGCATTGAGCGACTTTTTGCTATCGGACGTCTCTCAGCTACTGAGCGGCCTTGGAGTCAAACTGAAAAAGATGTCATCAGCCACCAATTGCAAGTTTCAGCCTTTGACTGCCAACTGTTTTGAAATACACAGACTGATGCAGATCACACTCTGGTGCCTAGTAGGGTTTCGTTAAATTTTGCAGTTCAACCCCAGAAAGGAACGCACTACCTAGCATTGGGCCAGCCTCCCTCTAGGGAAGTGCATTGAAGCACACTATGCATAGCATTACGAGCAACTTCCTCCGAGCACTCTGACAGAAAGGCTTGTTAGAACCAGAAGGTCCAGGAAATGGAACAAGCCAGTGCGTTTTGGAATTCACGGAAGCTGTTCCAGCTAATTCACAAAACGGAATCTAAACGGTTTTCGTCAGTAAGTTAGCCAAAGATACAGAAACCCAACATATGGTAAAACGGACGTCTAGATCTATGATCGGAATGTTTTTGGCAACATTGCCTGACTCTCTGTTTCTGTGCCTGTGTGGCTTATTTAACATGCTCACTCTGAGCTGTGATCTGTGAGTTTAGTTCTCTCATCACCTGTCTCACACCTACTTACCCTATATTGCAACACATCAGCTAGGTAGATCTGACGTGTCATAGAGGACTTTAGTCTCGTAAGGGGTGCATTCATCATTTGACCAATTTCTTGATCAGCTCCGGGCCTACCACCAGCCAACAACAGAAGTCTTCCTTGACTTTGAAGGGTCCTCCATTCAGGTGGATAGACTGGCCTTTAAATATATTCCTGGCCAGACAGGGATATCTCTCCTTTGGTTGCATGATGGTGCACAATGAACTATTCGAAAGGTTCCTCTCAAATAGTGGGAATCTATACTAATTCAAATGAAGTCAACACAAATAGCAAATGACAACCATACTGTGGAACTATGAGAAGGCATTTTTAACTTAAAGTCGTGGAAACTTGCCAGAATGCCTTTTTTCATTTTTTTCACCACCTCTAAATCTTTTTATGTAAGGAGTTCGAAGAGATCCGACCTGAAAAACTCAGGCATAAGTTCTACTTGCAGCTTTATATGATATCTTCTGGCTTCTATCCAGTGGACGAGAAAACATTTCGTGAATTATCTTGAAGTGAAAAATATGCTCAAACTCGATTAATACTCGGACTGACGGAAACTTTGAACCAGTAGCGATAAGAAAGCCCAGGTGAAAGATTTCCCAACCTGACACAAGATGCACCTAAATACCTGTGCTGCTTAAATAAACCATGTTTGCGCGTGAATTTCTTTGCAAAATAAACAATATACATGTATTTGAAAACAGTTTAATCTCGGAGCAGTTTGTAGAAAAGTATTTGTCACACATGAGGGACGATAAAAATATTAACTATTAATTGCTTAACAACTTTTTGCAAATTGCAAGTTAGTCTATTAGCAGTTTACGCACTCAGAGGAAGGATAATTCAGCTGGATGTGTGACACTTTCAGCTGAGAAGTTGTCACTCGAGAAACCAATCAATACGTGACCACGTGATGTGGTTTGCGTTAATGACGGCTTAGTGGCAGTGTACAATACTTTTTGTCTTTTCAGTGCAGACTGGCTTTAGTGACAAGATGAAATCCCTGTTGAATGTCACAAGATCTCAAAATGCCATGAACGAGTTCTGTTTGAAACCACTGTCAAAACGGACGACCATGACTTTTGTCAACCGGTGTGGTAGAGATTCATTAAAGCTCATTATTTTCATCTGTTCTTCGTCTAGGAAACAACACAATGAGCAACATTGGGCACTTAGTTGAGTATCTATGGGGTCCAAGGTGAATCCATAGTCCAATAAAGTTATGCATTTGGAAGGTCTTTGGAAATCAGTGGTAACAGTGTGCTCGATCAACACATTCGCCTTAAGTTTGGTGGGTGCGTCATTAGACTGGAACTGTCTACGGTGGCTGGGCAACGAGGACACTCCTGAAGGTTACTCTTCCGTTTTTTGGTCGGTAAGTCCAGCCATCTCTGGGTTAAAAAAGCTGATATAACTGTAGAGAATCGAACGAAATCTCAAGTTGACGCAAATAAGCGATATTAAGTAACCTCGTTTAAGCGCTTCAAAGGAATTGTAAAAACCGATGGCCACTAGTAGAAATGATGTGGTCGTAGTTGAAGACATGCGTGACTGAGAGCAAGACCATCCTCTGGCGCCAAATCGCATGTTTATTAGCACCCAATTTGGCAACGCTCAGTTCGAATTACGGTCAGGTGCATCGAACATTGATGCGTGCACCCGTTAGCTGATTTTGTCCATTTGGCAGATGATTGCATTCCAAATGACAAAGATTCATTGGGACGAACGATGCTAGCATCCTGTCCATTCTTTGACTGGTACAGGCTGTGCGCGGGGCCTACACACGGTGGGGCAGTCGTGGGATGTCTGACTGCGATGGAAGCAGAGTATGGCGTGGTTGTAGTGGAGCAGTTCTAGAGAAGGTTCGCTGGATTTCGCATCCTGTTTACAGAGGGTCTCGAAATATCAGCATCAGTTATTCTCAGCTTTGATTGGTCCTTAATTATTTAGGTACTCAGTCAAGTAGCTGTTCATTCGTATCACACGGCTACTCCTCACAGGTTTATGATAAAGTTTGCAAGCGGACTGGATAGAGATTGTTCAGAAACCTTTATCCAGTCTTATAGGAATCTCATTACACGTCACAAAGTTACATCAGTAGTTGCCCTGCTCAACTGTAGGAACCAACTTGTACGTACATTGCCATAAAGGAGACTGGTTTCCTTCGAAGACAGTCAGGTATTCTCGCTATCCCGTTCACTCCACTGAAATCATGAAGCATTTCAGTTCGCCTCATATAGGTAACCGATTTTTGTTGAATATTTGAAGGAGGAACAATCGCAAAAAGGAATTTTTCTGCCCAAAGTTTTGACCATTACACATGGTCTTCTTCAGGAGCCAAATAACTGAGCAAACCTGAGTGTATCAACTAGGTTAAACGACGGTGCGATTTAACGCAGCGAACAGGACATGTTCCGAAAAGACTCTGGCCGAGGTTTTCAAGGTTTGCCTCAGTCTGACTTTGTAGATAAGCCCAGGTGAAACTGGAGATGGGTGTTATCGTTCATTGTGTTTTATCCTGCCGTGAGAAAAGCACCACAGCTTTGTGACTAAATTAGAACATTAGAAGGGATGGTTTTGTGAGTTCCCATGAATGCAGTTGGACGAACGTAAAAGATCTCTTGAGGGCGGCTTTCACGAAATAAGGAATCAGCGAGACCAGTTTACTACCTATTTGCACTTTACTGTGACAGGAGTTCAAGGCAGCACCTCGATCGTGATCTTTTTTGAAGTTGCATCATACGGTAGGATCTCTTCAAGGTAAGAGTGCAAGGTAAGAGAGTTCAACTCCATCAAACTAGGATAGCGCCGCTTTGATTCTACGGATGTTCGACATTCAAACATCGACAGGCTTCGCCAAATGTCAGCATACCCCGTCGACAGATGACGCAGTCGAAAAGGCGTGAAAAACCCGATGAAAATAGAACATTCCTCAGACGAAAATGCAAGGAGTATTCAGCCAGTCGATCAATACGGTGAAAGCACCTTGTTTTTCTACTTGTAATGGTGGTTTTTGATCGACGCTATTCGTATGGAATGTTTCGTCTTTTCAACATCTGACTATATTTGGAAAGCTCTTGTTTAATACTTCAGAGTGTGATCGGGCCTGACATACACAATAAAGCATCTTCCGTTTGGTGTGAGAAGGCTACTCTCTTCCAGCCAACTATCGGTCAAAGCACAAGGTTTCCTGACAGTTGTTATGAGTTAGAAAGCTCGAACGGTCCTGAGTAACTTTGTTGCTGCTCAAACAGTTGATGTTCCGTCAGGAACATCAAATTGACCTGATGTTTTCGATCTGATCCCCGCTTTTAACTCACTATTCAGCTTATACGGGGATACGTTGATGGGTAGCGTAGGCGGAAACCGGCTGCTTACAAGCTTACAAAAGGACTGAACACCATATCTTGAATACTTTTCAGACACTCGCCCCAGTCGTATTTTCACAGTCCTTGATAACAATGAACTAGAATGCTAGTACTGTATGACAGCTGAGTATCAGCAAGCAGCCCAATACCGGTTTCCCCTGTTCGAATTTATCAGATAGGTGAACAGCAATGTGATTACAAGTTCGCTTCTGATAATAGGAACTGATATCATTCCAGTTGTGGACTATCTGCGCGCATTCCAAACGGTAGTCGTGCATTACTCATAGCAAACAAGCATAACTTTACTGAATACCTCCGTAATGGAATCCCGGCGTGGCCTATTTGCTTGCGAGCCAAGTTCAGATTTCTGCGGCACGGGAAACTTTGCTCAGGTTGGTGTAAAACTTCCTGTTTAGATCGGCCAGTATGTTACTCACCATCAAACGACACCGATGTACCCGGCAGTGGAGGCAGAGTCAGTTAACGACCGACATCTTTTGAGAGAGTACATTCCACTGCATCAATTGCGACATAAGTGGACGCTTCTCAGAAGAAATTCACAATAGGGCAACTTAGTATTGAAAATCGGAGAGAAACACACGCTTGTACCTAGTCGACAAGGATTGTAGCAATCACTGTACCTAAATCGGATGGGTGCGTCAGGACGGTAGGGCTCACGGCCTCTGCTGGTTCACTAACCAGAGATATGCGTACTAGAAGGAGGTAGGTGAACCTTGGGCGCTCAGTCACCGCAGGAGACTTGAAAGACTGAGAGAGGTGACTGTGATTAGACTCAGCTTTACCATTTTTGCTTGTCACTGTTGCTGGTGTCCGTTGCTGAGTGGGAGTAGCTTTAGTAAAGCCCAGCTGGCTTTGGTGACGTGGTGTGCCTCATTTCTCTCACTCAAACCCGCCCATTGCTTGAATCCACTGTCTTCTGCGTTTTCCTCAAGGATTCAACACTTACCCGCAATCTCTCATTAACTTTTGATCCCTGACACGTCGAACCAATTTTGATGAACGTTTTACGCGCGCTTCTTGATCGTTTGCGTTTCCACGTGCTGTGTGCGTACGTTTGTTACGATTTGAGATCAATTTGCTGTCCTCTTCCGGCCTTCTCTGAACTTGCACCAATTTTGACAGAAAACCCCATAATTTGATGTTTTTATCCCTTTCCTATACGTATTTTTATACACGCGGTACCGCCATTTTGATAAGTTTCAAGACCTCGCGACTCTCGTCTTGTGATTTTGTGCGTCACTCAGTTGGGGTCCCGAGAATACGTCAAGTATCCTATACGCGTTTTCATCCGAACCTGGTGATAATAGTCTTCGGTTTTTCTCTGTGATGAACACACAACCATTACAGCCAGTAATAAGAAAATCCTATTTTTCGCAGGTCATCATTTCAGCCTCTCTCCAGTTCTGTTTTGTTTTTGCCTGCCCACTGCCACGTAAATTCTGTTAAATACCCCTTACTTTCGTCCAAGTGAAGTTTACAGTACTGAGGACCACTGAGTTTACGGGCAGGGTGATAAGAAATAATTGAAAGAACTCTGGAACAGTTGGCTAATGAAAATTCGATCGAATTCTTTCAAGCTTGTGGCGGTAACATTTCGCTAGGTGCACACGCTTTTGACAGAACCTGGTCTCTTCTGAAGATTGCCAGTTGAAGAGCAATGCACTCGTTTATCTCATGCGAATTTCGGATGATTTTTATAATCTGCTTTTTGAATGTTTTACTAGGTTGCACCATGGTTCGGAGGAGATATCCTACTCACTTCTGTGAGTCCGACATTCGATACTTCCTCTCAAGGTTAGCCAATCAGAGGACAGGTCGAACAACAGGTCAACAGGAATACTCTACCAAAGGACCAATGATCGGTCAAGGTCAAACTGATTGAGCACTCCCAACAGGCACGCACTGCCAACCTTAGCACGCTTTCACTCACAACGCACTGATGAAATCACGTCGACTTGTGATGAAATGTTTGCAAACAAACTGCCCAGCAGTAATAAATTTGGATGTATCTCTGACGTGCGAGTTGGAAACATTCTATTAGCATATATATATATATATAGCAGACAAACAAAACTCTATTGAACACCTCTGCAATGGAATATCGACGCGGCTCGTATGCTGCCAGTCACAGGGGACCCCTCAGATCATTCAGTTCCGTTGATGAACTGAAGATTTAAACAGAGAAACTCTGAATTTATTTTTCCAAGATGAGGATGACTGAGACGTGATCGCACAATCGGTTTGCTTGTTATTGTAGCGAACCAGGTGTGAACACTGAGACTGAACAAAAACCGCCTTCTGTCGACATACAAATTTGCGAAATGCGCACACGGATGTTACTTGTTCGGAAAAAAATACCTACTGCGCACCTGTGTTCCGGTCGTGTCAATTAGCATCCGTGGACTCAGCGTAATGTTGATATTCAGGAAACACCTGTGGGGTGTGAAGTCCCTGTCTCTTTTTTTGAATCTTTTCCGTACTACGAAAGTCGACAGCGTGTGTGTGTGTGTGTGAGCTTCCCGGAGTCGTGTTGGAATTGACGGGCTTAAATCTGAGGATCAACATACCAATTCCTTTTTCTTACTATTTTATGAATAAGCTCAGGTAAGTTTAATCTTTTCGTATATCAAAATTCTCCCTCCTGAACCAGTAAGGTCAATGCAAAACCAAGTGTTCGTTTTTCAAACGGTTGCATCTTAACTTGTGTCCGTTGTGCTGACAGCTGGGTTGACAGAACACGTCTTGTCTATCAGGAAGTATCATACGATTTTCAGGTTAAAAAACCGAACGGATAAATGAACCGTTAGATAGTTTACGACGAACAGTTCGGTGCATCTTCCTAGGTACTTGATATTAGGACTATGGGGTGTTTTTGAGTGTTCAGTCGCCTACACAGGACGATGAAACACATCCTTGCGAATTCGTTGTATTCCGGTTATAAGTGCGTTTTAGACCGTATGATTGCAGTTGACGAACAAATAATCTAGCTTGCTGAATCAAATAAAGTCAGAAAGTGGAGGCAGAATTTGAGACCATCAGGGCATACAAGACAATTTTTAAAATTTTGTTGAACTTAGGGTCACAAAGTGCATAGGTTTTTTGTGATATGCAGCACGTATTTCCAATTGCCTGCCTGGATTTCACGCCTAGGTCGCCCTCTAATCCCTACGACCGATTTCCTACACACAGTCGGTTTGAATACGTTCGTTGATGGATCCTGTTGATGGTGTTATCAACTTTATTGCCAACTTTAGGCGTACACTAAATTATGATTTAAAAAAAACTACAAGAATTAGCCCACCATTTTGTGCACCGCAGGGGATAAGACGATTACGAAGAAGGTTCTCAAAATGCTGAGTTATTTCTGGTTCACACGTTGTGTTTTCACACCAATGCCTTTTAGAACCTGGACGAGATAAACACAGTTCAACATCATATGTGGGACAGGCACCGGCAGATTTCTTTACCGGTTGGAGCAAGAACATGCACCGTGCACCCTGTTTAACTACAGTCATCTTTTCTTTCAACTTCACACCACAAAATGACGCAATTTGGCAAACTTTACTCAGAAGTTGCTTACAAGTTTTTCTACACTAGTGTCCCAATATAATCTTACCTTTGTGACTGTAATGATGGGTAAACTGATTAGGCATCTAATGATATTTGCCTAGCGGTTTCAGATGGGCACCAGGGGACTCTAGTTTGACTTTTCCCTTGAAAGATGCACAACGCTTGTGTGAAGAAAGGACCACTACTTCATTCAGATTAGATTGTGCGGTTTTGGATTGTGGAATAGAAAACCCGTGTGGTCCGCATCATTGAACTCAACTAATCAAGTTGAATTTTGCTTCCAGTTTTTTTCCGTTCCTTGGATCGAATGGAAGGCAGCATTTACAAAACCAACTGTTTGTGTGACCGTTTTGAACAGTTCCTTGTAAACTACATAAAAAAACCGGTCGTGGGCTGTCGAACAATTTTCAGCAACCTTATGAGTAGTGTACTACGAATATACGTAAAAAGATGTTAGGGGGAAAGTACGAAGTAAGTTACTTAGTTTCTTTATCCGTTCACACTGCTATTCTACCTACCGAGTCAACGTTTCCATGTGAAATCAAGGAAAGCGATGATTGTTAGTGGTTCTGCTGCTGCTGCCGCTGCTGCTGCTGCATTTGTCAAGCACTGATCGATGCACTCCCAGCCTGATCAGTGATCTTGAATGTGGCTCTCATGTGTTGGGGGATGGCGCCGCAGTACAGGGAAGCTAGCGATCATCTCTCTCATGAAAGGTGTGAACCTTATCACTCTATCGCTGCAATGACCAAAATTCGCTTGTCCTTGAAAATGAGTTCAAACAACTCTGTCAAAGTAGAATAGAGGGCCTCATCACTGGCTCTGAATGACGCTTGTGGAAACCCATCTGACCCAGAAGTCAGGTAGCGTTGCAAGACAGAAAGGCATATTAATAGGCGACATATAATGGTAATCAGTAGTACCACGGAAATTTCTAACAGACATAATTGAATTTGGTCAGTGTACAGTCTTGAATGAGGGCTGAAAATTTAGCGTAAAACTGAGAGTTGATATTCATTTGGTAATACTAAAATTCGTTCACGGTTGAACTGAAGGGCTTCTCAAAAAAACATTACGGCTTATGGATTACACAGATATTTAAATTCACCCACAATCCTGTGTTACGCTTCGGAACCCCGCCGGATTATTTATCTAGATTGAATAAATCGCTGTACCACATCAGGGCGAAGTATTTTTTTTGTATAATCATCAAGCAGCCGCTGCCACCCCAGTTTTTTTCGAAGGGGAACTCATAAACGAGCGATTCAGCTGGAATTCAGCTGAGTTTCCTATTGAAAACCAAAGTGATGCTCGCCTACCCGTGTACTTGGCGAATTTCGTACAAAATGGGTTCAAGTAGAACATAAGGTTGACGGAAACTCCGGGACTGAGCCTACCTGATGAGCCCGAATTGGAAGGGCGAAACCGGTCGTGGGCTGTCGAACAATTTTCAGCAACCTTATGAGTAGTGTACTACGAATATACGTAAAAAGATGTTAGGGGGAAAGTACGAAGTAAGTTACTTAGTTTCTTTATCCGTTCACACTGCTATTCTACCTACCGAGTCAACGTTTCCATGTGAAATCAAGGAAAGCGATGATTGTTAGTGGTTCTGCTGCTGCTGCCGCTGCTGCTGCTGCATTTGTCAAGCACTGATCGATGCACTCCCAGCCTGATCAGTGATCTTGAATGTGGCTCTCATGTGTTGGGGGATGGCGCCGCAGTACAGGGAAGCTAGCGATCATCTCTCTCATGAAAGGTGTGAACCTTATCACTCTATCGCTGCAATGACCAAAATTCGCTTGTCCTTGAAAATGAGTTCAAACAACTCTGTCAAAGTAGAATAGAGGGCCTCATCACTGGCTCTGAATGACGCTTGTGGAAACCCATCTGACCCAGAAGTCAGGTAGCGTTGCAAGACAGAAAGGCATATTAATAGGCGACATATAATGGTAATCAGTAGTACCACGGAAATTTCTAACAGACATAATTGAATTTGGTCAGTGTACAGTCTTGAATGAGGGCTGAAAATTTAGCGTAAAACTGAGAGTTGATATTCATTTGGTAATACTAAAATTCGTTCACGGTTGAACTGAAGGGCTTCTCAAAAAAACATTACGGCTTATGGATTACACAGATATTTAAATTCACCCACAATCCTGTGTTACGCTTCGGAACCCCGCCGGATTATTTATCTAGATTGAATAAATCGCTGTACCACATCAGGGCGAAGTATTTTTTTTGTATAATCATCAAGCAGCCGCTGCCACCCCAGTTTTTTTCGAAGGGGAACTCATAAACGAGCGATTCAGCTGGAATTCAGCTGAGTTTCCTATTGAAAACCAAAGTGATGCTCGCCTACCCGTGTACTTGGCGAATTTCGTACAAAATGGGTTCAAGTAGAACATTGGGTTGACGTAAACTCTAGGACCGCGCACACTAGATGAGCCCCAAAAAGAATGAA
This sequence comes from Clonorchis sinensis, assembly GCA_003604175.2. Classification (NCBI taxonomy): domain Eukaryota; kingdom Metazoa; phylum Platyhelminthes; class Trematoda; order Opisthorchiida; family Opisthorchiidae; genus Clonorchis; species Clonorchis sinensis. Next base: position 21,436,085 of record CM030375.1, read on the forward strand.
ACCTTTCTTGAGGCGTCGAAAAGTTTTCAACAAAAACTTGTGGACAGTTTGCTTCCAAAAAGCCTATGGGTTTATTTTTTTTATTTAGACTTGTATATAAAACTAGAAATTCTAGAAAGTCTTCTGGCTTGTCAGGTATGTGTCTGGTAAAGTCTTCAATAACGTATACAATATGGTTACTCAAGTGGAATGATTTATGAGAATCAATCTGTTTAGTTTGCAGTCAATCGGGTTATGTTGCCGACGTTCTGACCGGATGAAAGGGCCATGCAAAACGGCTTCACACACCGTTGTGCACGGTGGAATTACACACTTTAGAAAGCCTGTTTGTCAACTCTGCCGAGGACGATCGATTCGACACCAGCTATCTACGTCCAGATCACTGAGCAGAAATCCCTTAGCTTTTGAGGGTCTATCCAACCATAGGATAACTATCGAAGAGTCGAATGGATAAAACAGCCAAATGTGGCAATTCGTCCGGTTGCTAGGAGAGCTGTTCTGATGTTCGACTCGAAAAGGTATTTTTTAAAGTGTGGTCCCACTAGCAACACCTATAGATGCTTGCTGTTTTTTTCCACCTTCGTTCACAAATGTCTTGTTCAGTCCAAAAATAAGTATGCCTTTACATAAACCCCTGGACATTTGAGAATACCTTCCACTCGTCCCTCACCCTCCGGTCAATGATCACCGGGAAATACCAACCGGACAGTTTTTATTCCATTTTCCAGCATTTGGGTTGAACCACGTGGAAAACTGGGCGGTTTCGCCTATGTTTAGCATGAGTTATGACACCATAGTTCCGTTTTTTTTCACCGGACCGCAGGCAAAATCAGTTTACCGCGTTTTTGATTGGAGCAACCGGTAGCATCGCTTCTGCCCCGTTATCGCGGCACTGCGCCATCCAGGTTACTTTCGGTAAATGTCAGCATTTAATGCCTTGACTATATAGCTTCCCATGTACGTGCGAAAGGTTAATCGTATGTGATAGCCTGCCATTTTATACTCGCATGTTTGTTTTTTTCAGCCGCATTTTTGCCCGGCTAATACTTGTTCACAAACAATCTGAGAAACTATAATTGTTATTCATAAAGAAAAGGTCCGGGGACTTTCTCCCTCCCCGTAATCCTGTAATATTTTCATCAGTAGCGGTATCATCGTCCTGATCATTATCATCACACTATCAGAATTAACAGCAGCGCGGTTATCAAGATCTCGTCACTTCTAGGCGACATTTTGAAGTTCATTTTAAGTTTCATTCAGTTCACATGTTCATCTGAATGTTACACTGCAACCTTTTCGAATATTTTCACATATGCAACCCACATCTTCCTTCTCGGTGGTAAATTACAGCAAGCAATAAACACGACCAGTACACACACACACACTGAAAAGTGTCCTGGCAGTAAAATATCTTTACGTGTGATCAGTCTGTAATTAAGACCACTTTCGTGTTAACGTGAGAAGATTTGCTATTTTTTTAAACTCAGACTTCGTCTTGTAAGTGAAATCAGTCTATGCCGAAAAAACCGGGAAGCATTGTAGAACTGTTTGATACTTATTGGAAGTAATCAGTAGTGCGCATTTCATGAAACTTGCGACCTTCCGATCAGGGTTAGAACACTCCACCACTTCACTGTCCAACCACGAGCAGCTGAGTAGCTTCGTGATTAACTCACACTTAGACAGGACATCCATTCTTCAATCACGGAAACCACATCACGTGATCTCGTTCCTCGAGTGACGACTGCTCAGATGGAAGTTTCACTCGTCTCATGAAAATATCCTCCACCTGGGCTGCTCAACACCGTTTCCTAAGATATGACTCATTGCATATCGCTCCAGAAAGGATACATAGGGGTTTCAAACAGGTATGGCCAGTTAGCCGGCCACAATGGGATGAGTAACCCAACTGCACGTGACTGGTATGAAGCGAAACTCTTGGAAAAACACGATTTGTTTTTTTTTGTAAGCGGGTGTGCGTGAAGACCGAAGCAGGATTACGGACCTACATCACATTTCAAGCCTACAGAATGCAGGCCAGCCGCGCAAAATGAAAATTATTTAGAGGTTCTTCGAGGTGCTTAAGCTGATTTCGTTTTGATTTCAGCTTGTAAGTAAAACACAGCTATCTACAGGTATACAGCGAAAACAACTGGCAATGGACGACCTCATGGTGACATTCTCGTTCGAACGAAATAAGCTGTCAGACGTCACCGGTAGTTCGAGTGGATGGAACATACACAGCGTAGTTTACAGTGACATAAACTGCGTGTGCCTGCACAATACCTGCATTACCACACAAATGGAGTTTTTTTCACTGGACGTACAACAGAAATGAAGGACAAATAATTTGCGAACCGAAGGATGAAGTGAAAAACCACATTTGAACTCAGTGGAGAACAGTTGAACTAAGCGCGTCTGAAGTCGGGAACGGCTAAAAGCCATATTTTTACACTAGGGCTGGAGTCCATACGCAGCCGATAGAAGCAAGCATTGAGAAATAGCCGTGCTCGCCAATTTGAGGTTGATACAGACTGGTCCTAGAAGAGTCATTTGGTGAACATGAGTAGTTTACCCAAGAGTTGATCAAACTATCCAATATGAGTTGGATGACCAAGCTACGGCGCCCGACAGTTCCGAGATTTGGTGAGATAAAATTCATGGGATGAAGGTGACTTGAGGTACTCATGGTTCTCTTGTGCTCTCCAGTGGTTAAAGGAGGAACGCCGTTCGTCGGGAAGTCATTTATTAGCAAACACCAACTAACTAGTTACAAGCTATTGGACACGAAACTAAACATCTCGTATCGTTTTTAAAAACTGAACCTAATCACGCGTCTTCTTGAACTTTCATGGATATACATTGACTATTACACAACTGCAAACGAACACTGCAAAGAAGTTTCACAAGTCCCTTAATAAACCTCACCTTCCATCAGACGCGTGGCGGAGCTTCAACACGGCCACAGGCTACTCGCATGCCTCATCAGTAGTATGCGGTACAAGAAAGGTGATCGGCCAGAACATGCCGGAAATTTCGATTCCTTCAAACGGTAAAATGTGTGGAACGAATATCGAATGGTTGTTTTTTGCAGTAGGTTGGACATTGCTCAGGATATCACGCTTATTCTCCGAAAAATGGCTCCAAAAGGGTGCTTCCCAGATTAAGCAGTTTTCATACACTCCGATTCAAGTTTTACGATATTTGCAATCGAACTACTCGTCTATGCAAGAATTCACTTTGTGATTTGAAGACATTCTGAGACATAAACACAAGCTAAGATATCCGGAAAGATACGTGGCCCGCCGGGACAGACAGGCTTGGGCAAAGTTTTATGTGATTTGCGCTCACAAGGTAAACTGTTGTAAAGGGTAACAGACTAGAAAGTTCTGCGCAATTTGATGTGGCATTTACACGACTGCCGGTGGATTGGCTGTCTTAACGGCGGTGATAAATTATACGCAATGCAACGGTGAATGCGTAGTCCTCATTACAACATTTTAATGCTGATAACTGGATCAATGTCTTCCAGTGCGCCAGATGAAAATCGGTGCCAGTTTGTGGGCACTAAATTAATCGGGGATGAAATCTAGAAGATCCGTCTCTGTGCGTGGAGATTTTAGGAATAAGAAACCTCATCCAGGCATCAGTGTCGAACTGTCGATGAAAATGACCATAAGAGTTCGATCACCCAACTAACTAATCAACCAACTAATTAACTAACTAACCAAATAAATAAATAAATAACTATTACAAGACAACAATACCTGTCCTCATAGAGTTAACATTCCGAGCGATTTTCTGATTGGCCCGGACAAACGTGGAAATGCACAGAATTGGCTGGGGTTAAGGTTATAGTCCTGGATTGTTTCATCCTGACACTGAGGATAAGTCCTGTCGGAAATGAAAATATGTCTGCCGTTGGTCGTTGGGATTCATGAAGCTGAGTTCAGTATGAATGACCGTGGTTTCAGGGCAGCACCTGTGACAACAAACTGAAATATTTTCCAACTTGCCCAACCGAACTACTCTTTTCCGGTGGTAATCATGCCTACCGTTTGTACTGCGTACTTTTAGTGGTCCATGGGTTACACCGCAGTCTCCGCTTGCATTTCACAGACACCATCTGTTATTGATTCTGGTAACGCGCAGTAGTTTCAGTGTTTTTGCGGTACAATCGGTTGTCCGTAAAGTCGGGATGTGAAGCTCAGATCGGACTGCGAAAACAGCTTTGCGGTATGCCATCTGAATAGGTGTGCACCGGGTTCTGGTGCCTCCACAATGATCAGCGACGTTCTGAAGGAAGGAGACGGGGAAGTCCTTCTTTCTTAACACTTATTTGGTTCTCTTTACTCAACCATATCACGAAGAATTATCAAAGCAAATCCTTTTGGACTTACTGGCCAGCAGATGTACAAGGACCCTCTCTATGTTCATTCAGTGGAACGGCTGGCTCCCAAGCCGAGTAAGCTAACCTGAGTTACATAATTATCTGAAAGTATGTTTCTAGAACAACCTCTACAAAACAATCCAACAAACTGACGGTGTGCCGATCGCATTGAGTGTTATAACTAACTAACTAACTAACTAACTAACTAACTAACTAACTAACTAACTAACTAACTAACTAACTAACTAACTAACTAACTAACTAACTAACTAACTAACTAACTAACTAACTAACTAACTAACTAACTAACTAACTAACTAACTAACTAACTAACTAACTAACTAACTAACTAACTAACTAACCAGCTATCTAACTAATAAGAGTTTGATGAAATCAACTCATTTCCAGCGAACTTGCGTTGAATGACCCAAAATACCTGTCGTCGGCTACCGGGAATGCCGTGAGCATCAACAACTCTTCTCAATGTGTTCAAAATAATTCTAAAGAGGTAGGTTTTATTCTAGGGCGAGTAACTGAACAATATTCCTCTTCGTGTGGTGCATAGTTGGAGATGAACAGAGTGTGAGCAGCGTTCAGTGCCTGAGGTCGATAGACTTGTGCACGTTTTAAGCACAGCAGAGTTTCTCTGTAAGTGAATCCCAGAAGCACCTTAGGGCTGTTTCATCCTTATTGGGAAACACCAGCAGTGCGTATCTCACGCAACCCTACAGAGTTTCGATTCCCAGACCCCCCGTCAAGTATTCGGTTACGAGGGGATAATTGTCAGCGTCAAAAAGCAGCATTCCTCGGGGCCTAAGTGAAGGTCGTGGCCTCCAAGTTCCCTGGGGCTTGTGGGATGCGCACTGTGGGTGATACCATATATGGATGAAATTGCTTATGCGATTTTCAGTATAGACTGACTTTCCACACAGCCTGAAGCCTTCACTGAACTGGTCATTGGTTCGTTCGCTGCAACTGAGCAATTTGGCACAACCACCAAGCCATCGCTACACACCACCACGCTCCCTAACAACGCACTGATGATGTCGCCTCGACTGGTAAGGAAACGTTTGCAATCAAATTGCCCAGCTCAGTAAACAAGCCAATGAACATCTACGCTACCTGAGCTATCAACATTTTCCTCCGTAGACAAGGTTTCGAACTGTCCTCATCTTATCAGCGTCCGAATGTGTGTATCTTCTAAACCGATTTCATTGCCCTAATGATTTCTTCCTGCAACATAGGCACTCTGAAAGCTTAACCGATCGTGGTTCTTGCACCGGAATTCGTGGGAGTTCTAAACGATAGTTGAGCTAGCAGTGTTCACCTTCTTGATGATGGCTTATATCCCACAAGGTATGACTGGTATGCAATAAGATGACAATTTGTGGAAGATGCGTTCCTCAATGGCGACCTACCTCCCATTAGCTCAAATCAAATTCGGAGCCTGGAAGTCTTCCTTGTATCCATTGGTTTCTTTAGGGCTACTCGGCAAAGTTTTGGTCACCGGTGGTTAAATTGCATGCTCTGTTAGAATGAACGCGATAAGACGGTGAGGACGGAAATCTGTTTGTTAAGGGCACAATGAAAACGTGTGGAGTGAATTGCTGTGAAATTCAAGTACACTTACGCGATGTGGAGTAGCGTTCGCAATAGGCGGGATTGTAAAACACTCAACCCAGCAGGAAATGTAAAACAATAGATAATTCTGAGCAGAAGAAACTTCGGGTAAATTGCCTCTGTCCATAGAAAGTTTAGACTCCATATACATACATATATATATATATATTGTTATATGCGTACGCTGTCGTACTCAAGCTTTCTTAAGTGTTGATCGCGAAGGCTTAATCCATAAAAACACGTACCCCTATTTGGCAAGAAAATCCAAAAAAATATCTTCATTTGAGCTCTACTCTTATGTAAGACAAGTCGATCTTTATCGATTGGTCATGGAGCATTGTATGTGTGCTCAGAATCACCAGCAACGTGGATTTTCCAAACAGTTTTGAGCTCACAACCTCCCAGCAGTAAATTGTTTGGTTACGAGCGGTCTCGAAGTCACAACCTTTTTGGGAGCAGATTTAAACAACAAACTGTTTGACCTTGAGCGGCGGATCCATAGTGTGACAGGATATAACGTCACTCACCCTGCAATCAGGGAAACCACATCACGTGTTCACTTATTGTCTGTGTACTTGAGTGGCGACTTCTCAAGTGGATCTGCACGTGAGTTATGAAATACTCTGTGCTCTGTCCAACCTAGTTCTTGAGAGTATACCCCAATTGGAGTTGTTCAACTGTTTTTACGCTTTGTGTAATTCCTTTCAAACATTCCCTTGCTTGTATGCGCCCGATGCCAAACAGCATACCCGAGATGTTCATCAGGCTTAGTGACGCTTATGTGGGATGCCCAGAATATGGAGAATAGCAATCTGAGCGAATGTTCTTGCAAGACCTTTACGTACATGATTCATCGTGCTCCCGATCCCAGTTTTAACATCTTGTGTTCTATTATGGAGAGACAATGAGTGCTCTAATGTCTACTAGTATCAAATACGCTCAATGACGTTGTCTAGAGATAGTCTAGGTAGTTACAGCCCGGAATTATTGACTGGCATCAGTCTTGATGATACTGGCTCCAAATTTCAAAGCCCTTGTCAGCTACCACCTTGCATATTTGATAAAGTACCAATCCATCAATATACATTTCCAGGTAGAGTTTTCGAAACCTTGTGTTTTCAAAACAAAGCAACTTTCATCTTGATTTTGGACAAGGTCATAGAATTAACTTGGTAGTCAACTCCCACTTTCTTAGTTCTTAACCATTTGGAACGTTTTGAGTAGTTCTTTTTTTAGTGCCGTAGTGTGTCCTTGCAGCATCAGGGCAATCCGCCACCCCGGAGAGTCACCGGTTTGATCAAAGTAAACGGAACCGCCTCATTTTCTCTATGCCGCCCATGTTGCCTTTTGGCTTGTTTACTCACGTGTGGGCTACGTCAAATTACTGCTGTCGTTCTGTTTGTCCAGCTGTCCACAAATGGTTGACGGCGGGAACGGCGACTTTGTCGCCTCTCCCGGCACGATTTTAACGACATGAAAGCCTACTCTACTTATAATGGGAATCTAAGCCATCTCGAGGAGAACTAGTTGACGAAATGAGTGGCCAGCTTTGGGTGGCGTACTTTAAATATTTCATGACACGCACTTCTCAGGTAGGCAATTTTCGGTGAGTCACTGTTTCATACCTCTACTGATTAAAACCGCGCCGTAAGCTAAATGGAATGCTACCGAAACCGCTGAGGATTCAAACAAAACTAGTTATCAGAGTGAACTCTCATCACGACAATTATCGAAGCCAAATTTGACTAGTTTTGCGTTTCAATGAAAACTGCTCAAACCCAGAAGTGAATAGTTTTGAATTCAAGGAAAGAAAAAACTGGATTGATGAAGTTGGGAGCTATAGATCCGACTGAATCATCCTTCGAAGACTTTTGATTGGATAATCGACATTGGAATCAAGATAAGTTTGAGTACTTTTTAAGAATATGAGACTGCTTTCCAACCAACGTAAAGAGGACGAAGAGGGTGTTGAGTACTTGAATGACTTTTCTCATCGGAAGCTAGGGTTTTAATTGGCTTTTTTCCTCAGTTCACACTTTAAGTGGTGCTCCTGAGTGCGTACTATGGAAATTCTGTCATTTATAGCGACTCCAGTGGATTGGACCCAGGAACAAGATATCCAGTTTGGGAGGAGGCATGGCCTTACGTGCACCTACTACTAATAATAGTAATATACCTCAGCAAAGCCGTGAGCTAGAGTGTCAAGGAATGAAAAGACCAATCGGTGAGGAATTGTTTACCAAGTAAGGATAATTTGGACCGATCTACGATACTTGCTTCTGAGCGCATCACAGTGCGAGTGAGATAAAGTATGTTGATACATAGGTGACTATGACACCTCGTAGCATTTTAGTCATCGCGGCAACTGTATCATTTCTGAGTCCACGTGTCTACTTTGACCATTGTTTTTAGCACACGCTTGACAACCGTAAACGCTAAACCAAACCATAATACATTTGACATGTTACAGCAAATGAATTCGACGTGAACTGGTATGTAAAGGAAACAAGGGTTCCACTACCAAAACGTCTGTAAAGGACTCAGTTTCACCCAGAATAAGCCAACTAAATGCTTGAATCGTTTCATATGAGACAATAAAATGTGTGCGATGAATTAACTCTCCGAAACAACCAACTTAAAAACTTTCTCGTTGCTATTCAGCCACGTACATGCACAACACCATCTGTTCACCTCGTTTAGTCATGTTGCGCGCCTAGGAGTTGCTATGCAAACACGTGTCAGTTCATCAAATCTATTTATCACCGGTGAACTCACAAAAATGCTGACAGGTGGCAGGTTACCGAACATGACGTGTAACGCCAACATTCGCTTGACATTTGACTTTTGTGTCCAAGTGCAATAACACGGGTCAACTCAGGATTCAGTAGGCGATGACAAAGACAACCTTTTGTACGCTGCTCATTAAAGCCATTAAAAAAGACTTTTATTGTATTCTCAGGAGTTCATTTTGGACATTTCATAAGATGTGGTTGCACGTAGGTTTTCAGAGAAACTGGCTTAGATCATTCATTCTTCCGGAGGCCAGGAAGAACGTCGATATTATGAAACGCTTGTGATAAACTGCCAAAAATGACCTGGCCATCCTAAATGTGACAAATTTCGTGCAATTCGGGTTCAAATATAATATAAGGTTGATGGAAACTGGGGGACTGTATTTACCTAACGAGCCCAAGAAGGGCGAAACCGGTCGTGTGTTGCTGAAGAGCTTTCAGCAAACTTGTGAGTAGTACATTACGTCTATACAATGTGTCTCGATGCCTCGAATATCGTGCCAACTGAAACATGAGACGCCCTGATGCATCACATTCAGTGGTTCAAAAACATCATAAGCGAGAGCTTCAACCGGGTTCTAAATGAGTCTCTCGTGAAAACCAAATTGGTATGCAAATGAGTGTATTTCGCTAAAATGAAAACTGTTTATTGGAAACCGGGGCAAACATTCTTTAGATAACTCAGTGGCATTTCCAAAGTAGACTAAACTGAACACTTTGCGGGTTGGGATTAACAAAGGCGCCACACAGCTCCATGTATGTTTTGTTCAACATTTGGGCGACTTTGTCACTGTGCCAACTTTGAGCAGCCTGTGAAACTTTCAGCATTCATTCATACGACTGTTGTTAACAAGCAACCAATAACCCAGGTGTCATCTCACAGACTCCTAAAGTCTTTGAGCTGACCCTCGACAATATCACCATCCGGGTTTCCTGGTAGACTCCCAAGGGTATCTGAAACTTTCCACGGATGCTGACATAAAGGGACCGTTTATTAATAATTTAGTAGCATGATTCTGAAGAAAAAACGGACCTTATTCGCACAGAATGGTAGCTTTTGAGTACCGCAAAGTAAGTGGCTCTTCCAGGACTGGGACCGTTATAAAGAACTCCACTAACCGCCTTCTGTCAAATAACACGCACAGTTCCAAAGCTGTTATTCTGTAACAAACAAAACGATGGGTTCACAACACCACTGTATTTAGAGAGAGCAGTTACTGTCTCTTTTTCGAGAAGGGAAAATTCGAACTCTACAGCGGAACTCACCACATCCAAAATTCCGTCTACGTACTATTAAGTGAGTTTGTTTCATCTCACTGATGAACCTGTGTTTGTCATCATTCCCGGCTCACCAAATGCGTTTTGTTTCAATCGTTCATCAGACGGCTGCACTCGTCCAGAAACATTTCTCTCAACAGCGGTGCAGGTAGAATAAACTGCAATTCGCAAATGAAAATCAAGCCAGTTGGCTGTTTAGGCCTCCTTGGTTTTTGGTCTGTTTGCCAAGCCTGACAGTTGGATTGCAAACATTTTGATCATCGATCGAGATGACGTCGTCAGTGCGGGGTTGAATGGGTTATCCGTTTACACAGCGATGTGATCGTAAAATTGTTAGTTTGTACATGTCTCGCAAACAGTTGTAAACTGCTGTCATTCAGGATGCCCGATTTACTTGTGTCACCGTTCGAAGGGGCATTTGGTCGTGCATAAGTGGCTGATTTTCAAAACGAATGAAAAGTTTTCAGTTGGGGTTTTGCGGGGTTTTCATATTCACGCCACTCTCTTTTGAATAGTCGTCCTCCTGTTTTGGCGTAATCATTCTGGTGATCATTCATCACCACACTACCCCTGAAATATTCCGACCGCTTCAGTTCATCCGCCTGTACGAGCTAAACATCTGACTTTCCAACCTTCAGCTCTGAATAATTAACAATGAGAAGGGGCTCGAAGTTTGTCTGCCAACTTTGCTACCTCCGTGGAGCGGAATTCCGCCAAGAATCGGCCAACAAACGAACTCGCTTGCAAATGACACAGCAAGGATGGCCATTTCGCTGAAGTTGTAAACAACCCAGTCATTACAGGTTGCCTGTCAATCAGATGGAACAACGTAGGTGGCCATTTGTTTAGCAGGGGGGAAATTTCGCCCCAACACCGGTGATGTCCAACGCATGATTCAACCCATATTCTCAGATGGTGCCATCATCTGAAAAAAAGGCTTTAAGATGCGTATTCAAAGCCATGATTGAAAGCACAGGTGCCATACTGAAAGGTACTCAGTCGTTTTAGACATAGTTAGTCTGTAGAATGAATCAGATTTACGATTTCGTAGTCAACTTCCAACCAGTCAAGCTATGATGACTGGCAGTCAGGAAGATGATTTGGCATACTCTTTTCCATCGCTCACGCAGCTGACAGTGAATCATACTGGACGATCTACAGGTCCGAGTGGTAATTTTTTTTTGCAAATCGCACGATTCTTTCTGCAGTTGTTTTGGGTGTTTCAATGAAGCACCTAGCTCGGATGAAGCCACATGATATGTCACCTTAAGGTCAACCTTGAAAAGGTGAGATGAGAGACAACTAGAATATTCAAAATCACAAAACGTGCTTACTCTAGCAACATACAAATACTTGGAGTAACGTTCTTTTGTTAATAGCCTATAAATCAACGATTTGTGGCAACAGACCGCTTTTTTCCACAATTGTCTAACGCTTAGATGGTGTGGTCTGAACAAAGAAATATAGAACTCATATTGTAGTGCAAAAGTTTCAATGTAGCTAAACCAATAATGTAATCAAATTTGTTCCTGCTAGTTTCTGAATTAAGGGACAGCGAGTTCTGTTGAAAGGCACATTCTTCGAACTTGATAAGTAGGGAACAAGTCTTCATGAAGTGCGTTGAACGTATGCGTATCTTCTGAATGGGAGCTGCGTCCCAAAAAGTAGTCACTTTTTTCGCTGGATTCCGTGACAACTGCATCGTCCGGACTGAAAGGAACCATCCCTTAGACAACGAGAAATTACGTAATTTGTCGCAAAAGATCTACCTTGCGGTCCATTAAGTGTGACGCCTTCTTTGCTGTGACCAAAATATTCGAGACTTCCGAGAGGTGTGTAATCATGCCTGGGTGAGCTCGGTTTCTTGGAGGAGGTTTCGACTTTTTAATACAGCTTGTATCCTGCAAATGAAGTGCGAATCTTAGAAACTGGGGGAGATGGTTCACTCTTTTGGGGTCAATCGTAGGTGCGCATCTCATTAACCTCCACACAGACTCGAAACTTTGACCTTTCGGCTTGTAGTTTAGGCACAAATCGTTCGGCCGCGATTGGCCTATCAGTTTAGCGACTAACCCGCACGTATACACGTTTCAGCCCCATTCATCCTTCAATCTTGCGGTTGGCATGATACGGACACTGTTGCCTGAAACCTCGCGTTAAAGAGATGAACCAGCTCGGATGGGAAATAATCCGACAAGTTTCATAGCCCCACTTGAAGTGGGAGCATGGTGCTCTATTGTGTTTCAGTGCAAGTTAGTCGTACTACGGACCAGTTGTACATGACCGAATGATACATTCTTCTACTAATAACCAAGAGGTTAAAGGTTTAAATTCTTGGAGATACGCACCGATTGGGTTTCCGAACAAGGATGAGACCGCTAGTTGATGTTTCTCTAACCTTTCTGCATAGAAGTACTTTAGTTTCAGTGGAAGTGACCAGTTGGAACTCGATTTTCCTCAACACCAGACTATCACCCCTGAGTGCACCACTGCTGTGCTTGCTGCCGGCTAGCCCTCTAGAGAGGGGGGGTATTAGTGAGTTTTGCTATTCATATGTTTTGATCGGCAGCACAAAACAAGACAATCCTGTGTTTCTGTTTCTTATCTAACCCTACTTTCAAAATGCTGAAAGGACAAGAATCATTCGAGTGGTTCCAGAAACTATTGGATGTGCTTGAGAGATTTGTAGAACTAACGGTAACACCACTGTCGTTTGGATAACTCTGTCAGTATCCTTGTGAGTCCACTTCAAAATGGGGACTGCACTGGACGCTAGCTTCGCTCTTATTAGAGCTCATCAGCAGTGCACAAATTTGACCGCACCGGGGTTCGAACCCCGGACATGTGAGATGCGAGGCAAGCTTGTTACCACTACTCCACCAACGCACGCCGGACATGTTTACGAATCGAGCAACCACCTACAACTGATCGAAAATCGCGTAGAATGCTTCAGTTGTCCCCATCGTTACCTGACTTGGAAGTCTTGACAGGCGGATCAGTCGACTGACACAATCAGAACAACCACTTGGCTCTCGTTTGGGGGCGTCAAGAAAACCCACCTCTTTGATGAAGTGCACAACTCGTCTTCGGTTAGCCGTCGATTAACCGGAAGCCGATCGTACAAAAACTTTGACAACTTATGGTTGTGGTCAAGAAAACAAGAGGTGACTGCCAGGTGGTTCCTTTGCCTCCGTAAACAGAACCTCACTGGACAGCCGGTGCTTCGCGTACTGTTTTTTTATTAGCGAATACGCTCAGCTTACTGGCCTCTTCGGATTCCTCGACGTTCCGTTGGTCTTGGAGATCGCCTGCTGCATTTGTAATACGCCCATTCGTAACGGAAAACAGCGGTGGTGCTTCAATTACTGGATGAATGCACAAATACCACATAGTTGTCCTTCACGTATTGATTTCAAGCCTTCTCAAATGCCTTGAAGGATGAAAAGGATACAGGCCCAAATTTCTCAACAAACGCGTGTGCAGCCACTTCCGAAGCCATAGCACAACAAGTTCAAAGTCGAATGTGCGCCAAAAATTTCGAAAGGAGATCAATTAAAACAAATCGTAAAAAAATGACGGCAGATGAGGGTGATTTTTGGTCTGACCACATATGCAAAGGAATGCAAGATTTTGACGAAGAAAGTTTTATTTCTCTCGCAAGGGTTTTGCAGAAAAATGCATTGTGCGTCCAAGGCGTGGCGTCCAGCGTGGCTATTGTGGAGGGTATTCCAACCGTGGTTCAATGATACTTATGATAACTCCTCGTTTGATGACGAATTAAACAAGGACTTATTTCTTCAAGAATTTTCGAGGTATTCTCAATTTCATCCAAGCATTGAATGACAGAGTACGGAGACATTTCTTTGGTGAAACGGTCACACACTCCACTAACTCACCTCAGTCATGGTACGCTAGACAACTTCACAACTAGCCTATTGTTCACACCTATTACTGACATAAACAGCTATATTTTCAGTCGTTTGGTTATGTGCCTCATGCCTATGACAGAATCAGTCTGTGTGGTTGTACATTTGTGGCATAACAAGCAAATGCCAGTCTGTCGAAACAGGAACACGATATTTTGCACGAATTCCGTCTCAGGTCTGTCTTTTGTTGTCGAAGATGTCGCACAAGACAAAAACATATCTAACATGTCATCTGTTATGTAATACACAGTCAACGCAGATATCTGTTACAACTGCTGGTCCGATAGAATCTGCTACTGGGTTGTGAAGCGAAACTCTGGTGGTCAGTGGTCGGGCACATGACGACCTTACAAATTTTAGATCCCTTTTTTAGACTGTATTCATAATGGTCGTCTAAGAGGAATTGAAGATGTCGTTCCGACAAACGTCATGGAGACGACAAAACCTTATTCCTGCTCCGATCACCCGACATTGCGTGGGTATATCGTTGTGTGTGGAGGCTTCTAGGATTTCGACTGTGCACGACGACTTTAGACACGACTTTAAACCCCAAGTTTTGTCATCTCATGAGTCTGTAAGCCGTACACAACCAGTCAGTCGCACTGAAGTGGCCAAACAGCAATCTGTAGCACGAGAGAACCGGTAAAGAAGAGCAGACGAAAGTCCTAAACTGGTGAACACGTTCACGGTCAAATTTATTAAACATGGCTTTGTACCAAACATATAGAGCCATACATATCAATGTAAAGGTAGGCGTAATGACTAAGCTACTGACTACCGCTCAGCTTTAAGTTTCACCCGTATCTGCGAAGAGACACTGATTGGTGGACCTGACCGAAAATAGGGCCGGAATCAAAAACATACCCAATCGAACGCCTTCTCACAATGATTGTGTAACCCAGATGAATTTTGGGGTGGTCCGAGATTCAAACTTCTAGTCAAACTGTGAACAACTTTCATCATTCCGGATAACAGCACAAAGCATCCAAACAAATAGACTGAAGTATTCGTAATTACTGTTGTTTATTCGGGATTATTCGGGGTCAGAACTACAGGTCGGTTGATTTGAAAGTGGCTTGATTTTCTTGTAACAGCCCCGTAATACTGTATTGCTTCTAACGCTGATAAAAACGGCACATAAACAGATGCAGGCTTCTTCCTTTCTTGGTCTCAAACGGTGGGCCGGATTTCCAGCAAACTTATTTCGTAAGTGAGCACCAAATTTAAGGTGTGTGGAGATAATCACTCGTGGCTGGGAGGAATTCCGTACGCACCACCATTGTCGTTATTGTCGTTGTGGTTATTACCTTGACGGTTTGGAAACCAGGATGGTCAAAATGTCAGGCGAGGATGAGCTTAACTTCTGGACCATTTCATATCTTGATTCCAAACTATAAGACTTCACCCTGCAAGCAGTCACCTCCTTGAGCGGTGGGTGAACGGAAGATTTAAGTAAAAACACAAAATGAATCACATGATATACAGGCGATAAAAAATTTTCGCTTTCGTTTCAACAATACCGAGTGGGGGGTTACGGGATTCTGCTTGGTAAGCTACTGGGAGACCTGAAGAAACGCCCACGCATGTGATTTAAATTCCTCCTCAATACTGGCAACAAAAACATAATTAACATCAAGCTGTGGGGTGGGGCATTTTAAATGAATTTCTAATGTTCACAATCGAACTATTATTTAGTTTCCGTGATTGTCATGCTTTAGATCGGAAAGACATTGTAATCCCTGGATCAGTTTGGGGAAGGCAGTGAGAAAAACATTGTTGCGGCATGAATTTGCTTGGTACAGTCTCGGCTGCCGCAATAAGTGTAAAAGGTCAAGAAATGGGATGAAATAGAGGGATGGTTGCATCGTTTCTGTGCAGCCAAACTGTAACTGGACTGAACAATAAAACCAATGTAATCCTTAGAGTCTTACAGGTCTTTCTGGGTGCATATTGCTGATCTACAAATCAACCGGGGAAATTCAGTCCATGTGGATGCCGACTTTTTGGCTTGACATTGAAAGAAGAGTATAGTTCAAATGTGTATCGCTTCTTGATCACGTGTCTGGTAGGTGATATGTGTTTCCAAGTTAACCCGGTGAAGAGTTTGGAACATTAAAACCCTTGGAACCTTTGGAACATTTAAAAATATTGTTTCAATGGCACGTCGAACCCCGGTCTCCAATAAAGACGCTTTCAGGGAAGGCTGCTTCCAGAGTTTTCGACAGTCCGGCACCTGATAATCAATTTCCAAAGAACAGCTCGTCTTGAGTCGTGTAATGAAATGGTCTTATTGCGAACCTATCTCAGTTGCAAAGTAATTCGGTTTTACCGAAAGCCTCGGTCGATTTCTCGCCAAGTCTAATGTTTATGGTATCTTCCATACAAATATACCGCACAAAGACCACCTTATGTCTCATTTGGCAGCTTACTGGAGATATCGCTCTATATTCCCTGGAGGGCTCACACTACTCATAAGTAGTTTTCGAATCTTATACGCGAACTGGTTGGAATAATACATGCAATGGTGTACGCTCAATACGCCTCACCTGTGAGTGGTTGCTTTCGGGGAGGGTCAAGGGCGTTATTTGCTTAATAGTTATCTGTATTCAAGAGAACAAGTTTCCATGTGGATTTAACATTCACTCTATATTGTTTTTTTTCTGGAATTTTGTGCCAGTTATGTTTCACTTACCTGCTGTGACTCAGTTATGCACACCTAACAAGTGGTTATTCCTGTCTGCATCAATAAATTCTCAAACTAACCTTGTAAACGTAAACTTTTGCGAAGCTATTGAGTCAGCACTTAGTGGCTCATATTATTGCATTAGCGTTACGTTCAAAAAGTGAACAAATCTAGCACAATCCTCCATGTCTTGACCAACCGAAGTGAAGGTGTCCAGCAGCTCAGAGCAATAAGCCTTCTCGTTGTCCTGTTCAAACTCAGTGTGCTTGAGTTTCGACAAGAGCTTTTTTGAGTTTAGTTGAAGCGGTTATTTTCTGGTTCTCAAAAGAGAACATGAAGCCCTAATTGATTATTTTTCGTCATTCTGAGTACACCTCATCTAGCCTTCCAGCAGACTGCAAATGCCATTTTGTTGAACGTTGCCAGGTCTCAGTTATACGCATCTTGTCTCTGACAACAAAGAGCACCAAAGAGCCTAACCCAAGCTGAATAGAATGGCAGAGTTTTCAAGCCCTTATATTTTTGCGAAAATCCATACCCTCAGCTGAAGTATCTGCTTACTGCAGCATAATGCGAAGATCCGAGCAACCCCAGGTTGTACACTCCCTCATCTAACTGAAGACAG
Source organism: Clonorchis sinensis (assembly GCA_003604175.2). NCBI lineage: Eukaryota > Metazoa > Platyhelminthes > Trematoda > Opisthorchiida > Opisthorchiidae > Clonorchis > Clonorchis sinensis. Next base: position 21,453,399 of record CM030375.1, read on the forward strand.
TCGATTTCGTGTTGAGACAGAGCAGATTCGGAACAAAGGTGCAAAATTCCAGAACTGCACTTGTTTAAACACCAATTTGGTTTTCCTGATAAACTTAACTAAATATGCCGCACATAAGCCTTCTGATGTCTTAGTTTGTACGATATTCGAATTAAAAAGAGATGTCCAATGTTACTGACAACTAGCCTATTATAAGATTTTCGCACGCATGGCCGTGTGCCTCTAAGGGTGTGTGGACCCACAGCCGGGGTACCAAGTCGTTTGATTGCAGACGCTCCAGCTCACTCATTGACAACCCAGGTTCACATTTCTCGCAGTACACTTCTGATATACGATCCTGATGAACAGCCGAAGAATTTTCGTACCCACTGCTTGGACTCACTCTTCACCATCATTTCGTGTCATACACTCTCCCCTCAAGCTTAGTAGACCAGATCGGGTAAGGTTTGTTTATTTGCACACACAGAATTCACACTGATTTGGTTCCAAAAAAGCTATATTATTCTTCAAAAGGGTGAATGTGGATTGTGTCGTTTTCAAACGTTTTCTTTTTCATCTTCATGGGGCAGGCACTCTGCGGTGGTAAGCCACCCTCAGCGATCCTAACCAATGATATACCGACGAAAAGGTGGGAGTTGAACTGTCATATCTTCCATGTACAGGAAAATACAGTTGAATGACCTTGGATACAAGTAGCAGGGTGCTCCAAGCTGCAGTCCGAAAATACACCTGTATAAGAAGACCTTGGATACAAGTAGCAGGGTGCTCCAGTCTGCAGTCTGAAAACACAGCTTTATAGGACCAACACGTAGTGGGTAATCTGAAGCCATGAGTACATGTGAACAATGACTGTTTTCATGAACTAGCCAGCACTATACTGATCGTACCGCTAGGATAAAACTATCAGTCTAATGGGTGGGTGGCCTTTGTCCCAAAGCTGGTGATATTCTGTAATGGAAAAAAAACTAGAGAAGTGAGGAGGTGGCAGAGGAGAAGAATGCTACAGTAACTACAACTAATATCGGCTATTCTGCAGAAGACCCAGGTGGTTTTATTGACACACACAGCTTTGCATCTAATGTTTACACGAATTTCCAAATAGGTTATTTTTATTCCAGTATCTCACACCACCAGCGTTTCTTCACATTGAATGAACAGCTGTTGTCTGCTACTTACACATCACGTGACCAATTATCGGACCACCAACTGATCATGAACTAAGTGACAATCTAATGGAATTTGTGAATTCCTGATAAACAATAATCATGTGGGAGTGTTTGCAGCTAGATCACCACTCAACTAAGTCAGCTCTGTCAATGAACCAGTAAAACTGGCCGTAAAATTTTCGGCCGGAGACTTTATTTGGGTTTTTTCTTCAAATTTTCCCCAGAAACGGCAAGGTTTCTTGAGGTCCCCGCTAACGACTAATGTATGACATTTAGTCGTTTGGCGGATAGGCCGTCTGTTTATTGTCTGGTGGTCCACATCGTCGGTTTTATTGATTGTGCGACACAAGGAATGGTGCGTGTCCATGAGTGTTTTAAGCTTAAATCTAGAAACGCTACTTTCTACAGGAAAATCAGTGTTCCAGCAGAATTTGCTTAACCTGTACAGTTGATCTAGTCCATGCGACAGACATGTCCGGTTTTATCTGGAGGGCAGCAACAGGATATGGACGACCTCAGTCGTTTGAGGTGCGCATAACTGCTGCGGTTTTGAAAATCATCAGGGTCCAAATATCTTACAGTTTCATGCCACAAAAACGCACAAACTAATCCCGCGAGATAACAATTTTTAACAATTTGGTACAATGGTGTCTGTAACATGCTATGAGCAACCGTAGTTTATGATGCTGCCGGTACAACACAAGGACAATTTCGGAGGTTTAAGCACGGAATTCATCTTGCGCCTTAGGTAAGTTGTGATTCCACACCTATTGCAAATCGTTCAACTGTCAGCGCTCATGAAAATGTGCCCTCATTTCAACCGATATTTTTTTCCTACACTAAGTTTTATTATAAGTGGAGATCTCCATATTTGGTCACTTTATATTGAGGTGAATTCGCGAAACAAAACAAAACAAATAAATAAATAATATGAATAAATATGAATATGAATGTGAATATGAATAAATAAAATAAATAAAGTAAAATAATATATATATAATATATAATATAAATATAATTTGATCAAACCTGTCCCTTGGATAAATATTTGGTAAATATTCGGAAAAGGATTTAGGCATGTACCTGGATGTGCTTACTAGTCAAAGGTTTGAACAAAACTCTCTAGTAGCCCAATGTACGTGTTGTCCTGTCTTATTCTCAGCGGGCAATCCTATTTCTCCACGTCTACCACTGTTCTTTCTTACTATAATGTCAAACTGGGCCTCATCAACGTTCATACTGAGACAGTGGTGCGTCAATAGTGCGTTGTGTAAATGAAAAAAAACACTCGGCGTCTTGATTGTCCGTCTAAGTTTAGCTGTTACTTCGGCTAAAGAGAACCAAAGGCATGAGTTTTGGCGAATTTTCTCCTTATCCTCTGGTGTTGCTCACACCTGGATCTAGTCATCTAATTCAAGACCACCTGGCTGCTTCTTGCCGTATTATGATAGCCAAAAAACGAAATCACACCTATCACCTAGATGGCCTGAGGTTGGCCACATACATCTTGAACCCTCGTTACGACCTCGAAAAAGTATGATTACAGCATGAAATATGCTGGAGCCAAAAAGGAGTTCCCTTAGCTTTTTTGCGAAATTTATAATAAATTACCACTGTCAGCCAATAATCCTAACTTACTATGGTCTCGCTTGGCTCCCTCAGTACCTAATTCTAGTGCTGAGAGCACAACGGCAACGCAGCCGGCACTGCAACCTGAGGTCTTCTGACAGCTTATGTCACCCCTCACCCGGCTTCCTCTTTGAAGTTCACCAAGATCTTAAAAAGGTTACTCAGCCTTGCAGTGTGTAACATGAAAAGACCTTGCGACAGAAATGTTCTTGAAACCATTTTTGTCAGCATTCTGTTTCAAAATTGAAAACCAAGCCTACTGCGCTTCAGATCAGAGGTGAGAACAGAATATGCGAAAATATACCCACCTTGCGTGTTCATTTTCTCAATGTTCACAGTGTGAAAGGCTCTGGAACGTAGTAAAAAGGGTGGATTTAAGATTTTCGCCTTCGGCCGTAACCGCATCCAAGCCCACCCGCTTATCTGCAAATCTGGTCACAGCTCACGTTCACAACGTATTTTTCTGCCCATTCTGTCTGTGGCATGGGCCAGATGCACCACAGAACGAAACGTCACAGTGCTAACCAGTTCAAACATGGATCTAATCATACAGACACACGTGACCGAACGACCTTGACGACTGATCTGCAGGTTGCGGGCCCAAATCTGCATATTGCAGTTTGGTGAGATGCGCAAGGCTTCTCAACACAGACTGGCTTCACCGACAGGACGAAGTCTAAATTGAGCATTCCAAAGTCTCACGATGCTATCAACTACAAGGTCATCTTGTTGATGAAATGATCCGCAAGTTTCAGGTAACACTGGGGGGCTCGATGCCTAGACTGTGGCAAAACTAGAGGGCTGATTAATCGGCTGCGAATAACATCTGATTGTTGAGACCGCTCGAAAAAGCAATTAACGAATCGGTGGAATGGCTAGCCATGTAACGGTCATCGATGGCACGTTTATGGTCTGTAGATTTGGTTTGTCGAATGCATTTTTGTAGCTGTTCGAGTTAATCTATTCTCGTAGGTTTTGCATCCATCGTAACAGACCAATTAGCCACTCCCATCCATCTGTTCTCTTTCTGAGGGTTGGTTTACACCAATGCGGCCCCATCACAACCTCCATGACCTGTGTGTCACCGTATGTGCAAGGACTCCTCCTTACTAGGCGTATGAGTACAAATTGCACCCTCCCACCGAAACAAAAAAAGAATTCTGTCATGTCCATTGCTTTATAATCCAGACTGATCCCATGACGTTCCAGTGTCCTAATTAACCTTCCGTCTCACCGACATCTTGTGCTCCAGTTTGTCTTCCTGAGCACCAATTTACTAGAACACGCAAACATTAGCTAACAGGCAGACTTAACGTGCGTTCAATACTCATCAACTCCTCCGTTTGCGCAGATTTCTTTGGTTTTCAACTCTGAAAAAGAATTCAACTCATGCTAGAATACACTGTTCATAAGGTTTCTGAGTAGTCTTTGACAAACCAAAGCAGTTTTCGTCCTCCTTGGTGCTCATTAGGCAGGCACAGATCCCAAACAGAAAAATGATGTAAACGCGCGTTTTCAGCGGAAATTCAGGTGATAAAACCAAATTCGTTTCCAAATGAACATAATCTGAAAATCCGATTCCATTTCATTGTAAACCTAGTTGATGTAGTTTACGAAATGACCCCAAGTGATAAACTCTAGTTAACTTAGACACACGCGGCAACTTGAATGGAAGAGGTTGATTGAAGCTTACGACAGACAGTCTTTGAAATATGGTCCAAAGCTCTTGATTAGGGGTCTGTTAGGCGATCGAATTGAGGAGTACTCATTGTTGGTCATCAGTGCGTACCTTCTATTCATTATGTCAGTGAATGGCGAGGTCACATGGTCACAGTCCAAACACCGATGACTTATTCCGGAGGACGAATTCACCAGGTGAAACCACGGTTTGTGAAAATCAATCACCACATGATATTTTCCGTAAGCGAGCCTTTTCCAGTTACTCATTTATTACGTAGAAAAATGCGTGACAGTACAAAACAGGGCGGGGATTGTGGTGCTAGTATGAAGTCATTTGAAATGAGACTTTGAATCAGGGAACTTTGCCCAATCCACATTTTAGCGGTTTTGCCGCAGAAGTTCAATTTTGGGGATAGTTTGACGGTGAAGCAACCTGTCTCGACATCACAAAAGGCCATGCGAGTTCTGGTCCTCTGAGCTTCGTTCTTGATCTCCTCTGTGCTGAGATAGTCAAGTTTCGACTTACAAAACTCATCCGCAGAACAATGTGTTTTTGAGGCGCGACTCACCTGGAACCCGGCTGAAATTCTTGTTTACGCAGATGAGTGCATAAGGTGAATTTCGTGCAATTTGTGTTCAAGTAGAACATAACGTTAATGGAAACTCGAGAATTGTGCCTACCTGGTGAGTCCCAAGAAGGGCGAAACCGGTCGTAGGCTATCAAAGAATTTTCAGCAACCTTATGAGTAGTGTATTACACCAAGCACTTTGAACACAACTGGAATGTGCAAACATCTTAGATCAAGTCAAAACAACACAAACGAAAACGTTCGTCCGTTTACCTAGAATAACATCATTCCGCTGGCATACTTCTTGAAGTTCCCCAAAAATATTTACGCAAAATATTGTCTTACTTGAACAAATCGAACAAAAACTGACTCACCCAAGTGAAAGTCAGGCCTTTCGGGCAATGCTTTTTTCGATGCGCAAAGTATCACATAAACAACTGGCTTTTTTCACTCTTAAATGCAAATTATCACTTTCTTATAGGATGTGCTTTGGAACATCTCGGTCACTGTGCGTGGCATTCCGGTTTGCAATGTGCTTCTGGGTCCGACCACCCTGAAAGATGACAGTTACTTTTGTAACAAAAACATCTTCCATCACATTGAGGGGCAGGATTAATAGGTCGTAAACCAAGATGTTTGGCATTTCTTGGAATAACTGTCAAACAAAGGGTGCGGTACAACTGGGTAGCGTCTGAAATATGGCCTGGGAACATCTTTGCCGGCATTGTGGAAGCGTTCGATTCACCGCAGCTGTCCTCGTAACGGATTCAAAAGAAAAAACCTAACTAAAATTTATTCGGACCCGTACAAGGTTGGAATTTTTCGAATAAACTGCGTGTGTGTGTGCGCGGATTCCCCCAATTGTTTCAAAAGTCTTTTTGTGCCCTAAATCCACATCCTGTACCAAGCATAGTTAAAGTTCGAGTTTAATCGCTTCAGCAATGCACAATAGCACTAAACTGCATCTGGATGCAACAAAATTCGTCAAATCGTCGAGACGTCAACAGATAAAGTTTCCGCTTTTGCAAACTGAAAGTGGCTGAATTCTCTGGCCCTCACGGTTGTGTGCATTACTGAACAATCAATGAGAAACACTCATTTGCAAACAAATTTGGTTTTGGGAGAGACTCAACTGGAACTAAGCTGAATCTCTCGTTTTTTATGATGTTTCTAAGCGATTGAATATGCTGCATCACGTTTCTGTTGGTACGATATTTGAGATATCGTGATACACGTATGGACGTTACACACTACTAATAAGGCTGCTGAAAACTCTGACAGCCCATGACCGGTTTCGCCCTTCTTGGGGCTCATCAGGTAGGCGTAGTCCCCGAGTTTCCGTCAACCACATGTTCTAATTAAGACCAAATTGCACGAACTTAGCGAAATACACTCATTTGCAAGTAAATTTGGTTTTGCGAGAGAATTACTGGAACCCAGCTAAATCTCTGGTTTATGTTGTTTCTAAGCAACCTTGTGAGTAGTGTATTACGTCTAAACAATCAATGAAGTTATGATTCGGAGACGGACATCACACACAAACAAACATTTTACGCACCTAGTGTCCGGGACGGTTTCTGAGTTCACTTAGAGCGTTTGACATAATTTTGCAATTAAAACTAACTAAATCGACTCCTGAACTTGCGCATAGTTCTGTAGGATTCACTGAGGAATTTTTTTCCGACGACATGAAATCGGTGACCAAGTCAGATCGATTCAAAAATCTGGGGCAAATGAACTACTCATCCTACTTTAATTGTTCCCAACTCATTGAAATATACGTTCTAAGCACAAAAATATTAGCAGTAGTATGCTTAACCAAATTTGAATCGATGTGTGGGCGTCACCATCTAGAAGCAGTAACAGAAATTGTGAAGGAACCATTTGATGTCTGTGAGTGACTCACCTATGCAGTTTCTTTCGGTTTCTCTACACAGCGCAAGTAAGGAGGCTTGATTCATGACACAAAGTGACGTTAACTGCCGTCTTGGAATGCCACTATGTGTTGCAACACTCTCAGCATATACCTGTCAAGCTTTTGTGACAATTTACACCATGTACGAGTGTGAACCGTCAGACATGCATCATCCATATCAACCAATCGGCAGGCTCGGAATCTCCGTGAACCTCCAATCGCAGTTATTACTCAGATATTTTTCTGAGTCTGTCGTAGAGGCGTGGGTGGACCCCCAAAACCCAGACACATAAGGCTTGTCTCCGTTTTGGGACGCAGACGGAGCAATTCCAACAATCTGAGGTTAACAGTTCGAGGTTGCTATATTCGGAAACACATACGCACTGACCCGCTTACCCAATCTATGGCCTCCGTGTGTGACCATCAGTCACTCGTAAATTCTGACATCCCAACTGATGAGAACCACAATGAAAATGTTCCGCCTGTTAGGTTGACAACGGATGGTTTGGTTGTACAGACACAGAAGACGTCAGCTCTGTTCAGTAAGTTAATTCGTGTGTAAAAGGTGGAATGAAACAAATCAAGTCATTTTCGGTTACTCAGGGGCCAAGTTCTTAGCCACATGCAAAGTACCCATCCCACGACAAACCTATAAGACCACTGGCTCTTCTTCTCCGTGACTTCACCCTCCGAGGATGTAACTGTTTTACACCTTCAGTGAACACAACTTCAACGCCAGTTGTTCACCAAGAAAAACACTTTAAACCAACCGATTCTATGATTTACACATGAATTAAGTTCATAAACAATACATCCGGCGGCAAAAGTATAGGTACACTGATGGTTTTTCGTCCTTAATCCCCTTTTCAAGGATGAATTTGAATGTTTCATTGCCATAAGCTGACACCTTTAGCCGAAGTTTCAAGAAATATTACGCCGATATTCCTAGGGGAAAATCCGTATGGCTGAGAAGTGGTATTGTCTAGAGGCACTGCCTTGCATTGACGTGCTTAGAAATTACCGCACCATCTTTCTATCCACCGTCGGGATCTTTTTTTGGTTGTCAACAGCAAAGAAGTTGCGGTCGCAAAAATGTGCTCGAAATGTGCCCTGACTTCATCCGTGGGGTCAGAGACCGGGGTATAGCCAATCTAAAGTTCTTGCCAGACGCGGGGAAAATCGGCTCCTAATGGCGCAACATTCTGCTCACACATCTTCAGCAACCATACGCTCATAAAACCAAGTGAGAATATCAACCGTACCTGTTTGCGCATCAGCTAGGTTTCATCCATGTACTATTCCTTACACTGATATTTTCCGTGAACCGGAAAGCTACAGATTTCATTGAAACTGCATAAAGTACAAAGTGCCCTTGCACTTCAAAAGATGAACACATGCCACGAGTTTCCAACTAGAGGTAAAATAAATGGATCCGTTCGTCAAGTAGCCAGATAGTCAAGTTTCATTTTCGAGAAAGACTTGCCTTTCACGTGAAGTTGGCGAATCGGCAAAGCGCGTAAAAAGAGGGCGGCAGGTTCTAACCAAGTCTCAAAACGATTTTTCAGATATCGTCTGTCTACAGAAGGAAACATTGTTCGTTTTGGGAGCCCATACAAGACACAAATTGAAGTAACGGAGCAAATATGGCATGCTTGTAAAAGTGACATGAGTGAATATTTGAAACTAGGTACCATTCGAAATCGCGAAGCTCTGGCCCGGCCAGGATGAAGTCTTACACTCCGTCCGAAGTAGATTTCACAGACTACTCTCCACTATGGATAGGAGTTCTAAAAATAGAAATTAACAAGTACCACACAAAGTGACATCGACAAACCCAGTGAAAGTGACGACCTGATCAATTAAGTATCATCACAGTTTTGGTTGCATCTGGGGTTTTGCGGGATAGGTATTTTGTTGATATTCACACCACTCTCGTTTGAACGGTCGTCCTCCTGTTCTGGCGTAATTATTCCGGTGAGTCCACACCAAAGGGAAGCACTGGACTCCAGTTTCACTCTTATTAGAGCTCATCAGCAGTACATATCCAGTGGCCGTGCAGGGATTTGAACCCCGGACATCTGACATGAGAGGCGAGCATGTTACCACTACTCCACCAACGCACGTTGGACGCATCTGAATTTTCACGTCTGAACATACGAACGTGTTCACACTTGAGCGATGTGATTGGTGTGCCCGACCCATCGAACGACGACCCAGGAACTGTCTTGGTTGTGACGATCGATTGACCCACCAGTCAGGACTTCCCAGTCAGGTAGCGTGACACACGCTTGAAACCCAATGGGCGATATTTTGGTTGCATTTGGGGTTTTGCGGGATAGGTAGTTTGTTCATATTCACACTTTCATATTCACAATTTTTCTTGCTGAGGCTTGACCTCGTCTCCGACATGTTGAATTTTGTAAGCCTGCTGTCAGGATCACCATGAATTTTGGGCTAGCTAACCACAAGACATCCACAAATCTCCTTGCAAGAATAGGAAATAAGCTAAGAAACATGACTGGACCTATGGTTCAGTGAGAAAAATCATGTATCATATGTCATACAGTGAAAGAATTGGTCGAAAAATCGAAAATAATCGATAAACTGGCGAAACGCCAAATAACCGGTATTCGGCAGATAGTGAGTCATGATTGGTTGTTGGGTCCAGAGTCCACTCGGACCGATCTTATGACTAGTCGCATGCAGTTAAACAAATTTCGTGCGGGATTCTGCCCAATAAAAGAGTACAATTTTATGTTAAAGCATTGTTGTGATATTACATATTTGGCAGTGTCATATGCCCGTCAGTAATTAGGGGCCAACGGATGCGGGTTTTGACGCAAAATACGTGTGAGTATTGCCTAACAGCGGTAACACCGTGTGTGATATGTCTGCATTTAGCTTCCCAACACAGCCAAAAACATACAGTTCCCGTGAGATTCGGGTAAACCGAAGGTCCAATTTAGCGATTTCTCAATATCAGGGCCTGATCAGAATCGTGGTACGAGAATGGGAAGCCGATAGCCTAAACGATCGTGATAAACGCGTAGGAGAGACTGGTTGGGATGAAATGACGTACGAGTGATGACGAGTCATCAAAAAAACCAACCAAACTCCAACGAGAGTTGGGGAAGCACTAACCGGAAGAAATGAAAGACCACGTGGCAATACGTGTTTAGACAAGAAATTGTCTCAGACGCTTGCATCCACGATAGCAATGAGATAAGTTTTGTAAACACTGGAGATATGAGGCTATTTCCCTTTCCAACCTTCAGTTCGGAATTTTTTTTATTATAGTGGAGTGTCCAATCGGCCGAATGTTTCTTCGTTTAGGAGAATACATGGGAAAGTCCGGAGCAAACTGAGTCATGAAAAAACGCGGTCAATATTTCAATTTATGAGATGAGATGCCACACAATGCTACAACAATTGCAAGGAACGAGCTCACGCAGAGGACTGAAAGGGTCCCTGACGGAAAAGTCGATAGACGTGAACCAAAAACTACGCAACTGCTACCAAGAAACACCCCCACAAACTTCACGAGGATCAATCTGAAAATGCACTTTATGTATGAATTTGATTCCTATTGGGAGGAGATTTGGGTTTTTCCAAAATGGAAGGCAGAATGGATTTCCATGAGGTTACTGGTTGGACTCACCAATTTTGTGAACCGTGTCCAGTCTAGTTCTGTTGAATCACAGTTAGTGTGAAAACGAGAAGTTGCGTCTAGTTGATGTTCAGTTTAGGTGTCCGAGCAGACTGTGTTTTACGGTAGTTTACTCACGCGATATCAAGTGTGTATATATATCGAATGTTTATCCCTCCCATGGAGAAGTGATCGTCTATCGAAGTTACATGTTTTCACAGACCAGTTTTTGAATTGCCTCCGATAACATCAGTGGCACATCCAGCCAGGTCTTATTTGACCGTGCAGTTTTACTAGGCCGCATCCTGCAAATATTTGGTACACCTGCATTAAGATTCCTCGAAAAGCTTTTCTGTCAAGTGCCTTCAACTTTTCACAATATAATCACCAAAGTACACACGGACCCCCTTGGATATATCGGGGACACGAGAAACTGGGGATTATCATCGCCGCCCAGTCAAGATATTGCATCATGATTCAAACCGTTCATTAATACGGCACACAAGCCATGCGAGCAACACTTGGCAGAGGCAAAGTTTGATCACGAACAAGCCAGAACAATGGTTTGGGGAAAACAATCCCGACAACTGGTTTGTCTTTTACTACCTAACCTAACTTTGTGACCCCAATTGCCATTAATGCATTGATGAAGAATTGGTGACCGTGGGAGGAATATTACCATAAATAATGCGGCGGCGCCCTTTGGTCTGCTTGCCGCCATGCCTGCTGTGGGGCGATAACAGTGGTTAACAACTGTGACCAGAACAAATCCACTGAACCGTAAACCAAGTAGTTCCTTCCACTCACATCTAGTTTCTTGCAGTGTGTTCGAAAATCGTCTCTTGCCCAAGTAGAGTTTCACAAGTACTTGTTTTTTTTTCAAACGCGCCGCCAACGAGCGTAAAAATAAAACGGTCCCCTAAACAAGCAAATGCAACCTTGTTCACTCCACCACTCTCCTGCGCCTAACTTCTGATAAAATCAAATATTCATTGCCAATGTTATGTTTTCCAAAAACATGGACTGCGAATTTTGTGAACTGAGTTGGCGTTCGGCTCCCAAACTCGGACACTTCCTTGTACACAGAAACATGATTTGTTGCAGTAGAATTATTCAGTAGTTTCCACAGACGGAACCGGCTCGAAACAGTCTCTGAGGACCTCCACAAAGACACTGAACCTTAAAGCCATGTAACGGTTTGTGTACGTCCAAAATCCACTGAGCAGTGCTGGGGATTGTGTGTGGGACACACACAGGGCTGTCGTACCACGCTGGTCTGTGGTAGCGGTGGGACAACTACACCTAGTCCCCCAGACTGGGCCTGGATCGTGTTTAGCGACCGTCTTACGTCAACCACTGCTGTCTCTCGGTCCAAGGCCTTGGCTGGAGGCCCTAATTATCCTTGGGTCTGGACGCCCTGGCCCATGTGTAACCATGAACTTCACACTGATACATATTCTCACAACACACCAACCGTCGCATGGTTCCAACATCTGGATGAGTGAAGGAAAACAGGTTCCTGCTGAGGTGTCGCCTCTTATTCACATATTCGTTCTTTTCCCACTCCTGATTCCATTACGTCGTCGAAGCGCATACGATCTCATCTGTTGCCACTGTCAGTGATGCAAATGAACAAATGGATCCTGTTGAACACTCGTTCCCAGTCGCAACGGAATCAGGGATCCCGTTCGGGAGACTCAAACTTCGGTGACATTTACTGTGAGTCCGTTTGACTCCGTGTTCAAATCACATTTGACGAGTTTCTTTCCCATTCCTAAGTTGCGCTATTTGGTGCGAGTTTGTTGACTCTGTATGCATATATGTGCATACGTGCAAACCAAAATATATAGGGTACTGATACCAAAAGCTTGTGTGGATGCAAACGCGAAAACCTGTCGGAAATAATCATAAATCAGGATGCCCAAAGGTTGCTGTCACCCATCGCCTCATGGCTTCCGGCATTCCGACTAGTGACAAAACTGTCATAAATCCGCTGGTTGCTTTCAAATTCCCCGAAAACGGAAGTCATAGTCAGCAGACACCAGAAATGAGACGTTCAAGACGTACAGGGACAGGTTGATCAGGTGGATGCAAATGAAGGAAATAATCAAACGTCTACTCAATTTGAAGTTGTCTACTTAGGGTCACAAGAACAAATGTCGTTGATGAGCTGTATGCAATCGGAAACGAGACAAAACACCCCATGGGAAGCGCAGTGCAATTAGATTCCGCGACCGATTCAAGGCACTTCAAATAAATTTAAAAACAAACAAATATTTCTGGAGTTTCATCAAGAGAATTGTTCTGAAAAATGTCAGAATTTTCGGGCCCTTTTTGGGCTGGAAACTGAAGGGACATGAAAACACATATTGTAGGTCAAGTGACCATTGAAACTCGAAGCCCGGCACGAATAGGTAAGTACACTATAAAAAAAACCCTGCTCACCTGGTGTTTGCTGCTAACAAAGCACCTTCCCAATTTAGCAACGAAGGGTATAAGTTGAAGCAGCACGCCGTTTCCAATACCCACGAAGTCCCCGTGGGAGACCTCGGAGTTTCACCATTAGTTATAGTTATGGTTATTAGATATAATTATTATAGTGTAAAAAAGTCAAACGTGCTGAGAATAGATGGAAAGTTTTCATCTCAACTATATAGAAGGCTTTCAAGCTACGGTTTAGTTACACAACCCAATCGAACAAGTCCTCTGTGGACGTACTGGTAGTTGTGTGGGACGTGAGTTCAACAGAAAGATCTTCGGAACCTTAACGACACCATACCAAGTAGACAATCGTTTAGCTACCGGCGTGGGGAACCACGTGGTTCCGCCTCTCTTATGGACGGAGACATTCCAAACACACATACACACAGTGAAAATCACTTCCGTAAGGCTCCGTAAAGCAGCGTGTGCTCAGAAAAACTAAGCTGAATGTCATTCAGGCGCAAATTCTCGTCCTCACAAAAGAAATAACGGTACTACGGGCACTTTCTCAGCTTATTTCTCAGTCTGAAACTTCCATGATAGCGTTCCCGTCAAAAAACAAAGTGTGTTAAAGGCCCCAAACCAAGTCGAAAACACATGTACCCCGCGTCGTATATAAATTGTATGCGGCGAAAACATTCTGGGAATTTCGATGCCTTCTGGACGCACCAGTGACAAATGATATTTGGCAGATACCGGATCATGATTGGCTGTTGGGTCCAGACTTTAAACCCATCAGAACGCTCAGTCGCGTATGGGATTGGCTTCTTGGCTCTGGTAGAGCCAAACTGAGAGTTCAAAAGCGGTTTTGGTGCGGGATTCCACCTAACGGTTTACTATGAAGGTCTCCAACCACAGACCGTTCATTAACTAGGCGAATTCGAACAGGCATGTTACGGAAAGTCATTCGGTATTCCAGCTCGAGAAATCCATCTCTCCCCAAACAGGAATCAAACTCTTACGTAAAGTGCATTTGCCGACTGATCCCCGTAAAGCCTACAGTTTGTGTTTTGGACTCAACTGCGTAGATTCTGTTTCACGTTTACCGGTGTTTCCATGCAGGATCCATACAGTCCTTGCAATTTTTTGTACGATTTCACAACCCGGAAATGTGTGGCACTTCAGCTCATATATTCAAATTTTAGCCTCCTTTTTCATAGATCGCTCACATTTTACTATAGACTTTCACATATATCCTCTTAAACGAACAAACATTCGGCCGATTGGATACATCAGTTTCATCTCCCGCACAGAAGTACTAAAACTCCACTATAATATAAAAGTCGAAACTGAAGGTTGGAAAGGGAAATAGCCTCATAGTTGTCCAGTGACCTCAAGCCCCCTGGTTAGCTGACAGTGTTTGTGAAATTCTCTCCCAATCTCACAAATTCTGCCGAGATTTTCAACAGCTGTGAAGGCATAAGCAACCTACACTCGAAGCATACGTTAGTGTTTTCCGCAAAAATTAATACCCACGCGTCTGATACTAACACATTTTACCATCATAAATCCTGATAGAATTGTAGAGGGTTGAATGCGGTGGAAACCTGCACGGAATAAAAGATATCCAACATTATACGAGTGACTTACCCGAGTTTCTCATGAAAAATCCTTCTCACACCTTCGGAAATTCAGAACGGTTTGCTTCCTTCGACTCTATCCACAGTGAAGCGAAGTTTCTGAGGAACAAACTTCATTGGAAAGAATCTCCTTCCCAGGAGGAAAGGATATTATCGACTCTCAACACATAGGAAGTTAATCACGGACTCATCTGTTATTCACAGGCTCATCATGAGTTTCTATTTTTGCTAGATAAATTTAGCGAAGGCTTACAGAACAAATGATGCGCTGCTTTGGTATGCAACTGCCCAACAGACCCTGTCTTCGTCAACCCAAACTCCGAGTTGCAGAGTTTTCATCGTTCCAAACTCTGTCTCACTTGTCGTCTACCGACTAATATGCTGTCGATCTGAGACAGAAGGTGACAGGACAGATGGAACCTAACACGACCTGTTGGACCGCCCATTTGTGTTTGGCGATGACATGTGAGGCTACGCTGTCGCAAGTGAAATCCCAAACACTGATCACGGATTTGATCCTCAGATTTGGCACGAAATCGTTTGTCTCCATTAGGGCTGTGTTGGATAATCGGTACCGCTCAGATCTCCTGTACAGAAGCCATTCAGCCAAACAAGTGGCTCGCATTGACCCCGAAATCTGGTTTGATTGGCCCGCAGTGTGACTAACTCCGTTCCACTGATTGATTCCCATGAACGATTTAGAACTAGGCTGTCTAATTAGATGAAAACGGAATGCCTGCGTTGCCCTTTGTCTGTTTCTTTAGTGTGATGTGTATTAGGCGATTAATTTTGTTGGCAACAATATCGTGAAGCCTTACGCTCATGCTGATTGTCTGCTCACTTGTTACATCAAGGTGCTATGAAGCAGTCATGATCAGTACGTTGCGCGAGTTTGGCTCTCCCGATTGAAGGGCGTAATGGAATAGCATAGAGTGCATCGCGTTTCCTAAACTATGTGACTACGCGTAACTCACATATGAGTTTCAGACTTAGACATTTCTCCATTGTTTACAAACTTTATCTAATTACTGTCGTCTGAAACAATTTCTTGTCTAAACCACGTGGTCTTTCATTTGTTCGCGAGCTACAGGATAATTCAATGCCTACATAAGTGAGATTACTGGATCATCGATTTCACCATTCCGTATCAAATATCATTCGGGTTGAATTCTTCATGGGTGACACTGGAACTTGGTTGCACAGTGGTTTGAATGAAACAGAACTGTAGATTTTGTGTGTTCACCCCAACTACCCCACTGTATACTTCTAGGATAGGTTGATTACTGGGTCTAGGTTTATGCGAGGTTCTCCTGATTTGTTCCGTTCGTCCGGGTGGATGCTCAGTCTACTCCTACCACGAGTGCGTTGAAGACTTCAAACCCTCTGGTTGCAGCAATGAGCGTTCATCGTATGACTGAACCTGTTAATGCTTCCCCAACTCGTGTTGGAGCCTGGTTGGTGTTGGTGACCCGTCATCACCCTTACGTCATATCATCTGTAGCGTTTACTCACTAGGTCACGCGTCAGAAACACTCAAACCACTTGCGAACTTAGCCGACAACATGTACACTGCAACTTCCCATCCACTTTTGTTCATGCGGCCACAACCCGCGTCACACGCCAGGCTTCCGAACTTCAGTCACATCAGGTCAAGTTTTATTCATCTTCGTGCGAGCATCAAACACGAGGGGACACCCCTCTCTTCACACTCTGTACAATACATACAGCTCGGCCCAACTCACACACACATTCGCGCGCACAGGACAGGAAGTCAACCAAGCTCCACAAGTCTCCACGGATAACTACGGAATACATGTAGCAGCCATACTGCAGAGAAGACACGTCCAGCGTCCGGAACCTCATTCAGAAACTCTCAACAGTTGTCCTCACACGATAAGTCACTTTTTGACATATTCCACTTTTCGCATTCTATCTACTTTTGTCAAGTGCACCTAACCATTGTATTCATCATCATTTTGATAAAACAGACATTTGTTAGTGTTTGTCACCTTCTGATAATCAACTCCATTACGTTACAAGTAGAGCACTAAGACACCCCACCAGTCACTCCTGCGCGCTTATCACGATCGTTCGCTCTATCGTCTTCCCATTCTTGTACCACGATGCTGATCAGGCCCTGATATTGAGAGATCGCTAAATTGGACCTTCGGTTTACCTGTATCTCACGGGAACTGTATGTCTTAGGCTGTGTGGGGAAGTTAAATGCAGACATATCACACACACTGTTGCCGCTGCTAGGTAATGCTCACACGTGTTTTACGTCAAAATCCGCAAGCGTTGGTGTGTAATTACTGAAGCATTCGTCCACTATGATGCGCCACAGAACCGCGGGGCGCGAAAGGGTTATGTTTGTTATGTGCATCACTCGCACGATGATATGGTCGGCGGCAGCAGACTGAGTCCAGAGGACGCAAACCATACCAGATGATATATGGGATTAGTTTGTCAATATCCTGTAACAGCAATACCATCTGCATAAGTTGGTGACACTTCCTCCAACCAGTCTGCTGCCCTTGTCGCTCAAGGTGCCGCAACAAACTGTTGAATTATCCCACGTAAAAACACAGTGTGATACTGCGGAAGGCCCACGTATGTTCACATCAGAAGTGTCAGTACAGAGCAGTCCTCAGTAAACATCACTCCTAGTCATGGATACCCCCGGGGTTTTTCAACACTCTTTAGCATTTCTCCAGGTAAGTATTCACAGCATTTGATCGAATCTAGATTGATTCCGCATTGATTCACTGAAACCAGTTAATCAGCGCAAGCCGACCCCTCCTGTATTATCGGGCAAACAGTTTTATCCTCGGGCTGTGTGATTTCCTCGATACCGTTGGAGAGGGCACCGTGTCCACCGATGATCCACGTTTCAAGATTTTCAGCTCACTTAGTGCCATGCACGCTTCAAAATCACCCTATAATTGTTTGTCCTTCGTCCGTGTACTTTACAGCTGCGCATACATAACCCTGCTTTGAAAGTCTCACCCTTCTCATTATTTTTCTGCAAAGTTCGAACCAAAGGACTGGCAGACGAACCACGGATGCGAAAATTGGCGACGCTGCCAAGAAAAAGACCCATCCTGTTGCCTCCATTCTTCTATTTTCATCGTTTCGTTGTTTCCGTTTTGCGTCTAAAACACTTTTCTTTTTTAACCTGAACATAATCCGCTCTTTGACCTTGTCATCGCATGTCTCGTTTATATCAACGCGTGGGTTTGTCCATCTTCTGGGCACTTTGCCTCCAGTGTGTGTGGACTTTGGGATCCCGTTGGTAATTAAGAGTTCCTAAACCAGCGTATAGAAACCGGTGTAATCCCACGATTTGAGGTTTGTACAATTTTATCATTTTATTCTTGTATTCATTGCACTGCATTTGTTAATATACCTCCATTTGAATGATTTGACATTCGAGTTTTTGCGCGCATCTGAACGAGGGTCAACTGATTGCTGGAAATAATCAACACAGTCATCATATCATATCGATCAAGAGTGGCCAATGGGTACCCACTGGACGACTAATAGGTCATCGGCGTCGAGCGTTTATTGGGTACTCAAATCCAAAATATGACCAATCAACGCTTGCATTGGATTACTTCTCACACAGACAAAAATCGATCAGGCTTACGTCAAGATGTGAGAATCTTTCGCTCCTGTATCTTATCGCCTGAGACCGGTATCAAGACTTCTGTGTAAAGTTGCGTTTTAGTTCACTAGCCATGCAGCTTGACTGCAAGTAGGTTGGCAGATCCCATCGCTACAAACCGATACATGAAGACTTATTCCAAGGACACATTTGACTCGTGAGAAGATTAACCAAATACTCGAACAGAATTCTTTGATTTCGAGCGTACACTTTCCATGCTCCGTCCTGCTAAAACAATTTCTATTAACCAGACTGCTAAAAATACGGATTCAGGACGAAACTTCTACTCCGTAATCGACCAAGTATTGTAGAGGATAGGTTGTATTCCATCTAGTTCTTTAATCAGTAAAATGTGAGACGATTGGGTGGATGTTTTCAGCTACTGGGGCTTAATATAGTAGTGGTGAGAACAGTCACCCGTCGAACCACAAAGTGGAGATTTAGCGAATCAGTGTGGATTTCAAGCCAACGTCCATGGCAGGTCGGCTCGCTTGACCGTGGACTGAAAAGGAGAAGGTCATGGGCTGTTGTCCCGGCTTGTCGTCTGTGATGTCACTGGGGCTGCCCATAATCCGTAGATCCCCATTCTTCAAGACTACTCGTCATGTTTTTGTACTTACTGGATAAAGTTAGGAGGCCTCTACCAAGGAGGATGTTTGGATGACAACCTTTCTTGTGAGCAAACCTGATGGCTTTGCTTTGCAAGCATAGTTGTCCACGTGCGAGATCCAAATATTACAGTGATAATCTCGCTGAATACCGTTCGGCTCTGGACAATGAACTCCTCTCCTTTTTTTGATTGCTGCCATTGGACAAATCATGTTTTTTTGAATTTTAATTCAATATTTTTCGAACCTCGCCTTTGGTTATACCAATCGAGAATAGCACCAATGATGTAAGTAGACGATATGACAGACGGAATTTTTGTTACAAACCATATGCTGATACTGGTGGACTGTTAACCCGTTCGGTAGATACACGGCAAATCGCGCGAAGCCCACGAATACGTAAGACAGCTCCCCGAGAACCTAGCGATTAGAAACTTCATGTGCTTGCTTGGTTTTTGGATCAGCATGTTGTAGCCAGCGCAACAGTTGTTTACAGCATGCACTAGAAACATGAATGCATACCAGTTACGTTCCGAAAAAAAACAAGACTGATGGTGTGAGTGTATAACTGGTTCAATTTAGGCTGACGTATATATATATATATATGTATATATATATATATATCGAAGAGTCAACCATTGAAAGGAATTATGTCGGTACCAGATGACTGTGTGAACAGTTTTTCCAATGTATCCCAAAAATTCCGACGGACGTTTGGGCCAGGCGGTTTTCGGTATCTTCGATAGTGGTCAATCCGCTTACTTGAGGCACCTTTCATGCTTTATTGTGAAATGAGGGTTTTTTGCTGATGTAACATGTGGCTGCCCCTGAGAAGCAACAAACTACGCATTCTTTCCTGATGTGGACCCTCAATTCGATAGATCCGATTGCATGTCTGTTTAATAAACACTTTCCATCCGCTGTCAAAATTATTAGTATTACAGCTGATGTTTGGCGGCGATAAATAAGTGTGTAACCCGGGCGATTACATAATGTGGTGTTGATGAACTAGCGTATGAAATTCCTCTCACAACCCCCATCAGAAATGTCGCATTTGGGATACTATTTGTGGCATTATTTAATGTCGTAATGCTCATCTGTGGGGGAGAGGGCACACTGTCTCCCCCATTGAACACCTACCAATTGGATCCGAGAGACAAATGACAAAGTTGCTTCTCAATCAACAATGGAAAACATTCCAAGGGCGACACCCAGTTTGCACTGAACAAACGGAGATCATGCAATGCAGGCAATCCGTTTTCATTTCATTAGATGCCTTATTAAAAACAGGCAGTTCTAAGTCGTTCACAAAAACGGTGTTTGTCACACCGCGGACCAATCAAACCGGCTTTTGGGGTCAATGCGAGCCACTTGTTTGGTTGAATGGCTTCTGTACAGGAGATCTGAGCGGTACCGATTATCCAACACAGTCCCAAAGGAGACAAACGACTTCGTGTCAAATCTGAGGATCAAATCCGTGATCAGTGTTTGGGATTTCACTTGCGACAGCGTAGCCTCACATGTCATCGCCAAACACAAATGGGCGGTCCAACAGGTCGTGTTAGGTTCCATCTGTCCTGTCACCTTCTGTCTCAGATCGACAGCATATTAGTCGGTAGACGACAAGTGAGACAGAGATTGGAACGATCAAACTCTGCTACTCGGAGTTCGGGTTGACAAACACAGGGTCTGTTGGGCAGTTGTATACCAAAACAG
Organism: Clonorchis sinensis; assembly: GCA_003604175.2. NCBI lineage: Eukaryota > Metazoa > Platyhelminthes > Trematoda > Opisthorchiida > Opisthorchiidae > Clonorchis > Clonorchis sinensis. Next base: position 21,474,053 of record CM030375.1, read on the forward strand.
GGCATCATTTGTTGAGAGTCAATAATCTTTTTTCTTGTGAATGTCATCCTTCCCAATGAAATCGGTTACTCAGAAACTTCGTTTCACTGTGGATAGATTCGAATGAAACAAACCGTTGTGAATTTGCAAAGATGTGAGAAGGACTTTTTCATGATGAACTTGTGTAAATCACTCGTAAATTGTTAGATATATATTTTAGTCCACGCATGTTTCCACCGCATTCAACTCTCTACAATTCTATCAGGATTTATGATTGAGAAATATGTGAGTATCTGACGCGCGGGTTTTAATTTTTGCCGAATATATTAATGCAGGGTTTGGGTGTAAGTCGCTTGTCTTTATAGCTGTTTAAAATCTCGGAATAATTTGTGAGATTTTTGTGAGAATTTGACAAAAACTGTGCCCTGAGGTGACTGGACAAATATGGGGTTATCTCCCTTCTTGAATTTAGTTGCCTGTTACGATATATTGTGCGCGGTTTTATGGTTCAGCAACATGAGATCAAAAACTATGCATGAAATATGAAAACCCTTAGAAGTTTTGTCTTCACATCGCCCATATCCAATTGTAAGTGATAAATCATATTACCGTTTTTTACGTATATTTCTTGCCATCCCACGTTTACACGCCAGTGCAGCTGCAAAAACTTCCATATTCTCTTCGACGCTTTATTATTTAGCATAAGCGGACTTGTCGGCTTGAATAGATTTGACTTTAAAAATTGGAATCTGAGGGGTAAAATTATTAGCGTCAATTGAGGGACATGGCCTAACCCAATTTTTTGAAATTTCTGTCCAACATTTGAGGTGACCCAGGTAGACAAATCTGTTGGGCCTTTTTGCAGGCCCAACAGGTGGAGATGTGTATATCGGCTGTTCAGACCGCATAAGGTCTATGACGGTCTGTTTCATAAGTTCTCACCTCAAAGGATGTAAAGTTTGCGCCAAATCCAGGTAGTTCCTGAACTTCTTGGGATGAGCTAACAAACCTCAAATACTGCGGGTATACGATATGCCTTTAAAACGGACACAATTATGCAACACCGTGGAAGAACAAAGAATGGTTTTCTTTAAACAGGAAGTTTCAGGTTTCACAAAATGTCCAACCCATTATCGATCTTACTAGGAGGAGTTGTGCTTGAGATGAGCCCGTCGATAACACACGTCAGTGTGACGGAGAGTGGCACGTTGTTCACTCCTGTCAGATATTCCACAAAAAAGAACGTGGCTCACATAGACAGGAAGATAGAAACCGGTCGCCAGTTGCAGTTAGCTACTGCAGGGAACAACTCCTTGACATCAGAAATGATGTCTATGAAACCGACTGATGATGGCTTCATCTAAGCAGCCCAAAAAGCTATTGAAAAGCAGAGAAATATGGATAACATGCGAACAGTACACAGAAATTTCTCCTGGCTTTTGATAAGGATTGACTAAAATTATGTACTTGATTTTCTCATTTCCAGGTTTATCAAACCACTTTGTACTTTGTCGCATTTTGATCCAGAGCCCTTTGGTTGCCTGTATGATATCAACCTCCAGTCCAGCATACAAGGGGTTCATCGGCGGCGTTTAAGTATATCAGTTTATAATTTGTTGAAAAGAGGCGTGACAAATTGGTTGTGAAATCTAGGTGCGTACGCGATCGTCCTGGATAACGCAGTTGATGTAGGACTCATCCAGTAGATGCGGGTATGAATCCTTACCTAGGTGTAGCTAGTTTTTCGTGCCGCATACACTTGGACGTTTAATCTCCAATCCCGAGAGTTATTGTCTGGCGACATTTAGGTCAATACACAACCAATCACGGAAACTATACCTAACAAGCGTCAGTCAAACCGACACATCGCAGTCAGTACTTGTGTTCCAAAGCAAATCAGCGCTGTATTTTATTCGTAATCTTTAAAGGATATACGCTGTACGCTAGAATCTTAAAAACGACCGTGGTTTACTCATTTATGGGAAAATGAAATAGAAATTTACGGTATTCCCAAATACAATCAATGATCACAGTAATTGATTTATGATTAAATATCATGCTTATATAGACCCAACTGAATCCCAGCAGAATCTCGCGTTGTTACTGGTCTTTCTGAAGGCAGCCTCATGTTTGACTTAATATGTATGACGGTATGTATGTATGTATGTATGTATGTATGTATGTATGTATGTATGTATGTATGTATGTATGTATGTATGTATGTATGTATGTATGTATGTATGTATGTATGTATGTATGTATGTATGTATGTATGTATGTATGTATGTATGTATGTATGTATGTATGTATGTATGTATGTATGTATGTATGTATGTATGTATGTATGTATGTATGTATGTATGTATGTATGTATGTATGTATGTATGTATGTATGTATGTATGTATGTATGTATGTATGTATGTATGTATGTATGTATGTATGTATGTATGTATGTATGTATGTATGTATGTATGTATGTATGTATGTATGTATGTATGTATGTATGTATGTATGTATGTATGTATGTATGTATGTATGTATGTATGTATGTATGTATGTATGTATGTATGTATGATATTCGAGATGTCGCAATGCATTGTTCCAGACAAAGAAGGATGAAACCGGCTTTCAGAAACCTTTTGAGTAGTGTGTCACGTCCAGAATGAAAAAACCCATTGGGGGGTTTCCTGCACTTGCATAAAATGATGCTCGCTGTCCCTAAACAAGAAGTTTCCACGTTTACCAAGTGCCAGAATTTTGTGCTCGAAAAGCAACTCAGACACCTTGGAAGGATCGCTGCGCTATTTTTTAAAAAAATAATTTTGTTTCCAAAAGTGGTAAAACCATGCGTTGCGTTTATACCGGATGACAGTGTTATCAACATATATTAGGCTAAAAACTGTCGAATCACGTCATGAGTTGTGTGCAGCCCATTGCACGAAGACAGATAGGTCTTGCATGTCTCATAGAAGTTGCTTGTGTCCATTGGTTGACTACAGCTTCGGGAAGCACATTTGAAAGTGGATTCCTCACATTCCAGTCTATTAAACGTCGGTTGCTTCGTCATAAGGAGTCGATCAGTATGTGCGAAAAGCCCACGACAACTGTGTATCCATCGCTCGTTAGAGTACGCCCCCGCCCTATATGTATATGCATGCGTACATTTAACATAAACGTCTCAAACGGCTCACATAGCAGGTACATCGTTTCGTCATCAATAAATTTTGAAAAAAAATTAGCAACCTCTTCTTCTTATTGTGTGAAACATAACGTGGTTCTGATTTGCTAAACTGCCTTATACAATTTGGGGAGTTATACTTCTTTTGGGTTTTATTGACGGGCGAGGTTCGTAGTGTGGACAATAACCAAAATTGGGCATTTCATAGTTGTTCCGAATCTTGTGTGCACACAACATGAGGGAGGGGAAAAGGACAACCAAAGGTCAGTCCTAACTAAAAACAGCTGACCCGGGAATACAGTACGATTTATGTGAAAATTAGCCGCACTTTCCTGGTCATCTGCTCCTGGGCATAAAAACGTATTTTTCCACGTTTAGACCGTAATAACCAGGCGTTCGATGTTGTTCTCCATGAAATGCCCGGCAAACAACATTCACGGATTGCTTGACGTTCTTCTGAGTCTTTCGGTAACTTCTGTGGATAAAACAAATTGCTACATTGTGGGCACAGCAACAATCAAGTTGGTGGTTTATAGACCTGTCTGATGACCGGATGATTCACCATTAGAAAGGACAGCATCACAGTTTTCGAGAGAAGCAGAAGTTCAGTAGATTAGCTCGAAATTCCGCGGTGTGATCTACGGCGGAGCGGCGGACGAATCCCGCTAGACATCATGTCTACATTGGCCAGGTGATGGACGATTTTTAGTGCCCAGCTCCGAGGGTGTGACGCAAACCGGTGTGGAGGATGCCATAGGGGCTTATTGATGAGTGTATCGTGCCTACACAGGAATTCCAGAACATGTTGCTGTTGAATCCAGCTGCTTTCGTCTCTGCTCCAGTGTCTTGGTGTCGGAAATAGACTCGCTAACAATGAACACACGTGATTTATTACAAACCAGTGAGGCCTTGCGCTATTTACGTGCCACTTTTGACATTGATCCAGGCAATCTGCTCGGCGCTTAGTGAACACCCGTCATCATTGACTGTCCTTCTGTGAACACTCATCACCGTCACTCGTGCTTCACTGGAGGACCTCAACACTTATCGGTCATTGCTAAATCGATTGATTTATTGGCTGGTCTGGATGCTTGCGGACTTCCCTATTTAGATTTTGGGGGCGTTTGAGGGTCCAAGCATTCTGTGATTATTTTCAGGAAGCTGACTTTCCTGACAGTTACCTTCGGTTCTTCCTTGTAAACGGTATAAATGATGAACAAACTAGACGAAACATTTTATTCTTGTGGTTTGTCACTCACAGTGAGTCAGAGTAGAAAACCACGGATGTCTTACGGGACTGAGTAGAAGTGCCAATTTTCAAGGCAAGAAAAATCAGACAAAAGTAGACAATCACCGTGAAATCAGCCTACTTTGTGGTACCGGAAAAACCCTAGCTCACGTGCCAGTGAAACATCTGGATGCACAGATTATCTGTGGAACCATTCCAGAGGAACAAACTGGTCTTCGGATGGGGCTAAGAACCGGTGTTTTAGGATTCTCAGTGCGCTGAACAAAAGAATGCCACGAATTCACCTACCTGCACCAGGAAGGGCGGATTCAGTCGTTGGCTGTCAAAGCTTTTACAGCAACCTTATCAGTAGCTTGGTGCGTCTAGACAACAAGGTATCACGATATCGCAAATATCGTACCAACCGAAATATAAGTTGGCCTGGTGCAGCAAATTCAGTTGAAGCAGGCCATCAAAAACGAGAAGCTCGGCTGAATTCAGTCCAGTCTCCTGACCAAATTCATGTGCAAATGTGCGTCTTGACCGAAGGATTTACTCCGTGGAACTACTTCTTCAGGTCCAAACATTGAGATGGGGATGGAACGAGGGCTAACGACATTCAAGTCCTATCTACTTGTATCCGATCCGAATTTTTTTCTGAGTGGTCATCTATTCATTTCACAGTCAAACCAATGCTATGTGACCCGAAGGTTCGCGTGTTACCTTCTCCTAAGAACTGCTCTTTCGGAACTTTGAACTCGGGAACGCCCAGAATGCCCGGAACCTTCTGAGACCCTAAAACTCCACCAAAATCTCAATAGAGAAGCCGGCGAGCATCCAGGATAATCAATCACTCAGTCAATTCAGCATAAGCGGATGAGTGTTCAGACACGCCGCAGAAGCACGACCAAATATGATCATTGTTCAGATATTTCATAGAAGCTCGGTCGATGTTGATGGGTGTTCACCAAACGCCTGTCAGACAGCGTGAATCAATATCAAATAGCTCGAGGCCGTGGTAACTTTCTTACTCGTACGCTCTAGCTTTTTGAAATAAAGCTGTTGTGTACCCTTGTCGGCGAGTCTTTTTCTGACATTAGGCGGAGATAGCAGTCAGATATAACGGCTTCCGTTTACGAATATCTACTGACACCATAAAATTAATCTCTTGAAAGAACCTGTAAGCAAACTGGCATCACGGAGCCATTGAATTCTGTGGTTAATTTCAGAACAAGCCGGAGTCACGAAACACTCGTGTTATGATTAGCATCAGGTATGAATACAAGGACCGATGCGAAACAGCCTAACCATGCCTTTAATCGTCAGCCGTGTTGACCGCCATCTCATTCCTGTCTGGTTTAATCCGTGTATATCCCCTTTACAAGTGATGTTTTATGTAATTCCTGCTTCAGGACCTGAGCAAGCCATGAAGCTATCGTGATTAGGGGATTGTTGTCCGTCAACTCCTGGACAAGAAAAGAGACCCGAAGGTAAGGGAACGATAAGTTTTCAGCGGATGGTCTTTTCGAGGCGTTGCTTCCACAGTTTTGTGTGTGTGTTGCCCGCCAAACAGAGAGCACTAGTTGAAAACTTTTCATCTATCCACGATAGGGATACTTCACCAAACGTACTTTGAATTCAGTCAAGTGTACAACAGTGATTTACACAAGGAGAATGAATGGGCTGCACAAAGTTCTAACACCAGTGGTGTGAGTAGATTCGGGAATATTCAACTGAGATTTCGTCTTGTAAGTGCCGCAAAGCCTGTAGGCAGTGCACAGCTTCTTTCATCCTTATTGGCACAGCTCCGCAGTGCTTCTCGGCTTTTCAGCGCGGATTGGCTGCACGTATATAGAGCCATTTGTGAGAAACCTCATCATCAGCCGATGCTACCTTTTGAAACAAATGCCATGTTTTACAAAATAAGTTTTGTTCGTCTAATGGTGTTTTTCGTGTAACCACAGCTGGTGGCCAGTTACAAGGTTTGCTCAGCCAAAGTCGGGCTTCCCAGTATATATGTACAATGTTGCCCACCAAGCCATGCAGACCCTACACAAGTGGGAAATGTACCAAAATGTAAAACTTTCCCTCACAGACACCATAAACTGGCTCCATATCGCTTTTTTCCAAATAAGACGTACATATTGCGGAGTGTTTTTCTTCACAACCCAGCCGATTAGAACCCATACGTTCACACCCGTCCACGACAAACTAATCAACGGAGAGCGTTTTGTTTTGGTTATTTATGGTGTACTAATATTCCCGAGTGTATACGGGCTTTCTTGAGTGTTGTTATTCTGAACTATTACGGTATTCGAATACACAACAGGAACCGTATGAATAGTTCACACAACGGTTAATGGATCACATGTGATTTTTTTCTATGCTCGAGAATGAGCAACATCAACGTCACACAAATATCACGTGACACCTCCATGCGTTGCCCTGATTTGTCTTTTCAATCGTCTTTCCCGATGCAGTTGTTACTTAAAAGCACCCGAGTGATTTTGACCGATGTATCTGGTTGAGTCCATTGATCGGAAAGACCTTACGGGAGCACGGCACAGGTGTAGGGTCAAAGGACCCCAAAAAAAATTTCGACCAGACTAAATTCGCCTTTCATATATACTCCACAAGAAGAATTAAAAGTTTTATTGATTGATTTTGCTCTTAGGTCTCCGAGTGTCTGCAAACGTTTTTGATGCATTAGCTTTCCTGCAGATAGCTGGCCACAGCTCTAGGACAGCAGCTATCCAGATTCTAGTCGACTAAAACGATATCCTCTGGCTGATCAAGCAAGATCCAAATGGAAAAACAAATGATGTGTGTGCTCGTCAGTAAACATGCGAAACTCCCACATTTTGTGGTTAGGAGCATCAGCGGCTCCGAGGAACTAGGTGAACGTTTTAGAGTGAATGATGTCTATTTAAGTTTGCACTCGATACCTGCGAGATGGCTCAGTGATTAGAGCGCGAACTCACTGACCAAAAGTTCCATGGTTCGAACCCGATCTCTGCATCTCGACTTCCCCCGTCTAGGCTTGGTCAACCTGGCAGTATTTCAGCCCTCGCGCTTCCTTCGGGTAGCATGGCAGCTAAGCACCGAAAGGGTATTACATCTGAATGATTTTTACCTGCATTTAACAACGCATGGAGGTGCATAGGAACTGGGTGAAATTTACTAGCAGAATAAACAAATTGCATTACTTAGTTAATAATATTGGTTGAAAAATGCAACACACCTCGTCAGAATAATACTCGTTCAGATATAGCACATTTGGTTTCGTAGAAGGAAAGAGTATCTTGACGTGTTGAGGTGAGTATTCGTCCGAATTAGTATCCACTGAGAGATATGGGTCCTGCTCTTTTTGAAGGTCGTCAGTGGTGCATGACGCACAAGATGACATTACTATAAAAGCTCGCAGTTTCCCGTCTAATTGGAAAGCACGATACTACACGAACATTGCTCAGTGATATGATTAGCGCAAAGTGCTACGAACTTCACAATACATCGTGAGGCTTTGAACAGATTCTTTAGTTTATACGTAATGCACTACTCATAAGGTTGCTGAACATTCGTCGACAGCCCACGACCGGTTTCGCCCTTTCTTGGGTCTCATCAGGTAGGCGCAGTCCCTAGAAACATCACAAACGGGAGATTCAGCTGGGTTTCGGGTGAGTCTCTCACAAAACCAAATTGATTTGCAAATGAGTGTATTTCTCGAGATTCTCTAGTTCTTCATTATGAAACATGATCATAGTGATTTTCTTCAATTTTTCAGGAAATAACTTGTATAATGTGTAGCTACGGAGGTTTTTGGTTGAGGTTACATACTGGCAATGTTGTGGAATATAGGTAGCTCGGGTGCGTTGATTGATTTTTGGTCTGTTCGCCGAGCTTGGCAGTTGGATTGCAAACGTTTCATTACCAATCGAGGTGACATCGTCATTGCAGGGTTGAGTGGGAGGTTACATACAGAGAGGTTACATACAGTTGGCAGAGTTAATCTTTGCCAAGCGACAGCGTCTTACTGTGAAACCTTTGCATTCCACACTCCACGGATTTCAGGGGTTCAGTTGCTTCCCGAAAGTTGTTTCTTGTGATTTATCTAGATATTTGTCAGGGGATTTTTTACTGATCATTTCCAATACAGGTAAAATACCCTGATGGTAGTGTGAGGTTTGTGCATTTCCTATTGAGATTTCGCCCTGTAGGTGAAGTCAGTCTGTTCTAAAAACTCCAGAAGCACCGTACGACTGTTTTGTCCTTATCGAGAAGCATCAGTGCTGACATCTCACGAAACGCAAGGCAGTTTTGAACCCGCAACCTTCCGGGGTTGAAAACTTCACCATTTGGCCGCGAGCATCTAAACAGCAGAGTGATCAGCTCGCACTTAGACAGGAGAGAGCGTCACTCATGCTTCAGTTAAATAAACTACATCACGTGGTCATATTGACCGGCTCCTCGAGTAAGGACTTCTCAGAAGGAAGTTCCCCACTCACCTCATGAAATAACTCTCCCTGCGAGGTAGTCATAGACTGATGGCTGTGTAAACAAAGTTAGAAATTTCGACTGAGACCTATCTATTCTGAAAACTCTGGAAGAACTGTGCAGCTGCTTTGCCCTCACTGGGAATCATCAATTGTGTGCCTCTCACGAAGCTTCGGTTACTTTCATACACGCGACCTTCCGGAAAGTTGATGAAACTTTAACCATTCGGCCAAGGGAGCCTGAACTGCATTTGGATGCTTCTGACGTCACCCGGTTTGCCATCAGATTCCCAGCGAATTGCATCAAACAGGTTGATTTATCCCGCGACAAACCCCAAGTGAACTGTTCATGCCATAACTCAACATTCAGTCCTGTTCTTTTTCCTTAACGTGAGATCTGAAGATGTAGCTTCAAATTTTAGTAGTTCCAGATCAAATGGGAACATTCGCTAGGGGGAAGAAATCCTGTCCAAGCGCCTCGTCTTCAAGTCTAGGGTAAATCGAAGTCACTCAGCATATGAATGTTCGGGTAGTGAAAAACTGTCAAGTTCCGAATCATGTGATCAAAGATGGGGCGGAAGTTTTCGACTATCTGGTGTCGCGCAACATTCAGTCCTGTTCTTTTTCCTTAACCTGAGATCTGAAGATGTAGCTCCAAACTTTAGTAGTTCCAGCTGAAATGTACCCGCAGTTAGATTGAGGATATTCGCTAGAGGGAAGAAGTTCTGTCAAGGCATCCCGTCATCAAGTCTAGGGTAAATCGAAGCCACTCAGCATATGAATGTTCGGGTAGTCAAAAACTGTGAAATTCCGAATCATATGATCAAAGATGGGGTGGAAGTTTTCGACTATCTGGTGTCGCATCGCTAATCGGGTTCATGATATTCGATCGATTTCCCAGGATCAGTGACAATAAGGCAGGAATGGTTAGGCCACCGTAAGAAAGAATTTGAACCACCCGAGATCATACTCTTCTGAACACACAACTCTGGTCTTTCCAGTCTGATGGGACAGCCTCTGTGTTGGTCGGAATCGTGGTTCTGGGTCTCCGTGGTAACTGTAAACCAGCCCGGTACCCGTCAGCAAATGTTTTTGCAGCACCCGCTGTACATCTTCTATCTACAAGGTACCTCAGTTTTATTCGTTTTCGCAGCTTTTTTATAGAGCCATAAGGACATGTTCAGACGTGCGACCAAAAGAGCTTCTCGTCGTCTGATCGATACAGCTAGCCCCACAGGAGCATTCACGTCAATAGACATATAGGGAAAACGCCCGGAAATCAAAATATCTGTCCGATCATCGAAAGAAATAACCTAATTAGATTGTCTTTCTGACCCCAATTCAAAAGTTTCACATGTTTGCCTCTAATCCAGCTTCAGTAAACTTTGATAACTTATCCATATAGTAACATCAGACTCACTAATCTGTGGAAATTCTATAATGGTCAAAACCCTGGTGATCTCTTGTATGTGTTAAGATTTTTCGGGATGATTTTTACATTTGCAATGTTAACTGTTCACGTTTCAAACCTAGAAAACACTTTTGGTCTTGTCTTGGGCGAAAACATCACAATGTCCTCACGAGCAGCTCATCTGCTTACATCAAACTACTCCCAAAAAGGATTTCCATTCGGATCCAAGGTTTAGACGTCATCTAAGTGAGAAAACTGTAGAAAACTGTCCTACTGTACGCTTACTTTAACTGACTGTCCTCTATATCCGCATATCTTGCAAAATCCGAACGTATTTGAACAGAGTTCTTATGTCGCCTCTCACCCGTTCTGTATATTATAGGATGAAGGATGAATCTGCTCTTCGTTTTATGCATTCAGTTGTGCATCTTTTGTTCATTTTTGCTCATCTGTGTAGGCATATTTTTCGTTAGGCTATTCTTATTCCGTCTAGGTCAAACTAGATACAACTATAAACATATGCCATCTGATGCTGCGATGAGTGCTTGAAGTTCAGTGAAACACATCATTCTGTTTCTAACCCATCGCGTGCGTTCCAGACAACTTTCCATGCGTTTTGAATCACTCAGACGTCCATAAGATTACATCTCATCCACACGGGAGTGCCCATTTGGTGGTTATGAGAACTCGGTACACAGCATCTTCGCATACCGTTGGCCCTTGTAAGTTTCTCCGGGGAAAACGCCCGGAAATCAAAATATCTGTCCGATCATCGAAAGAAATAACCTAATTAGATTGTCTTTCTGACCCCAATTCAAAAGTTTCACATGTTTGCCTCTAATCCAGCTTCAGTAAACTTTGATAACTTATCCATATAGTAACATCAGACTCACTAATCTGTGGAAATTCTATAATGGTCAAAACCCTGGTGATCTCTTGTATGTGTTAAGATTTTTCGGGATGATTTTTACATTTGCAATGTTAACTGTTCACGTTTCAAACCTAGAAAACACTTTTGGTCTTGTCTTGGGCGAAAACATCACAATGTCCTCACGAGCAGCTCATCTGCTTACATCAAACTACTCCCAAAAAGGATTTCCATTCGGATCCAAGGTTTAGACGTCATCTAAGTGAGAAAACTGTAGAAAACTGTCCTACTGTACGCTTACTTTAACTGACTGTCCTCTATATCCGCATATCTTGCAAAATCCGAACGTATTTGAACAGAGTTCTTATGTCGCCTCTCACCCGTTCTGTATATTATAGGATGAAGGATGAGTCTGCTCTTCGTTTTATGCATTCAGTTGTGCGTCTTTTGTTCATTTTTGCTCATCTGTGTAGGCATATTTTTCGTTAGGCTATTCTTATTCCGTCTAGGTCAAACTAGATACAACTATAAACATATGCCATCTGGTGCTGCGATGAGTGCTTGAAGTTCAGTGAAACACATCATTCTGTTTCTAACCCATCGCGTGCGTTCCAGACAACTTTCCATGCGTTTTGAATCACTCAGACGTCCATAAGATTACATCTCATCCACACGGGAGTGCCCATTTGGTGGTTATGAGAACTCGGTACACAGCATCTTCGCATACCGTTGGTCCTTGTAAGTTTCTCACAAAATCAAATCTACGCAACATTGCTGCTAATCAATACGAAAGCCACTTGACCGACAAGTCTGAGAGACGTGCGAGTGAGCGAGGAAACCGACCAATCAGGCTCAGGTTTGGCGTAGTGCTGTCTGGGTGCAAGTGATTGGTCAGTTTGCCTTTAAGACTATCGCCGACAGCAGCCACTATTTCTGACCCACAAATGAAAATATATGCTATTGTGGTGATTTGTGCTACAAAGGTGGTGTGTCTTGTCTTTTAGCGCAGATAGAATGACAAGCTCATGTAGATTTCCCGAAAGGATTTATTGCGTCAAATAAAAGGACAGGGGAGTTGTGGATGATGTTTGGGCATGCTAGATAACGAGGGAATTTAATATTTACATACCCCGTTCCCATTCATGTCAGATAACATACCTTGTGATTCCATGCGTTATACTGCCCACAACCTGCTGCGACCATTCTTTGATATTCTAGTCATTTTTACCTATTTGGTGATCTACAGCCTGGAGGATGTCGAAGCAACTAGTGGGGCAATCAAGTTGAGTTTTAATCCAGCATCGGACAAAGTGCATTTGGACGCACCTCTTGTTGTGCGATGTGAACATGACGCCGGATCTGGTGTGGACAATGCAGCTAGCATGTTCCTTCACTGTCCTATTGCCCCCTGGGGTGCGTTCTGTTTTCAAAACTGCAAGTCTGCTTGTGTAGGTGAGGCACCCGGTTCGTGTCCGTATGAAAAACAACTGGGAGGCGTTACCTGTAGGACCGTTGTAACACAAACCGGCCACGTGACATATGAATACACTATTCAGAGATTGACCAGGGATTGGCTTGGCACTCTGCCTAGTGGTGAGCACAAGAAGTACGGCTTCTATTGTAAATCGGCGGGATCACAAACTCCAGAAGTGTGGTTGTATGAGGAAAGACTGGAGATCACAAGTCCTATCACTGTCTCTCTAAAACCTCCGATGCCCTCCGGATTTAATTTATCCAGCAAGGAAACAGGCGCAACGACCAACAAGTCTGGCAGACCAGTATCAAGAGACCTACCGACGGTCATTCAAACGGCCCTTGAGATTCACAGTAAGTATTTTTGGTCATGTTTTCATACTCTGGACCGCCTAGTATGACGGTCGTCACTCAATCAAAACGCACTTGTGCGTTAATGTGAAACTACAGGACATCCACTTACCTTGTCATCAATCGATTATCTTAGAAAAAAAGATGTTGCGTTCACATTTTATGCAGAAAAAAACACATTAAAGATGCAAATAATCACAAAGTTTTGCTTTGATGTGCATCTACGACGAAAGACTTGAGAAACCTCAACCCAAACAAAACTACTGATATAAAAAAAGAAACCTTCAGCAGGACAATCTCCCCAGTCCTTTCTCCTAGCCAAAAACACTTTCCTTTCGGTAATCAGGTCCCTATTCCATTTTTGTGGCTATCAGTTTCGTTTATAACCAGGCTGTTTACCCGAAGCAGGTTTGATATGTGTGCGTATGTGTTCACAGTTGCTCAATTGCTATATTCCGCCTCACCAGGTGACGGCGTTTTCAGTTGCGGAGGCGGTAGTTCCGTGTGATAGGTAAAACCCTATTTATTTCTTTGTCTAGGCATACCACACTACTCATTAGGTTGCTGAAAACTCCCTGACAGCCCACGACCGGTTTCGCCCTTCCCGTCAATTTCCCAAGTTTCCCTCAACAGTATGTTTCACTTGGGCCGGTATTTATTTCTCTTTATAGGCCTAAGTAGCGGATGAAATCATCAGCCGACGTTGCAAGGGTTTGCCCGTTTCTAGGCAAGTGTTACCTAACCAATTTGATGTGTCTCCAGTTTACTTACTGGAGGGTTTGCCTTTTACGAACAGGTTGACTCGAACATTTGTTGCCTTTGAAGCGTTCTGTTCCCGTTGGATTTTTCCACAAAGGTTAACAAAATTTATCTACAGGAAGTTTAAGTGATGTGTCCGTGGAATTCCATGAATTTCCGACGGAGTGGTCAGCACACTTGATGCAGTTCGGACAGGAATCAGCCGCCTAAGAGTTTTTTTCTACTGTCTAATAGCCCGCCAAACAGTCCTTCTTGTTTGCTGCCATTGCTAACATTATCAATAGTGATTTTCAGATCAATAACACCAAAAATGAAGAAGGATAAAGGCCTAGAGTTTTTTTTCTGTCGACATTTAATAAGCAGTCTTCTTTCGGGCAGCAAATTTGGCCAAATAATCCGACGGTCTATCTTCCAAAATTCAAAAAAGTGTACCTTGTGGGACTTTTACTTCAAGTTCAGATAAAACTCAGGTTGCCATCATTATCTGCTGCAAGTGAAGAGCTAACATACACAAGATCACGTGACGTGAATTTCGTCACACAAAGGGGCTTGGCACTACGTGCTGGTAATGTGCGGGCTAATCATGCAGCTCATTGCCTGATGATTCTCAGTAAGAATGAAACAGCTTCACACAGTGATCATCGAATCTTCAACAGAAATTAAGCCGGAATCTCGGTTGAAGTCCCGAGATCGCTTCAAACTTTAATCAAGGTGCTCAGAAAGGAAAATACCTCATCACGTAAATTAGACATTCATAGGAAAATTTGTGACTCGGCTGACCAGCCAACCCGTTACCAAGTGGTTTGGCTCACGTGACTGGACGGTGAGCGGCAAAATATCCTGTCTAAACAACACCTGATCAGCCTTCCGAGGTCGAACCGTACCGTCGTTGAATAGTTGTCGCAAGTTGCAAACTAAAAGCGCTTCACTGGGCAAAATTCAGGTACCCGGCTCCAAGTGGCCTTGTAATAAAGTGCTCGAAAAGAAACAGACTTTTCGAGAAATCTGCTAGTTTAACTCGTGATCTGTACTCAGAAAATAATAGAAATTCAACTGAACAAATCATGTATGCCCCCAGAGTGTCATATGGCAGCACAAAGTGGTCAGCTTTGAATGTGTTTTGTATGGGTGGTTTGAAAAAAACAGTCAAGCGGAGTTTGTGAATCCATCAAGATGGCGTTTTTTTGCAAAGTTCCCCACCGGTTTTCATTTTCCTAAGGTGCCATGGACTAACGCCGTTCCTTTATATGTTTTCCGTATTTTGATTCGATCAAACAATCACGCAACACCATTTTTAAATTCTAAAAAATGATGCTACTGAATTATCTTTTAAGTAAATGTTTTTTGACTGAAGCCCACTTACAAAACCGCCACCCATTTGTACTTTGTGCCTAATTTGGTAAGCCACACATCCTGTTACTGCTGGATTTCCACTGTTTTGCAGTTGTTTGTGCTTGCTTTGCAACAACTAAAAAGGCGTTGGGAGTCTTTCCTAAACTACGCCATGTCTTTAGTGCTCTACGGAGTATTCTCTCTTTTTCGCCTGGTGTTTTCAGCTGACTGCTGAAAACTGTTCATACACAAGGTCAATCTGGGCTACCCTAGTAACACTCCGTTCAACTGTGGTAGATTGCAATGAAAATCTTAACAGAATCACTGAGAATCTTACCCAGTAAATAAAAGCCTACCATATATATATATATATATATGAGCAAACAGTTTTTTGTGCAGCTTTCATGGTTCTGTCTACTTTTGCGCCTTCCGTAAAGTGTTTTGATCCGAAAATTCACCAACTTGTTTCATCTTAATTTTCGGATTACATTTTTTGGATTTCTCGCCCTGTTCTTTGTTAAACATTTTCAGCACCGATTAGATGGAAAGAATTCATGATTTACATGGTGAAATCTATTCTAACTAACAACCCAATACTACTTAAAAGGTTACTAAGAACTCCTTAATAACAGGCCACCTGTGTCTCCCTCTTGGAGTTCATCAGACAGCGATCATCCCGAACTTCTTCCAGCTGTTTGATCTACTTAAACGCCAAACTGTAGGCAAGTTGTGGGACAGAGCACTTTCAAAACGGAGTACAAACTGGAGCATCAGCTAACTTTGAGCGAAATCTGTCGTCCATGGTATTAACTTGAGCGCACAGTTCAAACCCGCAGCTGTGACAGTGCACTGATGTGTGAAGGAATTTGCTCACACGTGCAACCGGGTCAAGCAACATAATTGCGCATAGTTGTAATGCAGTCAAAGGCAAATCCGTCAATAGGACCGACTGCCACGAAATGGTTAGATCTGGAAACAAGCCTGCTTGTCATCAGTGCAGTCCCTATCACCCGGCTTGCGAGTGATCGCCGGTTAAGGAATGTTTTATCACAGACTAGAGGTCTGAGGCCTTCGTTTGTTGAATTCCATAAACCAGAAGGTTTGTTCTGAAGTAGGGTGTGAGTTGAAAGCACGCAAATAACACAAGGTGGCAGCGCGTTAAATTATGCAGCCCCAGACGTGGATGTGAGTGGTGAGCATCGCTCAGAAACCAAACTGATGACTTTCTTGTTTATTCAAAATTCGACCCAATTTCCAGTCTAGATATAAACAACTCATGCTCGTATACAGTCTCAAGCGAAAGTTTTTTTGAACCTTCAAATACCCTTCTGGCTTTTAATCACTTAATGGGGAAGAGCGACTTCAGGATATATATTTGAAGAAAAATAATCGTTCAGGTGTAACACCCTTTCGGTGCTTGGATGCCATGCCACCCGAACGAAGCAGGAGAGCTGGGATACTGTCAGGTAGCCCAATCTTAGACAGGGGAAGTCAAGATGCAGAGGTCAGGTTCGAACCACGGACCTTTTGGTACGTTCGCGCTCTAACCACTGAGCCATCTCGCTCCCTAGTGATATATGTATATAGTCTTGGTGGGATGAAATCCCCTCTTTCCACTAAAGGACGCACAGACCTTGAGAAAATATGCGAGCTTCTTGTACAAAAAGATAAGGACTACTTAGTGACAATTACTTGTGTCGTCTGACAAATTAAGAAGATTTTCATAGTTTTGCTTCGGAAATGCAGTTATTGTGCGCAGCTGGACGGATTCTTTTTGATTCTGTTGGATGCTGCACGTCATAGTTTGAAAGTTTTCCAAAAGCTTGCAAGTAGCAAAAGGGTAATCTACTAATTTTTTGCGCTGGTAATTTTCGGCTCCTTCCGCTTAGTTGTTTTTTGTTTGTTCGAAAGTGCCGAAAAGACGTACGCTATCGCTGTTTCAAAGTAGATCCTGTTTAATTTTTGTGAACCTCACGTGATACCCTCACAAGATCTTCTACCGAATGAAACCCCTCCAGGCAGGCCATCCCCAATAATGGCTGTGTTATGAACTCTGTTCTAGAAGAACAGGACCAGTCTTCCACTATGATTTCCATGCAAACTATTGCATATCCTCATGGACTACTGTTTGGAAACAAAACATAATCCTTGAAGCATGGTTGTCTTCGTTAGTTATTGGCTGAGCTGTTGACCGAGTTGAACAACTAAACCGCCAACGTTGCGTCACCAACCAGGAACTAATTGTCAGCACGCTGAAGAAACGTTTGCGAGCCTTGGTGAACTAGCCAACAACTGGAAAATTTGAAAAACGCACTTGGTTTTAATACTGCTTGAGTAACGAGAGAGAGTAACTCAAGAAAAAAAGAAATTATTCAAGTTACCTCCAACATTGTTGTTTCCAAATTGGAGTTTGCATGGTCGTTACATTTGGTTTTAATCTATTGGAGAGAGCCGTCTTAATTCCTCTTGGTTTTCCGAACACAGTGACTGCCCTTAGTGAAACAAAATACCCGCCTTTCTTGTCCAACGTGTCGTCAACTTGGTTACCAAAATGTCCTCTATCTGAAAACATGCTATTTGGTTGACAGAGTGCTGCGAAAGTCGAACTTTTTCAAAGAATCATTTCCCACCTTCTTGAGACAAAGAGTGCAAAGTGCACGAAAACTCCCTCCCGGAATACAGTTGACCACCAGTCTCACTGTTTAGTTTCCCATTGACAAAGTGGTCGTAATATTTTTTTCTGTGGTAGAGCGGAAAGTGCAACGATAACACGGCTGTTCAAAATTGTTTGAACCGACTGTATCCTTAAACCTCTGGAGTACCAGCCATGTAAAACTATAGAACGTGGGGCGGAAATCTTTTTGGTAAGATAGTGTAGCTTAGTACACTGCTGCCCTCAAGTAGCTCTTGAATGGGTGACAGGAAAACCTAACGAACCAGTTGACCCGTGTCCAACAAACCCGGGCTCATCACACTGAATTTAACCTGGTCCGAACCCGGTCCAATTTTGTCCGATGATGTGTAATTGTCTTAACCATCTAGTGAATCCATATGTATATATGGACATTTTGAGTCATGTCAACTATTTAGTGGGAATCTGACTGACTTCAGTAGTCTGAACTCTCGAGTGTGCATTTCACGTTCCTGGACTCAAACCATAGACACAATCAGTAATTAAGCTAACTGGCAACTTGGCAGTGTCCCAGCCCTCGTACATCCTTCGGGTGGCATGGCAGGCAGGCGTCAAAAGGCTGAACGATATTTTTTTAGCTGACATCGACACTCTCATCTTAAGATTTGTCCGTTAAACGCGTTTATATTGACGAGGTCCATTGTGAACAACCCGAGTAGTGGCTCCCAGGCTTTGAGTAACCTCCTTACCACGTCATTCAGGAATGGCGGTGACTTCCAAAGCCTCATACTGACTCTGGCCTACTGTTCGGCAGTATCTAAAACCGCTCCCGTTTCTCACCAAATAAATAATTTTAACCGGGTTTTGAGCAGTCACATTCTATATCATGCGACGGCACATTGCAGCCCCAAGGTACTGTCATAATTGCGTGATTTGATTACTTATAAGTATTCAGTTATCCATTTTTGCCGTAATTCCTCTTTTCACAACTCCGTCGCAAAGACACTAGTGTTAACGAATTCTTAATATGAAGGTTAAAGTAAAAAATCCCTCAGGCGGTGTTTGATGAGTGGCACTTTTGAGTACTGCTCAAAGATGAAATTCTATCCCTAAGTACAAATGGTAATCATGCAGTTCCTAAACCGCATACTTTTATCAGCGAATCCTGCGACTAGCTTGTATACAATGGGCTCACGGGGTAGCTTTAGTTTGCTGTCAAGTTGGAGCTTGTCAGAGGTCATCCGGACAAGAAATTCTACTTTCACCGCTTCTCCAAGTGTGACGAGTTGAAACATGTTGGATGAAAACGTTCCTATTAGCTGGAAATCAGGTGACTGTTCTCTTGTTCTCCGAGCTTGCTAATTTTTCACTATCAAACGAGGGGACATGTTGAATGCTCGCTTGTCGGGAAAGTAAAGGCTCCCATCAACAAACTATTTTGGACATACAACGTCCGAGAGTGTCAACAGTGCACCCACGCATTGGTAGCTCGACGTTCATCAAGTGGTTTTTAATCAGGTGCCGACTGTGCGTAATGTGGTGGTCTATATTACTCAGTTGCACATTAAAAATGATTTCCTGCTTTTGATCCCCCGTACTTGTGATTTCAGGTGCCACTCTGTTTCGAATTTCACCGCGAATGTACTTGTAGTGCTATGGGCGAATTAGGCAGTGTTCCTAAGCTCTATGGGTTCAGTTGTACTTGGTGGGTCTGCATGGAGGTCGTGTGCTGAGTTGACAGGATGGAAACGAAATAAACTCAACTGATATGACCTGGAGCAAATAGTACGTGGCAATAAACTGGACTGATGATTACTCATCTTTGGATAAACTGGCTGACTTTGAACTGATTGCAATGAGTTCGTAGAGTTCCGTTCAGACGTCATCTGAAACTCTTTCGAATTTGATCTTATGGAGACTCCGTAGGATCTACACCGCGGGTGACTTCCAGTCAGAATGAAACAGTGCGAGAACACTCTTGGGCTGCCAAAAATCCCGCTTCACTCACTTCTATATCCTGGATATAGTCCCAACTGAAACGAGGAGTAACCTCTGTGACAGGATATTCATCTGGAAAACATTGTAAACAAGAGAACTATCTGACTTTCACCTGAGTCCCTCGTCAACACCAACCTAACTTGCAAATGAATATTCATCGTAACGTGCATGAAACTTGAAGTTCAAGATGTCCCAGGAAGTTTGAAACCATTACTGCGCTATCAAGAGTTTTCGTCGACTTTAGGAGTAGTACTAAGAAATTCGAAATACATTTCTAAACTTCTTACAACCGAATCTATTCACCGCTGTTCAATTTCGGTCTAGTCGCCTTGGTGAGTATACCACAAGCGATCTTTTCACGTTCACCACATTGACCTAGAGCTATCCTTTCTTTCTGAACGCCTCCTTCCAAAGGAGACACACCTTAATGAGTGGTGCTCATAGCTGGGAAAACAATACTGAATCCAAATAGTGTTGTGTAGAATCCACGTCAAATAGTTGCAGACGCCATGAATATGAAACACCCACAATGTGTTGATTTCCTTAAATTGCACTGTTATTAGTTAGCGTTTTCTCGAGTGGCATCAGTCCTGTAAAGGACCTTACCTCTTAGCAATCCTAAAGCATCGAAAGTTATTCTATCATTTGGAAGTATTTAGTTGAATTCGAAACTGGCGCTTACAATGATAGTGATCAGGGTTATTGTGGCCTGAATACCACCATCCAAACTGAGTTATTCCTCATATATATTCTTTACAAAAACACTACTTTAAATAGGTTTCCAAAGGCTTCGACTGGCGTGTGTGACACTGGTCGGCTTCCGTGTGCTCGTCCACCCTGTTTGAACCTAGTTCACGTTTTGTGATGCAAACCAAATCGCACAAAATAAGCACAATTTGTTCCACAGAAACTATGACAGCTTGTTCATTCTTGAGAGCACGTTAAGCTGTAAATGTGGGAGAATCTGGCTTCAAGTGAATTTTGTTCACATGAGTACAATCTACCTGATCTTTAGCTTGGCTTGGAATAGTACCTGTCATTTCAGGTTGACATTTGTTGCCACATGTTTGTCAAAGCAGACGTCTGGCTATGCCCGATTTATGTTTTTCCGCGAACGGTGAGAGGTGAATGACACCTAGACAACCTGTTAATACTGTGAGGAAATTTTGGAACTTTTCACAGATTTTTCGTCATGTAAGTGAAACCGATCTATAAGGAAAAGCTGTTAGGAATCATTTGCAATGCGTATCTCAAGAAACACCACAGATTCAATCACACTGCTGGCCAGACGCTCGTGGTCAAACGATCAAGTTTTCAGTTTACCAGCTGAAACATCACAATTACGGAGCTTCCTGGAGTTTCGTGAGATAAGCACCGTCGATGATTTCCAACAAGGATGAGACAACTGTACAGTGTTTCTCAGCTTTTCTACATAGCCTGGTTTCGCTTACATGATTCAAAATCTTCATGGGAAATTTCCAGACTTACAGCAAGCGATAAGCAGCCCAACAGGGAGGGAATTCATCCGATGAGTAAAACTTCCATCTGAGAAGTCGGTACCCAAGGGGGCAGTCAACACAGCACCAAGTGATGCGGAGTCCATGATCGCAAGACAAGTGGCGCTGTATCTCGTCTGAGTACAAGTTACTCACATCGCTCATCACACACTCGTGCTCGAACGGATAGGTGTTAAAACAACTGGTTGAAAGGTCCCGCGTTCGAATCTCCCAAAGTTTTGGGTACCAGGTAGAAACTGCGGTTTTATCGTGTGGTCTTCGAGCACATGATCACACTATCCAGATACTCCCAACTACGCTTGAAGTCACCAATCCGGCCACCGGAAAGTGTGGTTTCGTAAGCGGGTCATTGATCGCATAAAGCAACCGCTGCAGCCAGAAAAAGCGGTCAAAGCATGGACAAATCGGTGTAAATTGTATATCGGCGGTACCCGCCCGAAAGTATATCCCTAGTTTTCTTCAACACAGGTACAACGCTGAAACATTACCTGACAGGCCGATCTCATTGTCCTGATGTAGCACCGGTTCATTTCGGAGGAAGACACACAGTGTATGGCATAAATTCAACCAGCCCTGACAGCTTGGTATCACTCCAGCCAGTGTATTGACTGGGCTTCGCTTGGTAACAATTTCCTTCTCTTTTCTTTGAAAAAACATTGTTCCTGTTAGTCTAAGTGCCCGAATATTTCACCAACCGAATCACTGTGGAACTCCCATAACCGAACAACTTTAGTTTCAGAAACTTTTATGATCACTGTAACAGGATTTTTTGGTCCAAATTTTGTCGTCGCACCATTGGGCGTCACATTTTGTATAACAAGATTGTAAAATCCGGCGTGAGCGACACATTGTGCACGTAAATCATTACAGACAATTCAACTCTGTCAATCAGCAGATGAGACGCTGTGGTGTCCAAATGAGTGACGTGCCGTCAAGATGCTAGGATTCTTTCAAATCGTTTGCATACTAATTTATAAATTTGGATTCGGTTGGTTTCACTAGATCTAATTGTCAAACACTTTCGAATAAAGCCTTCGATCAGCAATTATCGCCATTTGGCTCAAAATATGCGGAAGAAGACGAAGGACACCAGCTAACAGGATCTAGTCATTGAAATATCGTCTACACTCATCCTGTAAACTGTGCCGAATTGCAGTGGTTCCAGTCACCACGGCTTCGTTCAACGAGGATAAGGATAATGAACGAATGAGAGGCGGGCGTTGGAGGCAATGACCCAATCAGATTGTTCGTTGTGGCAAAGGTTGAGAGCAAAGTGGCTGAGTGACACAGCCATGTCTCTCAGGGGTAGTAACCATTCGTTTCTGTCTTCCCGATCAAACGGCACTTACCAACGCGACTGAACTGACTGGACAAGCACGCTTCGTTGCCAGGCTAAGGAATGGTCGGTCATCTCCATCCGACACAAGACGGACTGCTGTGAAGTGTGACCAGCTGATCTGTTGAGGAAGATTAGACCACTTCGAAAACCAGCTGCCGTACGTCATCATTGCTGATCCGGTGCTCCCACTGAACCGTTGCAATGCTTCGGGGACATCGGTGGGCAAACACAAAGAGCTTTCTTAAGCTGTGGCCACGTCTCTGAACCGCAAAGCAGAGTACATCGGAACGAAACATGCTACATTCTAACCTCGAGAGCCGAGTCGACGTCACCTTCGCACAGGAGTTGGAAAACGCCACCTTGGTCTTCCCAACTCGGGAAGCCTTATCGAAGGAAACTAATATCATTGACGTACATGTTGTCCGTGAGGGGATGCCCCGGGACCATTTCGACCCAAGCTACACGTCAGTTACGAAGTTAAAGAGGAAGGGCGACAGACTGCAACCTTGCGTGACACTTCTGGATTAGGTGAAGTTAGGAGAGAATTTGCCGTAGACATATTTGTATCCATGTAAGAAACATAAAAAACTACAAGTGCCCCCCTTTATCGGATGTTTTTGGTGATATCCCAACACCGGTTAAGACAGGTTGCAGGCAAACTGCAAAATATTGAGGTGAAATTAAGATCACGGGTGTTTGCTGGATTCGGACATTTTGAGTTAACATCCAGACGCGTGTTTGAATGCGCTCGCTGGATCGTACCTTCCAACTTTTTAAGGAATAAGCTGTGACAGGAAAAAGCTGTAGCAGGTTGCTTGATTATTCTGTTTAGGAAATGGTCACTATTCAAGGCCATAAAAACCCGATCACTTAATGTGACAAGGGACGATAAGGTTATTTTCGGCTCTGTAGATCACGTGAAGCGACCAGTACGGTGTTTTTCTTAGGGGAGAGTTGGTCGTTTTCAAGACAAAATCAGTCAAAATGTGATCTTAAACAGGGAGGGACACTGACTGATGTATCAACCACCTCGAAATCTTGTAGCCTATACAGGTTCATCCGAGTTGGCTGTTTACTGGAATGGTTCATAGTTTTTCCGCACGTTAGAGCTAATATTCAAGCATCTACAACAGTGAAGTCTCCAAGTCAACAAGGTACCAGGGATATTTCCGTGTGGACGGGAACAATCAGAAACTACAGAGATTCTTGCTCGCGACTGATTCTTGCCCGCTCTGATAAACAGACACTGGAACCAAAAAAAATGGAAACATTTTAACCCCTAGCAGGCACAGAATGGTTTGAATGGCGTATTTTGCTTTCGCTAAACGGTGTAAATAATTAAATAAATTAACTGCTAATTAGTATATAAGTGGATAGTTCCATAATGGGAGCAAAGTCTGTAGTCTAATTTTGGGACTTATAACTCACATACACCTATTTAGGGAACCCTTTTTCAAAATGCATGTCGAGTCTTCACGGGCGTCTCTCTAGAGGAGTTGTTAAGTTCTGCTCAGATGGCTCTTTCCCAAAACCATCAGCTTTAAATGTGTAGCAATTTTGAACTCGGCTTGAACTCAGGGGCCATAAGCATCAGCTTTAAATGTGTAGCAATTTTGAATTCGGCTTGAACTCACGGGCCATAACTTTTGCAGAAAGCGAATAGCTGGTCAACAGTGACTAAGGCAGTGGAGCTCTGTAGACAGTTACAGAGCCGACAGGGTCTATTTGTTTTGATCCAAGCGTTGTGCTGTACGTGTGTCTATGACGCTAGCGGTGGTGACGGTCAAACACATAAGGACCTGTTGCACTCACCAGTGGGCTCAGAAGCAATGACGTAACAGGTGGACCGCTGGCGACCTACAGACATCAGCATCCAAAAGTTGCCGAAGTCCCCACTTTGTCTAGGGTAGTTGAGTTACTTTCGAATGTCTAGCCTCAACGGTCTTTTCGGTGTGTAAACAGACTTTCTCCCGATCTCTTTTCTGTGATCTAAAAGCGAATTTGCACTTTTAAAACTTGCCTCAAGGCTAGCGGAGTTGGATCACCGGCGAACAGCGAACGTAGTCTATTCAGCCATACTGTGAGGCACGTTGCCCTCGTTGTGTTCTTGAGATTCTGTGGAAACACACAGAAGTCTCCCGGCTGGTGAGTGAGTGATGCACAATTTTTCCAAAGTAGTAGTCCTTCAGTTTTTATTTCGTTCAGCCGTAACACCCTCGCGGTGCCCAGCTGTCATGCCACCAGAACGAAGCACGAGGGCTGGGTTACTGTCAGGTTGCCCAAGCCTAGACAGGGGAAGTCGAGAGGCAGAGGTCGGGTTCGAACCATGGACCTTCCGGCCAGTAAATTCGCGCTCTAACCACTGAGTCATCTCGCCCCCTGGAACATTACATCAATCTATAGTTTTTAAATACACAAGTTTGCTTGGAATGAAGGCAGCATGATAGGTGGACTGACTGCATTAGATAGAGCTGCTGAGGATAAGTTTTCATCGCCCAAATGTTTGAAGACGTTGAAGCTGACGCCATTTACAAAATAACGTGCTGAATGCGCACTGCATGCAGAGAACAAAAGTATCCGCACACAAAACCGCTGGTCCAGAATAACCAAGCATGAAAAAGCAAGCCAGAAAGGTAGGCGCCTGCTTGATGGGTGATCGTTGTGCAACCTGGAGAAATCCGAAGGCTGCGTTACTCCCAATCAACAAAAGAACTTCAGAAAGTTCAATCCGCAGATTGCTTGGTCTGCATCTGAAAGCCAGGATTTTCACACCCAACACAAACGGTCGCCCCAAATGTCTGGCAAATTATAAAACGTGAACTTCTGAAAACTCCGACTTTTCCGGAAAACATCGGTTTCATATGTCCGAAAGTATATGCGATATTTTTTCGAGTACATCAAAAATTTACTGGAGAAACAAGTAGACCTGATTACAACCGGTAGGTGCTGTGGTGCAGGGTTTCTAGGCTTCACAATTCACGCAACCTCACTTCTGCACTGACAGTGAAAGGGGATATGCTATTCGCCGATAAATCATTAGCAAACATGAACTAAGCGGTTACAAGCCATTGGACACAGAATTTTTTGAAAAGTGGACATTCTCAAGGGTCTTTTTGGACTTTCTTGTACTTTCTTTGAAGATTAAAGATTAATAATAAACGAAAACTGCAAAGCCGTTCCATAATTCCCGCGGTAGCCTTCACCTCCATATCAGGGGCAGAACGAGGACTCCGGATTAGACACTACTTGCGTTTTTCATCAATAGTATACACCGGTACACCAGTACAACCCTCCCACAGTTGACCTACGCAGCCTGCTGGTCAAATCTGTAAATAGGGCATATGCTCTGTATAAGGGTACAATATCTTCGGTCTGCTATATGCATACTGTAGCAAGAAGCCAGGCGACTGAATAAACGGTTAGTCGCACGCAGACGCCAGCTCTCACAAGCAATTGTTTGTATAATTTGGATTCGCAACCGAAATGCCATCCACAGTCTCTACGCTCACTTCCGCGACAACCCGATGCTTATGATGGGGAAGTAGGATGTATGCTTCTCTGCATTCCTTCTGCATTGCAGGCTGATTGTTCTCGTTGCGGATTGTCGGTTAGCTGTCTGTCTCAGCCAGTGGTTGCTTGCCTTCACCGTCATGCTTGTTCACATAGCTGTAGGCTGTTTGGTAGCTTGTCTTCATTTTGCGTCGCCAAAGTTGATTCATCTTCGCTTACGGTGCACTAGTTGCCTCCAGGTCTGTCACTTTGAAGCAGTGGTCTGTTATCCGTAGCCTTTTTCCGAATTTACGTCATCCCACTATACTGCAAACGATTCTCGAACACGTGAACAAACCGCTTCTTTGGGTGTGCACTCATGCTGTCAGAACACTTCTTTGCCGACAAACTTGTCTGTCCTTGTTTCTCTGAAGGTGCTCACGTGCTCACCTCCATAGGGGTGGTTACAGGTTTACGTGGATTATCCGCCCATCACAGAAGGGAATACCAAACTTGATTGGGTTGTGTTTGTGTTCGTCCACCAGGATTGGAGTCGCTTGATTCGACATACTCCTCGAGAACTTCACTGAATCGTGCCGGTCCATACACGAATTTGCCATGCTGGTTTAGGCCAACAAACTACTTGGGAAAAATGACACCAGAAAGTGACTACAGCGATGTGGAAACCTGAGGAACCTGCATAGCTATCCCGCTGTATGCTGACGGGGGTTCAATCTCAAACCACCGCATTCCGACTGTTGTGCTAGAACATCTCTTTCTGGAATTTGACCGCGGCCAAGTCGATGGAATTTGGTTGCAGGTAACTGAACACAACATCCATAGCACAGGTTCGTTGTTTTGTTCGCTGACCTTGAAAGTTTGATTGCAAAATCTGATCACCAATCAAGGTCACGTAGGGGAGGAATAGACGTCCAGGAATGTGGTCTGGTCATCACTACACAAAAACGTCGAATCAGTTCAACCCAAACCAACCTTGCTTTGAGTTAAGGTTGTTAATTTTAAGCGCACGGTTATTTGACAGCGTAGACGTCGATAACTTTAACCTCTGGTTACAGGGTGGTGAGTTATAAACAGAGAATACTGTATGGTGACCGATGTCATTAGACAATACCACCGGTATGCAGCATCAGCATACGACGAAGAAACCATATGTCGGCCGCATGTTAGCAGCTAGTCGTCAAACCAAACTTCCAAGTAAGAAAGCGGTTGTTAATTTCGTTTTATACCAAGAATTCTAGAAACACACCGTACTCTGTTTCAAACAAAAATACGCATAGACATGGTATGCAGTTTGATTTGTTTCGATGGATATATGAAGATATGTCACAGTGTTGGATTTAACTTATAAATGAAAAATATCCCTAGCAATTTTGTCATACCAGATAGGTTTTAATTTTAAATTACAGAGCACAGAGTACAATACACGTTTCAAAGTTTTAGCTCCCTACCTTTCGGCCAAAAGGTTCGGAATAAAGCAATCGAACGAATAGCAAGCGGCTGTCCAGGTACCTTGACTAGCCCCGCTGCGACATTAAACCGACGGAGTTCGACTGTGCTAAGCAAACATCAATAATTTTGAACATTGCCCAGTCGATGCAGTGTGCTACCACTAAGTGAGGCCTCAGTAACCAAAACCTGCGCACAGTGACACGGATTTTGAGGTGGAGTACTGTAGCATACTCAGCAGTGTAACCTGTTTGGCACACCTGGATCACAGAAAGCTTTTAGATGCACATTCAAATTCCCACTGAAACATGGTACCCAATTCCTTGTACATTCCAGTAGTGGAAGACTGACGTGAATTTTTAACAACGGGTTTTTATCTGTTGACTCTTTGTTGAACAGTATGATAGTTGGACTGAATGAGAGCCAATCAGGTGACGAATTCGAATTCTCCCCCCCCCCACACACACACACACACCGCCACATTCCTGTGCTACGTACTGGAAATGATGAAAATTTCGGCAGCGATTTTCAGTCATTCACCATAGAGTGCCACTTCAAAAGCTTCGTCGCTGCTCTCAAATTTCTACTCGCCAACTTGTAAATCCCGAGTGAGGGCAAACTTTCACGCTAACCGGAATGATCTTTTTACAGGAAGCATGTTATTCGATTTCAAACTGAAGGTCAAGAATGAAATGTTGAAATACGAGAATCAGCTCCACAACATCAATGAAACTACGTTGTGGACAGTCCGCACAACAGCTTGAGGACTGACTGCACAGCAGGTCCCCGTGCTCGCACGCACACACGTAAACAGACTCTGTGATTTTCAGCACACCATTATCACGGTCAGCGTGTCTGATAGAAGACAAGCGATGAAATTAGAACTAACTGAGTTCACTGGATAAGGTCGTTGATGTAACGACCTTTGGTGTAACTCTGTCTGCTGTGCGCCGGTCACATTTGTTCCCGAGGGTTGCTTGGCATTTATATGGTTACGTACAAACTAGTCGCGCGTAATCAACTATTCGCCAACGTATTTCGATGTTCTGGGTGGGTCACACGACCACGACTAAACAGTTTCTCACACACACTGCGCACATGTGGCTTTTCATGACAGAAGATACTCTTCTATCCGAGTTGTGCCTACCCAAGGTTCTCAAAAATTCCAGCTATGCAATGAAGAGGAATTTCGGGAGAACGTACTAAAAGCGATCTCTTCTGAGAAGCTTTTCATCTGAGGGAGTTAGCACCATTGAGAAATTCGAGTGGTAATCATTTGTTCCTGATAGAGTGTCTGTAGATGGAGAATCCAGAAATATGTAGGTTCCATGGCTTGTTGGTCGTTATCATGACCACTCGTTCCTTCACTCTCGTTCCAATTAGAGTAACCAGGTGGCGAAACATACCCAATTACAAATTACTTTGGTGTTAACGAAGGAATCGACAAGATCTCTTCTTTATGCCAGTCTTTAGCCGAACTTCTGCAGTGTCTCTCTGACAAACCACCTCCCATCTTTATTTCAACCTATCCGCACGATTAATCTACTCAACCTGGTAAAACCGGGTGACCAGCTTTCGCTTTTAGGCCATAGGTGAAAAACGGTAACCGCTTAGGTATTAGCACATCCTTGTAGACGTCCAAAACGCAGACGATTGAAGGAAGGTCCATCGACAAGTGTTTAAAGGGGATGAGCTGGTTTTCAACTTATTTTCGCATAACAGATGCCAATCAGCGTGACCCGCTTAGTGTCAAACGATAACACTAAAACGCAAAGCGGTCAATGAGGGAAATTTCAATCACGACTCTTTGTATGCCTCTGTTTGTGGTCACCAGGTGAGCACAAACTCTCGCAACCTCAATTACTCGGGTAGTTGTCCAGACTGACACTGATCTGAAATTGAACGTATATGACAGTGCGACAAACTGTGACCACTGTTAACGTGTTCGCCTGTGACCTCGGCGATGAGCTCGTTGGGAGTTGCGAAGACTTTCCTGCGGAGTGAACGTCCATTACTGAGCAGTATTCGTGTGCCAGTGAACGTGCGCTTTGGAGACTTTGCGCCACGCACTGTGAAATAGATTCTCTTTTTTGTTAATGAACATCCTAAATAGGGTAGCCTACAAAAGTCGAGCCAGTAGTAAGCTAGACTACTTAACCAGGTCATTCGGCAACCTTACTCGGGTGGCTTTCAGCCCAGTGTATATTATACACGTGTACCCGTGCAGCACTCCAAACAATTGGAGCGTGTGCAAAGGGCAACAGTTGGTCACAGAATAAGAGGTGCAAAGAGAGACGGGAGCTCCCAAAGCTGTTTTATCAGTTTTGTTAACAACGACGTAGACAGCGTTCCGGCCACCGAAAAAACGGTGCTCCTTAGATCCCAGCAACCCTCTGGCTGTCACACGAGGTTTTCTGCCTTTGTGATAGTAGACGTTGACAAAATCTTCAAACTGGGTGAACGACCAGGGGACACCTCTCACCAGACCCAGAAATGACAGCCGGTTAACACAGGTAAAAGAGAAGGCTGTGTTCAAACGGATTTCTCAACTGCCCTGTAACAAATTAGTGCGGCTTCAAGCTGACCCCTTGGACTCCATGTGACTGCAGAGACAAGGTCATGTAGCGTGTATAGTGCGAATAACTGACCTTTATAGACACAAACTCTCGAAATATGAGTTGAATGCTTCAAGATAAACATACCTACATAAGATTCTGAGTGGCATTCAGCATGCTGTCGGACTACAAAATGCCGATACGGTCAAGTTTTAGTGAACGCCATACCTCACGGGCTCCAGTCCTCACAGACCTTTTGAGTTTGTGCTGGTAGTCGAACGCGATTGGACGAAATTAACCGATCACTGTGCATTGGACTGAATTGTGCCATTTGGTTGACATTGTCTGGACTTGAACAATAAAGAACAACAGTACACAAGAAATCAAGTTTGCTGAACTTATAAATACAAATGAAGGATGTGGTTGCTAAGCTGGTAAGGAACTGTTTGACAATCGCGTGCGAGTAAATTCAAGGAAGACCTCTGGGAAATCCAAGAGGGAACTGTTGATAGAAACCTGTGGTTGCGCATCGTAGTTGAAAAGATATCATTTATAAAGCAACCTACCTGAAAGTGGAATCTCAGCTGATCAGAGAATCACAGGAGTTTAAACCAGGAATTGAAGAAACTCATTAATTAGAAGACCGTACATTTGGATATTGCAGGTGGTTTGACATGTTGCCATGGTGACGAAATTGAGCAATCTCGTTGGAAGGACAGGCCAACGCTCTTAAGATTTGGATTCGTCAGTAGGTGAGAGAAAGCAAGTGATACATATTCACCTCCGTTACCTAGCACTTGCGGAAAGTTCAGAGCTGTATATGAATTTTTTTAGATAAAAGTGATCTTGAGACGGTTCACTGGTTAATGTGCCAACTTGCTGTCTGGAAGGTCCGTGATCCGAACCCAACCTCTACGTCTAGACCATTCCTCCCTAGGCTTTTGCAACCCGGCGGTATCTCGTGCTTCCTCCCGACGGCATGGTAGCTGACCAACTTGAATTCCCGAACGTCTATCGATCGAGAAGGTGGGAACATTATTGCGTAAGCCATATAACACGTCGCTCATATGAGCGAGTAACTAGATTATCAAACCAGAAGGGATTGGTTGAAAAGTTTAAAATAAAAACTGAAGCATGAGGCAGCCTTGTGCAGCACATTCAGTTGCCTGGAAACAGCAAAAACGGGAGATTCAGCTAGGTTCCAGGTGAGTCTCTTGCAAAACCAAACTTATTTGCAAATGAGTGTATTTGTCGAAATCAGCCCAATTTGGGTTCAAGTAGAACATAAGGTTGACGGAAGCTCGGGAACTGCGCCTACCTGATGAGCCCCAAGAACGGCGAAACCGGTCGTGGGCTGTCGAAGAATTTTCAGCAACCTTATGAGTAGTGCAAAACCCTATGAAATTACGCCATAATATTCTATATGCAAAATGCTTAGGGATTTTCAAGCTTTCAATTTAACTGGCAGTTATGCGTTTCAAACTCGACCTTGGTGGCCCTTTGCACTCATTTAAGGTGTTGAGTGAGTCATCACGATCCAAACTAAAAGGGTACAGCTCATGTAGACTAGTTAAGGGCCAGATTAATAGGTGAACATCTCGGCACAGTGTACGAGCTCCATTTCTGTAAATTATTCAACTATCAGCGAAATACACACATTTGCATACCAATTTGGTTCTGACGGGAGACTCACCTGGAACCCAGCTGCATCTCTCGTTTATGACGTTGTCGCTTTTCCGCGGCAGTATGGACCACGCCTGAAAATAAAGGCAGTTGTTCTTAATCTCTATTTTTATTCTTGAATGGGAATGCAAAGTCGAACCTACAAAAGGAAAAGAAAAACCTCTCTCTGTTTGTTCAGTAATGTTTCCGTACAGATTGGACACCAAGGATGCCGCTCCGTCGCTGAATGGTGGTACTTTTGTCCACTTCGACGGTTGTCTGATATTGGTAACTGGCCGAATCAACGTTGACATTTTCACGCCCACATTACTCTTGTATGAACAATCGTCCTCCTGTTCGTTCGTATGTGTTCGTTCCGATGATTCCACACCAAAGGATGGACTCGAGTTTCGCTCTCATTAGAGCTCATCAGCAGCTCCGGAGCAGGAGGAAGACTACCCATAGGAGAGCGATGTGAACGTGAATTCCACGAATCCCGCAACCGGTTGGCATTTCTACAAAAGCAGTGTTTGAAAAGCATCATCTTACGGTAACACACTTTCCACAAAGATCTAGAGTTTGATAACGTGATGATGGTCGGAGTGAATACGCAATCAGAATTCGATAAAATACCCCGAGCCGTCTGCAAGCAATGACGAATCTAGAAACGAGTACACTTACATAAAGGATTATGCACTTTGGTAAAGATGTGTTTATCAACACCAATTGTTTCACGTTCCCTAAACTGGCTCCAATCTTATCCAAGGGAACCCTCGCAAATCGGATTCAGCTTTTCGCAGATGGTGTGATACGTCGCGGTACAAACAAAAATCAATAAAAAAACTCCGCACAGATTCCAAGTATTGAGATCAGTTTGATCTGGTGGTATGTGAATGCTAACAAATCATCTAAGCAATGGAATCTCTGAAATCTGAGTGCACTCCAAAAGGTCACTGTTTTGATACCAAAGGTTTAACATTCTTTGACGGGATCGACGTTGTACGAGAGTTGAGGTAGATACCAATCACTGTGGTGCTCTGACAACTTCTTTGCTGAGCTAAATTTCCAAATGTGTCAACCATTCTCAAGACGAAAATGTTCGAAACATTGAAAACCACCGACCCTGATTACAGATTTATTGGTGCAGCCAAACGTCTCTCGTAAATTTTGAACGTTGTGGCTTTGAGGCAATTTTAAATGACGCGGTTCACGAATCCATGCAAGATGACTGTGGCTGTGCTAAAATCCGTTCAATGCTTTTGCCAAAAGTGGAAATTGGCTTTTGTTTCGTGATGATTTTAGGAGATTTGCCCGTCACACCACGGTAAGATTCAGTCTCTTCGCGACGGACTGCCATGCCACCAGAAGGAAGCAAGAGGGCTGGGATACTGCCAGGTTGTCCAAGGTTAGACAAATGAATTCAAGAGGCAGAAATCGGATTCGAACCACGGACCACCCGGTCAGTAAAATTGCGCTCTAACCACTGATTCATCTCGCGATTAGCTCCTGTTAAAAAAGCCTTGGCCACATCTCCTCACACTTCCAACAACGTTTTATCCTGTCAGTGAAGCGAAGCAAGGCTGAAAAGGCAAGAACAACTGTACGGCTGTTTCATCCTTGTTGGGAGTCGTCAGCAAAACGCATCTCCCGTAACTCCAGACATTTTCAAACCCGCTGCCTTCAGGCCAGTGGTTGGCCGTTTGGTCATGAGTGAATGAATAGCAGTGTGAGTAGCTCTCACTTAGACAGGACTTAGCCCCCTCATCCTCCAATAACGAAAACCATATCGATTGGTCGCCATCGAATGGGTGCTCGGGTAACGATACTCATAGACTTGGACTTTCAAAACAGTGAACCACGAGTGAAGCAGCTCACCTTGAAGCCGGAAGCCCCCAATAAATTTTCATTCCCGTTGATTATGAAAACTTATGCACAGACCCTTAAAAATGTGGAAGTAGACTGTATGCCATCCTGGGGTTTTGAGCCGTCGAGTGTTTATGGCAACCTTGTCATGTCGGTCGTATTGTCCTATGAAATTTTGATCTCTGGACCGTACTAACTCCGGTCTAGTATGTGCTTTCCAACGTGGATTGCCTTCTTGTCGGGTCGACTACGTTGACTTTTCCCGTTAAGGTTACATACTGGTGAAATACGAAAACAATGTGTTCTAAAAAATATGGCTTGTCAAAATATCCACATTTTCTAGTACTTTGACCAATGCTACGCATGTACCTCAGAGTTATTAACAACCTGGCTAGATTTGTCCTTCAACATAGTCGGTGTTTCTTGAGTGCTTTCGTTAGGATTTTGCCACTTTGTACGTTGCCTTCTTCGGCCTCCAGGTCGACTTTTTTTCACTCTCACGGGATCACAGGCGCATTTTAACAGTTGGGCCAATCAGGGCCTCTACACATTTGAGTACACTTGATGGCGTTCCACAGAAGACCCGGCAAAGCAGACATCAAGCCAGATACTTTTGGTGACCAGACTTCGCCTTACATTGCATTAGTTTACTATGTTTAACCCCAAAAGGGCAGGTGGAGAAAGTACCCGGCGCTGACTTAAGATCTCCTACTGTCTGTTCTCCCTTCAACTTCTTTCCCCCCTAAATCGATAGGATGGGACCGATCAAAGTTCTGGATAGCTCACTCCATTCTCGAGGCTCTTCAGCTACGCCCATTTGGTTATAGTAAATCCTTTTTCCGCGAGGTCCACTAATGAGCAAGCATTCTTTTCTCGTAGCTTCACTTACTGGGCTTCAGGCAACAACTTTCTCAAAAAAATGAATTAAGCTACCCGCATAGTCTGCCTTAGAACTTTGACATTACGTTGGATTACATGTTATTTCGATACCATGTGAATGTTTCTAACTTGGATTTCCTTTGCGTTCGGTGCCGTGTTTGCATCAAAAAATCCCCTTGCTGTCCTCTATATCCCTCACCAAGGCACCTATGACGAGACAGAACTTTTTGGCTTCAAGTTTTCACATTTGTGATATCTGGTCGAGACAAGTTGAACTAAGTCACTTGTTTTTTCCGGGCACCACCACACAGTTCCAAGGTCATGTAACTTGCATGTCAAGCCTGTCCTGCCCAACATAGTTATGAGTCAGGTGTGGCGTTGACTTTAAGTTGTTTTAACATAAACATTGATACAGGGAGTCAAATCGACTTCTTTAAGATAATGTTCCAAAAATAGTAACACCTACTAACACAAAATAAAACGTAGATTTCTACACGACGAAACAGCTTTGTTTGCCGTTGTAAGTTCGGTCCCAACCTTTGCAACTAATCGGATCAAGCCACCATGGTACGAATCACGGCCATCACAAGGTTTCCACTTTGCAGTGACACCAGTTTACGATTTTCAATAGAGACAGTCTAGGTCTTGGAACATTCACTCGCTTCATTTCGTGCTCACAACGAAATATACTATTTTGTGGTATGCAATTCAACAAGTGTGGTATCATGCAGTCACAAACGATTGAGCAGATCGATACTTTCTATCGATCATGGGGTACCAACTTGTGGCGTCTAGTGGCAATCCAATAGTGAACGAGACAATTCGCTGGTCTTACGCAACTAGCATTTGATTCACAAAGTTTTGCAGCACGATGAAAAGGCTGCCTTCAGGAATCCGTGAGGACTGGTGCTATGACTATGGGGGTTGGGTGCGTTGAACGGAGATCCGCCTTCTGGACAGAGATTGAGATATGAAATGCATCTACTGAAAATCAAACAAGCTTCCCACTTCAGAGTAGAATATACTGATTTTAAGGAAACTGATCAGGCTCGTTTATAAATTAATCAAGACATTCTTGAAAGCGCCCAACATGAGCTGAGTGTTTTTTTAAAGGTTCCGCCTGGACTTCAGAAACATCATTCCGAGACGCTGTTTAACTAGTGGTTCTGCACAAAATAAAGCCAGAAAGTAAAAAAACGTCGCTTTGGAACCATTTTGACTATGCTACTTTTCAACAGCTACCTTAGGTTTCTTAGAACGAACCGAATTAGTCCTTTACTTTATTAGTAGGTAACCTGAAAAACGTAGGCATTATCGATATTCCCCTTTCGGCTTGTGTCTCGCACCTAGTCCATACCACCTTGATCTTTTAGATGAAGAGCCTACGGTAAAATCAGCCCACTGTCACTGTGACCTGTGATTAGCTGATTAGCACTTGTCACGACTTGGCCTACTTTGGCTGATTAGAACTCGATAGAACTCGCCTACCCTGGCAACTGGTTTTTACAGTTGACGTCACCGGTGAGACCGATGAGCGGGCGCGTGATGTTTACGTTTCTGCCCAATTTTCGCGCTGTAGAGTTACGGCTTACTTTTCGATTACTAACATGGATGACCCGCATTGTGAAAATCCTAATTAGCGAAGTCACAAAGTTGCTCGATACACTACTCATAAGGTTGCTGAGAGTTCTTCGACAGCCTACGACCGGTTTCGCGCTTCCTGGGGCTCATCAGGTAGACGCAGTCCCCGAGTTCTCGTCAACCTTCTCTTCTACTTGAACCCGAAAAGCACGAAATTAGCGAAACACTCATTTGCAAACCAGTTTGGTTTTTGCTTAAGAACATCATAAGCGAAAGATTCAGCTGGATCTCGCTAATTTCGTGCAATTTGGGGTCAAGTAGAACAGAAGGTTGACGGAGACTCTGGGATTGCGCCTACCTGATGAGCCCCAAGATGGGCGAAACCGGTCGTGGGCTGTCGACGAATTTTCAGCAACCTTATGAGTGGTGCATTACAACTATACATTTATCGGGATATCTCGAATATCGTAGCAAATGAAACATGATTCAGCCTGGTGCAGCTCATTCAGTTGCCTGGATACATCACAAACGAGAGATTCACCTGGGTTCCAGGTGAGTCTCTTGCAAAACCAAATTGGTTTACAAATGAATTTATTTCGCTAAGTTGCTGTTGCAAGTTGCAAGTTGCTTCGTAGAGTAAGTTTGGTACAAGAGAGAATGCTATCTTTGCAACGTGAAGGAGTATAAAATACTCACAAATCATCCTAGTTTTTGGCGTACTGCTTAATAGGATGTTTTTTGTAAACAAAAACTATCAAAATCCGATATGCGAACACCGACCATTTGGTCCGCCTGAAGTAGCAAACCGATTTCGAAATGCCACGTCGTTCTCCGACCAAAAGCATGGCATCCATGGTTTGGTTCAAAACAGCTGATTAGGTCTAGGGCATTTTGCCCTGTATTTATTGCGAAAAAAATGTACTACGTAAAGGTCAAACAAACATGGCTGGACTTGTTTCTTTCTAACTACGTTCCATATCGATTGCCGGTATATCCTTGGAAAAACTTACGGTTACGTGCAGTCTGATAGCCATCAGTTCACATCGACGTCAGTGCTAAAACCATGGCGGGGAGTAAACAAATACACGCTGATTCATTGCCGAACAAATGCCACTTTCTTCCAGTTGACATTGTGACGGTGGTAATGTACAGGTGATGCGCACTGGCTGCATAGCAGGTTTGGAGCCAAAATTGGTGTGTTGCGCACCGATCATCACAAGCCCTATCTTTTTCCGCCGATTCTGAAGTTTCATCTGTATCTTACCGCCTCACGGTTCGGCATGCGCTTCACACCTGCAAAGTGTAAAGTGCTAGTGCAAGACTGGGTGGGCCCGAGCCCTAGCCTCTTGCTTGCGGGTGAACCGATTGAGGTAGTAGACAAATTTGTCTACCTGGGCAGCTGTATTAGTCCCGGTGGTCTCGCGAAAGATAATATTTCCATCCGAATTGGGAAGGCCCGAGCAGCTTTTGTGAACCTGCGTCACCTGTGGCGTAGGCGTGACATCAGCTTATCCGTCAAGGGTCGAGTTTATAATGCTGCGGTGCGCTCCGTATTACTATACGGATCAGAAACCTAGCCGCTGCGCGCCGAGGACGTCAAAAGACTTTCAGTGTTTAACCATCGATGTCTTCGGAGCATTGCCCGAATCTGGTGGGAACACCGGATCAGCAATGCTGAAGTACGTCGAATGGTATTCGGGAGAAATAACTCACCCTCGATAGATGAACTGATCACACTGCATAGGTTGCGCTGGCTTGGCCACGTGCTCCGTATGCCAGTCGACCGACTTCCTCGAAGGGTTCTTTTCGCACAACCACGTGAAGGGTGGAAACGAGCCAGAGGCGGTCAAACAATGACTTGGCAGCGAAGTATAAAAGCCATTACCAGCAGACTCAGCTGCGCTGGTCACTGCCGTCTTCCTGGATGGGGACCCCGAGACGGGCCACATCAATGGTTAGAGACATTGTCAGACATGGCCCAATCGCGCCCTCAATGGCGCTCATGCATCCAAGCTATTGCCTTCAATGCATAGCCCCCTTCCCAATTCCCCGACGTAACAGCCCATTGACAGTGGTGCATTTACGCAGCTCGCGCCTCCAATGCGCAGCTACCTACCTCACCTCCCCAAATCATCGGCGGACGCAACTGTGGCAGCTACAACCACTGTACGACAAGTACACGGTTTCTTACAGCTGATGATGATGACAGTCGTCATACCTAGCACTTTCCATGAATACTTTATGAAAGTAGTACAATATAAAATGAAAACCAATTTAGCCAGGTGGGGATCGGGTGGTCTGAATGTGGGTCATGATGCGATCAACCTGTGCTTCCCAGCATTAGTTGTTTTGGCGAAATCACAGAGTGTCGTCGCAAAAGACACTAGAAGTCACACTAGTGCAAACAAAGTCCTCGGTTTTTTGTGATTGGCCATTTGGTTAACATATTGTAATACAAGTACAAACACGTATCTACACGGCATGTATAAAGCGGGAAAATGAGGTCAAATGTCCGGTTCGTCAAGGCATTCGGGTTACTTCCAAAATCACACGACATTGATACTCGTATAGACGTTATATACTACTCATAAAGTTGTTCAAAACGCTTCGACCTTGCATCAACCTTCGACTCCATGCATCGCGTACCAACTGAAAGATGAGGTGGCCTGATGCAACACAGCGGCTTAAAAACATAAACGAGAGATTCAGCTGATTTCCAGGTGAGTCTTGCATCAAAAACAAAGTGATATGCAGGTGGGTGTAGTTCGCTGACAGTAATGGTCTTTCGGCTGTAATGCCCTTTTGGTGCAGAGCTGCCATCCCGCCCGAAGGAAGCACGGGGCTGAAATACTCTCAGGTTGCCTAAGCCTAGGCAAGAGCATTGAGGATCTCGGGGTTGGGTTCGAACCAAGCACCTTCCGTTCAGTCGGCTCGCGCCTTAACCACTGAGCTAGTAAGGTCTCATTGGTGTGAGGGACTGAGTGTGAAGCAACACAAGTTCAGAACTCACATTAATTTCTCTCGAATTCAACTTTCAGAATTTCGTAAACGGATAGTGTTTGCCCCGGATATGGATGACAGTCGGGTTCTCATAGATCATGATCGATTAGTAGGCAACCAGGAGATGAGCCGACCTTCATCCAATATGTAAGGAATATAGGCCCTGGTTTATAGAGGTAGAATTTGGACTGGACCAGCTTGTCTGCAAAACTCAGTGAGAAGTGATAATGAGGGCTTCTTCCGTCAGAAAAACAACTCCTCTTACGACCAATATCTGATACCCCACAAGAGCATGCAAACCGGTTCGAGTATCCATGATCCCTAGGTCGTACAGTATACAGCCACCAGAAGAGGTCTTCATTACCGCTGCATCGAGACATCTGGTGAGATACGTTAAATCAAAATGCTAGCAACAACTGGTTCGCATCTCACTAACAGCCCGAACGCTACACACTGCTGAGTGTTAAACCTCCCACCACTATGTAAACAACCTACTATGAAAAAACCTCCTAGTTATTGACCACTTCTTGTTAGTGTCTCGATTTCCAAGTGTCTCACTTGAGACAGCTTCGATTGGGCTTCTATTCTGGTGTACAATGAATCCAACGCATCACTGTATAAATGCAAAATGATCGCTTGTTTCGCGTTACAAGAACTATTTGATCTTTGTAGAATCTCAGACAGAAAGATGATAAACTTTCTGTCTGTTCAACAGTAAATGTATGTTTGAAATATCTGTGATACATCCACTCATTCAGTTCTGAATGTGAACGGTTTAAAAATATCGGAAAAAATGGGTTCTCGCCTGCAGTTGATCAACGGACTTAGCTGATTCGTCTCCAAACAGCACCAATTGAAAACGTTGTCCTTCTGTCCTGATTGGTCCACACATACACAAAATATTGTTTGTCTGGCTCTCTAAAATGCCATCTAGGTGGTAAAACTTCCACCGAGGACGAAGATGAAGACGAAAATTCGCTGGGGATTTTTTTCTCAGTTTCATCCCAACGCACCAAAAAACGTGCAAGAGGCTTCTGCTGTGAGTGATTGACACTGCCAATCCATGTGGGGCAGGAGAGAGGTTGATCAAAAAATTCAGTCCCAGCTACCTATCCTTACTAAAGCTGAACTTAGTTTCCTCTCTTTAGGCAAGAAAAATGAAGCCAACATAACTCCGGGGCCTGCATGATGAGAGCTGGACTTTTAGTGGTGGAACACACTCAAATGTGTCGTAAGGTTTGATGGTGCGAATCCTGAATTCTGGGGTCTAGGATATATAAACTTCATTTCTTTTCCAAGGTTTCACAGACTCTGTGAAGGACTCGTCCCTCACTTTAGACAAATAAGACTTTAATTTGGAGATTTGAATTCTCACATCGCTTGTAATGGGAGCAGGGAAAACGACCACATCGAATTGGACCCGGTTAGTGGGAGAAATCGCCGTATGCTTTAGCTACGAGTTACCCCTGGTCGCGCTTTCCAAATCAACGCGTCACTGATCTAGGCAATCTCATAAATGCCATCGCTTTAGTGAAAACGGTTCATTACTTTGCCAAAGCAAGCTGCATTGCGTTTTTTCTTTTAGGACAACCTTTATACCAACTGCACGACTTATTGGCTACTAGGTTTTTTCAACCGACTCAGCCTGACACAATATAGTCTGCGGTTTATCGACACCGTTTTATGCCATTTACTCTAAGCTACACACTTGAACGCTTTCA
The DNA here is from genome assembly GCA_003604175.2 of Clonorchis sinensis. Classification (NCBI taxonomy): domain Eukaryota; kingdom Metazoa; phylum Platyhelminthes; class Trematoda; order Opisthorchiida; family Opisthorchiidae; genus Clonorchis; species Clonorchis sinensis. The sequence goes on from CM030375.1 coordinate 21,514,826, forward strand.
CACAGCACGTATGCATTTCCGCCAAAGGTGCCGATAGTCATTTTCTATTCTCCGACAACCAGTTTTATTTTGCTGTGATGCACCATGATAATCGATCGGCTTGTTTCAAACAAAAATAGCAACCATGAAGTGTACTAACAGACCGTAGCCTCCAGGATAGTACTTGTGAATTACACTGATTTTTAACAATTGTTTGCATGGGGATACTTTATGGCACATCGCACGCACAATGAATTCAGTCACCCGTGTTCTCACTTGTATCAAACCGTGGTATGAGTTTCACCTTCAAAAAGGGCCCAGAGAATGTCAGAAATGCGAAATATAATTGCTAGCAATTTAACTAACATCTATTCTACTCTTAATGCACTACTCATAAGATTGATGAAAATTCTTCGACGGCCCACGACCGGTTTCTCCATTCTTGGGGCTCATCAGGTAGGCGCAGTCTCCGAATTCCTGTCAACCTTCTGTTCTACTTGAACCCAAATTGCACGAAATTAGCGAAATACGCTCATTTGCAAACAAAGTTGGTTTTTGCGAGAGACTCACCTGGAACCCAGATGAATCTCTCGTTTGTGATGTATACAGGCAACTGAATGTGCTGCACCAGGCCGAATCATGTTTCAGTTGCTACGATATTCGAGATATCCCGATACATGTATAGTTGTAATGCACCACTCATAAGGTTGCTGAAAATTCTTCAACAGCCCACGACCGGTTTCGCCCTTCTTGGGGCTCACCGGGTAGGTGCAGTCCCCGAATTTCCGTCAACCTTCTGTTCTACTTGAAACCAAATTGCACGAAATCAGCGAGATTCACTCATTTGCAAACAAATTTGGTTCTGCGAGGGACTCAGTTGGAACCCAGCTGAATCTCCCATTTTTTATAATGTTGCAAATGCGAAACATGGGCCAGTTGTTCGTTTGACGATTTACTTGCAGATAGTTCAAAAAGCCAGAAAGGAGTTTGATGGACCCTGAACTGAGAAGACAAATTGCTCATGCAACTGGACTTCTCACTTCAAGTAACCAGATCAGAGAACGCAATCTGGATCGCTACACACACTGACACATGTCTGCACTGACCTAGCACGTACAATCCAGATCTCTCTTCACTCTCGATAGCATCTGACAATTTTGATAGATCCTGTCAGGGTTTTTGTTTTTATCTGGACAACATTCAATCACACCTTTATAAGGTTGACAAACCCGCTTTCTAGTGTATTCACCGTTTGGTGTGCAGGGTGGTTGCTCTGATTGGCATTTTGGAGACTGACCAACTGATGCACAGCTATACTGGTTAGGTTGTACATCAGGGAATTCTTGGTTTGTGGTTAACCTGCCACAAATCTTCGTTGCTAGCTATTCTTTTCTCGAGTTATTCAAACAAAGGTTCACATCTAGGTTTAAAACTAATTAGGACCGTTTCAGAAGAGCTTGGTAAACAATCGATAGTTTTTATTTGGGCAAGGTTTCGCTTTTGACACAGGCCAAGTGAACAGGTCGCCAAGTTGGCCAGGTTATAAGGCAGTCGGGGCACCAATCAGGAAGTCCTCTTCAGATTATCACGCTAGGTCAGTGATAAGTGTCAATTAATGGCTCATGTCGGCTAGTGTGGTTGCCAAAATCTTGCACTGATGGGTTGGAGGAGTTTCAAATTAGTTCTGATCAGCTCTTGCTCCTCAGTCTTCCACTTCAGGGTGCTTCAATTGATTATTCACCTCGGGTGCAACTGGTAGATTTTCCTTGGTCTTCATGGGCTTGTGAGTGCTGCGACAATTTAGTTGGGGGGTGGGGTGAGGTCAAGTGGAATTCAGATGATGACTACTCCTTCTTCTGATGACCGCACACCAACACGTGTCAGCTCGACTGATCCAAGACCATTCTCCACACTCTTGCCAGTTCCACGCCTTCTATTCTGTTAACACTGGGATGCTAGGACCGTGTTTGGAATGACGCTTTCATGAAACCAACTGACGTCGTTCTTCCGCGGGAGGGGGGCAGGGAGGAGATTCTCTGTGAGGGACGTTTGATTACAAAACGAGACTTAAATACGTAGTTTCTACGTTTTTCTATCTGAGTAGTGGATCAAGGCTTCTTACTGACCTTCTCCGGTCAGTACTTTCAATTTATAGACTTTTTTGTGAATGTCTCGAAATCTCTGAGGAGCTGTGAGAAGTTTGATGCAAAGTGTAAAACAGAGTCACTGTCTTTTCAGCTTCCCTTTCTTTTTGAGAATCTGCTTTACACCAAAGACGTCATATTTTTGAGTGAATTCTTTGTTGATATCTCCATGTGTTCTTCAACTAGCCTCCATTTTCAAACAGGTCTCCCATCTTATCACTTCAGTGCCCCTGATAAATCTGAAATTCCGGTCAAGTGAAAACAAAAATCGCTAAATTTCAGTCCAATCGATGGTAGCGTGAGGACACTTGGTAATTTTCGGCTGGATTTCGCCCTGTCTTCTGTGAAGCCGATCTATGCTGAAAGTCCGAAAAGAACAGGTGCGCATCTCCTGAAACTCCAGTAAAGAGTTTCGAGACCGCGACCTTCCGGATAGTACTCTCAACGCTTGAACATTTGACCACGAGCGGATGGGTAAGCACGTGAATAGGATATGGCGTCAGGCATCCTCCAGTCTCAGAAGTCACGTCACACGGTCAAGTGCTGAGTAACTCCTCTATGGATGACTTCAATGAAGGTTTCACTCATTGAGTGAATTCTCTTCTTTCTCTGAGCTACTTATAGATTGGTGGTAGTGTGAGGGTATTTATTAGTTTCTTCATGTAAGTGAAGCCAACCTACACAGGATCGCTGAGGAGTGCAATCGTTCAGAATTGTTAACTCAGAACAGAACCGCGTTCAAATTGGTCTGAACAAGCGTTCCCAAAGCCGATTTCGGATATCTCCTCGGAGTTCGATTTTCGCATTCGGCTTTGCGCTAATTAACAGCAAGCGGAACTCACAAGGACGAACGTCCAGCGAAGGTATTCGATTAAAATTTACTTGCTGTTTTCAATGCAGCCCTTGTAAAACAAGAAGTAACAGTTGAGCTCGTACTGTGGATCAGTAGCACTTGATTAAAGAATGTGGGTGGGACGTAGTGTGGTCCCTGCACTGATCGGTCATTACCACAGTGATAGCTAGGATTAGCCTGGTAGAACGATCTATGAATAACGGAAAAGACCTTTAATCTTCGTGTTCTGAATAAATCGACCCTTGATTGAGCGCTTCTCTCAGTGGGCTGCTTTCTCAAAGGAGTTTCATCGAAAAGTAACAATGTCTAAAGAGATATACTAGTACGAGGATAAGGTCTAAATAGCGAAGACTGTACACGTATTCCCATAAAACGCGCACCTTTACGGCTTACCTGGACAGTGAGATGCCATATTTACATAGGTAAACGGATGCGAGGTAAACACCTAGATCGGAGTAACCTGTGGATAAAAGCGTGTCAGTAAGACGAAGTCTGTCACGTGGAACTGGAATTCACAAACAACCCACGACCGGTTTCGCCCTTCTTCAGGTTCCTCAGATAGGCGCAGTCTCCAAATTTCCGCCAACCTTATGTTCTACTTGAACCCAAATTGCAATAAATTAGCGAAATACACTCATTTACTTACCGATTTGGTTTTGATGAAAGATGCACCTGGAAACCAACTGAATTCTTCGTTTATGATGTTGCCCGAAACTCGGGGACGGCACCTACCTGACGAGCCCCAAGAAGGGCGAAACCGATCACGGGCTGTCGAAGAATTTTCAGCAACCTTATAGGTAGTGTATTACGTCTATACACGCATCGCGATACCTCAAATATCGTACCAACTGAAACATTAGGCGGCCTGTGCAGCACATTCAGTTGCTTAAAAACATCATGAACGAGAGATTCAGCTGGTTTCCAGGTGAGCCTTCCGTGAAAACCAAACTGGTATGCAAATGAGTGAATTTCGCTGGCTTTCAATTAAGTTTAAAAAAATACTGTAACTTATATTTTAACCACCGACGAAGGGTTATTCAGACAGGCATGCGAAGTTTTGAGACGCAAATCCTCTTTGCCAAGGGGCAACAACAAGTCGGTTAGAGAGTCTTTCTGCGAATGAAAGCTCTGTTCCTATTCGACGATGTGCTCCAAGGGTACTTCGAAAAACCCGTTGGGATGTGCATACTAACCTACCTACCGTATCAGGTTCCTGCACAACTCAGTTAAAGATTTTCATTTTGAAGTTCTTGATCCGGTTACGATCAATAAGATAGATGTCCGTCATTCGGGATTTTACACATCGTTGATGAAACTGAATGCGTCGACCCTCCAGAACTCTAGTCCCATGGAACTAGGCACACTCCCTGATATCCTGTACGACCTCTTGCATGCTTCACAAACACTGTTGCTATAGGCAATCGAATCGCTGGCCATAATAAAGTGAAAATCGTCTCTTTAATCAAATTTTTGATAGATAGAATGACAGTTGCACATAAACAGCCAGATTAGGTGGTAAAAACTCTCGCACGTGTGCAAACTACAGTTTAGATTGCATGCATGCATCTGTCAGTTACGGTGACGACGATGCGTTGGAGAGTACCCCAACTTGGAAGTCTAGGCAACCGTAGAATACAAACCTACAATAAATATATGATCATTCGAATGGTTCATTAGTATCATTTTCCGTTTTGAATGCTCCGGTGCCTTTGACGTTTGCTTGACTTGTAGTCATAAGTCGCTAGAAGATAGGACTGTGGCGCTTTGAGCAACAACTCGTGGAATTTACCATATCTTTTGGTATGGGAATGGAGGCATTTGAGAATCAAGTGTAACATGATCGATTAACTGTAAGTTAGGAAATCTCATTAAAAGGAATTTGTTTGTTTTGGCCAGAAAACTGCAAGATGGGTCAATTCAAATCAGCTCCAATCAGTGCAGTGGGTCACAGTGAAACTGGTCCGTATGCAGACGGATGGGTTCGAAAGTCTACGGTAGTTGGTAGTGTGAGCAGATTTGAGTTTTGTGGGGATTTCGTCCTGTCAGTGAAGCGAGTTAATCACACTGCTGATCAGCCGCCCGTGGCCGAACGCTTAAGTGTTCAAACTACTAGCCAGGAGGTCGCGGGTTCGAGACTCTCCGGAGTTTCGTGAGGTATGCACTGCTGATGATTCCCAATAAGGATGAAACAACTGTCCAGTGCTTCTACAGTAGTGTTTACATGAAGGGGGCGGAGTTATAAAACAAACCAAAATTGTGGCGTCAGCAAGTACACTGGTCTGTCAATGACCAGCATACTGCAATGCCAAGGTCCGCGCACCAAACGACGGCGAGCGGAATGTTGCCTCTGTAGTGTGGGTTGCGGTTATCCCTTCCGAGGTGATTCCCATTGGCGATGTGATTGCGCGGAAATCATGATTGAACAGGCAGAGCAGGCTCAACAAAGGGGACGTGAACACGCTTGGGTAAATAGGTCAACTGCGCACATGCACACACATACACAAATAATAGTTTACCAGTGTCGGACAGGACGGCCTTTGCGGCAAAGTGGATGGCGGGTACAGATGAGCAAAACAGGTGCAGATCAAAAGTACATCGACAGATTAAGCACCTTCATGGAGGAATTATCACGAGGTCAAGTTAGACTGAATGGCCCACATTCTGCATTCGCGGGCTGCAATGCAGACTGGTGTCATTTTTGTGACGTATGTTTTTCAACTATTCGGTATACAAGTTCCTTTTAACCTGTCAACATAACTTGCCTCTCGGATTAAGGGCAAAGCTACTAGGTAGTCCAAACCAATCGTGTCATGCGCGACAAATATTTGGGTTTCCAGTGTACCGCATCGTCGACTCCTCCCGGATTTCTTGGAAATCTTGACCGGTATCTCTAAACTTCAACCGGAAAGTACGAGCCATGGTAACTCTGAAGAATCCCAATTTTTTTTATGTTAGTGGCAGGCTTTCATCAAATTAGTATATGACGTAGTTTATTTTGGAATACAAATCGCTGTTACGAAATTGAACCCAAACAAGCGTGTTGGCAGCCTTTGCGTTGTATCTTATTCAGGGGTGGTTTAGTTAGACCTCTTGGCGACGCCAAGCCAGTTTATATATGATTACTCAGCTTCGCAAGGATGACTGTTTCTCCTTTTGTTAATATGGTGTTTGTTGAAAGTCACGCCTTATGTCATTCAGTGAGATATTTCCAACTCAGGCAGACGAGCTACAGTGCACTGCGGTGGACTTCGATGTCCAAGATTTAAGGTGTTCAACGTCCAATAGGCACGATAGCGTCCATGGAAAAGGCTTGTCCTTCTCGCCAGGGCTATCGAAATCGCCCACACACAAGTGCAATTTGAGGAGAAAGGCTCATCTTAGTGTAATCGGGAAACTATGCTCACAGGATATCCCCGTAAGAAGAGTGTTAAACAGTTATACCTCATGCTAGGCGCTTGAACTCTTTTCTGAAAACAGACAGTCGCGTTGAAACGAGGTTAAACTGAAACTGGCTACACTGAAGGGTAAATAAACAAGCCACTTTCGGTGTGAGAAACCCAGATCCGGTCGTCCGTATGCTCATTTGCGCACCGCGAAATTTCACGAATTCACACAAACTTACAGGTCCCTTTGATTATGTGCAAAACTCCGTCATACTTTAGTATTTTTGACTCTTGAAAGCTGCAAAGTCTCGGACATACAGATTTACTATTAAACTATACTACTTTATTCGGTAAAAGTAGCACGACGCTCCAAGAGTTCAGTATAGAACGCTGTCCAGCGCAGATCCACCCGATTAACTGCGCTGGTGATGTTCTTTCCACTGCATCAGAATAGCCCGGTTTAGTCCGATCCACTGGAAATGCTGACACCATACCTGGAAGTTGTCTAGCTCTTAATTTCCTTTATGGAAAATGGTTTTATTGGTCCAGCACCGCAATGCTAAGGTCCAAAACTTATGTTTCGTGAACGATTTCACTTTATAGTCCCTGATTGGCGATTTAGGAACCCCGATTTTGTCTATAAGCATCAGTGAAATGGGCAAACCTGACATCGGGCTGCAGAAGATCTGAACTGCCTTGAATTTTGTGGGTACACAGTGAACATAATGCATGAAAATTAGAAGTTTGTATTGTGTAAAGTTTCAAGGTTTCAACAGTCATGCAGAAGGAATGAAAACATGAAATTTTCAAACCTGGATTCTGTACCTCTAATCATTTTCGGTGATTTAACAGCGTTTGGACACCTGGTTAATCGTTCCTGGTGGGGACGATCAGGAATGCCGTAAGAATCCAAACCTGCATGTTACCTGGTAAGAGTTTTAGCACAACTAGCTATAACTGGCAAGGTAGCAGTGTGCTTAGGTCGCTCTCAGGTGGTTTCATTTTCAGTTGCTCGTAGAGGCATCACTTTCAACCTTCTGTCACTTTCACACTCGTCTTTTTCAGCATCAGCAATTATCCGCGAGCTTCTCGTAATCTGCGCAATGGTCACTGTCTTCATCTCGGTGTCCATCAACGTCTTCTGTTGCATACGATGTGCGCTGATACGAAAATACTCAAGTAAGTACAACTGAGTACAGTTTTATCTATCAATCACGCATCGTAGCAAAATACAGCAAACTGTTTTCTTCTCCCTATCTCAGAAGTGAGATCCTAATTGGAAGATAAATAACCCAGTCTGAATCTGATCTGACGGCTGCATAGTTACTCCTATTCATTTGTCCACCGTGTTCGCTTGTCTTTCGATTTCCACTTGTTCATGACATTAATTCACAGCCACTGCCACACTAAAGAACTGTCGCGGGGCTGACAAACATGTGTGTACGTGGGTGGTTGTTAGCGTGTGTATGTTTATTAACGTGGTTGCATGCGTATGTTTTCGTGTGTACGTGCGCGTGCGCGTACATGCGTGCGTCTGTACATGCGCCTGTGCGTGTATGCGCGCATCCCCATATGCTTACATGTGTGCGCACGTGTCTACACATGGGCGTGTATGTGTGTATGTGTACGTGCGTGCGCGTTAGCATGTGTGCGTGCGTGTGCGTGCGTGTGCGTGCGTGTGCGTGCGTGTGCGTGCGTGTGCGTGCGTGTGCGTGCGTGTGCGTGCGTGTGCGTGCGTGTGCGTGCGTGTGCGTGCGTGTGCGTGCGTGTGCGTGCGTGTCCGCGGTTGCCCCTCGTCTCAGTAGCTTGTTCCGACATGGCGTGCCACGACACCTGGACAGTGGTACCAAAAAGCACAATCATGTGACCGGTCTCGCAGAAGAAAACCTGGCAACTCATACAGCCGGCATTCCAACCCATTTGACATTATTTGATGTGCACCGTGCCGACCGGTTGAATTGAGGACCAACAGGTTTTGACCTAGTAGCTTGGCCATTTCTCGTGTATCTATTATTGTGTCATGCGCACTAGTCGGGTTAGGCCAAACCAAGTCAAGCCTTGTGCAAAGCGATCCCTATAAGACAGATGTAGCAAGAATATAACATATTCCTCAGAAATGAACTAACAGCTGATTCACCGAGGAAGTTGCATTCTAAGATTGGGCAAGGGATTCACGAGTGGGAATCATGTATGTCACGCAGGGTACAATAAACCTACGATAAGTGCGCGAACTTACTTGAACTTAGAGCTTGCTTGCGTCTAGGAAATAGGCCATTGGACCAGCATGCGAGAGTCGATAATAACTAGTGAACTTTTCTGCATTTCTCTCTCTTCCAACTCAGGAACTAAACGACCTCCACGGATGCAACACATGTTCTGCATGGCTACCGAGATACACAACGCACGAGTTGCTCGTCTAATGGCCCAAAGTCACGGTTGGAATGATGATACGATGGAAGCGCTGTACAGAAATCCACAACGACGTTTTGAACAAAGCAGTGTGGGAAGTGACAGTCGCATCTTGACGCCACAGCAGTTACCGCATGTGGCGGAATTTGCCAACCTCTATCAACAGCATCAACAGCTACAGCAGCAGTCCGCGATCAGCGAAACCAATTCGGTTGCCACAGCCAACGCAGATGTTCATATACAGAGCGCCAAAAACGGGCAGATCGTTTCGCCCACCATGACTGGGTCAGCGTTCTCAATCACACCTCCCATGAATTATGGCTTGCCTGGCGCCGAGAGACAAGCGAGAACCGCTTCAATGATTCTTGTCCAGGGTCCAGATGGTTCCCATCAACTTGTCCAACCACATTTCCCCCCAAATCAACATCTGGCTGCGGCGGTGGCTAATTATTGTTTCGAACAGCAACAGAACTTGAAGAAATTACAGCAACAGGTGATTGGCTCTGAATTTCCGCCCGCAGTACACCCAGGTTCAGACAGTCTAGGTTCATGTCAGAACAGTACGGGCAACCCAGATTCAAGTATACTAGAACAATATCAACTCTCCTCCTCTGGGATGAATACGCTGAGGCGTGGGGACCCAACACTGATGATGAGTGGTCAAACAGGCCAACCAGGCGTTCGGTCTTCCGCGCCACACGCGGATAATATCAAGCCTTACCAAGCCCTCACCGAACAGCCACATCCACAAGCTGGCCTTCAAACTCCAGGTACTCAGGTGCCTGTCGGATTGTTGTACCAAGCCCCAGGTGGACGCGTCCAGTTAATGGGATCTTCTCAACCCCAACTTGGTACCGTTCCTGCATTTGCCCGCTTGAACAACTCCACATCCAACCCTACACTGATACACACGTTTGTACCGTTGGTTGCCGGAGCCTCACAATCCGACAGCGGTACGGGGTCTGGGAGCGGACAGTTGTCAGCCTCGGGTCAACAGGCAGCCCCGCCCAGCATGGAGCATGAGGAACAATCAGGTACGGAAGACGTAAAATCTGAATCTCATGAGACTAAACCGTCGCAGCGCTCAAATAAACCATAGTCAAATACGTTGGGTTGCAATAGGTCTATTTCTGAATCCAATTAACCAACTTGAAGTTGTTGTCTTGATCTCAAGACATTTCTTATTTAACCCCCTAGTGTTTCGGGACGCCGGCTAACCTGCTTGATCAAACTGCGTTACTTCTGTACATGAAAAGCCTTCAGATGTGTTTTATATTTTCCAAATTTTAGTACCTTGCATTCCTGAGGTGAACTTTTGCCTAATTACGTAACGGGTTGTTTCGACTATGGCTAACCTGCTAATCTGCTCACAGGTGTATGAGGCGACAATATTCTGGAAATTCTGATGCCCTCCGGACGTGCCACTGGCCACCGGCATCCGGCAGACACTGGATCATGACTGGTTGTTGTGTACACACTTTCGACCAATCAGAGCTCCCTTTTATGCTGGACCGGCAAGCGGCCCGTTCTTTACGCCAATCGCGTGCGAGAGAGGCCTCTTGGCCGAACCAGCGTCTAAATGCGAGCAGTAAAGCAGTGTCGGTGCGGAATCCCGCCGAAGACGCACCCAGAAAATAAAGATTTGCTACGCCTCCAGCTACACAATTTATTTAACGAAAATTTAAAGAAAGGTGGTAAAAACTTCTGCAAGACACAGCATAGTTGGCCAGTAAGTCCCGGGTTACAACAAAGTTAATAGTATGCAGTGCTTTAGATTGATTGCTTAAGAACTGATTCGATCAGCAATCGCCATAGAGGAGTTTCACTAGGGTTTGCCTTATTACCTTAATTTTACAGCTACCCCCATCTACTACAGTTGACCACGGACTGTCTCTCTATACACTTTGATTTTGTACACAAAGAGCGCAGAAAACACCACAAAACCTGACCATTTCTGGAGCTTCCATCTTTCTTCAGACAGCTGTAAAGAAGATCTTTGAAGGTTTTTGGTATTGATTATTTTATCATAGTGCCCGTCTTTAGGTCCCAAGACGATGTTTGGGCCCGAATCAGTCCGTGTTAGGATGAACGAGGCCTCACTAAATAAAAAAAGAACGATAATGACTCAATTTGTTTGGTTGCTGAGTGAATTGTTTGCGTGTATTTAGCAATTCTTCCATCTCAGTGAAAGTTCACTTCATCTGTACGTCATGATGCGGCGGTACATCACCAGCACGTGTTGATAGCTCATAATTTACTCAAAATAAGCGATGATGATCAAAATTCGACGGTGACAAAGCTGCTACCAGGCGTCTGATTGGATAGCCATCCTTTTAGCTATGAGAACCATAAATGCCTGCGTTTCGTGTAACTCCTCCTCCTCCTCACATCACAGTAGCTTCTTACTCGTTTCATTCACCTTTCTTCCACAAGTGAGACGCATGTCCGAAAGCATCAAGCCGGATTTCTACCTGACAGAGGGTGCAATGACCATACCTTTACATTACTTCAAGTGTTTGAGCAACGCCACTTATACCGCCAACAAACAGTAACTGTTTTTTCTCAACTTCGTATCTACTGACAGATTGGTTCTATACATTCTCCCTGACATAACATGATTAAACTGGCTACAGTGAGTCCGCAACAAAGTGATGTGGAGGCGGACACAGTAACGAATCCGACTGTTTAGAGCACTAGATTGATCTTACCATGTTGAGGTAGTTGAGATATGTGCTGCGTATACGTTCGGAACGTCTACTGAAGAAGGCATTTTTTTCCCTTTCGACCGATAGCTGGTGAAAGTTTAGCGGGGAACAGGCCATGACATGGCAGCACGAGATGAAAGCGGCTACTGTCAAACCTTATGAGATCTTTGCGCCTTCCTGGCTGGTGCCCACGTGATCCAGCCCGCTGTTGATTGGACACGCAGTAGGACATGGCATATAACCGATTCCATTAACGCGCATGCTGTCTGGCTAAATTTCGCTTGCCGTTGTGCGCTGGAATTATGTCGGGTGAGGTTCACCAACGACGCTGGGTTAATCCAGTTGATGGAGCCTCACCTCGAATTGTTTGTCTTACTGCTGTTCAGAGCTGTTTGCAAGCAAATTGGGTCCTGCAAAAGATTCACCTGGAACCCAGCTGAAGCTCTCGTTTTGTGATGTTTCTAAGCAACTGGATGTGCTGCACCAGGCCGCCTCATGTTTAAGTTGATACGGTATTCGAGATATCGCGATACATGTATAGACATAATACACTACTCATAAGGTTGCTGAAAATTTTTCGACAGCCCACAACCGGTTGACATCTTATTCGTGCTCGTTTTCCTTAATGACTTGTGGTTTCATCGCACCGTGCCTCCACCCTTTCGTTTTCTTTCCACTCATTACTAAGGCATTCTTCCCTCATCGTTAGACACGAGTATATTTTACTGGTGTTTCGTTGTCATTGAGGATGATGATGATGACTCATTTGTTGTTCTAACAGCACCCATCAAAACACTTTCCCCTGGTCCCTACGAAGAAAAATGACCTCAGGAGGGATAAATAACCAGAGTAGTTTACTGAATCCTAACTAAAACAAGGTTGACGGAAACTCGGAGACTGCGCCTAACTGATAAGCGCCAAGAAGGGCGAACCCGGCTGTGGGCTGTCGAAGAGTTTTCAGCAACCTTGTGAGTAGTTTCCTTTACGAAGACCGGAGGTTCTTTCACAGGTGAAGGAGACCATAATCAACCGCCTCCTGTGACAGTCTCTCCAGAGAGAAGAGAACCAATAGTTCCATAACTAGTAAGGAGGCATTGAACTCTTGATTGAGGTTTCGTTTTGTAGGACAAAAGTTGATGGAATTCCGCTGACAGTCTGGATGGTGATAGCATCTAATGTTTGAAACATGGCGTTGATAAAGTGCATGCATATCTGTAAGGAAAAAATGCTTCAACCTTGAAATCCGAATGTTAGTCCGCCTCGTTTTGAGTAGTTCATCAAATGAGGGTAAGGGAAAAATGCTTCAACCTTGAAATCTGAATGTTAATCCGCCCCGTTTTGAGTAGTTCATCAAATGAGTCAACTTGAAGAGAAATTCCTTCCCTATGAGGTCACGATTGAAAAGATAAACCGAAAGTGGTCGCCCGGGAGATTTGGTTTTCTAGAATTTGCCTGAAGATGTTCTCAAGCCATTTTTGCTTTGATAACCCGTACTTCGAATCTGAGGAGTCGGTTAACCCTGCTCCGCTCATAGGTGACGTCACAGTATTGAGTTATCGATTTCCAATCACCCATACCTACAAAGCCTCACCTTTAGTTTAACCAGACTTGGTGAAAGACGAACCGGTTGTCCTAAGGATGACGCTCCTTTTGACGAGGGCCAACGATTTCAACTTCCTAGTGTTCTACTCACAAGCTGAACCAAAGTGTCCCAGTTTCTCCACTAGGGTGTGGATAAATCACAATCGATATTTAGCAGTCATCCACAGAAATAAAACGACCATTGGTCAGATGACTGTGAGTCCATTCACTTCCCCAAGGTCTATTTTTTGTTTTGCTTTAATCTACTTCACACATGTGTTATACTGCTGTTGTGACAAGCAACAATGCACACTGCGGGTTATTCTATCTCTCTTCTGTACAACTGTACCGTTCTGATTTATCAGGTCAAATCACTTTGATGTGTTATCAACCTTTGATGAGCAGACCATAAATTTCTCAAACGAATCACAATTTCCGTCGGCGTCTGGTTTGAAATACACAATCCATTACCATATACTTTAAGATGACGTAGAAAGGGACGGTGTTGTGACTTGCTGAAAGATCGTGCAACTCTGTGTCCGGTCTTTGGCTTCCTGCTCCGCCGAATATGGTGTATCAAAAGGCACGGTAGCTTCAGACAGCTCTTTAGGGAGACTAAACAAGATAATTACAATTGTATTTATGGGGTAATCAGAGGATGTTTCACAAGGTCGTACTAGAATCGCCGCGAGAGGGCGAGAAGCGTCGAGCTAAAGATGCTCGATCCAGATTGGCTGGCATTCTGACCAATCAGGGCATGCCTTCGTTTGGTCCGTAGCCTGCACGTGATACATCCGTCCAGTTGACGTTATTAGGGGTGGCTGGCCTGCGGACAGACTGTCAATCTAACCATTACAAGATTTTGTTGGGCGAGGATGTACAAAGGACATTGTCTTGACACTATATCAGCTAAAGAGTGCAAGTTACGCGGCAATGATGGGCTGGGTCTCAAGGTTGTCTCAACACGCCTTTGTTAGCTTTGATTGCCAGATATGACGAATATGAATCAAACCTACCAACCGGTGGTCAACGCAACAGTTAGGGTTTTTAGAAGCTGAGTTTTTTTTAATAGCAGGCGAAAAATGCCAGCTGTCATAATACTTATTTGCACGGAGTGAGTTTCTCAGGTGAGGTTCCTCTTGAGCAGACGCTAAGAAAACAACAGATCACAATCCGTTTTACTCCCAGGTTGTGGTTTGGAAGCTCGGCAAAAAGATCACCAGCCACGTGGTCAAAAACCAATAAGAATAAGTGCTGCATTAGGTGACAGCTGGCTGTATTTACAGGACCATACAAAACATCAATATAATTGGCAATGTTGTGGAATATATGTGGCTCGGGTGCGCTGATTTGTTATTGGTCTGTTTGCCGAGCTTGGCGGTTGGGTTGCAAACGTTTCATCACCAATCGAGGTGACATCGTCACTCAACCCCGCACTGACGATGTCACCTCGACTGGTGCCGCTCACCTTAATCTCCGTCCTAGAGATCTCCCCCAAACGAACCTTAGGGGGGCAAACAAAATGTTGCGCATACTAGGGTTCCAGATGACTTAAGTCTTTGACCAGATACTCTCTTGTTTCATTATATGCTATCCAACACCAAACCCCAGTACTTGAGTGTGAGATGAACGATGGTTCGACTGTACTGTACTCTACTCTTTCTGCTGCTTGTTTCTGATACCAAACAGCGTCGCATCAGAGCAACTACCAGACTTGTTCATTTCCGCGGGTTTTCAAAGTCACTGATTTAGTTGGCTGAGGTGCACCAGTAGTGGGACGACAAATGCTCCAGAATCTCTTTGAGACCGTCAAATCATCATGGGCTGTCACTACCCACGTAGAACATCAGTTGCAACCGCGAGACGTAGCATGTCCATGTTGCGTGTGTGCACTTCATTTGGGCTTGACAGCTCGCTGAAAACGACCCGATGACTGATTAAAGCGTGAATATCTGAACGAGTAGGACGTATTAAACAATGGATTATCACAACGAAACAAAACGCTACCGGAGCTGCGTTATCAATTTGCTTAGGTCCGGAGGCTGCGCCGGGTTTCTCCAGTCACCAGGGTTTTTCTTTCAGGACAGGCTTGCTGTATCTCGCTTCCCTGAGTAGCACGCATCTTTAGTAAATTCTGCCCACATACTCTTACTATACCCAGATCAATCTCAAGATAATAGCAGTCCCAGTCCGGTTATCGACCTCGTTCGATTCAGGAAGAATTTTCAAACACAAGCTGTGTGAATTCGATAAGACACTTTCGTCAGTGTCTACTTTTGTGAAACTGCATTACTTGTGCTTACTGTAAAATGAGCCGGAAGTAAAACCTGGTGAATTCAGTGTTTTATTCCGAATACATTCCATCCAGGGTCTAGATGGATGGCTCTCAACTGCTAAAATAGTGCCCAACATGCCCCCTAGTTCTAATAGTCAACAGGGTTGAATTTGAAGGACGTTTTTTATCGTTTGGTGCAGTAACCATCGAAAAGTTGGTAACTTTAATGCGTTTATTGGCTGCTAATTTGCTCGTAAAGCTTAGAAATATGTTTGGAAAGGTTTCATCGTCGAAAAGACAGCATGGTCATGCAACCACGCAGTAATAAATTCTCCGCATTTGGTGACGAAACCTTTGCAAGCTGATTGCCAAAAGCGGAGATCAGGTCAGCAGCCTCTGGAACAAACGCGTGCTTCTTATCTTTCCCAAACATCCATCGATTGAGACTACTAAGTCTCGGACCCGCCTGTAATACTGCCTCCAGATGAGTTCTGAGTACCATAGAACTCATCCTGTACACAACATCTGCTCGGAAAATATCGTCCTAGAATATCGCTGATTGGTGAGTTTTTATGGTAAATGGGCCCTTCGATGTGGTTCTGGATTAATCCCACAATGCTGCGAAGATTCCTTGTTTGGCTGTTCCTAGCAGATCAACCTTATCAGAAACCATGGGATTTCAAGTAGCTTCTCACAAATGCAACCCCTGATGAGGAACCATATCACGCATAGGTGGAAAGTTGGTCCTCTTCTGAGAATTAAAATCTGCAAGACGGTAAGGAACCTTGGAGGCCGCGCCCAAATTTTCAAAATTTCAGACTACTTATAAGTAGCCCGATGTGAGGCGAGAAGAAAAATGCCGATCTTCTTGGTTATTTTATCAAGGAACCTCAATGCGAAGTACGCAACTTTTTGGTTCATTTGTTACTGGTTGAGGATAAATACATCCTTCCCTCCAAACAGTTACACAAATAAATATTACCGCTTCAAATGTGAAAACAGCCTAGATTAAACATTCTCACATGATCTGAGAAACACCTACAGCAGCGAGCCATCGCTGTTGAACGATGATGATGATGATGATGATGGTTGTGAGAGATTTTGGGCGATGACTCCATATATCATTCCACAGAATTCAAGCAAATTAACTTAAGCATGAGAGGCGAATAAAAACCAACCAGGCTGTTAGAGCTACCAGTCTAACATGAGGGCTACAGAGGTCAATTGAAGTCTTAATCCTCGTATTTGACGAAGCATCGAAAAGTAGCTGAATGAACTCACAAAACTTGAGTTTGATTAAGTAATATACATTAGCACAGAAGAGTTTGCCGTTTAAAGACGCAAGATACGCAAGATAATAACCGTAGGCGGTTGTATGTGGTTTTAAAATAAAGTATCGGCTCTGGATGCGTGCACCGTTAGTTTTTTCCATTTTGGCACAAAAGCTTCGTCAGGCCACGTGAGTAAGTAGTCAGGTTGATCGGGTGGGATTTATGATGACTAGCCGACTTGATCGTGCTAGGTGTACGTCTGAAGTTCCTGTTTGTTGGTTAGTAGGGACGACCAACATTTACGATAGATTTTGTTAGGAGGGATTGTTTTCATGCTGAAATTGTGTTGCGCAGCAATAAATCGACCGATTGTTTGCCAAACCTCTCTGAAACACGGATTACGCAATCGGTTCCAAGTATTTTCCAGTTGATTAAAAACAACCCTGCTTTTTCGCTGTTTGTCTGGTCATCCGAGAAGGAATGGGATAAGACATTTGTGTCTTCAGAGAGGTTTGGTAAACAATCGGTGGGCGTGTCGCTGGACGTCGTCCCGCTTTTGAAACAAAAGTTTCGTCAGGCCACGTGAGTTAGTAGTCAGGTTGATCGGGTGAGATTTCTGATGATCAGTCGACTTGATCACTGCTGGGTGTCGGTCTGAAGTTCCTGTTTGTTAGAAGGGAAGACCAACATTTTCGATAGATGTTGTTAGGGGGGATTGTCTTCATGCTGAAACCGGATTGCGCAGCAAAGAATCCCCCGAGTGTTTAACAAACCTCTCTGAAACACGGACTACCCAATCGGTTACAAGAATTTTCCAGTTGATTGAAAACAACCCTGTTTTTTCGCTGTTTGTCTAGTCGTCCTAGGAGGAATAGGATAGGACATTTGTGTCTGTGTACCATTGGAGCAGTCTTGCGCTCCACGTTAGGAACACAGCGATATCCTCTTTGGAGATAAAATGTAACGATGGTCTGTTTCAAGGGTCCAAGTGACATCCTTCTTCGCTGTATTCTGATACCATCACGTCTGGCACTACTCTTCGACCGGAGGAAAAGAGTACCTACTACCGGAGGGCAGAATTATTGTCCGACGAGCTATCCTCCATTTGCGGCTGTGCGCTTTCCGAAACATGTCCTTTTTGTCTCTACCGCAATTAAGACAGCTGAAAGACTTCCGGTGCCAAGACTGCTGAAACTCACAATTCTGTGACTTACGTCCAAGAGCTCTGCATGGTACTTCCTGCTATGACACTATTACACAATGCTGTGCTTCAGACACCTGAGTGATTAAGACGCGGACTTACTGACAAGATGGTCCGTGTTTAGAACTCAAACCAGGACTCTCGACTTCCCCTATTTAGGTTTGAGCAACCTAGATATATCTCAGCCTTCCCTCGTCTGGCGCGGCAGCGAGCGTTGAATCTGAACGGTCCTTTCTCTTGCACAATGCTTATACCATATGTGAAGACAAATCTGAACCGGAGAGATAGTTTCGATTTTTTTTTGTGTCGCCACAGGAACGACTACAGTCAGTCTTCTAACACGCGGCTGTTGAGGTGAGCGGTAAGAACTGAGTGGGATGTTACTTAGACAGCTCAAAGCCAATTTCCGACCTTCTGATTCGAACTCATGTGGGTGTCATTTGTTGCACTTTCAACTGTTATGCAACAGCCTACCCTTTGCTTCCTCGACAAGCTGTCCGTACTCTCACTGGAGTGCTTCGATTGTTTATTTATGTGAAAATGTGGCCATTGTTCACGTCCACCACCTAGATGGAGACTGTTCAGAAAGTACTAGTCCTCTGACACTTCGTCACTACGTGTTGGATTTTACATTCACGTCTCGTCCTCAATATCAGTAGTGTGAGAAGATTCGAGAATTTTCGATGTAAATTTCATCCTGTAAGAAGACGCAGTGTGCACTGAAAAGCCAATAAAGAGTGTTTAGCTGTCTCATCCTTATTGGGGAGCATCAGCAGTGTGGATCTTATGTAACCTGTGACCCGCCAGGTAGTGGTTTGAATAACACACCACTCGACCACGAGTAGCTGATCAGTGGTATGAGTAACTGACACTTAGAATACAGCGCATGGCTGATCATTCTCGGGAAGAATGAAAAAGCCGTACAGTGCTTCTCGATTTTTCAGCACAGATTTGCTTCACTTAAGGAACGAAATCCCTCCTCACTAAAATGCGGCAGGACGAGGATAATTTCATGCTGGAAGTAGAAAGTCCTTTTGCTGTAACTGGTTTTACCAAAATTAAGGTTATTTCTTTTAGATCACAGTGGTGTTAGTTTTCAGACGTAACTTACTACTCATAAGGTTACTGAAAACGCTTTGACAACCTACAACCAGTTTCGCCCTCCTTGGAACTCATCAGGTAGACGTAATCCCTGAGTTTCCGTTAACCTTTGTTTGTAGCTAGGTTAGTGTACACATTTCACGATCCACAGTGTAGCCAATAGCAACTGGGTGGGAAATATTTCATAGAAGTAAACAAAATGAGCAGCTTGATCCGTTTAGTATGGTTTTGAATTAGCTAAATACACTGATTTCGGTTTTCACGGGAGACTTATTTTTTTCCAGCTGAGTCTGCCGTCAATGATGTACTTTTTCAGACAAGTCTTATGTGAAAGCCACAACGGTATGTAAATCAGTGCATTCCGCTAGTTTTAGGCAACTTGGGTTCAAAAAACAAAAGGTTGACGGAAACTCGGGATTTTCGCTTACCGGATGTGCCCCAAGAAGGACAAAACCAACCGTGGGTTGTCGAAACGTTTTCAGCAACCTTATGAGTAGTGCATTACGTCTATACAATGTATCGCGCTGTATCGATTAGCACATCAACTGAGACATGATGCGGCCTGATGCACCACATTCAGTTGTTTAGGAACATTACAAACGAGTATTCTATCAAAACCAAATTTGTATACAAATGAGTGTGACATTAGTTTGAGGGACTGCGCCTACCTTATGATCCACAAGAAGGGCAAAATCGGTCGTGGGCTATCAAAGGGCTTACAGTACCACGATGTGTAGTGTATTTTGTGCATACAGGTTTTTCAAATGCCTGAAATTATACTCTGACTGTAGTAGTCATCAGATTCTGGTTTCAAGTGTTCGATCGCAACATATATTCCCAAGGAGACTAAAATATACCATTGTGTGCTTGTTCGGGGGTAAGATGAGAGTAAGTGGACCATGAACAGCGGACCCAGAGGCCCCTAATACCATTACACAAAATCTGGAAAAGATGAGCATATAGGGACAAGAGTAGAGTGTTTCGTAGACAGTAGTATAATGAAATTTTTTCTGTCCGATTAAACTGACCTAAAGAATCACTTTTTGTTGGAACAGAACAAGATTGATTGACTAATCTTCATTTTGAAAAATGCTTCAGAAATCTTTAAATACATTGTGAATTTTCACACTAACCGGAGTTATTTGTATCAGAAATTACCCCGGTGATCTACTTTCATAGTATAAAAGTGACTGACTGGAAAAAGACGTCATCAAACAAGGCCTGAAATTAGTGCCAAGCCGGACCCGTGCTACTGTACGGTGGCTTTCAAGAGCAGTAGTCTTCTGTTGTAAACAGGAGTCCATTCTGTTGGATTCATCTGCAAATCGTACTTTACCACCCTACCAACTTGGCACTCAGTTTAGCTTCATTGACAGACGCGCTTCATCTCCAACATAACTCTAAAGGATCGTGAATCACACGAGGAATCAGCGGAACTTTCTGAACGGTATTAGGTAGCGGAAAATTGAGATAGTATCCTTTCGGTTCCCCAGTGAAGCCTTATCAATAAAATTTCGCTGCGCAGCACCAGCTGAACAAAATTTGTGGTCCGGATTGTATGAAATCAGGCTTCATCCCCAACTGCCTATCTTTCAGTCCGCTCCGTGCTCCGATTGATAGAACCTTGTCAGCTGTGTATCCGGTTGCATTTTTTTTACAAAGAATTCGCTTCTGCTCCAACTCAGGATTCGGGGACCTCAACTTTCGTAGTTGGCTAGGCACTGCTGGCCCATGATCGATATCGGACGAACTTATCTTCAAGATACAGACTTGCAACTAAAATGTGCACCACCGTTTTGCTTGCTGGGGTACTGGGTGATATTACTCCACCAGAGTACACACCTTGTCATTTGTCTAGGGGACCACCTGGTAACACAACACAGCAATAACCACTGTCATGAAGCTGAAGAGTGGATGGTCAACCAGTAAGTTGTGCGAGAGAGATAATGGTTCTTGAGCTCTACAGTGAACTACAGTGAGGCGAGCAGTCGCCAAGTATCTAGACTAAGAGTGAAAGAAGAAGTTCTCCAAGCCGAACAACTGATGGCATATCTGCCAGTTGCCACGGTGTAGCACCTGTCGCCAATAGTCTCGGCTATTTTCGGCCTTTTCAAACTCGCAAGCGCCTTAATACTGGAAAACAACAAGGCACTACTTTGTAGGTTTGTAGACAGATAAACGGGCAATCGCCTGTCTTCTGAACTGTTCTCCACAAGTTTTTCAAGGTTTGTTAATCAGAGAGATTCGGTTTGTATCCACGAAAATAGAGAAGATGCGATTCGTGGATAAGTCAGACTGGGCCGAGTCGAATAGCGAAATGTTGCGACAGCGTATCCACTGGTGATCGTAATCTAGACGAGTCGCTCGACTCACGTCGTTCCAAGAGTAGTTACTTTGGAGCAATTGCCGATAGATAAATTGTTGGCATAATTAGGCGAATACTAAACAAACCTCCAGTGCTCCCAATGCGGGATGATCACGACATCCCTGATGTACCGGTTGCCAAGCTCTCAGTGACTGTCGTCAGCATCAAGTGCTTCCATCTACATAAATTCGGAAATGGGATACCGATGTGTCCGACAGTGGAGAAAAGTTCCATAGATGGCTGACACCTTTTTGCACATCGAGTAATTTCCGCTGTTTCAGTTACAGACGGCTTCTAGAGCAAGCATACGGATGCGCAGCAGTTTGTTAAAAGGAATTTTAACCAACGCTGTGCATGACTCGAACGGATGCGTCAATTCATTGGTGCTCAGCTTCCAGGTATTTCTGTGGTAAGTGATAGACAGAAGTTTTGTATGCTAAAAGTGAACAATTGACGCTTGATTGTCGCAGGACAAAGGGATATGTGTGGAGGGCAGATGTGCCCAGTGAACCGGGACATTCCTGTTCCTCGCAGTATAGCGTGTGATGTGGGGAAAGCCAAAATAGTTTTGTTCGGGCGGAGCTCCTTCGTTTCGCTATTCCAACAAACTATGTATGCATAAACGTCCTTTTATTTGCACCTGTCTCGAAATGCACTCCAAAACCATCGAGATTTGCTACACAAATTTCTCCGGATTTTTGGCACGCATTTGTGTTACCATGTGTGCACTGTTTGTTGTCATATTTGGTTGATTATTTCTCCACATATGCTGTTTCCACACTGTTTTTATGACATTTTGTAAGTCCATATTTGAACTAACACACATCTGTTCAACAATGCAGACGAAAAACCCCAGTGTTGTGTTCTGATAAGTCGGTCCTAAAGGAAGGTCCAAGGAAATCGCACTTTATTACTGAAAAAACTTTGGAGTTTTATTAGATAACAAACAACACTGTTGGCTGTTGTTTGCATGCTTCATTTGACGTTTGGATATGTTCAGTCATGACTGGTCGACTCTGATTGGCTTTCTGGTAGTAGGGCTTAATCTGTCGTTGCTTGCTTTATTGATTGAACGGGAGTTGTCAATCGGACAGTCGGCGCCCCAGTTCGCCTTCAATGAAAATCTCAGCTGATTGGCTGGAAAGCGGTTTCGCGAATCCCTATCACTGCTGGCCTATGATGTTGCTAGCTTCCAGGGCTCTCGATTTACCTGAGGTTGTCTGTGGCTCAGTGTCCTCACGACCACAATTACGGCTTTGTAGTTACTTTACAGACCTATTTTGCTGTATGCAGTCCCACGATTTAATCCGCTTTATTTCCTTGCGATTCCGCGCCTCACTCAGCTAGCCTGTCCGGAATGTGTCCCGTATTCGACCTCACTAGTAATGACTAAGGGAGCAAGGTACATGCCAAATTGTTTAACAACTGGAACAGCTCAATCCAATCAGGATTGTTTTGGCCTCAGCAGGATGCCCTCGAGCTGCAAGCTTATGTTTGAGTGAAGCATCCACAAATAAACAGACGAACAGTTTGACTGAGCCCTCTTGGGTAAGTAAAGCGAAGCATCTACACGACGGGACCGAGAAGACCTTGAAAATTTACAATCGAAAATCGGAGATGAGTGCGGAAAGCATTTCCAGGAAGCTCTGCTGTAAATGTGCGTCCTATTTATGCAGGAAAACAATCTGAATTTGCATATCACTGAGTTTTGTAAACTTGTGTGCGTGATATTTCATATCAGTGAAACTTTCTTCATCCAGAGGGAGAGTTCGGAAGAATAAACGAAACAAAAATATGAGAAGAAGGGGCTGAGAAAGCATCGTTTGTCGAAGAGAGTGCTGGTTTCCGTGCCCAATTCAGAGTGACGGAAGCAGAGAGGTGGCCAACCCTTGACCTGGCAGAAGGGTATGAAAGAAATCACGAAAAGTTTGGGTGCTGTCCGTGCTACTCGCCTTCCAGGATGGGGACCGCGTGATCCCCACTGCGCCTGGTTGGAGACGCTGCAGGATATGGCTACCAACCGATGTCAGTGGTGATCTTGTTGTCAGTTTCTATCCAGATTGCCCGAATGAGTTTTTGGAGGTGTAGGCACCTCGGACTGATTGTAGTAAGGCAGCAGTAAGTCCCCTCCCCGTCCATCTTTATTCTTTTCTTCACAATAAGGCTTTCAAATAGGTCATGGTTGTACGGCAGTGAAGCATCGGCGTTGAACACTGCTGTCCTGCTGTCGATGATGATGTGGCCTGGAGGTTATTCAATTTATTTGGGGGTACACAAGCTGGATTACCAGAAAGTTTTCGACATGGCAACAGGAAAAAAGGACAAATGTCTACTATGGAACAAATTTTTTCACAGTGTCTTTCCGGATCAACTTGGTTATCTTTCTATTTTCTTGTCATTTTTCGAAACAAAGTGGATTTAGAATATATCGTGACTACCAGATTCACGAAAGAGGGATCAATAAGGCTGACTCAATCACGAATTTGGGTTTCACTAAGTAGTGTCCGACCCCAAAAGGGTGAAAAAACCCTTTCTGAAAGTTATCTTGGTTTTAGTATCGATTTCATGATAAAAGACGAATATCACCTCAGAAGTTATATGCCTGTCCATTTTCGCCCCTTCCTTTTAGCTCTGTTTTATCGACAGGCCCCCTACAATGGCTTGATGGCATACCCCTCTGGCCGGCAAATGCAGTACTTCACAAGGTCCAAGATGTTTCACGGAGGTACCGAGTGTTTCACCGAGGATGAGCTGAGTAACGAGAGTGGATCACTCAAGCGGGATCGCCACAACAAACCGTCCGTCGAGAAGTCAATTCCTGAGTCCACTCTTTCCCAAACTCGTGTGCCATCTGTGTGATTGAAACAGAAGGCAACTATTGATAGCACACACTGTAATAAATGTACTTCTTGGACGAACCCATTCTCTTATATTTGTCCTTTTGCTTGGAACGCCCAACCAAGCGCTTCCTAGGATTATCAAAATTGTATTGTTGTCTATGAACGCAATTCTAGTGGATCACATGACATGCAAACCCCAGTCAAACTAATGACTCTTATCGGTGTTTTTTTAAAATGCGCATGCGCTTCATAAGGTAGTACGCAAGATATTACGCAATATATTATTGATTTCACGGAATATTGATGTTTGTTTTTAATTTGTCCGTTCAATACACAATCCAAAGTGTCCAGGTATCACAAAGACATCTACCGGTCATCAACAAACTCCGCAACGGTTCCGTAGACAGCATAGTTTTTTTAGACGCGACATTTTTAACATTACTCAATGTGTACAGTATATAGCGTGGGTAGTTGAGCTTGTCTTGAAAGTGTCCCTGCTCACAACCTAGACGGTATACAAATCACCGTTTTATGGTACTCTCACGGTTCCGTGTTTTCCACTAACCCCAGAGTTTGAAAACCTACAAGGAATGAGCGAACTACACTCATTTGCAAACAAATTTGGTCTTGCAAGAGACATACTTGGAATCCAGCTAAATCTCTCATTTGTGATGTTTCCAGGCAACTGAATGTGCTGCACCAGACTGCCTCATTTTTAAGTTGGTACGATATTTGAGATATTGCGATACATGTGTAGACGTAATACACTACCCATAAGGATGCTGAAAACTCTGACATCCCACGACCGGTTTCGCCCTTTTTGGGGCTCACCAGGTAGGCGTTGTCCCCGAGTTTCCGTCAACCTCCTTATATTCTACTAGAAGCCAAATTGCACGAAATTAGCGAAATACTCTCATTTGCAAACCAAGCAGGTTTTGCGGGACACTCACTTAGAACCCAGCTGAATCTCTCGTTTATGCTGGATTGGAGATACCCTGAAGTGCGAATCCGTAACTATAAAGTTGGGCATTTTGAGGTCCTTGCGACTTATGAATAATTCCCCCTCAGTTTGCTTGGCTACCTTACAGGACATGTTATTTTAAGTGTCCCAGGCATAGAATTAGCGTGACCTGCAAGCGGGGGATGCTGAACGGAAAACCTTTGAATTTATGAGCGAGTTTTTGAGACGGTAATGGGTCGGTCACACGAGTGGGCATCGACTGAACTTATGTATGACCAGGAGGTTTCGCCTGAACACTGTCAATGATTAGAAGAGTTTGCTCGGTGAGGTAGTGTATGGGAGCACAGAGCCAAATTTCACAAGTATATTGAACAAATTTCCGGCTCAAAAGACGGATGGATGTGCGTCTTGTGCATGCCATTGGAGTCCACCGAGAGGCCGATGACCTGGGTGGAATATTTTCGCTTTGAAAGAGTGAAGGCTAATGGAGCTTTCGCTGGACAGCCCTTTACTTTCCACCTTAAGCGACTGACTAACTGACTGACTTATTTAGCCCAAATGTCTTGTACTCGGTGCTCGTCGAAAGGGATGTCTTGCCAACAAGGCCGATAATATCTTCCCCCTCCATACACACACCAGGTACTCAGATGCGTTTGTATCCATGCTTGTATGCACCATTGGCCCGATCATCATCATCATCATCATCATCATCATCATCATCATCATCATCATCATCATCAACAGCAGGACATCAGTGTTCAACACCGATGCTTCGCTGCCGTACAACCATGGTTTATTTGAAGGCCTTATTGTGAAGAAAAGAATGAAGATGGACGGGGAGGGAACTTACTGCTGCCTTACTACAATCAGTCCGAGATGCCTACACCTCCAAACACTCATGCAGGCAACCTGGATAGAAACTGACAACAAGATCGCCACTGACATCGGTTGGTAGCCATATCCTGCAGCGTCTCCAACCAGGCGCAGTGGGGATCACGCGGTCCCCATCCTGGAAGGCGAGTAGCACGGACAGCACCCAAACTTTTCGTGATTTCTTTCATACCCTTCTTCCAGGTCAAGGGTTGGCCACCTCTCTGCTTCCGTCACTCTGAATTGGGCACGGATGTGCAAACGATGGTTAGGCAAGCACAACACATGTCCCAACAAACGCAGTTTCATTCGCCCATAGGACATCATGTTTCCACTCCCTCAGTTTCCTCACTCTATCCTGGAACCTTTGCTAATCCTGTGGAAATGACACTTAACCGCAGGCATCTATCCGTTCACTACCACAACGACGATGACGATCACGACGATGACCTGTACCAGCAGTCCGGCATGTGCTGGGTACCAAGCACACGTATTACACCTACAACCTTCACTTTTAGAACTTGATATCCAAGTAGTCATCACATTTTTAGGAGGATCCATGTGCAGCTCACATCCACTTGAATCGTCCCATGTTAGCCCCACCGAGCAGGTTTGGCTCAGAACTATTCAAAATAGTTAAGAATTTTATCAAAAGACCTTCCAGTTTAACTACTGGTCCTATCAGATGCTCGAAACATCATCATCTTCATCAGCTGTAAGAAACCGTGTACTTGTCGTACAGTGGTTGTAGCTGCCACAGTTTCGTCCGCCGATGATTTGGGGAGGTGAGGTAGGTAGCTGCGCATTGGAGGCGCGAGCTGCGTAAATGCACCACTGTCAATGGGCTGTTAAGTCGGGGAATTGGGAAGGGAGCTATGCATTGAAGGCAATAGCTTGGATGCATGAGCGCCATTGAGGGCGCGATTGGGCCATGTCTGACGATGTCTCTAACCATTGATGTGGCCCGTCTCGGGTCCCCATCCAGGAAACATTGAAGTTCAAAAGGGTGGCTCTAGAGGCAACAGCCAAGCATTGGTAAGGCAGTCTTGTTAGGAAACGACAGCAAACCCGCTAATGGAGTCTATTGCGTGTCATGTCCTACGGGGTTCCAACCATGTGTAAAGAGAATCACACGCATTCCACTCAGGAAGACCCAAACACCTCAGAGTGCTTCCATTTTATGTTGACACTTCATGGTGCATGTTCCGTGAACCATTTTCCAGCAGTGGTCTGCAGTAAGAAATACGTCTTCTTTTGTAGACGGTGGCCGGGCACACATAATGCAAGCTCCAAACAACTTTGCTCGTCATGCATTAGTTGATGTCCCAGAGCATCTGACTCTTTATCTAGAACACGCTTACGGGCGGTTCCACTGAACCATGTTGTAGCTAGTTAACACCTCAAGTGCTATGGGGGCATCGGTGATTAAATATCTGAAAATGTTTGGAGCTATCAGATCGGGCAGGTCACATTTTACAACAATGTAGCAGGGTTGGTTTCAAGGTCATTCTGTAGCCACACCCTTCAAACTTCAGTGACACTCGCTCTTGATACCAAAGGCGGTGCAAGATGACAAATATGACGGTACCTTAGTGATGCGTGCACTGACTTTATCTGTTGCGTAGCTGCCGCCACGACAAAAGCGAACTCACACCTCTCATTCTGAATGTTCAGAGAACAGGTGGATGTCAGAGAAACGTTTGCCACCTCACCATCTCCTTTCCTTCCATACCAGACAGAAGCATATAGCTGAGTGACCAACAAGGCCGTCAGCAGTGGTCATAACATTTGCCAAAATGTGATTGCGGTGTATTCTATTTTGTCCGGGTATCAAGAGTCAATCGGAAAATGTGAGATTCACTCTCACGTGCAGTGCATTCGTGTAGTGGTTGGCCGAATTTTTCAAGCAGAGCTCATCGATTTTCTCGAGGACGAACGACCATCGGAGTGGGTGGGTCAACTAATTGCGTAATGATGAATCAGTCTTCGCGACCTTACGCCATTCGGTTCATAAGCGGCACATGACCCAAGTGATTAACTTGATCGGTAAATCGAAGAGATAAATGACCTTGATGTCTGACTTAACCAATGAACACAGAGCAAGAGCAAGGCAGTTCCTGTTTATGAACCACCCACATTAAGTTGGGCTTTGTCGAGTACGCAGGTGTGCTTTGGTCACTTTGGTAAGTTGGTTTTTCAAGTGACTACACCTGTCGTTTATTTTTACTATCTCAAGTGCTTACCTTAAATATTAGCTTAAATGTTAGGCTGCATACTACTCGCCCAGAGGCTAGCTCTAGACTACTGACCACCCTTGATTAAATCGGAAGTTAACCACAGAAACGCCAGATTCATCCACTGTTAAATGGAGGACCAGTGTATTTTTTTCAAGATTTTGCCACCTTAGCACCTTGGCTTCCTGTCTGGACGATAATTACGGATTGTTTTGACCTCAGTTATATAATGGACCTTTCAAGCACGGCGCTACAGAGTTGTTCTTCCCCAGATAGCTTACCGTCAGCATTCATTTGTATAGAAGCTACATATGGGGAAGTTTAACAATCCTGTGAAGACTGAGATATCGCCCTTCACAAGGTCAGTCATCTAGAGATTGCACTTGGTTTCAACTGGTTTGTCAGAGGTATCATTGAAAAAACCATGCAATTTCCACCCACACATGGCGATTCGATCGCTTGAAC
Organism: Clonorchis sinensis; assembly: GCA_003604175.2. Lineage (NCBI taxonomy): Eukaryota > Metazoa > Platyhelminthes > Trematoda > Opisthorchiida > Opisthorchiidae > Clonorchis > Clonorchis sinensis. Next base: position 21,543,463 of record CM030375.1, read on the forward strand.
AATATTTGAATTCATATAGTCTCGAAACACCGTCTCGATACACCACTGCGAAGAAGACACGGCAAAAACTATGACAGTAAACGTTCAGTTGCAAACTAGTTTTGTGTAAACGTGAGAAATGCAAATAAATCTCTCGTTTAAAAGCACCTTTTTCCGACTGAATTTCCTGTGCTGAGGCAGTTTCATGTTTCGGTTGCAGAGATTTTCGAGATGTCGAGATCTTTCCATTCGTATTAAACTAAGCAGAAGATCAGTGAAATCTCTGGACAACCCACTGCCAGTTTAGTCCTTCAACCTTTTTGAAACAGATGAGCGTTTTTATCTCCACGGTCTCCAACCTGGTGTCCATGTGACAGATAACAACGATGCTGGTTCGGAGAATATTCCCACCTGATGGGCCCGAGGGAAAGGGCGGCGAGGGTAGTGATTTGTCTAAGCTTCTCGCCTCATAAGAAGTCATCGCATTTGTTCTGCTTGAACACTACTCATGTATAGTACACCCGTGAGAAGCGCTATGTTTTGTGTTTATAAGGCAAGAAATGAAAAAAATTGTGGGTTGAGACAACCGGGGACACTGTGTGACCTGTGACTGAACACTTTGGTCCACACGAGCCATAGAGATGAATTATCGCCGCTGGTAAGCCTTTAGTTCGCCACAATTTGCCATATGTCGAAGAATGAGTGAAAACTGATTAACACCCGTTTGGTCCTGAGTTCTGTCAGCGACTCAGTGGTTAGAGCGTGAATTTACTTACCGGAAGGTCCGTGGTTCGAACCTGACATCTGCCTTTCGACTTCCCTGTCTGCGCTTGGGCAACCTGGCAGTATCCCAGCCCTCGTGCTTCCTTCTGATGGCATGGCAGTTAGGCACCGGAAGGATGCTAGAGCTGAACGCTTTCTTAACACCCGTTTGGCCCTGAGTTCTCTCAGTGGCGTCCCAAAGATTTATCGCAGCCGTCTCGATTCTTGCGAAAAGCGGGGTTGGAATAAGCAAGTGATTTTGGTTAGTCTTCATCAGAACTGTACGGATCAAACAGCCGAAACGGGACAATGTAGGATACACACGAAAGAAATAAGGATAGATTTGAGGCCTTGTCAACATTTATCTTTATTGCTCGGGCTTACACGAAGGCAAGATGGACACTAGATTGAGAACGTACCAAGGGTCGTCGTAAGCTAAGAACCGGAACAAAGAGTTTGTGTGAATATGAGTTCATATTATGAGGTCAACAGAAACAGTGACCTTTGTGATCAGTGTGTACAGATTCACCGGTTTTGACTGGTTGATCTGGACGCGATAGAGGACCGATCGGTGGTTCGATTGTCTGCCATCTTCATCTAGCGAGATTTACACTCTGAGATCTTGACGAACAAGTGTACAATCCTGCACCCCTACAAGTAACGTAGGATGCATCGCAGGTATATCACTGTGGAAAATTTTTCCATCGATAAGGTTAACACGGAAAAATCTTCGCGCAGAATTAAAGGATCAGAGGCGCTGGACGTCATCTTGATTGCTACCTGCAGGCTTTGTTTCACCAGCTTCCCCACTGAGGCATCGTGCAACGGTGAACTAACAAACGATTGCTTTTTCCAACGTGTGTTCGCGCTTTTGCTAACAAAAATACAGGTGTTGTGATCATTTTTCGCAAGCATATTCTCAATAAAGAACAGCTCGAGTAAACAAACATCCCTGGCTTGATAAGCTGAGCCTCTGGTAAGGTTCCTCTCTTCCTCTATAGAGGTCTTCAGCAAAACACAAGCAATCAGAAGAACGGGTAGAAACGTTTTCCATTCTTGGTGTTAGTTTTCCGATGCAAGCGCAGGATATCCACTTGATATATATACAGCAGTGCCAGTGCTTCCGGCGTCTCCTATAACCAACACACGGAACAAACCAGTGGTATGAATGCACACGAAGATAAAAGATGATCGTTCAGCTGTAGCACCTTTTCGGTGCCTAACAGCCATGCCACCCGAAGGAAGCACGAGGGCTGGGATACTGCCAGGTTGCCCAAGCGCAGACAGGAGAAATCGAGCGGCAGATGTCGGGTTCGAACCATGGACCTTCCGGTCAGTATATTCGCGCTCTAGCCACTTGGGCCATATCGCACCCGACAGGTCAGCGGAAATGTGCGTGAGCGTGTTGGATGGACAGGGCCCGCGATCGTAGCACTCAGCGTCGGCCAGGTGTCCCAGTTAATTTGTATGCTTTTACCTGAGGAATTTTCGCTGTCTTTACGATTCATTTGCTGGTATTGTAGCCCATAAACAGCAATCTAAATAGCAAATGGAGCATACATGTAACGAACGGAATCAATAGCGAGTTAGCTCAGTGGTTGGGGCGGAAATATACTGGCCGGAATTTTCGTGGTTCGAACCTGACATCTGCCTCTCGACTTCCCCTGTCTAGGCTTGGGCAACCTGGCAGTATCCCACCCTCGTGCTTCCTTCGCGTGGCATGACAGGTAGGTACCGAAAGGATGTTACAGCTGAACGATTATTGATTATCTTATTAGAAATACCAGTGGGGAAAATTGCGAATTCTGATAATGATCTGGAAGTGCAAAGTGAACTAAAAGTTCACCGTGTCTTTTCAGAAGTGTCACTCCAGCCGAGCTACAGACACCAGGTCGATAAAATTAATGAAGGACCTTAGCAATCTGTCCTATGGATGCGTTTTGTCCATCAGGGGGTTCTAGTTCATTAATCTTCGACTACTAAAATCAGCAAGTCCAATATATCGACCAAATGAAATTTGATTACGTAACCACATGAACGAGCTATTAATTTGAGTGTGAGGAATGGTCACGTGAATCAATCATTTGTTGAAACAAAAAGCTGGGGAATCGACGAACCATACCCTTTAGGGAGGTAGGACGACTGAATTATGCTACACATTACTAAGATGCACCCTATAAATTAAATCGAGAACATCAGTTTCCAGCGGAATCGGCGTGCAAAAACGTTATTGATCGAAATTCGTGCACTTTGTCAAGGTACAATATAAAATTCTAGTTTTCTTGTAAATGAACTTTGTGCCATTTGAAAACAGCAGTTTACAAGACAGCTTGCATTAAATGAACATTTTGTAAGACGTTAGATTTTCTTTTATGCCTAGAATTTGTATGCATGCAGTTTTCGGTGCTGGCTGTAACTTGCAGATACCAAGCAGTGAAGCATAAATACTTATCCTCAAGCTACGGAGTTTATATAGCCTGTATGAAACTGAGCATCATTAACGACGGCTGCGAACCAGGCGCACGGTTTACGCAGTTTCCGGCCACCACAGCTGCATCCGAGGTAGATATTAGGAATGACCATTTTAAAAAGTACTCCGTGTTTCCTCAACGGAAATCTGACGCCCGGACATACAATATATGTGATTCAGAGTGGCAGACGTCTCAAAATCTGTTTTTGGGTTTCTCAGCTGAGTAGGAGCCGGTGTCTTGTTATGGTTTACGTGATATTTTCTGTATATTCAGTGTCCAGGCTAGCGCGTAAAGGTCTGGTCTATGGGTTTTGAACACAGTCCCCACTTATACACTATCGCAGGAATTTGTCGTGAACAGTCGCCACATGTGCACAGATACCTGTCGCTAGAACGGTTTGTCCTAATATACGCTTCAAGGAGCAGCATTTCTACCAGTTTTGTTGCCTTTATTCGTGAGAGAAGGGTAGCATCTGTGGGTCAATTCCTAGTACAGTGGCCTTAGCAGCTACACTATAACGATGGCGTAAGTTGTAACATTAGTCTATCTCAAATTCTGCAGGAATATCGCTCCATCTTCCCGCCTGCTTGGATCTCGAGCAAAGTCACACATACGGGGTATGCTGAGGGGAAAAGCAGTTATTTGCTAGCATCATGCTCAAACAGCTGTTCTGATCCGGTCCCACCTCTTAGTAGTTCAGTTTGAAAACCAGTAGTCGGTAGGATACCATCTGTGAATTCATCAAGGGTTGGTTGGCTTGGGATCAGACGCACAGGCCCTCCGGTTGGACGCTCTGCTGACTTCATTGTTTTGCACTTCTGGTTCGAACGCGAGGCAGTATCAATGGATGCGAAGAATCACCTGTTCCCAACAGCATGCCCTAGTTCATTTACCACTTGCAAGAAGTTCAAATATCGACTACGGTTGTCTTCAATTCATGTCTTCAAGCGCCTCTCAGATCTTCGAATTTGCGCTGGTCAGACTAATAAGGCAGCTCAGTTAATGGCAAATTCGACCAAATGAATCCCACGCATCCAACACGAGTACAACCACTTTTGGCTACTAATTTTATCTGCAGTAGTCTGTGACGAAACACACTTTTCATGAACAGATTGACGACATGAATAACAAAATGGACAGCAGGGAACCCAAGAGAAGCCTCAGATGTTCAGAGTCACTGCATTTCTAAGGCGATAAACGACTTGAATCGTACTTTATATTGAGGTGACCGTTGGTAGCCTTGGTAAATTAGGTGGATCTTGTGTTGTTCTCCGAGCTAGACAGCTTGCTTACTAACTTTTCATCACCATCTAAGGTGATGCCATCAGTGCTTTTTTTAGAAAGCATAGTGGAGAGTACCGATAGGTCGGAAACCGCAATTTTATGGATGAATGTAGCAACTAAGCACAGTTTTGTTCGGACACACCTTTTAAGGTCAGCCAAGGTCAGCAGCCGTGACTCTTAGATCCATTCCAGTTGATCTCTTTTGTGGAACCATAAAAAAACCACCAGATGTCACTTGTGAACATATTCCCAACAATCCGACCCCACTGTTGAACTTAACCGTTCGTTACCGCGAACAGCGAGACCACCAGTTGGAAACTAACTCTCACTTTTCGATTGCTTCTGTTTCGGGATTGGGCAACCTGGCAGCGAACCAGTCCTCGCGCAACCTTCAGGTTACGTGTGTATCGTCAGAGAGCCACAGCTGGACGACCGGTATCATCAGTATCTCATCGTGGAAAAGTCCCTCACGCAGTTCTAAGTAATTTCAATGGACATTGGTGGAAATATGTCCCTTTCTAAGTGGGAAACGAGCAACGGGTTGAAACACTTACTCCGATCACTTATTATTAAGGACCTAGCCTAGACTACAGTCGTTTCTATGATGATTTATAAGTGTTTACTGACCAAACAGACAGCCACTTGTTTAGCGACACTTGTGTCCAGGTCATGACATGGCAACTGTGACAAGACTGATAACTACAACTAGGCTATTGGTCAAAATGTCATTACGGTTGATTGACCCCTCCGTATCGGAACGCCGATCTTCTTTTTAGAACTGGTAAACGAGTTTGATTCACAGCATCCTAACGAAAAGAGTGTATCAATCTCACCTCACTCGGTGGCGTTCTTCTACTCTGCTGCAAACCGATGCGGATGTTATCAGTGCGCCAGAAGCAGCGAGAAAACAAAGAACATGACCACTGATTTGAAAAGGTCGGCTGTTCTACTCTCATGTCCTGCGCAGAAACATGGTGGAAATCTCCAGATTACCTTGCTAGGTGCCCGTTATTCTTCGCAGTTGTCGCATATAATAACCTAAAGGACGTCTCTGCATTTGACAAAGCCCAGGAACTAGGAAGACGTTCCATCGAGCTTGAATCCTTCAAGATACTCAGGGTGTTTAGGACTGTGAGAAATCATGCCCAAACAAGATCGGCTTTTCGAGGCGGCTGCGGAAAATTTTACTCCTGGAATAATCATTCGTTCCGTTCATCAATCGTTCAGTTACAAGTGCAGCCGACTGTATGTTTTCGTGATTTACAGATTTGTCAGTTGAGCCCTTTGATGTGGAGTGAGACGTCAAACATCGCAGAAGGTTCTAGAGTTTCCTAAGAAGCCATTTCCCACAAAAATTGGACAACTATAGGAAGCTGTAGCATACAGGACGGGACATACATGGAGTTGTATAACAGCCAAACTTGAGGTCGACAGTTTGATACGTGGTATTCAGTGAGAAATGATACCTGGAAAATTGTTATGCCGTACTTGTGTACTGAAATAGTAAGTAATAAAAATCAATTTAAACCTCCATCCCGAGATCTTACTGAAGCATGCACCACAGTCCTAAAGGCTTTCTTCCATTCAGAAAGCCAGTCTCACCATAGCCTGAAGACCCAGCACTTTAAGGAGAAACTTCAGATTGGGAGAACAAACATCAACATCAAGTGCGGTGCCTTGGCCATGTTCTACGCTCATCGCAGCACTGTCCGCCGAGACGACTGTCGTTCTCTATACCTCCTTCAGAATGATGCAAACTTGTAAGTGCTTCCCTGTAAATGGCGTGCCGTCCTGCTATTTGGCCTGTTATGTCTGCTAGTGTCGAACCCACAGAACCGGGTGGATAGTGTGTGCTAGCGATCGCTTGGGGCCTTAGTAGTAAACGTCTGCGCGTTTCAGCTACGTTGACTGTGGTGCACTGTCAGTCGCCCGACTTGGTGACCAGCTGTGACTCTGATACTTTGTGTGATCACCCTGAATAGTTTGTGTAAGTGAGTTCACACTGATTTGTCGGCAGAGCAACATACGGTCAGTAAAGCTTCGTGTGTGTCCACGTAGCCTTTAATCCTTTGTGACTTCATTAGGTCGATGCTACTCTCTGTACAAATGTAACCGTCTCTCTGTGTTGTCAGCTGGCACCTGGACTAACCCAGCTGCGCCAACGATACTAGGCCTCTCCTACTCAGTGACCAGTGGTTATTTCGCCTGATCACTGGTTACTTGCCTTCGACCATTGGTGCTTTCGAAACATTTCACGTGGAATCACCCAATCAGCAGTTCTGCAGCACATCTGGGGTGTTTACGACGGCATATCATCCATCTGGGATTGTAAACCCTGAGAGTCCGCAACCGGGGGACATAACTACATCATCCACTTAGTTTTGATTGGTTTGTTTCCGACGAAAACCACTCGCGATGGTAAATTTCCTGGCAAGAAAACTTAGTTCCTCCACACACATCCACAATCATGTTACAACACTTTAATGATGTGAATTTATTTATAGAGAAATCGAGGTTCCACGGTGTTATGGAAGTCGGTTTTCGGGATAGTTGACACACAATAGCCTTTTGCTGGACCACTAACCAGCCGAAGCTCCAAAACAGAAGAATTTACTGAGGAACCACTGTCAACGGTGATAAAAAGGAGGAATCTTGATTTGACATCACTTCGATCGATTAAGAGGTACATTTTACTCTCTATCGTGCATGGCAAAATTACCCGTGATCGTGAAATCTTACTGATATATTAGGTGTGAGGATTAATCTTAACGTATTCTCCACTAGTATGACAACAGGTCTCATCATAGATAGATCTTACCACTTTTCCGAATGAGATTCCCTATAAAGATATAGTTACCCCAACCAACCCCCTTAGATGGAAAATTTTGCGAACCTAAACATCGTTTCGCTGGTGAATTGAACCGCATTTGGTTTGATTCTTGTATTTTTAGTTAACGTTCTAACTACTTGTGCATAAAAAGTAGCATAATAACACTAGCTTTTTTACCAAATTTTGGTTGGATGCCCAGGACGAACGAAATACCAGCGTTTGTGGGGATGAGCATGACGTATGAAGGAATATTCATACAATCAAACAATTGAACCATGTCTTCCCTTGCGATTAAACGAGCTATTAAAGTTTACTGGCGTGCCAGAGTAAGGCACGAGCAGGGACCTTTTGTTGAACTCCTGCTCATTTTCCTTTTCGGGTACTACAACCGACTAGTTGAAGTTCTCACTCGGAGTCTTGGGTCGTCCAACCTGGTGGTCCTGGTACGAACCAGATCGGTAGTTTTGCTTCCTGTCGCTAAGATGGTAGGAGTATTCCAGAATCCATGATGTGATAAGCATACCGGAACTTTTTAAAGATCCCTTTTTACAGCACCGAAGCGTGCCTGTTGTGATTGTGGAGAGGTTTAGTGAGACTGGATGATGACGGCCACAGAAGACGATAATATGATGGACACCCTATTTTGACGTCATTTCGGATCAAACTGACCTAGCCCTGATAGTTCGGGTGATGACGTCTAGTCGTTTGCTTCTTGATGGCACACAGAAGAGTTTAACCATATTCAAATGTATTACTACGACAGGGAGATAAAAGTCGGCGTGGGGTTTTTTTCGCACTCAAAGAGCTGTTATAGGAGGACCATTATAACACAGAGACATAGAAACTCCATAAACAAGAGATTCAGCTGCGTTCCAGGTGGGTCTCCCGTCAAAACCAAATGGGTATGCAGATGGGTGTAGAAGTCAAACTTAGAGTTTAGTTCATCAGACCTTCAATTTTACACGCGTTACCTTATCTTTACATGCAGTTCCACTCAAACTGGCCAACTTTTGCACCATACTGAGCTACACGGAGCAATATCCGTTGGCAACCTGGTCGGAAGCTTCTGAACGAATTCTGCAAAGAACGCAAAGAAGGTTGTCGGCTCAGGAGTATTGCTCCAAGATGTATATTGCTGCTGCTGAAGAAACAAACGACAATCACGTCCGTCATCCCAACTTGTTCCGTAGTATTTCCGATCTCCGACAAGGAACCACAGTGAGACGAATATGGGGCACACTCCGCAGGCGTAAGTTTTAATATGTTGTTTCCACTTCGTATGTAATACCATGAGATGGTTGATTATTTAACGTGCGAAATCAGTGAGGTTCGTGGTTCGGTCTCAGCCTCAGAATCTCGACTGCTCCTGTCTAGGCTTCAAAAACTTAGCAGGACCTCACCCCTCTTTCTTCCTTTGGATAGCATAATAGCTGGCCACTGAAAGAAGCTTAAGGTTGAAAGTCTAATTGAATTCGCTATTAAGTTAATTCTGCGATTATCCTACTTCATTGTTCCGCAGATTCTGTCAGACTGCTATCCAAATGTAGGTTTTACCCATCAAAATCAAATGATTGCGTGATGCCTAATGAGTGTTTATCTAACCGAACCTTACAACTCATAGTTTTAGCCGAAAAATTCACCAAAATTCCTTCAGCAATCAGTTAGGCAGATTTCAGTGAATGGCATCCGATGAGAAGCTCGTGTTGCATGTCGGTCAACCGAAGAACGAATAATTTCTCACTCGTGAGGAATTCACACCCAGGTGCGGTTGAGTTAAGCTAATGACATGTAGTTCGAATATCTTCAAATCTAACACGCACACCATGGTTCCAGAAAGGTCAGCCCAAGTGGAATGACCACACTCCAAATATGGTCACTTAGATGCTGGCAATCAAGTTCAAATTGGAATGGTTAGGCTGTAGCGCTCTTTCGGTGCCGAGCTGTCATGCCACCCGAAAGAAGCACGATGGCCGAGATACTACCAGGTTGACCAAGCCCAGACAGGAGCAGTCGAGGTGAAAACGTTGGGTTCGAAACAGGGACTTTCCGGTCCATTAGCTCCCGCCTTAACCAGCAAACCGTCTCGAGCTCACACTCAATTTTAGTCGGGCGATTTTACTTTTTGGGGATTACCCTCAATCCCAAACAGTGACCACCCTGATTGTACTCAGCATGTGAATTAGTCCTTCAGAACAGGCCATGAAGTACAACCCTTGCGTACAACTAACTGGTAAGTTCCTGACGGTTCTTACAGAAGCCGAGCTGTTTGTCAACAGAATACTAAAGGCTTCACTGATGCTTCACATGTGGTTGCCACTAAGGCACGTTTACTTCCGACAGTTATCCATCTAGAACGCTACAGACTAGTAAACAAACGACATGATATCAGTCACCAGAGAGTTTGGGTACTATCGAATCATCATTCAGACGATACTGTCGTGAATCTCGTGAAAATGAACCCTTCCCATGATCCTTCATTGTAACGCATCATGACGACGGGTTTACCTCCGTGAGGTGACCATATTTAGGAGTGACTACTCTTAGAATGCCTATTTTTGTTTTTGTCATAAATAACCTTTGAACGAAAAGAAGGCTCTTCCAAAGAGGTCATTTTGCTGGGTCTCTTCAGGTGGTTCTTCCTGGGGGAGAAACCGTGTGTAGTTCAGCAAGGAAATGAAAAAAATTGCCAGTGTAGAATCGGAAGCCAAAAGACTGGATGTTCTTGAGACAGACTGACAGCACACCTTGCACGAAACGCTATTCACTCCATCTGTTTGTTTAGTTTCCCGGAGAAGTTAAACTTAGAAGCTTGTTACGAGACGGTGTTTTTGGTGTTTTAACCAGTTTTTTTCAATTTACCAAGCTCAGAGCCCATGATGTGAAGTCACCAAAGACTGGTCAACTGACAGCTTCTTGCGGATAACTCGTTTCTTCTTACGCTTTTAACAAGCACATTGGTTCTGTTCCGTGGAGGATTTCGGAACAGATGCGATCCATTCCCTGATGCTAACCCTCAGGACACTCAACTGTTTGTATAGTTACGGCCAGCTGCAGATATTGTGGCAGTTCAGAATTTTTGGGCAGATTGAAGCACAGTGCTTTAAATGTAACCAAGCATGAATACCGCTTCATATGATGGCCAGGTACGTGAAATCCGCCGACTTGGTGGCTGTGAAAGTTGACGCGCCAACTATCGTACGCTCTGAATGGTCGTTTGTGGAGCGATGACCATTCTGAATTTGTTCGAACGCAAGAAGGTGTGGTAGATAGATAAAAAAGTTCAGCTGCAACATTCTCTCAGTGCCTACCTGCCATGCTACCCGAACAAAACACGAGGGCTGGGGTACTGTCAGGTTGCCCAAGCCTAGGTAGGAGAAGCCGAGAGGCAGAGATCGGGTTCGAACCACGGACCTTCCGGTCAGTAAATTCGCGCTCTAGCCACCTAAGGCATCTCGTCCATCTCGCTCACTGTGGTATGATGACGTTTTGCCCCGGCAACCCATTGAGCTACATTGAGGAGTGTTCGCATGATACCCATAGAGTCTATAATACCGGGTTATTCATTGGGTAAAGGTCTGGTCAACAGTCTTCTGGCCGTCGAGGTTAGGGGCTGGAACATGTGTGGAAACTTGTTATTCAAAAAAGGCGATGCACTGACGCCTCCCGATACTTTGTGGTTAGGCATTGGATTCAAAAGATGGGTCGAGGACCCTAACCGTAATACGGTCTAGATCTCAGCGCGCGTACAACAATAATTTTTACAACTCACATTGCTGTCATGCCACATCGGTCGCCACGTGATATCATCAACCGGGTCACCTTACTTGCTGCATACAACTAAGCGGGTAGGCCAAAACAGGCCAGTAATGATGACTCACTTCTTTCTTTTTCACACATTACCTCTTCCTTCTCCCTTTATCCTATGAGCGAAAATCTGCTTGTCATCTCCATGTCATGTTGGATTGACGAACCCGTTCGGCTTGGCCGCAGCACTTGCATGTTACTCGGCGCCGACAAACCCAGGTGCCTGAAGACCAATCTTCAACTTTCAACGTCCGGTTTATCTGATTGCTTTTAATGTTCTCACTCTGATGCAAGCTGGACAATAAGCTGTTCTTGCTTCCACACTGGACTTAGGGCAGCGAAGCATCAGTTTTTTAACACCGATATTATGCTATCGATGATGATGATGATGACGGACGCCAGCGTTTTGATCCCTCCAAAATAGCTACCTTTCAAATGTGATCAGTTTGTTCTCTCGTGTACTGAGAGGTGTTTATACCAGTGGGCAGTAGCTCCCTGCAACTGGACTGTGTAAGAGATACTGCTGTGAGGCACTTCATACGAAGCAATCCATGATCTGTCTGTCACCGTTGTACTAGTCTCACGTACAACCAAATTCCAAGGTCAGGTTCTGTCTATGACTACCGATGGCCTAGATTCTTTCCAAAGTTTGCCAACACAGACCTGTTGGAACAAATCCCGTCTACATTTTAACGATTATAACAATGGAATCCCTCGTTTTGGTCTGCTGTTGAGTGGCTATTTTTGTACAACTCTGAAGTTTCTCATATTTATGAGTGCACTTAAGCAAGAAGGCATGGCATCTAAGCAGTCGAGGCATAAGAATGCTACTCAATCTACTTAAAGTATGCAATGAGCACTTGGCACTCCGACGGGTGTTCTCGCGCGTGATTCGAACAGACCGAACATGCGTTTTTTTTCGCTGCCGTTACACTCTTTACTTCGTTTTTGATAGCCTTTCTCAAGACAGTCACGCACACTTTTTATCGAACCGGTGGTCACGTGCTCATCTGTGAGACTTGATTTGTCCACACTCACGCCTGCAGTGCGGTCGCGCACACACATGCATTGTAGATCATTCGAGCGCTCATTTGTAATCACCTATTCAGTGGTCAGTCGATCACCTGGCTTAGTTGGTTTCGAAGACGCGATTTCTTTCAGAGTACGTTCCGATTTGGAAGAGCATTTTGGCTCCGGTCACTTTACTAAGAGAAACCCAAAAACCTGAACCTGTGTTATCCGCTTGGAGGTTAGTGTGCACGTGATTTTAGCTCGCTGAGGATGAAGAACTGTAAGTACTGGAAGGTAACCTGACGTTTTTTCCAAGAATGTTTAGAATTACATGCCTGTGTAATTCCTCGTTGGCAAAAAGAAGAGCCAGATAGTTCTTGTCTCCAGAGACTCGTATATTTGGTCACTGGAGTTGTTGGGTGTAGGGTTATACACCGCACTAAGTGCGTCAAGGCTGAACAGCTTCAGATAATCGGTATCCAAGTATTGGAGAAGCGATAAGCGGCAGACACAATCGATTAACCCAAGGTTTTAATAAAATTCAACACATCCACCGTAGCCGCTCTCGAGTTTCCATCCTTACGTATCATTTAAAACAGGTGTTGTGTGTTAATTTGATGATGCTACAGATTTGATGACACATGTTTTGCCAATTCGTAATAGATTTACTTCTGTCCGTCTATACTACTCATATCACCGAAAGCACCGGTTAGTTAGTAGTTAGTAGAATTGATATGAAGGCCACCCAGATCAGTGTAATTCTGATGATTGTCTTACAGCGAGAAGGTTAGTTAATTTCAGTAACAGCTCCGCTTGTTTTGCATTCAGGCAAAGTGTAGGGCTACGAGTTGGTCAGAAACGTGGTGAATTCCAACGAAAATTTGCTCGCTTTAAGAAGTACCGAGTCGTTCAGTTTTCAGACACAGCAACTGCTCGTAATACAGTCAACGTAAGCTCGGTCGAAATTAGTGTGTACAGCGCGTTCTTTTCCCCACATGTCGGCAAAATGATAGTCGCTTGACTCCGCCGCTACCCGTGTATCTCCGACTGGAGGCTGACACAGGTTCAATTTTTCTAAAAACCGAGAGATCAGATCAAGCCGACAAGACCTATTTTCAAATCACCGGTAACCGGCAAAAGCTTATTCAAGTGATGCAAGTCCGTGCCAAAGCCAGATAGTAGTTGATAGTAGTAAGCGGTACCCATCTCGCGAAACCCCAGAGCGACCAAAATGCGCAATCTCCGACCAAGAACGGTTGGTCAACAGTGTGAGTAATTCACACTTAGACAGACTATAGCACCACCCATCTTTCAGCCACGGAATTCACATCACGTGGTTGTTTGCTGACTGCCACTTCGATTGACGAAAGCATTGATGTATCAAACAGTGGGAACGGTTCCTATCACTTGCTGGGCTGGGAAAGCGGGGAGTTTTTCACTTGTTGCACCAAATGAAGGGTCTGATCGAGTCACGCGAATCTCTGTGAGCAGTATTCCTTATTATCCCCATTCGCGCGCCGCCCAACTTGAGGGAATCTACAGAGAGAATTAAACCTTCAAAAAGTTCACAATTCTATTACAACTTCCGTCATCTTGGCGATTTAGAACCATCTAACGTGACTGAGCTACAGGACAGTCGAATTCGTCCTATACCTTCAATCATTTGCTGTTATTTGTTCACACTATCCTGTTAATTATTATTAAGAAAGCTGTCCTGACAACTGCACCTAGTAGACGGAACTGTTTACCGTCCAACTTTTGTCCCACGTAGGTGATAGGCCTCCTTGGAGTTACATTGAATTCAAAGTGTGCTCAACCTTGCTCATCGTGACTGATTTAGATGTACCGGAGGTATTCGGGTGTTTTTTTTCAGTTTCCCATACTTGGTAGTAGACTTTACTTTTTCCCATCCACACATGCATACTGTTCATCAGTTCTACACAACATTACTCTGTTGCAAGTCATGTGTTGCTCATATGCAATTACGCAGGTATAAGCCGATCTTCGATGAAGTCCAGTATCCACGAGGAGGCTGCACGGCAGTTTGGTTTCGAGAGTGTTTCCGGGGAAATTGATCGTGCCCTACTATCCAGCTCTACAAGATCTTCAATGATCCTTCAGGAACTGCACACTGTAAGTGAATCTTGTTTGTGTAGGCCTGGAACGATCACTGTCTGGTTCGGTTCTTAAGATTTCAGGATGGTTAAGCGCGAAAACCCGCAATACTTTTAATGATGTTAGGCAAGTAGTTTCATGAGGACATTTGTACTTGTGCTACTGGTCCCCACTTGTCGTCCATAAGGATGGACGTGAAATCCTTAGTCAGTGCTTGTCCAGCCTATTGGCCTTAATCTGAGAAAAAGAGACTATCCCAAAGCGAGTCGACAATGGTGCCCACTTAAAAAAACGTCCTAGCACTGAGTGTGATTGTCAAAGAGGAATTAATCTGCACCGCTTTCTTTCTTAAGATATGTGAAAATGGTTTTGTGAACAACTTTTGCAACTTTTGTCTGAGTAATGACATGCTTATCCTTGCCCCACAACCTTTGTTTTCCCTAAAATCGAGGCAATCTTCTAACTTCAGAGCCCGGTACATCTCAGTGGTTAAGGAACGAACTTATTGATGGGTTCGAACCCAACATCAGCATCTCAACTTATCCTGTCTAGGTCTGGGCAACTTGGCCTTTATCTCAGCTCTTATATTTCCTCCGGATGGCACGGTGGCTAGGCGCCGAAAGGTTGTTACAACAGCGATTGCTACGATTATTTTCTCCGAACATCGAGTGTGCGCTCGGTTCTGTAGATCGGTTCTTTCGTTTCCTAACGCTTGCGACACCTGATACGGTCCGTAAGTTCCTGAATGCACTTATTTACGGGTGTGTGAGTGATTATGAAGGGCTTTTCAGAAGCTTTCCAATGAGTAGTGGTGCCCTACAAGGGTCCATAAGGATGTTCTTTGCAAAGAGACTGGAAAATATTATAGTGGGATAGTTCGTGTACCTCTATGACACACTGATCTACAAGTACATATAAGGCCATCCGCCTTTCACTAAGTGTTGGAGGTGTAGTTACCTTGGATGTTTTTGAAAGGCTAGCTCCGGGCCCCCAGCACTGTATTGTTTTCTTCTTTCCAACATTGCTACGAGTGGGGTTGAGTGACCCACTGATGATGTCACCTCGATTGGTGATGAAACGTTTGCAATCCAACTGCCAAGCTCGGCGAACAGACCAACAATCAATCAGCGCACCCGAGCTACCTATATTCCACAACATTGCCAATACAACCACAAGTTTGCGATCCCCTTGTTAGCTAACAGAGAAGTCAACTTCTTTGCCTGCCTCTGACAGCTGGGTGGTCTCAGAACACTCCAATTATCATTTTTGTTGTATCGTAACTATCCTCATCAGGTCACTTCCACTGTGCTCAGACAAGGGGTGCCCTCAGCGTAGAAGGCAATGAGTCACCGAACGGACACTGGATGACCTGCATGGTACAGTCACCTTCTCAAAGGCTGAACTCTAACACCGATGAGTTTTCACGACGCATTTTCCCATAGCAGCTCTTGCTAAAACGTATCCCTCTGGTTCCGATCATAACAGTGGTTTCCTCACAACGGTTAACACTTCTTTCCTTTTTGGCATTTTCTCCACCCCATATCACTGTCGCGTCTTGGCCGCAGAGAGACAGGATCTAAAATTATCGTTCCAGTTATCATTTACGATAATTAAATGACTCGGTAATTGATTCATCCGTGACAGCTTTTGACATTCGCATGTAAACGGACAACGTACCATCTCCATCCAGTGAAAGCCAATTTCTGATATACTATGAATGTCAGTATGTTGACATCTTCAATTTAGCCCGCCGAACCCTAATTCTGACTTTGTACTGAAAGGAGAATCCTAGCTGATTCTTATCAGCACCGCCCCACTTTTATTCGATTTTGCGGAGCCTTAAACCTGAACGGGAGTGACGTTGCACTTGATCAGGAACATTCGACGAATTTCGTTCGAGCACAATGATCCATTCAAATTGTTGTTTCGGTTAAAATGTAGGTTAATGAAACCATGGAAGTGGCCATTCACGACGGACATGGCTGTTCGACTACCGTCAGGATTGATCCATTTACCAGCGCGGGCGATGCGTGCCGCATGATCGACCCGGATATTGACCTACGTTTTGTACAACTTTATGAAGAAATTCCAGATTTGCCTGGATTTGGTGAGTCTGCTTCTAAGGCAGCAGTGTTTATGCCATAATTCCGATAACACATCAAAGTTCAGTTGAACTTTGGACAGTTAACTGTGAATTGTAAATCACGACAAATCACGGGCATCGATTCGGTAAATTATGCGTTGATCTGTTGACTTTCTTGCTTTGATCGCATTCGCCGAAAAGTAGCGGATTGACAGAATAATATCTTCTAGTGGAGTCAATCAACTGACTTCCGTAGTGATGAGTAAATATTCTGTGAGTGAAAATCGAATTCGCATCAGTGAACGGCCGGTCTGCAGCATGTAGCTTCACTTCAGACCCATTCACGCTTGGATTTTAGTGCAGCTCCAAACATTTTTACACCCAAGCGTAAAAGTCCTGCTTTGCCAAACAAAATGGTTCATCTCGGCGGATCTACCCGAATGAAGCGTGAGTGCCGAGATACTACCAGTTGCTCAGGCATAGATAAGCGCGGTCGATGTCGCGTTCAAACCATGGAATATCCGCCCTAAGCACCGATCCGTCTGTCAGACAACCTAGACCTGAACAGCTTTTCTTGGCCGAAAATTGGACGAATATTTATGGCAATCAGATAGACTGTCGGCTAGTGATGCTTCCATCTGTTGTTTTTTTCCTTGAGATATCATGAAATCATTAAGTGAGCCATGTGGAAGCGCCTGCTGTTGAAGGAGTGTCGCTGCTATAATTTCCCACCGGAGTGAACCCTGAAAACAACGAGGGTTGCAAAATTTCCTGTGTGATATTGCATTATTTAGTAATCTCAATCAATTAATCTCAGTTAATCAATCTCAGAGCAAGAAACGGTGTGTCACGTATTTTAATGAGTGTGTTCTTTGCCGTTTTGGGCGCATTCGACTTTGACCTACTGAAAAATTCTGATCGAACACTTCATATGTGTTCGTCTGTGATCATTGTTGGGCCTAAACATGAATAAGCTGCAACTGTGTTGTTTTGACCAAATAACTCGATTTCAGTGCAGAGTTCCGAAAAGCTGGGCAAATCATAACCACGTGTAATAATTTCCGCCTCGGCGTCCATTATGAAGATAATGGAAGTAACACCAGAATCAAGTAATCGTTGTTCTTTTGTGAGTTGAAATCAAACTAAGGTTGCCATTTTTGGAAGGTCACAACGCAAAAATGACACTTCCATCGTCAACGGATTCTCAGGCTACTCAGTGAAGATCGAAACAGGAGAAGACACAGGAAGTGGTGGTTTTTACTGAAATGATGTGGCCATCATTGCAATTCATTCGAGAATAACAAACTAAATATCTCAAAACTGTTGCTATATTGCGATCATGTGGTGCCTTGGTGGATCTCTGTGCTCGCTTAGTTGTCTAGAGATCATAGGTTCAATTACATCAACTTGCGGTGAGCGAAATTTTGCAGATCTTTCGATCCCCAAGTGCCACGAATTTTAATCGACAAAAAGGTTGATTTAGCGCCTAACTAGCCTTCGTACCAGCGCAACTACCAAGTCCTGTTTCTCCTTGAGTGCAAACTTTATAAGTTCTATACAACCATAACCCATGTATATTTGTATATAAACGTGTTCGTGTGTGCGTTACCGTCTTCAGAATCCAACCTTTTTCAATCACCCTTCATCATAATCGGAAAGTGCTTTAAGTTTTCATAAAGGGAACTCCTCACAGAGTTGCTGAAAAATCTTCGACAGCTCACAACCAGGTTTTATGTTTCAGTTGGACCCAAATTGGACTGATTTCGACAAATACACCCATTTGTAGATCAATTTGGTTTTCACGAGAGACTCAAGTGAATCTCTCGTTTATGATTTTCTTCAACTGAATGTGCTGCACACAGGCCGCCCCATATTTCAGTTGGTATGATATTCGAGATATCGCAGTCTATTTTCATGAAGGAAACTATTCACACAGTTGCGGAAAATTCTTCGACAGCCCACGACCGGTTTCGCCCTTCTTGGAGCCTACTGGTTTTTATCCACGGGTCACTTTATCGAGGAAGATGTTGCATTGGTATATACTTATTTTACCGGTAGTCAAATGACCATCAGTACATCTCTCGCACAAGTAGCTGAGATCTCATCGTATCTTGTCTATAAATCCAACCACCCACAGCTCACGCCATTGAAGACCACGAGCCACTGATGAACGTGGTAAGGAGGTGGTATTGCACTGGGGCCCCCCACAAACTAACCATCGGACTCCCCGCTCGACTGTGTTTACTCGATAACCCTTCCAAATACACTCCACTCACAGAAGACCAGGTGGTAAGTTCAATAAATATCACATCATTTTTCCTCATTTAACATTCAGATTCCATTTTCATGATAAGAATTTTGGCTGCTGGGCTGATGACAGGATGTATATCCATCTGATTCCCGACTGAATGGTACTCATCTTGATCTGTACCAATCATTCTGGTTAGCCCACAGGTTACGCTGCTTTGGCCACGTGCTCCGTATGCCACAACCACTTGAAGGATAGAAACGAGCCAGAGGAGGTCAAACAATGACTTGAGAGCGAAGTACAAAAGCCATTATTAGCAAACTCAGCTGCGCTGATCACTGCCGTCTTCCTGGATGGGGACCCCGAGACGGGCCACCTCAATGGTTAGAGACATTGTCAGGCATGGCACAGTCGTGCCGTCAATGGCGCCCGTGCATCCAAGCTATTGCCTTCAGTGCATAGGCTCCTGCCCAACCCCCCACTTAACAGTCCTGAATTTATGCATTAATTTATCAGCTCCGTCCTCCAATGCGCAGCTACCTACCCTACCTCTCCAAATCATCGGTGAACGGAACTGATGATGATGATGATGACGATGATGATGATGATGATGGTGATGCAGATGATGATGATGATGATGATGATGATGATGATGTTGATGCTCATATCGAAGCGAGGATCATTGTATTTGCGTTTTAATCTTGTTAGAGCTTATCACGAGTACATGTCTTCGACCGCATCGGGTTTAAACTCTGGACAGTGACGCGCGAGGCAAGCATATGCTGGACGCAAGTGATGCATCAATTTTGAACAGCCAAATAGATTCGTACTTTGAGTGATGTGACTTGGTGCGTGCTACCCAAGAACATACGAGAAAGTGGATTTATGCGCCGATGCTGAATGGGAAATATAAATTCATTCTTGACTTCCCCATCAGTCGAGTCTCGTAAGTGACCTTGTGAGTGGCGTGTACCATCATAAAAAATATAAGTAATCTGTTCATATCCCAAAATTGTTTGAGCCTGCAGCTGAATGATTTGGTTTATTAATTTTTTCCTGGAAACTACTGTGGAGATAGCCAGACGTCTGTCTGAACAGTTTTCACGCTGTTCGCCCAATATAGCCTGCTCCACAGGAGATTCACTCACATCGAGGCGGTATGACGGATTAGTCCGTCTCTTACTCCCAGTCTGACCAGCGGGTGGCTTGAAGAAGGCACTTGCTGACGGCCTGCACGTCTAGCGAATATTGTAAGATAGTTCCTTGGGGTTATCTAGAGCCAAAGGAGTAGGTTTCAAGCAAAGAAAATCCAATTGAGATTTCATCCTGTAAGTGAAGCCAATCTATGCTGGAAAGCCATGAAGCACTGTACAGCCATTTCATCCCCAATGGGAATCATCAGCAGAGTTGTGAACCAGCGACCTCTCCGATGGTCGTTTTAACAGTTCATTGCAAATATTTCGGTGTTATGTAGGAGGCGACACCTTTGTTGTAAATAAGCGGTAGGTCAGTAAACTCTACAACTATCTGAATGGCTTTACGGAGGAAGTACTGTAGCCCGTGCTAGTGTGGGCACCCGTTTACCAACCTCCAAGAAAAGCAGACCGTCAGTTGCAGGTTGAGTAACATCCTAGGGACGAAACTGTGGAACCAATCCACGCTGAAAAGACGAGAAGCAATGTACAACTGTTTTATTGATTGTTGGTCTGTTCGCCGAGCTTGGCAGTTTCGGCAATGTTGTGGAATATAGGTAGCTCGAGTGCGCTGATTGATTGTTGGTCTGTTCGCCGAGCTTGGCAGTTGGATTGCAAACGTTTCATCACCAATCGAGGTGACATCATCAGTGCGGGGTTGAGTCACCTCGATTGGTGATGAAACGTTTGCAATCCAACTGCCAAGCTCGGCGAACAGACCAACAATCAATCAGCGCACTCGAGCTACCTATATTCCACAACATTGCCGACAACTGTTTTATTTCCAGTGGGATGAAGCAGGGCGCATCTCACGAAACTCAAGGGGCATTCGAACCCGCAACATTCGTGCCAGTGGTTAAATGAACACTTACCAGTTCGGCGACAAGCACCTGATCAGTAGTATGATTAACTCGCATTTAGAGGGGATATAGCGGCCCTCATCCTTCAATGACAGTATCCACACCACAGGAAGATTGTGAGTGAAGCTTGCACTTGAGGAGCCGTTATTCGGGAAGCAAGCCAACACCTGACTACGCGTCCCCCGAGAAAGCTGCTCTGTTTTCAAGATGTCTTTCCTGCATATTTGGCTACAGCACTAAATGTCCGGTACATTACTGGTGTTTTTGCAGTGACATTTGGGGCTGTGTCATTTAACAAGTGACAAAACATTGTTTTGAGCAATAAGCCAACCAAATAATTATGTATTCTACGTTTCAGACTTCCGGTCGATCGCTTAGTTATACCAGTCTTGGACCCATCGGTGAGCATGATATGGTGAGTCTGCTTCATACGTTGATATCGTTGCATCTCCGATTTTCGAAAAAAACCGGATTTCCTTTACCACTCACTGGTGCTGCACTTGCGTTCGCAGTTGTACTTGATCTTTGGAGGTTGCATATAGAAAACATGAATTACAACGTCGTTATACTGACTTTCGACTCAAGTGTTGTTGTAATATACGGAAGTTGTGCTGCTCACATGAATTCACAGTGAGTGATACGTACGTTAGCGTTACGGAATTTGTGGAAATCCGACTATGTACTCACAGAGCTTTGCGTTGCTTGATAGAGGGTTCCGAAACTCTACTAAGGCCAGCGAGAAGAGGGCGAACCTTCCTGTGATGCGATGTTTTACCTATCTTATTCAGCTTTTATTCTCTGCTCTCTACTTTCTGGATTCCCCAATCTCATGCAGCGCCCGCTGAATATATGGCTGACAAACACCATCGCCTTGCCCTTCGGTTTGAAGTTTGGAACACATATGCTCCTTGAAAGTTAGAATGCCGCGCGATAGTTCTAGTCGTTCAGCTGTAGCACCCTATCGGTGCCTAGCTGCCATGCCACCCGAAGGGAGCACGAGGGCTGGGATACTGCCAGGTTGCCCAAGCCTAGACAGGGGAAGTCGAGAGGCAGAGGCAGGGTTCGAACCACGGACCTTCCGGTCAGTACGCTCGCGCTCTAACCGCTGAGCTATCTCGCGCGATAGTTCTAAGAGAACCTCCGATGTCCCCTGACAAAAGGCTCAGGTTTAGGACGTTTCTTGTCCCCTTGTTTTGAAGGGCCTGCACACCATATCGTGGAGTAGTAACATCAGGAGGGTCGCCTCGCTGACTGTGTACATCAAGACGGATAAGTGGAAAGCGAAAGCCTCCCATCTTAAAGTGCTTACCCTGTACCATTAATTAATCACCCTTTTGTAGAACACATTTTGAGCACATCAGTCGGGTGCCCAGGAGAGTAACGGACTGCGCTCAAACACCCACGCCTGACGCTATTACAGCCTCGCCCCGCTCCCTTCATCGCAGCCTTTAGCTTGCGATATTTACAGCAAATAGACTACCTCTCCTCGCATTCCAGTTACCTCTCAATAGACACTGCTGCATTCCCGAAACGTCACAACCAGAATCAAGTAGGGTAATTGCGCTTACTTTGAGTTCACTGTCCACAATCAACCGACTTCGTCTTCGGGTGGCAGACAGCCAAGATTGTGCTGTTCGACTGCCCATCTCCAGCGGAAAGTACTTGAAAAATGTACTAGGTATGCCCATCCAATGTGCAAACATTCCAGAGCGTGCGACCATCTTCCTCGTTCAGAACGTATAGATAGCTTGACTAAATACTGGTCGATAAACTTCACGGACGTCTCAGTCCGAATTTCTATCATACACACTTTAGAACTACTATTCACCCGATTAGCGGCGTCAAAACACCTTGCAAAGTGGTAAAGATGGTTTGGAATGGTTTAAATCCGAAGATAGTGCAGATTGACGGATTGCTGTGTTTACCTATCATTTTTCGGATCTGCCGCTTACAGGAAAATGAAAGCTATGGTTACCAAATATCCTCATGTATAAAGTATCCATGATTCTTACGTGTAGCATAACAAAACCCCAGTTTACCTAGCAAACGATTGGCACTAAAGACCCCATTGTGACCTTGGCTACCGTGAATGCGGCCTTCTTCCCTTGTTTTCTGAAGAACGATCAAACCATTTGGAAAGTTCAGGCTGACTTCTTCTCACCCCAGATATCACTTTGTCCTATCCATAATCAGTAGTATTCAGAAGGGTAAATTTCGAGATAGATTTCTAGGTCCACGTAGATGAGATGAAAGGCACTACTGTTACACTAAATGGTCCCTTTTTTGTCCAGTGGAACACAGTAAAACTTCTGCAGTGCCTCTTCAGTCCGTGATCTAATCAATCCGGTTTTTAATGGGGACATTCTGTTTAATAGACGCCAACGACTAGCACACTCAGAAGCTATTTGAAAAGACTTTTGTAGTTTGCCTTTCACCTCTAAGCTAATAGAAGGGTCAGGTCTGAAACTCAAACGCAAATTAGCAGTCACATTAGCCGAATTATTGAGTGTTCCTCCAAAAGCGGCAATCAGTGTGATCAAGTATCTTCGTTTCTGAGAATGCTTCGTGAGTATGCAGTTTCAACTAAGGAACTTCTGAAAAACGCGCCGTTTTTTCAAGTCTAGCTCAACTTAGAAACATTCAGGATACTAGCTCATTATGGCTGCTTAAAAAATCACTTGAGCGGAAGAAAATGGACAAAGTTTAAGTTGGTTTCCAATGTAAATTACACGGCTTCCTGGCAATCTGCCGTCTTTCACGGGAAGGCATCTGGTTGCCTTACTCAAGCTTCGCAGTAAGCTTCACACTTTTGCGGCGGGAGTCGAAAGTTTGACGGACAGCATTCCGGTTGATTTCAACTTGCAGCATCACCAAAGAATCGGCTGCTTAATAGTTGTGTCAAAGAACGACCTTCTGTGGACTTCGCCATCACTGTCCTTTTCTGTCGGTAGGTGAAGTTTGCAGCCAATTTGAGTTGTGGACTATCAACTCGGTCGTCATGGTGACCGATAAACTCACACACATAATCAATATTTCTAGTGAGTGTTGCGTGAGTACGGTCAAACGGTCCAACAATGCTTACAACCATGGTTGTGGCATGATCGGTAGGATAAACCTGCCAAATATTTTCAAACGCAAGTCCGACAGGTCGGGTAAATATCAGTTCCAAAAGGAATATCATGATCTAGGTGAACTTCCTGAGCAATTTATCACTTTGGCCAGTCCAAGATGTTACCTTGACATCTCTGAGGTCCAATCTGCGTTGTATGGCATCTGATATTGTAATATTACCCGCAATTTCTCGCCGTTATGTTTTTTTTGCACAGTAGACATTCCCGGTTATTCAGCAAAACTTTCCACACCTTTAATTCGATGTCGGAGCATAGTACGTACTTTTGTAAACGGATTTGCAGACTCACGAGCTTATTTGTACACCACTATTCAGCTGGGTTCCAGGTGAGCCACCCAGCCAAATCGGTATGCAGAAATGTCGAATTTCGTGCAATTTGGGTTCAAGTGGAACATTAGGTTGACGGAGACTCGAGACTGCGCCTACCTGATGAACTAGCTCTAAGAAGGTGGGGCGAAACCGCTCGTGGACCGTCGAACAACAATCCTTTGAGTAGTGTACTGCTATTCCATATGATTTGCATGTCGTTTGCGTAGCACTTATTTGAGCGAGCTTATGGGGATAAAAGTACCACGCCACCGATGGGTTTGCGGACGACAAACTGGAGTGCGGTGAACTGACCGCGATAGGTTGGTTGTCCAGTGTGGCGAACATTGGGCGACACAGAAGCAAATAAATGAAGTACTCAGTTCAACCGTGTTGTTGCTACCCATCAGTACTGCTAATGAATCTGAACTCATCTACACCATTGAACTGGTGCTCTTAGTAGCTTTCAGTTTGCGCGAGGCCAGGGCATCTTTTGCATATTTCCGACTCCTATGTGTCGTTAGCTTATCTCATAAGAGGATAGTTTATAGCACTGCTTACGATCAGAACCATTCCGGGGATTGACCCGGATCACTTGGGAGCACCGGATTAGAATGCTGACGTACGCCTAGCATTTTCGCAACACATTCAGTCGTATTTCTCTTCTGTTCACATGTTTTCATCACAGATGGGCTTGGTTACCAGCAGTCATGAACAACTCGGAAACGCCCCCAAAATGCGCCGTGATGTAGCCTCTTACGTGACCTCTGGTATACTCTGGTTCCGCACACCGAAAAAACCTTGGCAGAAAATGTTTTGTTTCCTTCATGGATCCTCCGTCTTCTACAGCTTGAAGAAGCGAGCTGTTGTGAGTCAACCGTCTGTGTTTTATCGTCAACCAACCGCTCAGTTAGAATGGATTTGTACTCAGTTGGTATAAAAGTTTCGCATCCCCAGCATGATGACCACAGCTCAGGACGGCATTTAACCAAAGAAATTCTCAGATCAAGTGTCTTTGATGCCAAACCAATTAATTGCGGAGTATTGGTGTTAATGAGACGGCTGAGTGTTTTATCCCTACAACTTAATTTTGGTCGGATTCGTCACAATGCGAATTTATCACCGACTGTTTGCGTGTGCATCTACGAAAGTTGCTTAGATTGTTTTCAGATTTCCTCTAGTTATTCGGCTACTGCTGGGAGTCGTCTGAATTTGTTGAACTGGGATAAGTGGATGTTGAGAAACACAACAACAGCATCAGAATCGCCATAAACACTAAATGGTGTACATAAGGGGAAGCTACATTCCAATGCCGTGCGCGAGCCGTTTATGCCGATAATCCTCCTCCGATTAAAAGGTTTCGAGTGTCGAAACCGAGTTACCCTTTTTCACAGTTGCGGTTGACCGAACGCAGACAGTGCGCTCTTTCCTCTCACACTCGGCGACGGTGGAAGACCGTAGTCCCCTTTACTAGCGTTCATTTTCAGATGTTAAAGCTACTACTCACAAGTAGTCTGACATTTTGTTTAAAACCCTTAACGTTAGAGTCCTCGAACAATTGCGAGAATTCGAGACGAGCCTTTATACAATTCTCAAATCAGGTTTGTCACTAGGCAACTACTCCTTCCCTTTTCGTTGGTTTCGCAATCAGTTTTCCGAAGCTACATTCCATGGTGGCCTGGCAGAGGAGACTCTTATTCAGTAGCGGTGTTACTATCTAGGTAGAAGGTTTTTACACCTAAGACTGTTTTATTCGCTGCTCTGTCAACATCTAATTTTATTTTCCAGACCTCTCGTTATATGCGAATCCTCGTCGATCTTTCTACCGTCGACGTGTTTCATCCGACGACGCCTAATCAGAAAAGTCTTTTCAAAGCACCAACGTCTGAGTTGATTGTATGCCGGGTAAGATTGTGTTTATCCTAGCTTAAGTGATAACGTCAGAGGATAATTTTACGGAATAGCAAATTACAGCCGACTGCAGTGGGATTCGCCCTATCTCCCTGAATTGTGTCCACGTTTTCCCTCCGGAACCCAGGTAGGGAGCTCGGAGGATATGGAACTCAACCCAGCCAAGCATGGTGCCGGAAGGCTTGGCTATAAGTTATTTGTTGTCATGTTCTGAAAGGCGTGTAAGTGGTACTGGCGTCTTACTACGATATGCTGCTCAGATGTGAGGGACGTCCTCCATACTACTAGTAACATTTAGGAAACTTCTGACGGACCGAATTTGCGTTTTTTACCCATCAGGAAGTCTTGGTTCTCGAATTTCCATCGGCCCTGTTCTCTGCGCAGCCGTTTGGCTCTTTCAGGACCTTCATCCTCTAGAGCATGACTTGTTGATGCGGCTGAATGACGTCATGCTTCTGCGTCTATTAGATTCCAATACTTCCCACTGATGCATGTCGCCGACTAGGTAACATCCTTACTGAATCACATTAATATCTGACTTGTAAAAATCGTCAGCGGTGAGCTGTCAGACAGCTGCTATTCAAGGATGACTATAGTGAC
The DNA here is from genome assembly GCA_003604175.2 of Clonorchis sinensis. Lineage (NCBI taxonomy): Eukaryota > Metazoa > Platyhelminthes > Trematoda > Opisthorchiida > Opisthorchiidae > Clonorchis > Clonorchis sinensis. Next base: position 21,570,050 of record CM030375.1, read on the forward strand.
CTTGACTGCAACCCTGTTGATCGAAACCTTCCTTATGCAGGAAGTTTGTGAGACGCTCAGATCAACCTGGACTTAGTTTGGCCATCATCACCATGTGTCTGAGCAGTCTTCAAGCATGTGACCAAAGCAGTCCCTGCGAAAGTATATTTGATGTTAATCTGATCAGCTGATAGGACTGAGTACACCTACCAATTCCCGTTTTCTGCATGTGATGCTCAAATGATTGACGAACCAAGGATTGTCGGTATCGGTTCCTGCGATTGAGGGAAGGACTCAGGCGGACCGATGAATGCTTCCCCCAGCAGTGACGTAGAGCGGCTGCACCCAAAGAGGTAGTATGTGTCACAGTCCAATCCAGATATAAAAGTATGCGGTCGATGTGGATATTCGGCGCACACGTTCAGAACAGAGCATGCACTGATCACAACGGCTCCGATTACTTATCAGTATATAAGTGTTCTCAGATATTATCCATCGCACTGGATCTACTCAAATGGCTCTTTGAGAAATGGAACACAAATGAGGTTTTGGATCTCAGGAAAGATGTCAGTGGACTGACCCCGTCGGTTTTGCTGTTCACGCTGAATCTCCAAGAACTGTCGAATGATCCGCGTTTACCAGACACCTGAGCATTTGAACAGTCTAAACAATTCTCCCCTTTCAGGTGGTAAAGCGAATGGCCTTTCATTTGACGCGGTTTTATTCCTAGGATTGTAAGCCAATAAACGCATTCTCAGTACGACACAATATAAGCACATGAATACCTAGCAAAGATATTCCCGTCTCCCTCCACATACAACGTGTGAACCGGTAGTTCATAAATCTTGGGTGGCGTTTATAGTTAACAGCTGTTTGAATTTAAGTCGCTATTGACAGCTTGACAACTATCCCTCCAGTAATGATTAACATGTTGGATGGGAGCGTTTGTTCGCCAGTGGATGAGTGATCCGGTCCTCAGACAGCAACAGATCACGAAGGTCTTCGGGCGAGTAGGTTCTTCTTGGAAGGGCCTTTGTGGGCAAATCGCTGTTAACCGTCTGTTTTTCTTTATTCGAATCATCTTTATATGACCTCGTGATACAAAATCATATTGTTTGTTTTTTTCTTCACAAGCCCATTTCAAACCACCAAATCGATCTCAAAGACGTGACGGTTTTTGCATGTCGAACTCCCGAAGGTCGAGCGGCCTGGGAGAATGGGTTTCGAATCCACAAGGTCAGTGTCCCAGATGTATTCCATAACGATGCGCTTCGTAGAATACTCTTAGCTTCGACTGATTAACTTTGAATCCGAATATCCATAAATGCTTACTGTTTTTGGAAAACTTCAGTTGATACGTCGCCATCATCATCGCCGCCACCGGCAGCATCACAAAGAGTCAGGAATAGACTGGTGGCGAACACAGAAATCATTATCTGTTTATCTGTCTCTATTGCTCCGCCTGAGCAATTTGATTGGTTCGCTGATGCTCACAGTCTCTGTTGTTTTAATGACCTCTTTAAAAATGGTCTGGCATTAAGCGTGTAATTTTCAGATTTGGCAGTCCATAGAAAAAAAGTAGCCATGTTGTAACAAATATAAGGCATAAAACTCCATGGTTAAAAACGTCGCATGAGTTACATTTGAGGAATGAAGCTATGGGGACTGACTGGCTTGAGTTCCCTAGGAACAAAGCCTTATTGCGAGAGCTAAACAAACAGTTTAGATAAGGCAAATGCTATCGCCCTTCAATAACGCTTATAGAACTTCAACTGGCCCGGTAATTCGATGATAGCCCAGGGCCAGTTGATACATCTTACGCTGAAAGGCTATTTTAAATCATATAAAGAGGTTTTGGATGCAAGACATGGATGTGAAGGCAGAGGGTCAACTTACTTGTTGTTAAGAATGCTTCGGAGACTTTAATGGCCTCAATTATCGAAACTGCACCCGTGCAACCTTTGATGCACTGGCATTTTTTGAACTTCCACAGTACATCACGACCACGTCTCCCACACAGAGGCCTAGTTTAAGTTAACGGCCAACCGACCCTGAAGCCAGACCGATGGGCTACAATGTGTCGGAACAAGGGATAGTTTCATACTCCCAGGGCATTCAGTGTTCACGCTTGAAAGCACCAAATACTCTGTTTCCAACGTTCCTCATATCTATGATAATCTTTGCTTGCCTACAGTCACTATCCTCCTGTGAGGTCGCTCGTTAGGCTTTGTGAAATTTACGTAGGTTTTTCCGTTCAAACAAGTTTTAGCTCGGCAAACGATTAACACATTTCTCAGGTTTACCATGTGATCAGATTAGGTCGACAGTTGTGATAGTGCCAGCCAACAAAACGGCCTCCATGGAGTCTAGATAGAGTAACACCTGGCTTTCAACTAAATCATGGTTGTACGGCAGCGAAGCACCGGTGTTGAACACTGACGTCATGCTTCCGATGATGATGATGATGAAGATGATGATGATGATGACGATGACGATGATGATGATGATGACGATGACGATGATGATGATAATGATGATGATGATGATGAGGATGATGATGATGATGAGGATGATGATGATGATGAACACATGGCGATCATTATGAAGATACCAAAGGCGATCATGATTAACATTGCTTTTCGCGTCTGAATGTTAAGTCCCTTCCATCATGAACTGAGGTTCGACAGATGTGTATTGAAGTCTCCATCTAAAATGACTGCCTCTGGAATTCGCTTAGTGCACAAGGGGAATGTGGTTCTTGATAAGCTATTTCTTCAGCCGCAGTTGTTTGTTGCACGGGTCGATGCTACTGGAATCGGCCCCAACTTCCACGAATTCGAACAGAAATGAACACTGATGCCAGAGGGTGGACTACTGTCAAACATCTAATCAAACAAAGAAGCCTCATTTCTGGTACTAAGGAACAATCATTTCTCGGCGCAGTCCGCCGCAACGACAGAAGGTTTTTTGTAGTGTCTTGCTAGTGATTTTTTGGCCTATTCACCGCAACGGTGTTTCGAAAATTCAGCAAATGTCCGTCGAAGAAGTTTCTAGAGCGACAGTGAAGGCAAACTTTCCGTCCGTTTTCCAAGAAGATCACTTTTCAAAGACTGTGATGAAGACAGAATAAGAAGCAAACAACCTGTACTAAACGGTAAATGTGAGCAGTGGCTACAAGCATTTGAGAGACAACAACGCAGAAACGTTAGAGGACACGGCGGCTGCCTGTTTTCGATAGTCTGGTCTTCTGTAAGCGTTGGAAAAGGCGACCGGGCTGGGAGCATCACCCGACGGCTAAAGTTTCACGGTGATTTGCTTGAGTCTTTAACGTTTAACTCCGGCTGACCTACTTCCACAGCGCTCAAGTCTAGACAGATGGACTATTATGGTGCCATCAACCAATGCTACAAGGCGGCTTTGGTTGACTTGTGTCTATTGGAACAGCCTAACTATTGGAGAACCAGATGGTTCTCTTCTTCCAGGTTGAAAATAACCCTGTGAATGCTTCATTAGTAACTAACCCCATGACACAGCAGGTTATGCAAACCGTTGCACCGCGTTAAACTCAAGAGTCGTTGCCAGAGCGAACACTTGATGGAACGGAATTTCCTTTCATGTGATTTTACTCAAACACATTCCGAAATCACTCTCTTACTCTCAGCAGGCTGTGTAAACCGAGCTTTTCGAAGGAATGCATCTCACATGCCTTGGTCTAGTCACATGATACCGATTGAACCCTACATTCCCACCTAAATTTTATTCTGCAGATGGAGTCAATGGAAGCCAAGAAGTAGCTTACAAATGCCATTTCCCTGTTGGGAGTCATTAGCAATGCACATCTAAAAAAAACTCCAGGGGATACGACTTCACAACCATCTGGCTAATAGTTAGAGACAGTTCGACCATAAGCAGCTGATCGACAGTGTGGTCCTCTCGCACTTCGACAGGATAGAGCATTAGTCACCCATTGATCAATTAAAACCACTTGTGTTTATCTTCACTTACAGGATGAAATCTCGATTGAAATTTCCATATCACCAGCAACTCCACCTTTCCCCCCAAGCATCTTTCTCACGGATACATTCGTCTCTCTAATGTACCGTTTTTACCTCAAGCACAGCAGGGCCTTTCAGTGAATTGCGGGCTAATTTTCATTATTAATAAAACGTCCATGGAGGACGAAAATCCACCAAAAATGCTGTACGTTGCTTCTCGGGTTTCAGCATGCAATGATGATTTCACTTACACGATGAAACCTTAATTGTAAATTACAAGTTCTCCTCACACTACCATCAATCGATAAGTGGCTCGGAGGAAGAAGAGCTTCCATCTGAAAAGTTGTCACTCGAGCAATCAGCCAATGCGTGACCACGCTATGTGGTTTCTTTAATTGGAGGATGAACGGTGCTATATCCCCTCAAAGTGAGAGGCAAACACACTGCTCACCAGCCTCTCCTAGCCCAGTGGTTAAAAGTTCAACCACTGACCAGGAGGTCGCAGATTAGAAGCCCTCTGAGATGCGCATTGCTGACGATTCCCAGCAAGGATGAGAGAGCTCTACAGTGATCCTCTGCTTTTTAGCATAGACTAGCTTCACTTACGTGACGAATTCGTATTTGTAAGCATTGTTTAATCCCTCTGTCACATTAACTTTTTTATTTCGCCCTTAGTTTATTTACGAAGGTAGACGAAAACAGTGTAACTTGAGCCATTTTATTTCAGTTTGGACTGTCGCGATTGGAGATGAACTTCTGCAAAGCGAGAAGTGAACATGAGTTTACACCGGTAGTGAAAAATTTGGCACTGGACCACCAAGTGAGTTGAGAATTTCTGCCGGTTTATTCTTTGGTGTATGTGTAAACTCTGGGTTGTGTGCAATTCAGTGCCTCAGATGGCAAACCATAACTTTTGGCTGGTAAAAAGTGACTACCTGTGGGCCACACAGTCAATGGATACAGTACCAAATGATGGTACTTCAGGTCACGTAAGTGGTTGGTGTTTTGTTCGTCGAGATGTGCAGTTTGGTTTGGGTCACGCTCTCATGGCGGTGAGTCATGGAGCGATGTGTCGGTGGTGTCGAACACTGCTGTGCACTGCTACACGATTTGCCTTTCAGTTTTGGTTGGGTGAATGAGTGGGAAATGCTATTGGTTGGCTCGTCAAATCGTGTTCTGATTGGTGAATGCTCACGTCATCTGTGGGCTCAGCCAACAATCAACGGCTTCCCACACGGGCTGAAAAAGCTGCATTGAAAAACCTTGCAACCCAATAGCAGGATTGCGTGTACGCGCCTGCTGTCGTCTACTGATGAGAGCGCCGTCTTTTCGGCCGTCGGAGTTGGCGTCGGTGATAGTTCCTGCCAAATCTATTGTTCCTAAAGCAGTTCTGTCCAAGTCCACTGTTGTCAAAGATGTAGAACAAGTTAACCCTAACCGCCGAATAAGACAAGCGAGTAAGTGGATCTCTTATTATCCGTAGGTCAACCGAAGTAGACTGTCCCAAGCAGACCACACGGTTTTCGGCCGAAAAAAAAGAACTGGAACGAACACATTTTAAGGTTTGAAAAGACAGTGGAATCAGGAACATTGTCACCGCTTACCTAAGGGTAGTCTCCTCAGTATAAAGACTTATTTCAGAATAGGTGTATCTCACTGGACATAAAGACTGGATATCTAGAGAGAAGACAATGAACTGTACCTATGGACCGAGCGTAATGACTCTAAGGCCAGAAAAGTCGCAAGTTAAACATGAGTCGATGAAAAATACAATGTAAACTTCACACCAAAATGGAAATGAGACGGATGAAAAACGACGCAACGACTGGTACCCAAAACTTAGCTCAGAATTACTCAATTAACCATGAAGAGCCCACGTCATTTCGACAGGGCCTGATTAACCATGCCGAACGCCATGCCACGAACAGGAACACTAAATGCGTCAACAGAGATGACAGTTCTATGTGATCACCTTTTCAGCGGACACGGCATCATCATCACTGACAGGTACACCACTTGTCAAAACCACCGTCATGATACTCAACAATACACACAAGGGGCACATGCTGTTTAGAAGCATCCGAACTCAAGCTTCTGGATAATGGAGAACAGAATCCGCGTGACATGGTCTAACAGATCGGTGACATACTTTGTTGTGCGAAATAATTTTCTATCGATTGTAACAGAAATGAAGCTATAGTGTGGGACCATTTTCAGCGGATCGGATAATATATAATGTCGGTAGGGAACAGAATGAGTGGGGCGGTTATTTTATACAGGACACGATGGCCTGAAACCTGATGCTTGTCCGACACGGACTGCTCACCTCCACTGCAAGCACACAGACAAACTCAGGCAAGCAAGCTGAATTATATATTAGTTAGTCAAGCGTCGTTTTAAATCTCAATGTAACATCCATAACGAAAGTAGCTTTTAAATAAATTGACTTTACATATGACCTTGTAATCAATGTATATTTGAAAAAATTGCGTCCCTCGTATGAGGTATTGAACAGGTTTATGTCAGGAAGGTCAGATTCCTGAAAGCAACCACTGAATGTCCGAAATCTACTGAGACCCGCAGCTCTGCTAGATGTTGACCAGACAGACAACGCCCCCTCAATATACAGCACTTCACAGCTTTGTATCAAACCCAGGCAGCGCGGGTCAGCGTTGTTCAAGGTCAGACAACGCCCCCGCAATATGCAGCGCGTCTCAGCCTTGTACCAAGGCCAGACCGCGTGCGTCAGCGTTGGACCAAGTTCACACATTATCCCTCCAATAAAATAGCTTGAGGTAGTTGTATTTTTCGCTTTCACGCTCTCGCACACGCTTGTTCGGAATATAGCTGTTGTGTTCCCTTCGGTGAGTCTTCTTCGGGCACTAGGCACTGGAGCGGGGTCAGAACTCGGATACAACAGATTGGCGAATCAGCAGGTATAACAGTTTGTGAACTTTCTTGACCGCTCATACTACTCGTATGCCTACCGGATCTTAATCTAATGCCCACGACTGGTTTTTCCCTTCATCGTCATATAGACCCAGGCCCCGGCGTTATTGTCAACCTTACGTTCAACTTGAAGCCAAATTGTATGAAGTTCGAAAAATACACTCGTGAACAGATTCGACTGAGGAGAGAGAGATTCAGCTGGGAACCTGTTGAGTATAAAATCAAAATTATTTGCAAATGAGATTTTGCATTTGTAATAATCCGAATTTTGTTTTCAGTAATGGACATCGTTGCGGTGATAAGACTATCAGCCCGAAAATCATGAGAGGACAATCATAGGACAAAGAGACAACCGTGGGGTATTTTTTACGGATTATTACGCTGTCTTCCATGTGGCAAACAGTCATATCATGTGTGTGCCAAGTGAACAAGAACTGAGATTCTATACAGTAAAATATATCCCAGGTAACATATGTGGTCATTCCACCGGAAATAAGACGGAAACCATTGTGGAAACAATGATAATAAGAGATGTAACCGTTCAGCTGTAGCACCCTTTCGGTACCTAACTGCCATGTCACCAGAAGGTAGCACGAAGGCCGAGATACTGCCAGGTTGCCCAAGCCTAGACAGGGGGAGTCAAGAGGCAGAGGCCGGGTTCGTAACACGGACCTTCCGGTCAGCAGATTCGAGCTCTAACCACTTGACCCGTCCCGCCCCGAGATGTAACCACGTCACACAATGTTTTCAGTCATGGCAACTGAACTACTAACACCGTCAGCTGACCCAAAGACGGACTGCGATTCCGTTGATTTCAGGAAGTCGCGGTAGTCGATCGCAGATAGTCCATCTAAATTCTTGTCGTTTTTGAACTTCAGCTCCAGTGAACACATGCCGGTTTATGATAAGCCCTCACCCAATTAGATCAGAAAACTGGTGGTAAACTTCAGGTGCATTTATAACCGTAATATTCCCGTTAGTGTTGGAGCGCAATAACATTCAGGCACGAATGACTGTCTAGCACTTTGATAAACATACACTCGTGATAAAATTTAATCTGTCCATTCGTGGTACCTCCTGGGCGAATAATATCTGCGACACCCAGCGCAAGGAGGAGGTCATCATAGGCGGAGGCAATCAAACTGCGAGCGATCGAGTCTAATCAGCGAGTTGTGAACAATGTCCCACCTAACTTAACCCTGAAATTTGGTCCCTCGTGTTTCGGTTTGGTACAGTGTAGAAGTTAAATTCGATTGTCAACCACATCAATAGCTCTTCCCTGATCAAGCTCAGTTCATCAGCCAGTAGTGATTGGTGATGCCGAAATTCCACGGAAAACCTCAATGCTCTGAGGCCGTACTTCCTCCAGAAACTGGAGGGTTTGTGTCCTGCTTCAGGCCTGACAATTCTCTGATAGATCTTAAGACCCGTTTATTTAGCTCTCGCTTCCTCGGCAATATTCCGTTTCCTGCAGCACACTTATTTTGCCTGAGTACATTTTTCGCACTGTCTACCTCTCCCACATTCCACAAATTTCAGGGTCGTTTCACCTACCCCAAACCACGACAGTTCTGTTGGAGGTACCAAAATGACCTTGAATGCTATTCCAATTTCAGACAAAAGAAGACGACAGCACCCCAATGAATTCCGGTGATGAGGAAGAAATTCTGACCCATTTTTAATCGTCCACCTTGTCGCTAAATTCCGCTTGTTTGAGACACAGAGGCATTCGCTATACGTTGATATTTGTCAATCAGTCCCTAGTCTCAAATCCCCGTTTTGATTTATTGAGCCACCACTTGTGAATAGACACCATTCTTACCTTATTTTTAGTAGCATTGTTTCACGTACAATACAAAATTTTGAACCACTTAGCTATTGTGACCAAGTTTTTATCTGCTCCTTGGTGAATTCCCAAAAGTGATTGATTTCACGAGAGAGATTCCGGTGATCATCTCAGATATTTCCTCAAAAGCCGAGACAATTCTGGAGGCTGACAAGAAAGAATAATTTGTAAACAGACGTTTTTGTTGTTAATTTTGTTTTCTGAATGTGGGAATTCTGATATGAGTGGGACATCGATAGCCAGATGGAGATACAAAAAGATAGACAGACGGACGAGCGGGTGGATAGATGGACAGACAGACACATAGATAGACAGACGGACAGGGAGATAGATGAACTGACAGACGCACATAGAGGATGAATCAATCCATTGAATGATTGACTGCCTGACTGACCGAGCGACTGATTGACTGGTTGATTGATTGATTGATTGACTAACACGCCCCCAGTTGGACCACCGATTTCCAACCATCCCGAGTGTTTTTTGGATTCCGAAAGCGAACGCTGTAGAAACATGACTAAACTATAACCGGTGTCACTATTTCAACGAAAACATTTCATTCGCTTCACGTTTCAAAACGGAATGTCTGTAACTACTTATGGAGGTGTACATATACACAGCATGGCTCCGCTCCTTAACAGGCAGATACGGATAGGTGGAGTCAGCGTAAGCAAACTTAATGGTGTAATTCTGAAGGGTGGACATTACAATGGGTGAAAGGCTTAAGCAAGAAACGTGGTTTAAGTCCCGGCCAAAGGAGGAACACACGCGCACACTTACTAGTCGACCCAATCCATACGCATTAGCGATTTTCTTCGGACTTATTAAAGAACGATGGATTCATATCAGGCTTGTTCCGGGGTCTAAACGTTATTATCTCGTTCTCTCTATTGTCAATTTTTAAGGAACTAAGCAGTATAACAGTTTTTAGGGAAGTTTTTAGCGCACCACTGAGGGAGTTCCTAATCAAGCCAATAGGCTACCTGCTGAATGAATTGCCTAAGGGTCCCCAGTGTAAAACGTGGAGAGCATTGGTGACAGAACAGTCTATCGAAATACACCATAGAGAGGGAGGCTGACAAATGCAGCCTAAAATACCGTTAGGGTTTGTTACGAGAATCAGACTGACATGGATAAATGATGTAGGTATATTGAGTTCTGTTTCGCTTGCACGGTCTCCTGTCAGCGAAACAATGAAAATACATTGGAAAACAGCACAGGTCCATACGATGCACCAGGGAGGAAACCGCATTCAGGTTGGTTTTCTAGGCGAACTAGAGCGAATCAGTGTTAAACAAGGACGAAATACTTCGCCGAATCAACTCTTAAATGGTGGCTGCGAACGAACCGTGTTCTGTGGTTTCTTAGTGGGGAGTTCTTTTAATGGTAGAATTTATCCCTGCGCTATGACCAAAAGTTGATTAAAGTGCTTTCAAAAGGTCAGAACCTCCCCAGCTGGCACAGTTGCAGATGTTTCACGACTTCGCTACTGAGTAAATTGTCAGTAGTGTGTATCCAGTGAGATTTCCGTCAAACGGCGTGGCTATCGTTAATTTGCTGCACATAATTTCGTAAGAGATATAAAAATAGCTCGTAAGGGGTTGGCCTCCAACAATAAACTAGACTAGAGCATGTTTTTGCCCATATCTATTGTTTCCAGCATGTGTCCTTGCCAGTTTTTTTGAATATTCCTGTGTGGCGAGATTTTTGTTAACGAATTGCTGGATGATGCAAAGAAGGCGGTTTCTTTAGCTTGAAATCAACCAATGCAACAGACGCTAGGTTTGCTTACTCTTAAGTTATTTTCACAGTTTTATCTTGCTTACTATCCGCTTCCCGTTCAAACGTGTCTCCTAAATCTTCAAACTAGTGCAAACTACTGTCGGCATTCTTGTACTGTTGTAAGTATGGCTGTTGATTGATCACGGAGAAATAGCACTTTTGAAAGTGGTATTTTCGCATATCCTTTGAGTTCCATTGAATGTGTTCTAATCAGAATACATTCAAAAGGTGCACTGTAAGCCTTGAAAACCCCTGAAGTGGTCAGTACGTTCAGCTTACCATATTTTCCTCAGCAGCTGATGAACGGTCAGGAAGGTCAGATTCCTGAAAATAATCACAGAATGCTCGAAACCAACCGAGACCTTCAAACTCCACCAAAATCTCAATAGGGAAGTCGGCAAGTATCCAGGCCAGTCAATCAAGCGATCAATTTAGCGATGGCCAACGTGTGTTCAGGCACGCCACAGAAGCACGATCGGAGATGATTAGTGTTTAGACATTTCATAGAAGCACGGTCGATGTTGGTGGATGTTCACCAAACGCTGATCAATGTCAAATAGTGACCTTTAAGTATCGCGAAGCCCCTTGTAACTTTTACACCCACTTGTTTGCACCAGAGCTGTTGTGTTGCTTGTTAACGAGTCTTCCGACACCAGGGCACCGGAGCCGGGACAGCAGTTAGATACAACATAAACGTCCCTGGGTCAAGCCATTGGTGCATGGAGATGGAGGCATCTGAATTCCAGACAAACTCACCCTATGACAGGATCACTATCAAGAATGCTTTGTTCGAACACAGGGCGGGAAAAATCCAAAGCAGACCTAGTTACCAATAACGAAAGTAAATTTCCTTGTAGTCATCACTTAAAAGGGATCACATGTTAAAAAACATGAGATAGAAACTACCGGTTGACCCAATTGACAAATCTAAGGAACCGAGATTTCTGCAGTTCATGTCACCTGATGATCCATCCGTGGTTAAGGCGACCCGCTGGCCGAACAGACTACGGTAGGTCTCAAAAGACCTTATTTACGCGATGAGATAAAAGTCAACCGATTGTCACTGTATGCCTTGGATCCCACCACTAACGACCTTCATTCATCGTTTTGTCACATAATTAAACACTCCGTATGCAGTACTTCGTAAGCTGTGTGTACAAGTCGTCAACTCAAAGCATCGATCGACCTTGGGACTACCCTCGGATCATCCCTCGTCCATCCGAATACAGTTCTCGAGTTATTCATTGTTTTTCACGTGTGCTACGTGTGGTTACATGTATGGTTCCTTAGTGGCGACTTTTAGCTGCAATAAAGTGTGAACTTAAGCAGGCAGTAGAAACGAATTTGGTGGAATTTCTTGGGCAGTGATAGAGCGCTATTCACCACATTCAGTTACCAGGACCCAGGTGGTCCTCTGAATCATTTCGACAGGGAACAATACTGCTATATGGCACTTTGCAGCAGAGGCTTAGTTGAATTACAGACAGAGATTTTCTGCTTTGAACGACGTGTTGCTGTTCATGTTAAACTCCTCCAGGTATTCTTCAAACCACGGGCAAAACATTCTTATCAGATTAGACTTCAAGTGTTGATTGCCAGGGAACCAAAACGAAATGATGGATATGACACGAAATGTGTTTGTAAATCCTCATGTTTCATCACTGACCAGCTCGTTTCTAATCTCCCGGTTTACTTGTGCGTGTGCGCGAATGCTATCGGATTCGTTTCACCCACTTGAATGGGTTCAATTGAACTGAAAACAGTTTGAACGTCACGTGCCACAACAAGTGAAGTGTTCTCCACTTCACTGATATCATTACACTGAGGAATGCTAACGATATGGCAGATTGGTGACAGATGTTCCATTTAGAGTGTATCCTTTGGGATAACTAGAGCCAAATTCGGCCTGTTTGTCTGTCTGTCTGTCTGTCTTTCTGTCAACCGAGCGATTCCATCAGAGTCCTCTTTCCAGATGTCATTGAAGATGTGTAACGATGGCCGAAAAAGAGGTCGTGTTAGGAGAAATTTTCGGAAATGGAGGGCAAGTCCATTGCCTGAAGGAAAACAGACAAAGTCAAACTGGTCAAGTGGAATTTGAAACTAAACCTAGATGGCATTTGGTGGTCCTTTCGTAAAAGAATCAGCAAACATACACGAGTATCTCAGTCCAGTATGAAGCCAAGATGTGCTCATCACTTCAAGTTTCGACCACCTTATCGAACCTTCGAACTATTTGTTGAAGACCCTGCCAAATCGCCCTTCATAGGTACAGTTGTCTGATGATATTGCAAACGACCCTGAGGTCAGAAATGTTATTTTTCAGGTGTTTGTTTTGTATTTGACCAGTACCTCCGGATTTGTTTTGAAGAAAGGACCGGGTCTGGTGATCGAATGAGAGGAAGTGAGGTGGTCACTTGTGTCCCTCAAGTAAAAAAGGAGTTTCGTTTATGATCCTACAGAAAACAAGTGATGAAAATCACGTATTGTCGTCTGCGTGAATGACAAGAGGTTTTAACAAAACAAAACGAGGATCACTTGAGTAATTCGGAACAGCACGTCACTGGAAATATGAACGCCCCATTGGTTGCCTCGTGTTCTTGATTCTGATAAGTGAGCGAATTTCAGCTGAGACCACTACACGGAGGAATGACTCCAGCGAATCAGGTGTAATCTGGGACTTGGGCCCAATGATCAACTCACGGAATTACCCAGAATATTGATTTTTTGGATCGTTTGACAAAAGTTCAGTTGTGCGACCGTTAACTCGTTTGGATGACCCAGTTTTTGGACGATCACATCATCACGTTAGAATAGTTCAGCTCAGAAAATACTGTTCACTTTATGTTCAGTTGTTATTAACGAATGGGTTACGACATCAATGAACGTCACTGAAGCCACAGATCTTTACACTCACCAGTTTCTGATGACCAAACATTCTTAGATCTCATATCATGCATCTTTGAGCAGTGGTGGCGAATATGGCGTACATTGGCCTGTCTCCGAATGCTGTACACGTATAACCAGTCACAGAAAAGTGCACTATGGATAAATCCTGTCTGATTATACTCGGACGCAAGAAATTATCTCCGGTTGTCACATCGGTCGTCCAATTACGGAGGTGGGAAAGTACTGACGTTAAGATTGATTGATTAATAGTGAAATTTCCGATGACTACTTAGCGAGTATACAAAGTGAAATTGTGCGGCATTTTGATCACGGAGGTTGACATTCCACAAAGAACAGCTGACTGATCCTACTGGTAATGTCCAAATGTGAGCAGTTAGTTTCATCGGTAATCGAAACATCGGACAGTTTCAATTACCGCACCATCTTTGAATTCAACAGCACCGTCAACAAAAACTCTACTGTTTTGGCAATCTATGCAGTTCTCGCCGGATCTATAAAATAGGCTATGCAGTACATCAGTGCACAATACCTAGAAGATGAATGTTAATCCTGTTGTTATTAAAATCCTTGTGGGAAATGGTGGTTAATCAATGTCAGTGGAGTTCTTGTTGTCAAGTTCTTTCCAGGTCATTTGATTGGGCGCTTGAAGGCATTGGCACCTCGGAATTCTTGTGATAGGCCAGGACCAGATCCTCCCTTTGCCCATTGTATTTCGTTCTTTCATCTAAAAGCTGTTAGAGAAATGAAAGTGATGATGATGATGATGATGATGACTGTTGAATCACTTTTGTCAGGTAGGTCAGATTCCTGAAGGTCATTCCAGAATACCTGAAACCTGAATACCTGAGGCCCTCAAAACTGCACTAAAAGCCGATCAAACAGCCTTGGATCAAGGTCAACAGTGCCCTTCAAAGCATAGCGCACTTGCTTGTTTGCAATAAAACCGTTGTGTTCCTTCTCGGTGAGCATTTTTTTCCGACACCTTCACACTGGAGCTGGGACAGTCAGTCAGGCATTATAACTTTCAACTGATGGATATGCAAACGTCGGTCTATCAGGGAATCGATGTTCAACAGCGACGAACTTGTTCAAATAATGGACGACTAAACAAACAGTCCAAAAGAAGAAAAAACATGAATGGCGGAGAATAGCAGGCTGTTTCTTAGTCCACTAAAAAGGTCTGCAAGGCAATGAAAGTTTTCGAAACAGATAAGCCTTTCCCTTCTCAGTCTATAATTTTCGCGCCCATCTCGATGACATCGTGTTTTAAAAGGCTTTGAATAATGCGGGCGGACTTTTTAAAACAAAAAACTGTTTGGCTTAGAAGCTATTCGATAAACGAAGGAATGTGGCGGATGTCCCTCGTATGGTCCACATTAATGGACCATTGACCCACCATGTCCTCTCAGAGTTACCTTCGTCAGTTGATGTGCTGCTGTTGTGCTTTGGAAACGACCCAGGAATGTCACTTACTAAGAACGAGGAGTTTGCACAAAACGGTTAAATGGCACCCACTTTAACCCACTGAATAATTTTCCAACATGATTTTGAAAAACAAAATTGACCAGTCAAACGTGACACACAACACTTGAGGTTGCTGAAAACTGTACGTAGCAAATTTGTGAGTAGTGTATTACTTCTGGACGAGTAGTGCGCAAATGAGCGTATTTCGAGAAGATTGATCATCTTTCAATGGTGACTGCTAATAGAATTGCGCTGCGGAGTAGTCTGGTACTGTTGGGGATGTTGTAACTTGTTGACTCCCTGGTATAGCCTATTGGTGCAGGCATGGAAGTCAAGCGGGGGCTCCGGTGAACCATCTTATATCGATCTTCTTTGACAGAATGCACGGTGCAAAGTGTGTCTAAAAAGTTAGTTGGATTTGAAGCCCTAATAACGAGACATTTTCCGCTTATAAACCATAATCGTGGATGGATTACCCACGAGAGGTTTCAAGATTTATATTCGTTTACTTGGTGCAGGCGAAAGATATATGTGACATACAGCAGGCAGTCAATACGACCTACACCGTGTTGTTCCTTCTATTTGAGTACCGGGATTAACTCAGCCGTACCGAGCAAAGAGCATTGCAAAGCAATGCGTGTGGGAGTAAACTGCCCTAATTCCCTCCAAGTCATCCCATGTTTCCAAATTTCACTGAAAAGGAAAGTTTCGGAATTCATTCAGAAATCGGCCTTTGGAGATCAATACCACGGTGAAACTCATCTTTCTGTGCGGAAAACCTTTCACGGTTGGTCATTTTCTGCTGACCTTAGCCTACTTTTGATCATTACAACTGCTGCAACAGAACGGTGTAAGATGACGAATAATGTTTACTTGACGGAACATACTACTAATTGGTTGCTGAATACTGTTCGACAACCAATGACCGGTTTCGCACTTTCGGGCCCATTAAACATTCTCCTTTTCAGGCTTTGCTCTCAGATCAATAGGTGTCTGGCTGTTAACGTACTCGTGGTGAGGAAAAGGGACATTTATTATTGATCTTGTGATTTAAAAATTGGACAGTTACTTGGTAGGAAAGTAGTCTCGTTCAATTGTACCAATGGTAACCACAAAACACTGTTGAGTGAATAGTTCTTGCAGTGTGTGTCACCTGGTCAAGAAATCTAAACCTCCAGCACGTGTTATTGATCCATTAGAAAAATATGATCATTTTCTTAACACATCTGAAGTAACCGAAGTCTCTTCGAGAGCTCACTAACGGCTGCGTCCTGCCTCGGATTCACCAGGTAGGTATAACCTATCCATAGTGCGAGAGAGATTCATCGGCAATCTGTTTTGTTCCTTGTCACCACCAACTTATTCTGCAAATGCGTGTATTTCACCAGATGGTTGTTTATTCCTCTCTCACTTGCGTAATGCGAAACACGTCGAACACACGTCATGGAAACTTGACGCATGAATGCGAGTGTACCTACCAGGAGCCCAACTACATCATACATTACTGATCTGGCCACATCTCAGTCATTTCAGGTCATCTATAGAGCACCAGGTTAACCCGCAGAACTGATCCACATGGGTTGCAATAAGGCTGTGTGATCCGGCGCTGCTCTGTCAACATCCTGAGAACTTCAGGTATACACCCGCAGTCGGACCCACTAACCTAAATCGTGGTCCAATCAGATGCGACTATTTTTAGCCAATCAGTCATCAAAGTTTTCCTCCACTTTTTAATCACCTAAACCGCTCTTGCCGGTCAGCATGGTTTTCTATCCCCTGATATGTATTCACCGGGTGACGAGATCGAAACAAAATGAGCGTTTATCAGTTGGTTTTGAAGGCATGAGTTCACAGATGAGATATGCGAAAACGTCGGCTATAACTATCTGAATGCTAATCTGATGAACAGAGTCGTCAAAAGCAAAACCTGTTTGATTTTCCTGGAATCTGACCGTGGCGTCTATTAGGTTTCTGGTAGTTAGCATGATTCGGTGAGATTAGATCACTTTACTCATATATTTTTACGTAATATATACCGTGTTTGTCCTCCTGTCATTCGATCTGACAGTATTTGCCCTAAACCTTGATCACACAAGGTAGATCTTTTTTCGTCTCAATAGCTTAATCATTTCCCATTCATCCTTAGGTCCGTTTGTCTAGGTCCGAAAATAGACTGTCCAGCGAATCGATAAATGGCAGGTAATGTGCACTGCCAGGACTGCACGACCAGCCCCACCGCAACCCGTATTGCCGGACAGATAATGGTCATAAAGCGACATTTAATCGTCATATGCAAAAGGTAAGTATGCAGTTTAAATAGCTGTGCCATTAGACCAAAACTAATCGATTGTGACGCAAGCGCTTCGCATGCGCCTCGACACACCACCCTGGAATAAGATTGTGAGAGGTTTGTTTGCACAGCTGTTGTCTCTGAATGCACAAAGAATTGTTAGTGAAAAGAATACTACTATTATCCTGGTGGAACACGTGTACTAATCTGTCGAGCTTTTTACCGTCCAGATGGTCAGTAGATCAATGTTATTTGGCAATCTTCTACGATTTTTAAAAATGTGTTATTCAGCTCAGCTTTTAAAACAAAACAAATCTGTATGCGAAAGGGAAAAGACACGTATGCTGGGTTAGAGACAAACGCGGTGGTCAGGAATAAAAAACTAACATTAGGCTTAAGATGACCACCAGAGTCGATTGTCTAGTTAAGGCAAATCAAATTGCTGGTGAGTGACTTTCATTCAGGGAGGAAGTTTGGACCGGACTGTACTCTACAAATTATACAATGCGCCCAAAACTGCATGTTTTTCTCGGTGGAGTTCTGGACACATCCTCTGGGTACTTTAGTCGGTTAGTTCCGACCACCGTGCGAGGCCAGATAAACTATATTTTTGAAATTCCGAAATTGAAGCACGCCGAAGTATGCCCATCAACTGATGGCTAGAAACTAAGCTATCTCGCAATTTCTATAGCCTTGTCGGTTATCGGAGGTTATATCACAGCGAGATACTTGATCCACGTAACATGAAGCAACTTAGAATATCGGGCTTCGAAAAATTGTATCGATTGTGCATCCGTTCAAGTGCTTAGTTTGCTGCGGAAAAAGTAACGTGACCGTGAATGTGTGTCATTTTTACACTGACTGCCAGATCAACTGTCTTCTAGGGTTTGTCATATAGGCGATCGATAAGTCTTTCTAAATATGGGGGGATTCTCATCCATTTGCCAAACAAGCACCAGCGATCTGCGCTTTCCGATCACCTTTCGCCATATTCCTATTGACTGTCGGGTTTGTCTCCTGGTTCTGCTGCTTATTAGGATATAGAGTTGCAAACTACTCCCGAGAATTCCTATCTGGTTGTCTGCAGTACGGAATTGTAACCTGGTACACCCTGGCGGCAGGAACTCAAAACCCGTATTTGTTCCAGCTTGGTTTTCTTCTGCGCATACTCTTAGCACTGTTGCTTCCCTCGGGATTGGTTGTTTGATTTTCTCCCTAAGCGTGGTAATTAGACTGCAAACGTTTCAGTACCGAGGTGACACTGTCAGTGCTGAGGGGGGGTTGGAAGGTCTTCCCCCACTCTAGTGGTGCTTATATGATTGCTAAATAGTATCTAATAATTCCAGCAAGACTGCTTAAACCAGAGGGGACTTTCGTGCAGTTTGAATGGTCAAACCGGAATCTGAGTTGCGTTGTGGTCGAATTCTCTTGCACCTGGTTGGTTTGTGGGATGCCTTCACTTCAACATTGCTGCCCCTCCCTCGTAACTGGTCCGCTTTCTTCTTGCCTTTATTCCTCCGTTCGATTAGCTGATTGAATAACCTGTTTTTAGTCATTCTCCTTCTTTGAGTCAATTGGTTCTTTGATTATCCTAGGATGTTTAATTTCTCATTCGGTTCAAAGTCCAGTAATGGGCAACCGTAGATGACCTTGCTAGGCAGAGGCCTGAACGGTGCTGAAGGCTTATCCCTTCTTCTCCCTTCCGTTCTCTTGTCCAGATTACTTTGCAAAGGTTAAATACTTTGCGGCATATTTTAGTAACCTGACTCTGTTGGTCGTAGCTGAAAGACAGTGATAATCGATGTTCCAAACAACAACTATGGGGCGCCTCCTCCAAACGAATAACTTACTGACCTGCCAATGCAGAGCGATAGTCAGCAAATGTACCGGCCACAAAATTAATAATAGAAGGTCAGATTCCTGGAAGTAACTACTGAATGCCCGAAATCTACGGAGACTCTCAACTCCGCTAGTATCAAACCCAGACAGCGTGAGTCAGCGCTGATCAGGGTCAGACAACGCCCCCGCAAAATGCAGCGCGTCACAGCATCGTACAAAAAGCCAGACAGTGTGCGTCGGCGTTGGACCGAGTTCAGGCAGTGTCCCTCCAATAAATAACTTGAGACCGTTGTATTCTCGCACTCGCACGCACTCACGCTCTCGCACTCGCTTGTTTGGAATAAAGCTGTTGTGTTCCTTTTAGTGAGTCATTTTCCGGTACTAACCACTGGAGCAGAGTCAGCAGTCAGGTACAGCGGATTGGCGAAACAGCAGATAGAACACCAGTTCATCATACTTAAGTGTCATTCTTGTTTTTTTGTTTATCCCAAGATAGTTTTTTGGAGCAGTTCTGACTTTCACGAAATCATTGGACAAAATATTTTTGACTAAAAGAACTACAGTTGGGAAGTTGGCGGTGCTTGTTTCTAAAAAAAACGGGGGTACTCGAGGAAGGACTGTCAAGAAAAATGTCCCGTTTCAAAACTGAATAATTTTTGATGTTTCATGTAACAATTGACTAGGGACATCCGGACTAGCGCAAGCTAATGAAAATGTAACCTAAACAGAAATAAGAGACCACTGGGATTAGGTTCAGATGGTTGCTTTCCGAGCGTTCTATACACAGGACGCTGGCGTAAGATTACAGAATCCAGGGAAACCAAGACACTCGGTAATGCAATCACACCGATCGGTCTTCATTGTCACGGTGCCGCTGGCCAGTGTCGGCCATGACTTAGACAAAACGAAACAAGAGAAGAGGACTTCACTGATTCAGTCGATCACGCCTAGATTGTGGAACCAAGAACATATCATTTACTCGTAATACACTACTCATAAGGTCTTCGACAACCCACGATCGGTTTTGCCCTTCTTAGGGTTCATCAAGTAGGCACACTACCCGAGTTTCCGTTAACCTTATGTTCTACTTGAAACCAAATTTCACGAAACATCATAAACGAGAGATTCAGCTGGGTTCCAGGTGAGTCTGTCGCAAAACCAAATTTGTTTGCAAATGAGTGTATTTCGATAACACATCATTTAATTGCTGAGTAGACATCTTGCTGAGCTGTACCCACCTCGGTGGTAAGCCTTGCTGGACAAATCGGAGACGCTGAGCATACAGCCGAATCCACTCCGCTTTGTCATCGGTAAAGCAGTCCTGCACCACAGGAGGGATCCTTATTTAATCAGCCAAACGATTGAATAGTTCGTTCGAAAATACACGATGAACGTTCATAACTAATACTTCCGCGTTTACATAAGAAAGCTTCCGGGATGTCAAGAAGAATGGACATCTTGATGAGTTGTACAATGCATCGAAAACGTTTTATATAATTTTACAATCTGGAAAAAATCATCTGAAAGCCCCATGTAGGTCTAGTTTGTATATGATGTAGTCACTTTACGGTATCATCCCATGTTTTCACTACGCATGAATTCTGTCCCCAAATCGTTTCTTTGTCTTATCGATCGTTGTGCTGCGTCGCATGTGGTCAGGGGAACGTCCAACACAGTCCTTAACACCGCATCCAGGCTGCCTTCTATAGACTGGACGGGTAGAAGCTCTGTGCATACAGGGTGAACTAGAATGAGATGGAGATGAATGCTTTCCAGCATGAGCTGTTTGAAGCCATCCACTAACCGAGAGCCGTCTGCTGAGAACCTCACTACCCATAGTCAACAAGTTGATATTGATTAGACTTTTGAAATTCAGCTCACCTGTGCAATTTTGGCTGAAGGTCAGGTGTACACGTTACTGGCAGCAGAAGAGGAACAAGCATTTCAACGAATGAAACGAAGTCGTTCGGTCACATGGGGCATATGGAGACAGTCGGTCATACAACACGACACTCTCCTTTGTTGACGGCGTGGATTGGGGACGTTCGATTAGGAGCTCATCCAACTAGTAGTCCCGCTTATAAACAATAGTTCCTAATTCCTTTGATTACGTACTTCCACGTTTGAGTACGGATCAACAATTACATGGTGTGTTTGGCCTCACAATGCACGCGCGATCACGTGACCCAGCACTGATTTGCTTCCTGGTTTTGTTGTGCCTATGATAGCCCGTTGGCCAACCTTCCTAACTCATGACCGACCGTTGAGTGCTATTCAGCCGTCCTGAAGTGATGCTCTTCTACCAGTGTTATGGTACAGCCACGTCGTGTTCGTTGATCCCACTCTGTATGAAAAAACGCTGGGAAAGCGGACATCTGAACCTCACTTACACTGCAAGAACCAATAAGTGAACCATGCGTAACAGCAGCGCAAGTGACTATCCCACCCTTGAAGTTATTAGTCCTGCCCTTGAAGTGACTATCCCGATGCTTGACTTGATTATTTATGTTCTGGATTTTGCAGTTCCCTCGGTTTACGACGACATGCTGAAGAATGTGCATTTTCCAGAGATATTCACCTTTTCTCACGTCAACAGTTAGCAGATGCTCTTGCTGGTTTGCACGATTTTCTAGCTTATTTTTGTACTAGCTTGATTCATACAGTATCAATATTCGGGAGACAACTTATGCTCGGTTCAGTCTGGGTCCTTGTCCCAGGTTTAACATAGAATATTGGTAGCTCGGATATGTTTGCTGGCCATGAGTGCGTGGTAAGGATGTTGCCCCCGACTGTCGGCGAAATGCTTGCCACCCAGTTGCTAGTCTCGGCGGACAGATCAACAGCCAACTCATGAAGTACCAAGTCATCGACACAGTAGCTAGTCGGACCGTTCCGCATTACTGTAGTACACACGATACGTTGTGAAGGATGCTGTTTAGCTTTTTCAATTACCGATTTCTGGCGGAAGTGAGGACGTGAAGTCGCGTAAGTGGACCCATCGTGAGCCTATTTTTTTCCGATCAAGTCAGAACTAACGTGAAAAAGGGTTATGGCCTACGTGAGTGAGATTCTGACAATAGAAACCTGTGATTTGAAGAGCTACTCAGAAAATCTTAGAGAACTCACTATTTAAATTGTGAAAAAGTAGTGAATTAAACTGCTCCTGTTGAAAAATAAAATTGTCAATGTGTTTGTTCCCTACATATAATATATTAATCATATAGTTCAACGTCGATAAAGTCTTGAGGACTGTGGCTTGCTTCGAAACCTAGACTGGTTTGTCGGGAGATTTAAATGCTTCGAAACCTAGACTGGTTTGTCGGGATACTTAACCACCCTTATGGTCCTATCGAACAGCTTCAAAATCAGTCCAGATGAAACTCCAAGAAATCGGTCTCGGTCCAGCTGTAAATATGTTTGAAAGGGACTCCCACGGTAACCTAACCACAGACGACCACTCAGTACTTAACTCCTCAGTACCCTAGATCAAATTTACACACCGGAAGGCCGTGGTTCAAGCACGACCTATGCATCTCGATTTCCGCTGTCTAGGCTTGCGTAACCTGGCAGTATCCCAGCTCTCGTTCTTCCTTCGAGTGGCATGACAGCTAGGCACCGAAAGGATGCTACGGCTGAATGAGCATTATCTATTATTTACCCCAGTCCTGTTTCCTATTTGTTTTCGCTTGACTCCAACGTCCGCAACGGAAGTGGAAGTTTGAATACGGGTAAGAATCAAAGTCCAATTAGCGCGTATTGATACTGGTTGTATGGTGCTTCTATGAGCCGTCTTCTATGCGGTTACCATCACACGCCCTGTAGTGAGTGATGGTATCGCCCTGCACATCGGCGTTTCCAATTCACGGTAAACAGAACGCAACAAGGCGGCTTCACGTTGTCTGTCATTCACTGGTAGACTGGTAGACGACTACCACGTTTGACTGACGTCAAAAAACCCAATCAAGGGCTACACCGGATTAGGTATTTTACATTTTAGATGGATTCAAACATTGTGGCATGTAGTGTCCTTATGGTACTCATAGACACCATCGGACGAAACAGGACTTCAAATGAAGAATAACGTGAGAAATATTCACACACTCCGTGCGACTCCGTAGTTGACAAAATACCGTAGAAATGGAATTTTCCTGTGGGCCAGTACGCAAGGAGAATGTATTTAAAGAAAGGCGTAACATGCAGATTACTCTCACAGAGAATGACCTGACGTGCGATGTGGCTGCTATCGATCTGTAACAGCGCCTTCTACTGCTGAATGAAGTCGCTTCAGTTGGGAGCTAAAATGCACCAGTTAGCAAAGCCCATTGCAAAACTGATGAACATGGAGGCACAGAAGCGTGCGACGCAGATCAATAAGAAAGCCAACCAATCACAGAAAGGGAACAGCATGCGCTATACGAATCGTCCAATCATGGACAAGGATGACGCATGTATTGGCTTGCAGGTCGGTCGGCGAATCAGCTCAAGGCGTGCATGACAGGAAGTGTTCCGGCGTGAACGGGGAAAAGATGCTTATGTGTATATATTTGTGTTTATGTGCCCATGAGAAATAATGCTGATGTTCGTGTGTGTGTTTACATGAAGTCCCCCGTGACACCATCTCGCCTTGAGCATATAAATATTACAGTAATCGTATAACAATGTTAGTTCAGTCAGTTGAACAAAGCGGGTTTTCCAAAAACCGGGTGTTGCCAGAAGACGACGAAAACATTTGTTTCCATTCACACGGAGCATATAATAGGAATCCACCTTGCCGTATGCCCATGCTCACCGCCGTCTTACTCTCATTAACACAGCGTTTAGAAACCCAGTGTCGCTTGTTTACAAATATACACAAAACTCATTTACTTCGACCTCACAGAGCAATGGTTGTTGGGGCGTTATGATAATCACAAGCATGAGATCCGTCAAAAGCAACGGAACACACAAAGCACGTGACTAAAGACTGTTGCCCTGAGTTGTTGTTGTTCTCACGTTGATGAATATTGCTAGGGTAGGGGCACACGCGAATTGTGAATATACAATACGGTAAGGTCTTTTCATTCACGCATGGATAGCGCCATTAAGCGCCGCCTTTAGGTTATTCTATAGGAAGTTACATGAGGTCACCATGACAACAGTCCATCGAACACGACAACAACGACGACAATTTCATTTATCAAAAACAGCGTAACGAAATAACAGTGGTTGTGACCAAGTAACTCAGTTTCAAAATATTCACGCACATTCAAATTGGGATACTGTTAGTTACAACTGCCATCTTGCACAGAACTAGATTGGCTGATTTGAACGCTAAGTAAAAATTGATTTTCCTAGTATAGGGAGCTTTATCCTGCGCACGTGGTCAATCTTAACCACAACGGTCAGTGTTAGACCTACATCTTGCCAGTTTCTTTCGTGAAAGTGGTGATCCCTGCACCCTGACTCTTTCTGCGACCGCGAATTCTAAAGCGAACCCTGTGGCACTGAATCGTTTTTGTCGATACTATTCTCCTGTAGATGACGTGCCCGAG
The DNA here is from genome assembly GCA_003604175.2 of Clonorchis sinensis. Taxonomy (NCBI): domain Eukaryota; kingdom Metazoa; phylum Platyhelminthes; class Trematoda; order Opisthorchiida; family Opisthorchiidae; genus Clonorchis; species Clonorchis sinensis. The sequence goes on from CM030375.1 coordinate 21,594,632, forward strand.
AAGTTGAAAACATATTAACAAAACCTAAGCCACGAGGCACTGGGTCAAGGGGTAGAAGTGGCTGTTTCATTCCTGGTTTCTAGGCCAAGCAACGCCACCGTTCGAACGTATGTTGTATCCGACTCATGAGGGCTAGCAGGCAGTTCAACATCTGTTTAGTTTAGCTCCACCATTATGGTGAACAAAAATCAATGATCAAACGATTTGAGCATAATAGTTCTCATCTTCCACGAAACAATGATTTCCCTGCGTTTGCCGAATGGAACCCACACCAGGTCACGTCTGACGAAGACTCTTTGAAAATCTTTATAGGAGTGAAACCGAAACGGACACGTCTGACAAGTAGTCTTTTACCTGAAAGTTGAGGATTTTTAGACTACAATCACGGTTTCTCAGTCTACTTGATATGCAAACCAGATAGTATGTTACCAATATTTTCGAACCTTCATTGGTTCGCAATTAAAATGCACATTCCAGCAGAGTAGTGGAAATGACAAAGTGAAAAAAACATTCAACATCTGCAGTTCCCTTAAAATACCGTTGGCGGTTACGTATGGAACAAGCAGTGGGTTCACACCAAAGCCTCAACTTGTCAAACTTTCTCCTCTTAAATAACTAAAGGTGTCATCAAAGTTGACGTCTGTTGAATTTTGTGAGTTCGTACTCCAATGTATATTATCACAAATTTGAGGACAGTAGGATTAGTGTGTGTGCGTGGTTCAGTGTTGGGTTCCCGGGTTCGATTCCGATGCTTTTGTCGCCGGGAAGCCCGGTGACTAAAATCACGGATTTCCGTTTTAATGACCCGAGTTCCAATCCCTGCACCGATGCTGTCAAATTGGCTATCAGCAACGTCATTAATGAAAGACGCATGAACACACTTTTCAAAAAGATATAGATACTTAAACGCGGTATCGATAATGATAATTATTATCATTATACTATTATATTATATAATATGTATATAATTTATATTAGTATATTATTATTGAAAATTGTTTGAACACCCAAAAGTGACAGAAAATTTGACAAGGTGTGAATGGGTTCCGATTGCGGTTGCTCATCAACGATTATTGACTTCTAAACGCTTGAATTCTCGTTTAGTAATGCTCCGTCAAATAGATCCTGTGAATGGTGGCTGATCAACTAACAGTTGATCTGTTCACCGAGCTTGGAAATTAGCTTGCAAATGATTCGTCCACAGTCGAGGAGATATCGTCAGTGTGCAGTTGAGTGGGTTCTTCCTCCGTGCCTAGCTGCGTTTATACAGTTTTAGAAGAGTATCTACTATCCTGTCATGTGATTGGCTAATTGGCATATAACTTTTCTGTAGCATTATTGGCCCGATCGTCATTTGCACCTCGTTGTGGTTGGATGGCCGTTTCAGAGTGTTCCAGGTCCGTTCCCGATTGCGCCCGCTGAATTTGTAGTATATCCATTCGTAACGCCAAAGAGCGTTGGTGCTTCGATTGTATCCCGAACGCACAAATCTATATATTTACCATTCGTGTGTTCATTTAACGCTTTCTCAAATACCATGAGGGATAAAAGCCGGACATCAGCTAATTGCTCACCAATTTTTAAGGCCATATCTGGAACTGCAGCACTGCAACTTTAGAACAGACAAGCGCTCCAAATTTTAAGAAGGGGATAAGATTAACTGACACAGCTTGCAACAAAACTATTACAGATTACTGCATTTTTTGGAGTGACCACACGTACTGCAAAATGCTAGATTTTACTTAAAAATTTTATTTCTCAACAGGAAAACGAGTATCTGCCGGCTAAAGAGCAGCCCAATGTATAGATGATTTAGATGCCTATTTCCTACAAAATAAGTAACAGAAACATGCACAAAATGATCTGTATAATCAAAAAAACTTACTGTTAGAAATATCGAGCAAATGGCGTGCGATATGCCTAATTTAACAACTCATGCGTGTGTCAAGTGCGTGAGTTAATTTAACGCTGCAGGATATGTCCGTACACCATGAGATGCTTTTGGACGATCATCCTACTTCACTGTCACAGCCGAAGTTGGTCAACTTGTTACTTTCCCAAACAGAAAGATAGCTTCCCCAAGGACTATCTCCGATAATGTATCCTTCTTCGTAGCCTAACCTGCTGACAATCAATGAATCAAACACCAGCTTGGATGTCCTCCAGACAGAATGTCAGGTGGTCAGGCTAATGATTACAGATGCACATAATCGCCTTGGAAAGTACGAAAGGATGGTAATTGAACATAAAACAGTCTGCCGGAGGATACTGGGACCAGAACTACCACAACAACCCAGTATTGCCATAGAACGAAAAGCAAGATCCTCAGCCAACATCAAGAAAACCTGTCTCAAAAACAAGTTCGCTAGGCTAGTTGCTAACCAAAAAAAGAAGGGCAACCACGACGCCTGAATAAAGAACTTCTCCAACAGGCAGCTTACAGAAGAAGAACAGAGTGTTCTAATCAGAGTATTCAATTTCAACTCCAAAAACGCCACAAACCTAGAATACCTAGCTAGTTCATGGGAAGCTATGAAGTAGATTGATGGGGACGCTCAGCAACATCTCCGTCGTGCCGTAGTCACACGCAAGACAGAATTCAGTGCCCTGTCAAGCAAAGAAAAGGAGACAATGAACAAGCTAAAGAAAGGTTGGACGATCGTCATTCTGCGGGCTTATAAGGGACGCCTGACAGTCAACATGGACAAGCCGGACCACATCATTAAAGCGAAAGCTCTACTGAACGACACGACTGCGTACCGCTGCGTTCGGAACGACCAAAGCAAAAAAAATTGCAAACGAAAGCAATAGAAAACTAAAGAAACTCCAAAAGCTTCAAAAGATCACAAGAAAAAAATGTGCTGGAAAATGAGAGCGCAGGATCCGGCCATTCTTCGCTTCTACTGAGTCCCAAAAGTACATACAGAGACAACACCGCTACGACCAATCATATCGCTCCAGGGGACACCAACTTACAACCTGTCGACAGAACTGTGGAGGAGGTTCAAATATCTCATCAGTGGGTTACAACACTTGGTCAACAACGCAGGACGATTCTTGGAGAAACTGGAGAATATACTCATCGAAGAGGATGAAACAATGGTTTCTTTTGATGTAAGCTCACTCTTCAAAAACTAGGCACGAGAGAAGCACCCACTCAACTGCGCACTGACGATGTCTCCTCGACTGGGGACGAATCGTTTGCAGGCCAATTTCCAAGCCCGGCAAACAGATCAACTACCCTCTGAACGGCCCCCATTAAACCCACTCCAGCTACCCATAGTTCGACAAATTGGCAGACAAGTACAGGTATTGCGGTCCACTTGAAACGTCATCTGGTCAATACACTCAACAATCCTGTTTGGTAATGGTCTTGTCGAAGGATATAATACCCGTTTGCAGAGGCTTCCTAATTTCCTGACCAATTACTATCCAATTGTGAGTGGAAATTACGAGGACCGGTCTGACATCCCAAGGAATTTCCAGCCGGAAGTTCGCAGAACAAAGGCGGTGAATTTAGTTAGTCTGCTGGCGAAAACATCTTGCGGTAAATTAGGATCGGAAGGTTGAGGTGAAAAAAATCCACTCTCGGAATGGAATAGCTACAACGATTGTAAAGTCGGCAACGACAGATGATGGCGACGGGGAATACCTGATTCATGCTTCGATTTGACACAGACAGTCGTCGCTGTATTAACGCTCATCCTCAAGCATTTTTACTTAGCGCAATCGATTAGCTGCCCAAAGCCTCTGATTGTGCTTGAGGATGATTCAGGCCCATCCTCTTTAACTAGAAGTTACCATGAGCACCACAGACCCGTTTGCACTTGCACGTATGCTGTTTAGACTTGTTCGTGGAGTATTTTGCTCAGCGCAAGAGCGATAAAATCGTCCCTTATCCAGCTAGAATGCAGACGAGTCAAAAACAGCTGACCGAATTCGGACTTCGCGAGCGAAAACCCTAGCAGAAAACACAAACAATCTAAGGCTCATATTCAACGCTCCCGTCCAAAGGCGAATGTCTGTCGAATGTTTCAAGCAAAAGGATTTGTGTTCGATAGGGAACACTGGAATGTGCCGTTGAAGAGGATGGCCTTCCCGTGGAAAGACCAACTTTGAAAGATATAACATTCACATTTCAAGTAATCCACATTGAATGATGGGACGATGAGACCATTCAAAGAGTGAGAACTGGGAACCGCTACTTCAGAGAGGCAACGGGAGGGAGGATGATGTAGCCCTGTTAACTGCCGTGCATAATTGTGTGATTTCTTGATTCGTTTACTGATATTTGGACATTCGTTATTGTACTGAACCTCACTTGTGTCAACGAATAGTGAGTAGCGCTCGTTTTGGTAACGACTGACAATAGTTTTCCGTCACCCCCAGCGCTTTTCAAATATTCTGTAACTAGAGGCAGTTATTAGGTCATTGCACGAGAGTGATATCCACTAAAAAACGGAGTACTAGTTGTGTCTCCTTCCGGATGAAAGTATATTTCGCTCTGTAATCTCAATAAAATCTAGAGTGCTTGCATGCGCAACTGCGCCACAGAACCCTGCTTGATATCTGTGTTGAGTCCGTTCAGTTTTTTTACTCCACCGAAGAACTTATACACAATCTTTGTTTGCATGTTAATTCTGAGTGTGTCGTGTTTTCCGCTAGGAGTTTAATCAACTTCGTAATAATTTTTCGCAACATGGATGATTGCGTAAGAACGAAACAAAACATTAGTAGGACATCTTCAATAGACACGGACAGGGGACTCTATTCAGCGACACGTTATCCTCCAGACACTTGAACCTCAAAAATATTGAATTATGATATCTTTGTTTTTTTTTAAGTTGCGCTCATCGTGACGGTTATCAGTAGTTCATCTATCTGAACTCTCTTGGACTCGTAACCATGGTGTTGTTCTGGGGAACCGAGCTACCGTTTGGGAGGTCTTCCGGCGAAATCAACAGGGTATTGCGCAAAAATTGAAATGATGCTGGCTGCATTGATGACTCGTCGCGGGTGAACTTTAAAATTGGCCGTTTTTTAACAGCCCACGACCGGTTTCGCCCTTCTTGGGGCTCATCAGGTAGGCGCAGTCCCCGAGTTTCCGTCAACCTTATGTTCTACTTGAACCCAAATTCGACTGATTTCGATAAATACACTCATTTGCATATCAATTTGGTTTTTGCGAGAGACTCACCTGGAACCCAGCTGAATCTCACGTTTGTGATGTTTCCAGGCAACTGAATGTGCTGCACCAGGCCGCCTCATGTTCCAGTTGCTACGATATTCGAGATATTGTGATACATGTTTATATTTAATGCACTACTCCTAAGGTTGCTGAAAATGCTTCGACAGCCATGACCGATTTCGCCCTCCTTGGGGTTCATCAGGTAGGCGCAGTCCCCGAGTCTCCGCCGACCTTATGTTCTGCTTGAACCCAAATTGCACGAACTCATCGAAATACACTCATTTGCAAACAAATTTGGTTTTAGCTCAGGAACATCATAAACGAAAGATTCAGCTGTGTTCCAAATTTTTTTGCAAATGATCCATCCAAAATGCCATTTTTAAAGCGAGTTAAAAACTGGTGGTGAGATACTAATCAAATATACATGCGTTTCTGGCTTGTTGGTCGCTGGTTGGTTTCCTCATGTCCTAAAACACTACAGAATAATTCAATAAAATTCGTTTTCCAATGAGCACGTTGATTACCTAAATAAAATCTGTTCTCACGGTTTTAGCACTTCAGCTATTGATTTCAAGCCACCGATAGTCAATTTTCCAAAACTGACAGGTGATCTCAACTGCGAGGCATAACGCAAACTGGCTTTTTTGCCTGGCTTGAAAGGACAAATGAGGTTTTGCAGCGTTTTGTTTCAGCGAGCGGAATCACAAAACGGAATGACCATGGGTGATTGACTGATATAAGCAAAATGTGTAGATGGAGATAGTGAATAATTGACGGCCCGCGTGGAAGGACCATTCTGCGAAAAGAACTAATGTTGGGACTGTGTGGAAATCCACACTTTCTTTAACTGCTTGGTGCCCACAAGGGGTAATGAGATGTGGGTCATATCACTCTCGTTTGAATAGTCGTCCCCGTGTCCCGGTGCAATTATTTTGGTGAGTCCACACCAGGGGGGAATCAGTGGACTCGAGTTTCGCTTAGTAAGCGGGTGAAATTCAGCATAGTTTCAACAGTTACCACGTTAAACAACGAAACAACGGTCATTCATTGTACGAATAACATCACAAAACGACCAGAGAGTTAAAGAGGAGAGTCAGGGAGGGCCAATTTCAAGGTAGACACGTGTTGTGTGTCGGAATGTTCCGTTCACGTAAGGGGAGCTCCTGCATCGCACTGAACACACTTACGTAAGTGAAACGTGATTGCCTAATGGGACCAACCTCTCGCTGGGGCCTCTCGCTCAAACATTTTTTTGAACTGTGGCACGTCATGGTCCATGATATGTTAGAACAAAGTCGTTCAGCTGTAGCACCTCCCCGGTGCCCAGCTGCCATGCCACCCGAAGGAAGTACGAGGGCTGGGATACTGCCAGGTTGCCCAAGCCTAGATAGGGGAAGTCGAGAGGCAGCGGTTGGGTTCGAACCACGGACCTTTGGGTCAGTAAATTCGCGCTCTAACCACTTGAGCCATCTTGCCAAGGTAGTCTTTGTGAGAGGAAAAAGTCGCTTTATTCTGCCACCTCATCTGCAAGTAAGCTTGTAATAGACGTTACATGAGAGGCAGAAATCCTGTGAACGTCAAGTGTGGAGAAGGGCATGTAGAGCCTGTGGACGGGATTAGACTCAGCTCATTTTCTGGGTAGTTTCGGTCAATTTGAAGGGGAATTTCCATGTAGACGTATATATACATATATATAGTGTAGCTAAGCTCAGAAATTCATTTTGATAAACTGCGGAGCAACTGGATCGAGTTACTTTTGTAAAGGTCGGTGAGAACCGAATAGTAAATTAAAAGTGCTGGAGAACTATGTTGTTGTTTTGACCGTGGAGTTTTAAGTTTGGACGAACGACAAAGCACGTGGTTCCCGTAAGTAGTCCACTGCGGAAGATGAACTCCTCCGTTATTTGGCTGTCAAGGGGCGAGATGGCTTAAAAGGTTAGAGCACGAATCTACTGACCAGAAGGTCCGTGGTTCGAACCTGATCTCTGTCTCTCGACATCCTTTGTCCAGGCTTGGGCAACCTGCCAATATCCCAGCCTTCGTACTTCCTCCGGGTGGCAATGCAGCTAGGCACCGAAAGGGTGCTACAGCTGAACGTTTGGCTGTCAGGAGTTTGGTTACCTAGACGGGGGCTGGAATGAAACAACGTGCATCAGGTCTGTCTCCTCAATGGCAATGTAGCAGGCAGACTGATCACTGGCGGACTTATAAATTATATGGATAACTTTATCAGACAGCTATCCAGAGCAAGAGGAGCAATTCAGCTTGTATGAGGAGCCATTCAGTCCCTGTTTGTTCATCAAACTCCGGCGGATTAGAACGATGACATTTGGACAATTTCTATTTGTAACTTTTTTTGCAGTATAGCAACTTACTCCTGATGCAATGTGGAGAAAGGTACACTTTTCGATAGTTTTAACATTGGAGTGAGTAGAGATGTTAACTCTGCGTCCTTAGGTTATCTGCCGTGAAGTTATGTATAAGATCACAACTCCGTGGGCCAGTTTAGAGCATGCCTTTTGCAGCGTCAAGTGCATGAGGTAGTCAGATGAAGGTGAGAAACTCGGTGTGGTATTATGGAGTTATACATTCGTTTTCCAAACTAACACAAGCTTAACTTCAGATTTGTTTGTCTCAGGTTCATTTGAAAAGATAATCATAGTAGTTTTCCTGACACTACTTATAAGGTTGCTGAAAACTCTTCGATAGCCGAGTTCCGGCTTTGTCAATTAGACTTAGCACTCAGTCTCCATCAGTAATATTTTGTCCTTCACGTACATAGAACTGAAAGTGCAACTGTTTATCAGGATGGCTTTTTCAAAAACTCAGCAAATGCGTAAATGAATTTAGCTTTTGTAATGATCTTTAGCCGGATGAGTTGCTCAAAGGCTGTTCCATACTTGACTTGGAACGCCACTAAGGACATCGAAGTGGCCGCATTTAGATGACATTACCTATAGGGTTGGTGGGCTGCCCGATACGCTTCGCTGACCTTGTGGGTGGGAACTGCAACTTAACGGTATAAAGAGAAGGTTGATGGGTTGAACAAATGCTGTCTTGTAGAGTTTAGTTGACTGTACAGTACATAACACACTACATTTTTTACTACAACTGACTTAGGTGAAGTGGATATGTCCTCATCTGGATTATATTTGCGTGCCAGTCGCCACTATCATTCGTTCAAAATTCTCGAATTTTCAACATTTCTCCTCATTAAGTGAATCATCCGAGCTGAAGCCCGAATTATGTGCGGGACAAGAAGAACAGTTGGTTTGTACGGCCCAACTTTCCTGTGCGCAAGGTTTAAGGGATAATGTGAGCAAAGCTCATTCAGCCTAGTGTGTGCATTTCAGCCAACAGGGAATGATCGATACGGGGTATGGATCGATAACATAATGAACACGAATAACCGATGTGCACGTGCCTCAAATGGAAAAGTCGATGGCTCTTTTAGCCGTTACATGATAGTGAAAGGAGCCAACAACAACTCCGACCAGTGAGTAGATATCTCTTAACCAAATACAGATTATATAAGTTGCTTCAACGCGTACACACGCGTGGGCTTGTGCTATGGACAGCAGATCAGTTAATATTAATGACCCACCTTGATTCTCTCACCGGAATCCGTAAACTGCATTCACTAAGTTCACTAATTCACTAATTTTTAGCATGGAGTTACAGCGTAGTTTGTACAGTTACGGGCGTCACACACATGATCATTCACTCAGTACATCGTACATTGTACAAATACAAAGTTTGTTCGTGTAGAGTGACTTGCTCGTTTGACGACACAGGGCTGGTATCAATGACAACGAGGCTTGATTTATGAGGACCACACACACATCCACGCCCAGGCTACAGGAGACACGTAAAAGTGATTAACGTGCAATCTTTCAATGTAAATCTGTTGACATTTCCCAACTATCGTGTCGTGAACTGTGACCAACAGCTGATCTCAACAACGTTTGAAATGCACTTTGTAGGTCATAAGACACAACATATTCGGATTTTCGAACCCCTTTTTTTACACAATTCTCTTTTTTTAACTTAGTATATCATGTTAATCCGTCTTGGAAGTTTTACAAAAACTGATGGGCTACGGGGAATCTCAATACTACTGATAAGGAAATTCTAGACAGCCTACTAAACGTATCACCTTCCTTGAGGTTTATTAGATAGATCCAGCCCTCGAATTGTTATCAGGTTTATTTCTTATAGGAATACCTGTTTCATGTTGCGATAAACACTCCCCTGGAAGTTAGCTTGATTTTCGCGAGAGACTCAACTGGTTGCCGGCTGAGCTGCTCGATGACAGTATTTCACAGCCCCAAAAGGCACTTCCTGCTTCGGTGGGTTGTCCGGAAATTCCAGCGAGCTCATGACCAGTATTGAGAACTCCTCCAATATCTTGAAAATCTTTCCGACGGAATAAAGAAACGACTGCTGTGTATTGCAACCATGAATGAGGGTGTCAGCTGAATTCTCCCTTAACATCAACGTAAATTGAAAACATGTCTTTATCGTATCCTGATTCCTCTCTAGAGGGAGCACCTATATATATATATATATATATATATTATTCCGGTCGATCACTGCTAAGTCAAACCAGTCATCATTGGATCCGGGTTTGTTATATGACCACTACTGAACTTTCGCGACCAAAAAACGGGTCGTCAGCCTTCGAATAGTTTTCAGCAACCTTGTGAGTAGTGTCCTTCCATGAAAATAAAATGATAAAGTATATGCAATCCATAGGGAAAACTTTTCCGGATCCATACTCGCCATTTGCAGGTTGAACTGGTCGCTGGGCTATGCAGTTTGTTTGCAAACGTTTCATCAAGGTGGGGGCTTGCGGAAGTCAAGACTCAAGACTAGCCGGAAACCCACCAATCAGAACACAGGCCAATCAATAAACCAATAGTAAGACAGAATCAAATAACCAAAGCTTGGTCAAGGTCGACGTGTGTGAATAAAGCCTGTGTCAACATATAAAAGCTAAACAACCACGCACATCCGTTCACAGCACACCCGTTTAAAATTGGCCGCTCGGCCAAACGACCGGAACTGCATAATGCGAGCGATGTCGGCGTCGCATTGGCCTAGGTGAAAGTATTTGTCTCACATGCTCTTGGGTAGCACTGGATAACCAATCTCAGCAACGCCGTTTGGTACCCACTGGAAGTACTCTTTTAAAAAAATCTAACTCACGACTTTGCGGAACCCGTGCTGGTCGCCTCAGATTCAGCTAAACATGACCATTATGGTTAGAGTAAAGTCACAGATGATGACAAATATGATTAATTTGATGGCTCATAAAACCAGTGTTTCGTTCCACTGCGATAGGTTGTACAACTGGCCACTTAACCATGGCCAGATTCAGCAACAAAGACTCGTTTCTTCATTGTCATGCTTTCACGGATATCCTGGCGGACGTCTTAGTGGACTTGCTAGTACTTCCTTGTTGGCGAATTTCTGACGTGGCTTCCGGAATCCAAGGAACTTGACGGCGGTGTGAGCTCAGCCGCACGCTACAGACGGCGGTTAAACCTCGGGTGTCACTTGGGTCAACGGTATGCTCTGCTACGTTACTGCGTGCTCGAGGATGGCGTTTCGCAACCCGTCAGTTTAGTAGGCAGCGACTGTGGGGATGAACAGCTTCGGGCTGTGGTGCGCACACTTGGGTGATTTCAAGTTTTTAGGCTTTTCACCATACGTTGGCTTCACTCGCAGGTCGAAAGCTCAATTTCTAATAACGTTTCTGGCAGTTTTCGAGCCCTACTATATTTTACTTCATTTTTTTTCAAAGCGATTTTCTGTCCAGTAATTCCACTTCATGCGCTGTGTAGCTACTGATGGCAAAGTTTGTGGGACCCTTGTTAAACTCGGCGAATGGCTCAGCCGATCCCGGTAACGCGATATGGGGCCCTTATCGCGGGCCAAAACTATCCGTTAAGCATCCGACAGTCTAGTTTATTTCCATTGACTTGAACTTTCGGTTACCTACAGGTTTGTCCAGCCATAGCCAGTTTTTAGGGCACAGTGAATTTTTTACCGGAGCATTTGTACATATTAGTTCTGTACTGTCCGGGTGAACTGCTTAACGGATATCGAGAAATACACTCATTTGCAAATCAGTTTGGTTTTGCGAGAGACTCACCTGGAACCCAGGAAACAAGCGGGAGATTCAGCTGGGTTCCAGGTGAGTCTCTCGCAAAACCAAACTGATTTGCAAATGAGTGTATTTCTCGATATCCGTTAAGCAGTTCACCCGGACAGTACAGAACTAATATGTACAAATGCTCCGGTAAAAAATTCACTGTGCCCTAAAAACTGGCTATGGCTGGACAAACCTGTAGGTAACCGAAAGTTCAAGTCAATGGAAATAAACTAGACTGTCGGATATCCGCAAAAAATGCTAGTGAGTGAAACAAACATGTGAGTAAGTTAGCCATCGTTCTTCATGTCACATCTGAGAACAATGCAGTTACTTTCGACAACTTTCGACGGGTGCGTGCCAAATCTGTAGGCATCGAGTCCAACATTTCCGAGATATCTGATCTCTGATCCACGCCAGTCAAGCGCCGGTCAGAGATTACATAAAACACATAACTAGTCTCTTCGAGGACAAGTCCATGAGTTAGCAGATCCTACAATATATACTAACAACAGTAAAAGCCAGAAAACTCGTTCGCCGGTAAAGTTCTCTGTTATCTTTAAAAGTATACACGACATCTAAATAGAATACACTTCAAACGAAGTTAAAAATCGAATTATGATCGATTTAAGTGTCTCAAGTAGGGAAAGAAAAGACGGCGTTTGCAAACGCATATCATAAATCACAATCGGAAATTTTTCGAGACGAGCGTTTTCCACTCCCTTTGTTGATTAGTTCATGGTGGACAAACGCAAGGAAAACTTATAAAATATGCTAATGCGTCTAGAGTAGCATTTTCTCAAGGATAACGCAATAGGTTTTTCGCCAAAAGCCCCGTACATCTAAGATGACCGGAACTGTTAAAGCTAACTCGGCTTTTTAGTAAATGGCACTGTGACAGACGCAAAATGGAAAAGACGTTTTCAGGAAATGAATCTTAGCTTGAGTAGGATAAACTGTTCAGCTGTAATACCCTTTCGGTGCCTAGTTGCCAGGCCACCCGAGGGAAGCACGAGGGCTAAAATACTGCCGGGTAGCCCAAGCCTAGACAGGTGAAGTGAGGTTGGGTTTGAACCGTGGACCTTCCGGTCAGTAACTTCGTGCTCTGATCACTTGAGCCATCTTGTCCCCACTTGAGTAGGATGATGATAGACATTCGTACGGAGGTTACCTTTGTCACATTCTACTGACCGGGCGGGAGCAATCTTCGTAGGTTTAAATTCAAACTGTCTTCCTTTACAGAAGGTATTTGGATGACATTTCAGTGATTTCCATGGACAAAGGGCAGGCTGTAAACACGTTGACCGTTTTAGTAACCTTCACCGAAATTTAGGTTCACTTATGAATTCGAAGAAGACAAGCAACACCTACAAAGAACACACTACTCATAAGGTTATTGAAAACTCTGTTAGCCCATTGTCGGTTTCGCTCTCTCTTTTGGGACTTATCTACTTGAAGACCTAGTTGTATGTAACTAAGGAAGCACATCCATTTATCTGCAGATGACGTTATGCGGTGGATTCAGCTGAAAGGTCGTGTTGGGTCCCTCAGTAATAAACAACACCTGTTTGTGACACGCTTTCATCCGCGGAAAACGGAACCACTCAATATGACGTTCCATGTAATGCAAAACTACGTGGATGGGAGAGTAATTCAGTCCTGTCAGTTTCTGTTCAATTGACTACAGGCGTCCACTGATACACGGCCTACTTCACACAGCTAGACTAATTTTGAACGCCAGATAAACTGAACGAAGAGAGTCGGTCGATAGAAGGTACGTTATGGACGAATGGCTAGCAAACTCGCCGCATAGATGGTAACCCTGCACTTTCGTATACCGGCAACGATGCATTAATTCGACTTAAAAACTATATTAGATTTTGCGCTTTGGCAATCTCAATTTGAAACTTTAAACAAATTCGATCCCAGTACCGCTGGTCAAAACCCCAGAGTCAGTTTCATCCGCGACTCATTGCATTAGTCTGCAGTTACGGCGTAAATTATACTGGTATATCTGACAGAAAGCTTGGGACGCGGGTTAAGCAACGTTTCCCTAAAGTTTTACACCTTTGTTCGTGGTGTGTTTCAGACGGTAAAAGTTTTGTTCCATTGATCACGAAGCAGTTGATGCAACCAGGTGTAGCCCTGGTATGCAGCAATCATATCAGGTCGGACGCACGGAGATCTCTCGAGGCCTCATTGGTTCATCGATCCATACCGGTGCTATGCGCCAGAAAGACCTATCCTAATCTCGTTGGCAAGGTCACGTGTTACTGTAGCTGTTCAAACTATCATCACCAGTGGCGAGCATCACACGGAAGTCGAAAATTTTCTCTCCCTCAAAAAGCGATGACAATGGCGTGGTGAACTGCGTGTATCTGTGATTCTATTCACCATGTACATCTTATGGGGCTGATTGTTAAACAACCCCAACAGCAGTGAGTGTATCAAGACACTGTTGTGTAAGTCTGTCGATTTTGTTCTCAAAGTGTCACAACAATTTCCCGTCATCGTGTTTCGAAAAGTTATTTGATCCAGTAGTAGTAAACTTAGTGGTTTCTTCCACAGAAATCGCACTGGACTGAAATATCCAGGCGTGAGTTGCTCTGAAAAAAATGGGACAGACAATGAAGATTCTGTGACAGGTCATCGTTTTCAGTCGGGTTTCGTCAACATCCGTCACTTTCATCCTTAGATTATTGCTGGTGGCATCACTCCATCCTCACGGCTCTTTCTTTCCAATGATTTAATCGTTTTTTCGCATGAACAGGTGCAACTCATCTGTATACGTCAACTGTCCGTCATCTCATCTACCAATTTGGCTGTCAACTCACTGATCCATGTGGAATCGAAATCATACAACAGGGCAAAGCTGGCAACGTGGATTAAGCATCCATCTTATTTACGGGCTAGAATTCGTGGCTATCTTCGATGACCTTGAATTTTTTCAATAAGCCGTTTCAACCAATCACGTGACAGAACGCCGCAGACCACATTATCCAATGGTGTTCAATTGCAACAACAGGAAATTTTTCGAGAAATACACTCATTTGCATATCAATTAGGTTTTTGCGAGAGACTCATCTGGAACCCAGCTGAATCTCCCGTTTGTGATGTTTTCACACAACTGAATGTGCTGCAACCTTATGAGTAGTGCATTACATATAGGAAAATTTTCTTTAAAACCTCTGCAGAATATACTGAAATTCTTACTGAGCCACAGTTTATTATATAACCAGTTTTGTGCGATTCAGCGTTTCGTCTTCAAACAATGCTACAAAAAACTCGGTGGTAAGCTTTGTTATAACTCGGTCTAATAGTTGGTGGTGCACAGGAATATATGTAAATCTTTCTCAATCACCTAGAAATGACTATTTCAGATGGTCCACAAAAAATGCATCCCTTGCAAGATAGATCCTATTATATCCTATTGAAACGAACAATGGGATCTTCCGCTTGTGCAAAATGTCTACATTGTCGTCCTTGTCCCAGAATTTATGTTGGCGATTCAATAAGCTGCTAGCGTCATTTGCACACTAGACGTCCGCAGGCGACAACTCAAAGACGAAAGCATATCACCTGCCTAATTTTCCACTGTTACTACGATGCGCTACTTCACTCAGGTCGAGCTCAGAGTTAAAACTGGCTTAACCATCTCAAAAATGATGTTTCATCCAGAAGTTTCCTTCGGCGAGATCGTGGCTGACACCACGCCAATGCTTGATCCTGTCCTTGTTAGCGGTACGTTTAGGTCCTTACTGTGCAAAGCCTGTAACGCGGGTGTATCAATTCGAGTGTTCCCGCAGACTGGGTGATCTGCAAACCAAAAGTGCATACCACCAACTTCGACAAATATACTCATTTGCAAATCAATTTGGTTTTCACGGAAGACTCAACCGAATCTCTCGTTTATGACATTCTTCAAGTAGAACATAAGGTTGATGGAAACTCGGGGACTGCGCCTACCTGATGAGTTCCAAGAAGGGCAAAACCGGTCGTGGGCTGTCAAAGAGTTCTCAGCAACCTTATGAGTAGTTTTCTTTAGGCATACAATCACCTAATTCCGAAGTCGGCGGCTTGCACAAGCGCCGATCCGAATGACTAACAGTAGTATGTTGCATCAACCTCGTGTGTGTGTGTGTGTGATAACTTCTGTACGACAGGCTATCCGCTAACTATCAAACTCTGCTTAATCCAGACTGTCCAATGGGGAGCACCCATCGTTTGTCGCTATAGCCAATACTTCTCCAATAATCCTTAGTTCTGACAACGGCACGAAATGTGAGACCGACAGAGGGCCGTCTCGTATTACCTCCAGGGTCTTTGCATGATCACTCTCCTAGTAAGTTCCATGAATTACAAATAAAAAGCTGGAAATGTGTCATGAAGGACTTCAAAAAAGGATCGATCCTGTTCACCGCGTTAGTGATTAGGAACTAGATGCACCACCAGCGGCTGCGTGACATCGCCACGTCCGTGGGTACTTCCAAGCATTGATGTGGCTGGTCTTCGATACCCGAAACCCGCAGACCCACAGAACAGCCAATGCCATTTTTTATTCACCACGCTCGGTCTCCAGGTAACGCGTTGTCCATCTTATGGAATCTTCTAGTCGAAATCTGGAGTATGCAGACAAAAATGGAGACCCAGTTTCCAAGGCGAAAGACAGAGAGCAAAAATAACTGACAGCTTGGTGTCGTGCGCAATATTGGTCACATCATCTGTCGATTTGGTTTTTAGGACTATTGACAAATTTCAAAAATGCGACTGGTTGGAATAATCGATAAATTTACCGAGAGCTTTCAAGAACTAAACGCTACCACACTTAAAGCCCAATTCAACTAGCCACGACCAGTCAAGTAGCATTATCTCAGTGTCCCAGGGGTAGCTACTTAACTGCAGTCTAATTGTGGCTGGCTAGTTACTTCGTTGGGGGGCTTTGTGACCTTGAAAAGCCAGACAAATTAAACGTTTCAAACTACCAGAGTTGCGACATACTAAGAAATATCGTCATATGTTTCAGTCGATCGTTAAATTTCCACGTCTTTATCAGAGGTTTTCTTGTAACGAGCTATCCAAAAGACACCTTACCCAATAGAATGTACGGGTCTGATTTACCGAACTTCATATGCGAATCCAAGACGTTTTTAGCAGCGGCATGAGGCGAGGAAGGATATCCAGCAAGCTGGGATATGTCCACCGCTGAAGTGAATTAGTGAGGCGTACTCATTAGTAGTTGCTCAGTTGCAACAGTTGATCTGTTCGCCTCCTTTGATAATTAATTTGCAAGCGTTCTGCCACTAGTCGGGGAAACACTATCATTGCGATCGCGTAGAAGCTTGTAGATTGGTGAAAAATTTTTGGGAGGGAATAGCCAGGCGATCGGATGATCGGATGAACAGCCACGTGATCAACTGTCAGAAAACGCACCCAGGTTGCCAGTATTCCGGTAAGTTACAAGTCCCTCCACTATCTTGTGCTTCGATTCTCCCATAAGCGCCATGTCGCAAAAGACTAATTATCTAGAATTCTCGAGCCGATGCATTCAGTGATTCCGGGCTACTGCTGGCAACAAGTTGAAAACCGACACACGGGGTCAGTTTTTACCACTTTCATAGTCAATAATCCAGAGGATTCTACTTTGTCCCACCTTTTTTCGTCAGTCATCCAGTTGTTACATGATCTTCAGTCCTCGAGTGCGACTAGGTGATACAATTGAAAATGACAACCTCGGTTGAACATCCACTGATTGCTGAGGATGGTTCAGAGCGCGAATGTCAAGGATATAAGTTGCTTATCTTGATGGAATTCCAGTCGAGTAGATTAGAAACCCAGTTGGCTCACACAGTATGCGTGACCAACATAACCAGTCTGTACTTGATACCTAAGGTGGGTGACCGGGATGAGCGTTCGATTTCATAATTATGGGGATCTCGTTGTCCCCCAGTTCGGGTGCGTACATCTGAACAGACCCGACAGGTGTGGAATATCTACACCACTCATTGTTGCCATATGGAAGATATGCACTAGCTTCCGGTGTCTGTGTTGAAATGCAGTCAGAATATAGCAAGAAAATATAATAATTCTAGGGAAAATATTGGTCAGGAGCACCCCATTCAGATCCTCTCGGATGTTACAAGAAGTTGGAGGTATCTGACTATACGCAGTTTGTATGCAGTAGACGACAGACCAATGAGGGCAGTAGATGCTGCATTGAGAACTGGTTCTATGAACAGATGGCTTAATAAACACCATGAATTAAACAGAACGTACAATGAACAATAGCGAAATCGGTATGAGCAAGAAATGGGACAGTGAGGCAGCTGGGGGTTCCCTTTACTCATGGAGAAACCTGTGAACTTAGTACGACGTAAAACACTCTATTTGGTAACCTACAGGTCCTCCTTAGGCTGTGACAACAAAAGACCGCCCCGTTTTTGCAAGATAGTCGTCAAGTGAGAGGCTGAAGAATTGGTTGTCCACTGATTGGATAACAGGTCCGTGCGTGCGTGCGTGCGTGCGTGTGGTATGCAGCGCTATTAGTTTGCACGGTAGATGCCCACATCGTGAGCAGATCGTGGAAGCTGTGTTAAAATCAAGCATCCTAGGAAAGGTGGACAAATGACCACACTATTGAACCTTGTTCAAAAACGCCATCAGCCTACATAAGTTCATACGAGACAATCCAACCAGGTATCCAGGGCAATTTCACCTCGAATGCAAACCTAGAAAACACGGCACCAACTGAGAGAGAACTGATAACAAATGGCGCACAAAATGAAATGAAAACAAAAACCTTTCTTTAATTAGGTTGATTAGCAAGGCATCAGATTATTATCGCGTGTGATCATTCGGTTGTTGGATGCCCTCCAAATCGCCTGTCCCGTTAAATCACTGTCGTAAACGAACAGACTCCCGTCTATGATTTACTCACCGCACAATAACGGAATAATTTATCCATTCCGATAATACTTCGCTTTCTCGTGAAAGCTTATTCTCGTCCAGAGTATCCTGTCAGATAGACACAATCAGTGTTCCGGGCAGATGAATACTAGACATCCATTTCTGTCTTTGTCTCGTTCTGGTTTGATTTATCAGTGTGGATAGAAAAGGACAATACCGGTCGACAATTGCAAAGCCAAAAAATAAGAGGACACGGGATAATGCGCCGCCAAAAAACAACCCTGGTAAGCTGTGCGCGACCAGCCACACAGGTTTTGAATGCGTGTTCAGATTTTCACTTTACCGGTTGTTACACTGCAAGTTTTGTAATAGAAAGCGGTTGGGGTTAAACAATATTCCCCGCTGACTGGGTACAAAACATTAGCTGGAGATTTAGTCACTGTTGACATTGTTCCTGTCCACAAACATGGTCGTGTGAGAGCGTGGATCAAACTATTCGGCCAGTGGAATGGGGTGTGAAAATGACTAGCATTATAGCATTGTTTATCTCATACTATACAACCCTGGAGAAAACGAGCGATTCTGTAAACCAAGTGTCTGATCCAATAAATAACTGCACGATTATACGGAATATCACCCAATGTAGTCAGTTTCACAGAGCGTTTATCAAAGCCTGGTGACTCAGGCACGTGACATAATTTTCGCCCAGCTGTTTTCAATAATCGCAGTTTTTTGGCAGAAACAGATCCTCAATGCAATCTGAGGGCCCTACTGCAAATTGAGGTGGATCTTTAAAGTCGTGCACACCAGCCGGCTAGCGGATACCTCCATTGGGACTAAGGAATAGCAGATTCAATTGAAACTGAAGTACACCTCTGAGTAAAACTCAGAACGGATGGAAAATAAGCCGCTCAAAATGTGTATCGATAATACTATGAACACACAGGCTGGCATCGGCGTAATTTCGCACGGTCAGGTGGCAGATTCACCTGAGAGACAGCTGCGAAACCAAAGAACTGCCCCTCCCCCTGGTGAGGAGTTTCAAACACGTCTAACCGACTGCAGGAAAGCCATCCACAACAAACCGGTCATACTTTTTCATTAGGCTCTTCTGTACAAAACCTCCAATCTACACGGAGATTCTTGGTCAGGAAGATGATAAGATAACCTAAGAGAAGTCTAGACTTTGGCTAGGGATCTTTTCAGATAAGCCCCGCCACTAATGCAAAAAGTGCATGTGCGGAAAGTTAAGCCCCGCCACATTTTGCCAGCTCCAATTTAATGTACGCACACAACCTTGACCTATATTTGATGAAAACAATCCCTTATCTGCATCTAGGCTCATTTTGTGCAAAATTTTCTCCGTTCGGACATAAAACCTTAAATGAACATTCTGACGCTTTCAACTCTCGTTCATGACCAGGAGACGGCTATGCGTTTTTGCAAAGCCACGAAGAGATCCATCAGCACCGTTTATGCAACAATGGCCACCAAACGACACTTTCAACTGTTTCTGACAGGTGGAGGTTTAATGCCCGACAGTGTCGGCAACAAATCGATCTTCGAAAGGGAACTTGGCTGGTGCGTTCTATATTGGAGTTTAGGACGGTAATTCTATTCATTTATTGCTGGTCCAAAAATTTGGCGGCTTTTGCAGACCCCAACATTTATCGGCAGCCGAGGTCTACACGTCGAGATCAATGAAACGCTAATATCTCGCCGTGATAACCACGCAGGACGAGTCCTTCCCCAGCAGTGGATTTTCGGAGGATCCGCCAGGAAACTAAAGAGGTGTTCATGTATGCAGTGCCAGATCGAACTGCGGCCACTTTGACGGACACAATCTAGGCCTGCATCTCTCCCGGCTCAATCATCATCTCCGATGTCGCCAATGCGACACACACCGATCTTTAGTGGACAGCTACTTGTGTGAGTTCGTTTGGAGGCAAAGGTATCGAAAAACGGACCTTTTCATGCAAATTATTGATGACATGTCCCAATTTCACCCTCTTCAATAAAAACTAAAAGTACAAATTTCATATCCTTTTTTTCTAATCTTTTTGCGTAGCGGGGTTATTTTTGGCGGGGCTTATCTGGAAAAGATCCCTGACTAGTCCCAAGTATTCAGATCTGCCTGAAACTCATCTGCCCGCATACTGATTGGTCCACCTTTGATCTCAAGAGCACTCTTAGGCTAAAAACATCACAAACGAGAGGTGACTTTCCCGCAAAAGCAACTTGGTTTGCGAATGAGTGCATTTCGCTAATTTCGTGCAACTTGGTTACAGGTAGAACATAAGGTTGACGGAAACGCGAGGACTACGCTACCTGATGATCCCCAAGAAGGGTGAAACCGCTCATGGGCTGTCGAACAATTTTCAGCAACCTTGTGAGTAGTGTATTACGTCCGTTCTTAACTTTGTCTATGTTATTCTGACGCTGTGCCTCATGTGTGACAGGTCAGTGTTGTTCATCTGCCTTATGATCTGTCAGGACGCGCGTACTCCGGGTCAGTTCATTTCAGATTTGTGCACAACTCACCACAGTGATGTATCCCCTCCAAATCACTCACCGTCTGGGATTTTCCATGCATTCTGCCTTGAATCTGTTATCAAACTATTATTCCATATCCAACCTGCTGAGTAGTTAAAGTTTGACCTGATGTCATTTACCCAGTGATTCAGACCACTTTACTCCCAAACAACGTCGCAAGCGTTATGCTGTTGCTCTCCGTACTCGGTCACACATCTGTATGATACTTCATGACAAAGGTTTACTCACAGATCTGGTAAAAAAAAACGTAAATATGTGCCTCGTCCCCAGTCAATAACCCGACAATTTCTGTCACATCCCAGCTGGATAAGGGTATCATGTCGGCCGAAAGCCAATACCGACACACCTCCCTCATGTTGAACGTCAATCATGCGAAGTTGGAAATTGTAGTGGCGACCAATGTTGTAAAAACGTGCAGTCACTTGCACAAGAGCACGCAGGTGCACAAGAAGACAGACGCGGTAGTTCAGACCTACGCCCCAGTGATAACCGATAGTTGCGGTTGGACAAGTCACGTTCACCGACATTGGTGAGGTTATCAGGCACACGTTTCATTGTTCGATGCATTCGTGTATTTTGCTTATCTGATTATGTCATCCGATTGCTTTAAAGCTCATCTGATTGCTTTAAAGCTAATGGTTTTTTTGAGGGGGTTGTACAATCGCTCCCAGCAATCTCAACATGTGTATCGATTTGGTTCACGAAAAGTCTGTAATTTTAAAGCGTGTAAAATTGTTTGGGAAAGACCGAGGACAGAATGAGCATTCTAGGAAAAGCACTATATATGTGATACTCAACTCAAACTGCAGTTTGTTGAATCTGCTCGGTATAGGTTCGCGTATTTGTTAAAAACCTGGAAGTACTGGGCGACTCGCTGTCTAAACATCATAAAGCAATATAAATGCGGCAAGCAAGCCTTATCGTTGATCTCTATGCCTAGTGGATCTCCGCCAAAAGTTGACCGGACGTGATTTCTTCCTCGAGAAGAGAACCCTGTAATACACAGTTATCCCCACCGATTTTCCTAGTGGTTTTCCATTGATAGGACGATATCAGTACTACGCGATGATTGCTGCTGGTACAATGATCCTTCCCAAGAAGGGTAATTTAGAATGGAGTTCACTCTAACAGGGCGTTCAAAATGGTCTACCGCCAACCACTAACGATTATGTATGGGAGACAATTTAGGGTAGAGGTCGAATACCTGTAAACTGTAAACTACAATGCCCTCTACTTTTTTTTCTTTTTGTACACACTCAACAAATCAAACTGCTCTCAATGGGTGCAACTTACAGCCCTATACCCCCATTGCACCGCTTCAAGAAGGTACCTACAAAATTGTGTTAACGTCCACACTATCCCACGGCATAGCCGTGTACCTGATCATTCAACTTATTGTTGCGAATCATTGTTGGTCAATTAACAGTGCAATTGTTTTGTTTCTCACCTGTCATGAGATCTCGTCCAGGAAAAAAGAGGAAAAATCACTGGAAAACCGGTGACCATGAGGAAGGACTTGAAAAAACTGTTATTCTCCGTAAATTACATTACAAGGAGTTGCACTTTGTTAGAGAGATGTCACCAGAGTTTGAAAAATTTATGTACACCCGTCTTTAATCAACAAGTGAAAAACAAATGAAAGGATATGAACGTATGTCCACGATTTGGAATCAATAGGAGGCGGAAGCAGTTGAATACTTGAAACTGAGCACGAATTTCCTTAGGGGACGCTAATAATCTCTATACTGTCCATTAATTCGGAGCTTGGTGTATAAAGGTAAGACCAACGCCTCATGGTACAGCGCTCAAAATACACAAACTCGGGGCATTTGGGCATGATGTTTTTCTCCGTAATATTTTTTTAATGTGCAGCTGGGGAGATAAAAGCGGAATATCGTCTTCAGAACTATGTCCAAGTGTGTGCCTGTAAGGGGCAATTCGCGGATGGTAAGAGAATGTGGTAGTAAGAAAATTAACGAATCAAAAGTTCTCCAGATTTACTCAACTTGTACAAGTTACCTGGCTTCTACGATACTAATATAGCAATCTGTTGAGGATGTGGGAATTTCGCACGCGATTCGGGTTAATGATGTGAAAAGGGGGTATCCGGATGAAGTGTACATATCTTAACCGAGGTCACTAACAAAAACGTCAGCGCAAATGGGGAAGTCCTTGATGTTTGACCTCCACTTGGCACAATACAGTTTAACGTCAGGTGTGGCTTGCTTCGAGCATGCTGCATAGTCATTAAGTTGGCGGGTCAGTACCCAGTTTAAACCTTCTCTGGAGTGAAGGCTGTCGGAGAGAGATACAGTCAGAAGGACTGCGATTTGATCAGTCTGTTCAAATGGCAGATGAGTTGGCCCCTACCATATACCTGCGTCGTTCATGGGAGAAATTGGAACCACATACTGCAGCGATGATAAAAGATTGCATCAAGCATTTTCCGC
Organism: Clonorchis sinensis; assembly: GCA_003604175.2. NCBI lineage: Eukaryota > Metazoa > Platyhelminthes > Trematoda > Opisthorchiida > Opisthorchiidae > Clonorchis > Clonorchis sinensis. The sequence goes on from CM030375.1 coordinate 21,617,880, forward strand.
GTGAAATTCACAGGAATCGTTCTCTAGGCCAGCTGTGTTTTGTTCACCATAAAGTCATGTGATCTGTCGCAGGATAATTTATCGATTTTATTGACTTATGGTGGCGTTGCGCCGCTATTGAACAGACTCACCACGAGAATCAGCGCCCGCTACAAGTCACATTCGATAGCAGGCATTTCCAAGCGAGAATTTTAAACTAAATAACTTTTCAGAGTAGTGCAGGAGCTCCACACCCAACAGGATATTCTTTGGGTTGACCAGCTTTTCCGGACATATGAACAATTGGTTTGTTGTTTACTGTCACCCTTGTCAATCAGCTTGGAAAGTTGCTGCAAAGTTTAAAAAAATCGTTCTCTGCGCCAAGTCCCAGCAACCGGGGATTTTTAAAGTGGCCCGTATTTGAAATCTTAGTATTGAGCACAGAAACGTGGGAAGCCCAAACCTTCTGCTGAGAAGCAGTGTCCTTGAAAATGCGACGGGAAGTGTACAACACTCTAAACAACCAAACCATACGTAGCGATTGGAAACATCATAGATGACTGCGTAGTGTGGATAAAAAAACCCACGGAAGTAACAGGACCCACTTTGGCTAGACTGGTCCAATTTCAAAAATGAAACAGAAGGTTGGACCCATTTTGAAATAGCGGACTAGACGCACGTTGTATGCTGGGTTTATGGGCCGTCAAAAAGTTGAGATACTTGAGTCCGAAAAGGCGCACTGTCTACCAGGACATTGAGGATTACAAAACTAGCAAAGATATTTTCAAATTTTTGATTACATGAGGGGTCTCCTTGAAGATGTTTTTGACGAAGCTATTTGTAGCAAACTTTATAGCATGGAAACCATGGTTAGGTGGATAGAGTCAGCCACACGGATGCATCGATAAATACACATCACAAACGAGATATTCAGCTAAGTTCCAGGTGAGTCTCTCGCAAAACCAAATTGATTTGTAAATGAGTGTATTTATCGAAATCAGTCCCATTCGGGTTCAAGTAGAACATAAGTTTGACGGAAACTCGGGGACTGCGCGCCTACCTGATGAGCCCCAAGAAGAGCGAAACCGGTCGTGGGCTGTCGAAGAATTTTCAGCAACCTTATGAGTAGTGCATTACGTACCCACACTGACGCATCTCCAGATTGCCACTAGGATAACGGGAATGAATAAACTATTACCATCCGTAATCAAATTTGAACAATTTGGCGACTCTATAAGACAGCTTTGTTTACTGATAAAGGGAGAAGTTATTGAACCTAGCTGAACGTCGCTCCACATGCTACCACCGAAAGCCAAACATTTATGACACATTGGTTGAACGAGTATTGCCGCGTTCGCGTAGCACGGGAAGACCATGATAGACAAATGGAAAGAGCGGCGCTATATCCTGCCTAAGTGAGTACTAATCACCCTGTTGTTCAGCCGTTCAAGGCCGAACAGTCAAGTGTGTGTCTATTGGGAGACTTAATTTATAGCGGTCTGGGCAACACAATACATATATGGCCTTATTTACTGAGGTGGATCAACTCATGATGTGAGTGGAATAAGTTCCCGCTGGTTCTGGTCTGTTCCATCAAAGTAGCGATCAGCAGTGGGTGTCATTTTGACTTGTTATTTACTAACCGAGAAGACTCAGTACCTTTATGAGCCGCCTCTGTGTAAAAGGTGACGGAAATAAATGGTCTCAACAACCGCAACCGGTCTGTTCTCATCGATCTTGACTGATTGGAGGTACTATGTCTTAAAAGTGTTACGCACACGTGAGTCCTGTGTCTTGATTCCTGGTGACTTGCAACTGTACTGTTGGGACTCGATCGTAGATCGTTCCAGCGACAGATGGCTTCTAGTGTTTCCAATACGCAACGTCTTACGTGAACATTTTGAAAGCGACATGCAACAGAAACTGCCAGTAAAATATACTAGTACACTTGGGAGAACTGACATCATGACACTGTGTGGGAAGAAGTTCGTTGCATTACAGATAATCCCTACAGCTTCGTTCCAATTTCCCTGATGCTTTTTTTGTAAGCATGTTGATATTTATGCATTCCTTCTCAATCGATGTCATTCTGCTGACATGGTGTACCATAAAATTTGAACCGGGTGGCCGGTATTAGCGAAGATGTTCTCTGCACACTATAGTACAGAGGGAAATGTGTGTGGAAACTCGGATGGCGCTATTGATCCAGCATCGAATAGAATTATCGACCCAATAAATACCATTGCTTATAGCTGACTACCGAAAGGTTGTATACCTACGTCTGTTTCATCGGTGCCAACCTGGTATCTCCCGTCCGGGTTGTGCAATGCGTAGACAGAAGGAACCCCACTTGAATTCAGTGAGTAGGTATTACAAATCATATTCGAGATGGGCTGAGTTCCTTGTACGGAATAGTGTCTGTTCTTTTCCCCATCCTCCTTAACGGTGTGACTTGTGGGTGAGCAGGTTAGCTCACTAAACGCAAATCAGAATATGACCAGGTTTTAGTCCCATCGTGGTAACATATCCTGCATTCGATCGACTATAGTGCCCAGGTTCGTCGCAGTACGCTTGTTCTGGTCACAGTTTTCCAACTACGACACGGTAGCTGTGTATGTAAAACTGGAATTGCTCACAATGAACTTCGGCAGTTGGGATGCTGTCAAAAATGACATTGGGTGAGAAAGAACGCAGACATGTTGTAAACACTTTCTTTCAAAACGGCAATCAGCTTCCATCTTGTTCAGCGACGTCGTCCGCGTTTTTTTTTATGAGGCTCAAAATATTTTATTCTATCGTTTTTGTCACTCACTCATATTAGTTAGATCAGTTTCGTGGTGTTTTACCATCCACGGTTATGGCTTCAGAAACTCGAATTTCGCCTTCGAGTCCTCCACATGCAAGTGCTGTCTTGACTATGTTGCAATCAACATTGGCATAGAGACGTTCATGTGATCACTAGTGGACTCGCTTCCGGTCACGTGGTGAGTGGTCACGAGAGCTGATGACAGAGTGCATACGGCAGATACCGAATTCAGCCGCACTGCTTAGACAAGTCGATGATAACTCAGGCAACAAAATTCAATTAGGAGACCAAATGGATAAGGGATTCGCCTCTTCCGGTGGAGACATTGTCCAATGATTACCTGATTTCAGTAAGTTTGCCGAAATATAGGTTGAACAAATTAATGCGCGATGAATTTCGGTATGGATACCAGCGGAATAAAAATCAACCTCGGGTGCGGTTACAGACTATCAGACCAGGAATTATAGACCTCATTTGGACACAGATTTGCAAAAGTCCGTTTTCCTGGACAATAACTTAACAAATATTGCAAATATTGTAAATAATTTCCGAATCAGACTTCCATCAGATGCAGCTACGGTGATTTAAACCAATTTGACCGGAAATTACTAGCACTTGTCATCAGTAGTATGCGCCATTACGCCATGACCGAATCGACACAACCCAGGCAACCTAAGGTTTAGTGACTGGTTTGCTAGTGCTGTATGCAAGCAAAAGGTTAGCAGTTAAGTCCTCAGTTATTTTACTGGGTGCTAGTAGAACCATGTTCTGGAAACACACTGGCTTATCGTACGCCAGTTAACGAACAGTGGTGTTTTGCTCCGATGTTGGTCCTCCAGGCCAGCTTGCGAAGCCAAACTACGCGTGGAACGGCCGTGTAATAAGCTGTTTGATCCTGTATTTAATTAATAACTTATAATTAATAATAATTAATCAATAATAATAATTAATTAATAATAATTAATTATAATTAATAACTTATAAAAGAAAGCAGGGAAGGCCGTGCTTAAATGTCAGGCGGGCACCGACCAATCAGCTCAGAGAATAAAAGATCAACCAATGGAATCGCCCAACCGAACAACTAATCTTGATCGAAGGTCAGCCTGGGGGATAAGCACGTATATTAATGCACACGCCACACTGTGAAAGCTGATCCAAGTCTACGCTACACTCCGCTCCGTAAGAGATAAACTGATATACCTTTATTCAACCTAAAGTAACCGACAAGGAAGCTTCAGCTAGGTTTTCTATTACAAGGATCATCTCGCTTGCAAGAGAGTGACAAATGTAGACATAAGTACGAGAGGAAATCTGAACTTTGCACTCCCTTACCCCATGGACTAGGATGGCTGAGGCAGTCACTTTGTCTTGTCCGCTGGCTTTGGGTGAAATTCAGCTCCCATTTTACCACCGCTTGATTGGCACCGTTTAGATTCGCCCTGCATGATTCGTCAACAAGTTTTTGGGTGTGTTCTGACCGTTGTTTAATTGTCAATCTTCGAGCGATTTAGCGCCAGATATGAAATGGATGTCTCATCAACTTGCATGACGGCTGAAGTTCAAGGGAGCCGGCCTAACCAAAAAATCGATCATTTATATCCATAGCCACTATCTTCAAACAAACCCGGTATATTTTTAGAAACTCTTTCATAGCAGAATCGTAGCCTAGAAAGCGCATATCAAAGATGTGTTCGCGGCTGTACCATCATACTAAATGTCTGCGGAGCTGACTACTTGAATTAAAACCACTGAAATAATGGGTTGAACGAATGAATTTCAAGTGTTGCTTGGAGAAGTAAAGCCGTATCTTAAGGAAAATTTCATTTTGAAAGTTTCAGTCACCACAAATGGTTGTCATCTAACGTTGAATAGTCGAAACTGACTGAATTGTGTTACACGACGCGATTGAACGTCTGGTTATCGAAGTCAACTATCTTAACCGCTTTCCATTAGGCACAAACCGGCTCAAATGCGCTCAGAATTGTTGGACGCTGTTCTTGTTTTCATAATGCCCCACTGAGAAGCATCATCATCACCAAAGACAGCAACATCAGTGTTGAAACTGTCGTACAAAGACCCGGCTGATGGCACCTCGTGACGGACGATGTGGCATGACAGTATTGTTGGTTGTGAATGTCACGGTTGTACGAGGGCTGGGGTACTATCAGAGCGCCCACACCTAGACAGGAGGACGAGTAGGGTTCTCAACCAAAGCCTTAGGCTCAGAAGTCTAACCGCAAGGCAGCGGTGTTGGGCTGGAAACGCAAATACATCACCAATTTCACGGAACACGTCGCCACACATGTTCCAACACCCAACCTAGAGGGTGTCGCGCAGACACCCTCCAGTATAGCTCAATGGGTCGCCGAGGTACACAAACCGCCACACCACGGTAAGTTCCGGTCTCTTTGTGACGGACTGAGAAGCAGAACATAGTTTAACTCATCACAACAACCAAACAATAAATACCGTGGTTATCAAACTGCAGTCTTGAATAAGCCGCTTTCTGTTTCGTCTTTCTGTTGTTTTTGCTTGGGCACACTGTTCACGGGAGAGATTTACCCAAAGCCCAAAGGCTGTGGAAGTTAGATAGACCGTGCCGTTCAAACAAATTGCGTCAGTGAACTGAGGTTTCATGCCATAGCTTATGCAGGCTGTTGGCTTTACCGTCTGGATTCTTTGACACCAGCCCCATCTGAACTTGTCAAATTTGGCAATAAACCTGGAATTTGTTTCGATTGCTTTGCAGTTTGACTTTTTTAGAAATGTGTGATGACACACAAGTGCAAACACGTCCGCACATGAACAAAACACCGACCCACTATGCCGGAGTGACGTAACCCGGTGGAAATTGGCCCCCACAAGTCATTCGTGGTGCACTGGGCTTTTAATCATTTGGTGTAAAGTGTCCGAACATCTCCGAGGTTCAGGGAGCAAACTCACTGAAATACAGAGCGTATCAACTGGTATAATGTACCGAGCAAAAATCGGTCCTAAATTCTAGCACGCCTTCGATTTCTAATTTCTTAGAACTCTGTTGAAAAATCTTCTCCAACTATGTTTCCCTTTGTCAGATGCTTGGAATTACGGCTCAGTGATTCCCTCCTGCACAGCCCACAAAAACACAAGACGAAGCGGATTTTTCTTAATTCACTACTCATAAGGTCGCTGAAAATTCGTCGCTAGCCGACGACCGGTTTCGCCCTTCTTGGGACTCATCAGGTAGGCGCAGTTTCCGTCAACCAAATTGCACAGAATTAGCGCCACGGTTAGGTGGAACAAGTCAGCCACACTGATGTATAGATTATTACACATCACAAACGAGAGATTCAGCTGGGTGTCAGGTGAGTCTCTCGCAAAACCAAATTGATTTGCAAATGAGTGTATTTATCGCCTTTATTCTTCTTCATATGTGGGAGCTTTTTGGTCCTCGGTGTTCGCTAGAACTTTACGACAAACATCATTCCGCAACTCTGAAGCTCTAATCTCATGAGATAGGTTTTCAAGGGCCAGATGCCATAAGTAAAATGACCAAACTGTAAGACGAACGTCGGATCTGGTCAAGCATATTCACAAAACTTTGTCATTTTTTGGAAATTGCCAAAAGGCTGGACTTTCCAATTTTCACTGAGGCACAAAGCCTGGGCAGATATTACTACCGATTGCCTATGTCGGCTACCAGCCGATAGGTCACGGGTCCGAATCCCTCTGAGGAGTTGCAAGCTGCATATTGCTAATGACTCCCACCAAGTTGAAAATAAGACTGTTGAAAATGCAGCCCCGTCGCCTACCTGAGGAAATCCAAAATAGAAAAACCGCTGGTATACGGTCAAAATGTTCTCGTTGAACCTGCTATTAGTATGCCAAAAGGCGGATCTCGGGATGTGATGGGGTTCGTCTCCAGCTTGTCAACCGCATATCAAATCAAGATTAGTTTTACATTTTAAACGAGAAATCTGTGCACTCAAGCAATTACTCCGTGACCCAATCAGTTCGATTTCTAATATCTGTTAGGCACGTCAGTGTCTTTTGCTCTCATCAGCGTCATCTTCGACGGCATGACATCACTGTGCAATTCTGATGCGTCGATGTCCTACAACCATAAATTTCTGCTCTCACACGCTCGACCGACAGTAATTAACCATCATTGCCCTGCTGAACGCCAAAAGTTTCGGGTTAATATCATGTGGCAACACTCTGATGACGTTTAGCTTGTATTGCCTTGTGATCGATAAAGTTGGGCTCATTTTGATTCGCTGTCGATTATTTGGTCAGGTGACTCGCAGAAAGTGGCATGTGATTTGAAACTCCGCTCACTTCTGCTAGCTCAAGTCTCACGGCAACTGCAGGAGAGTTTGTATGGGATGTCTGGGAGAGAGATCATCGATGCGTTATGCGTTATATTCCTGCAGTTGACTTGCTCCGTTGTTGAATTCAAGGGTAGCTGACCGGCTAGACAAGGGCGACCAATGATGACACTTGTTTGTGCATATTAACCATGGCTAAATGGTCGCCTTTAAAATGCAGTCTAATAAGGGCGTCTTCCTTCGTTGCTGTAGGTATTTCCTCTTGTGGTGAGGGTCACCAACTGTGAACGAAAATAGGTTTTAATGGGCAGCCATGGGATAACAATGCTTTGGTTAAAACTTCGTTTTTCCCGGAGGAGATCAAGAGCCGACAAAAAACAGTCAAACCTTTGAAGTTTACGGAGAAAAGCTGGATAATTGCAAACATTGTCTAGACTATATTGACTTATGGTAAACTGAAAGTTTGAAAGTTTGTTTAGGAGTTCCATGATTAAAATATCTATAAAAAAAGGGAGGTGTTGGTACTTGCTGCTCCGAAAGACTAAAAATACGCTCAAACACATTGACCTTTGGGAAGGTTAAAATATCTCTCGCATAATGCGCGACGGGAGAATTTCCATTGGATAACTGTCTTGCAATCGTGCCTTTTTAGATCTCTTTTGGTGCAAACGAGAAGTAGGTTGTTGTTTGTGTGAGGAGATGTGGGGATCGTAACGTGGTTGTCCTCACGTAATTGATGCCAGTCTTTGCAAAAAAGCCCAGAAGTACTGTACAGCCGTTTCATCCTTACTGGGAATCATCAGTAGTGAGCACCTAACAGCCCCCCTACGGGATTCCGAACCTGCGACCTCCCGGTTGGTAGTCTGAACACTTAGCTAATCAACACAGTGCTTCTCTGGCACTTTGACAGGATATAGCACCGCTCATTCTTTAGTCATCGATCGTGGGAGGGACAAAATCGTAGAGATACCTCGGGGAAATTCTTGAATAATGAATCGAACTCAATGTACTACTTAGTTTGCCTACTCACCGACACTTGTTCCAGGATGTATGCAAGCTACAAAAAAGCTTGCTAAGTTGCTCAGTAAACAGTGCACCAAACAACGGACAAATTTGTGGGATGCGGAACCACACATGCATAAACTTGTTCTCGGTGCTTTCCCATTTTTAACCTCTGTGGTCTTATTCACCTAGATGTAGTCTTTCCAGAGTAGAATCAATGAGGTCAGGTGAAATTACGCTCTATGTTCATGACCTCTTGCCACAAAAAGAGGCACAAATAGGGTCTTGGGTTAAGCCTTGCTTTTATGAATTTGTCCGGCACTTTCTTCAGGTTCGCGAAGTGTGTCATGAGAGGTCATCCAGGTGTGTCGTACATCAGTGAACAAACCGATTTTATGCTCCTTACTGCACAATTCGGTTCCTGGGTCATTCATCTATCCATAAGGCACTGGATAAAACCTCCTTTCTCTCGAAGATGACGAAAAATCCGTTTTTGATGTATCATCTTCACCTGCCCTCACGTGCAAACAACCAGAGCATAAATACACTAAAGCATCAAGTATATTATTGATTCTTGACAGTGGAAAGGCCTCGCGTCCAGCCACACGATTCAGGTTTCGATAGCCAACTGGGAGTTGTAACACTCCGTCTTCCTTCTCTCTTACCACTTTGGTCGACAAAGGAAACTATTTTTCAACACTTTTGCAGCTTTCTTCACTCCACTGCATCAGGAATTCGGCGAGGCGGGCTTCTAGAAGGGTATGTCGCCTCTGTGTTTCCCCAGTCCTTAGCAGTGTTTCCCCCAAGCTTACGTTCAGCTCAGACGAACGCACAAGGAGTCTCTGGCCTAGTCATTACGTCAGGTCTGGAATAATTTCTTTAGACATGGACTCAACGTCGTTCTCGGTCGCTCAATTTGTGATGTTGGCGGCTACAGTCCGTGTTTAGTGATGGGGTTTGTTATCCAGATGACTAGATGTTACCGGGCAGGCCTGAAATGCAACTGAATGCCAATTTTGAGCTGGCAATAAAAAAATTGCAATGTCTTACCATCTAACTTGATGAGGTTAAACGTCTTCATCCGTGATCCTGTTGATGCAAATAGCAGGTCTGTCAGCGGCCTTTTTCTTGTTCTTCTCGGCTTACGTGCCGGCACTGACCTTGACAAGCTTTGATAGGCCTTGTTACCTATGATCGCAGATGTCTCTCTACCGTCTTCCACGACGAAGGTCAACAGGAATAATGAACTGTTGCTTTCCTTGATTTGCTTTGATTAGAAGTTCGCCTGGCCAATAGCTGACCAGGCTAGTTGTTGTTGTGACTCAGAGGAAAGACCGATTGCCCACAAGCATTCACAAAATTTAATGATACATGAGCAAACCAGTTAAAAGACACATGCGGGACCACGTCTGATCGGTGGGTGTAGATCCACAAACGTAGGCGCAGTCATCGAGACTCGCGATTCAGCAGCTTGATCAAGTGAATGAACCAAGCTCTGTCGTCGTAGTTGCGCGCTAAACTGGATGATGTCGTTCTCTATAGGGGATGTAGTAGTGTGCCAATGAATATCAAGTTCCTGGAGCTTTGGTCTAGCGGGTGATGGTGCCCGTGATGTGGTCTAGGTGTCTGAGGTGAGGACTGAAAAAAATCTATCTAGCGATTACAAACTTCCACTGCACGAATGAGAATGAAAATCTTTCGAATAACTTTTTAATGACTTACTCATATTGGAAACACACTGCCACCTTGGTTCGCTGCGTCACCCGTGGCGTGGGCGTCACATCAGCTTAGCCGTCAAGGGTCCAGTTTACAATGCTGCTGCATCCAAGCTATTGCCTTCACTGCATAGCTCCCTTCCCAAATACCCCACTTAAGAGTCCAATGTCAGTCCTGTATTTATCAGCTCCCGCCTCCAGTGTGCAGCTACCTACCGCACCTCCCAAAATCAGCGGTGAACGCAACTGTGACAGCTACGACCACTGTACGACAAGTGCCCGGTTCTTACAGCTGATGATGATGATTAAAAATATCGGTTCCGTTCTTCCAGTGGGAGAAAATTTGGAACTTTTCAGACTGCGGGAAATGTAACTGAGGGAGGTTATAGAGAAGGAGAGGAAAAGAGACCGTTGAGGTTTCTCAGAGGATTATGTATTAATTGTACTTCTTCGGATTGACTTGGTTCTGCCTTTGGTATCCTGTTCAGACGCTTTGCCAAATGCATCCCATGCCGTGATCATCATCGTGCGCATTGAAAACTGAGAAAACTAATTCAGTGATAGGATAATAATGGCCGAAGTAAATCCGCCTCTTCTACCCCTGTAGAACCGTCGGGTTCGTCCAATTGTAGACTGTTGCTTAGGATGGGCTATAGACCAAGCAGGACATACGCACTATTCGGAAGTCCACAATCTGCCCAGGATGCCTTCTCACTAGCATGCAAAGTAATCATAGATCCTTCTGGTTTCGTAACCCATGGACAGAATTGCCCACAATCTCTGCCACACCCCTGGCGTGGATAACGCAACCTGGCGCAAAGCGTAAACGTAAATGAGGTGTGTAAACTACCGTCCTGTTAGCAACAAATCACTGTAGCATGTATCATTAGTTCATCACCATTTGTTTCGATTAAGTGGGGATTTTTTAGATGCACTTCAAACCGGGGCTCATATTGCTGGTTAGAATGAAGGGACGGTTTGTTGTGACTTTATGCTAAAGCACGTAACGTCGAGTTAAACCGTAGAAGCAATGAACAGCTTAATAGTTTGGTAATATGTCAAGGAAATCCCCTGAAGACAGGCTGGCATTGGACAGCGAGTATCACCAAAATCCTTAAACCTCTTCAGTTGATTCAACTACTAACTAACTTGGTTAATGATGTGTTTGCTGGTGACCAAGTTTGTTTTGCTGTCTGGATAAGACGTGAAAAATCTTCCAACTATCGTTAAATCTTGGTGCGTGTGCAGTGAACCCGCTTAGCACCAAACACAACTGTTTTATCATGTGACGATTTACCAGAAAATAGAGTTGTAATCCTTACCCATGGATGAATGTATTCGGAGTTGTATTCGATCAATTCCGACCCTAGTTCCTTATGATGGCGTATAACGAATCCAGTGCGAACTACGTTACTCACTACTGCAGCGGTGGAGATCCAGTCAAGTCAGCATTAGACATGCTAAACTGATAGACTTGTAGAGCCGTACATAGGTAAGGCAGTTTACAGTTTTATTGACCGCAGTTTTCACTACATCACCAGCATGACACATAGCTTAATGGCGGATACTACTGATGCGGCATGCGAGTAGTATGTGGTTTTCTCGTAACTCCGCCTCGGGTCTAATGGAAGGTGAGTTTTATCACGGAACCTGTCAAATTGCTTTGCAGCGTTCGTCTGCAATCGCGTGATAGTCAATTAATATCCACGGAAGTTCAAGAAGACGCGTGAGGATTTTCAGTTGTTAAAAACTGTGTGTATTGAGATGTTTACTTTCCTGTCCAATAATTTGTAACTGTTGAGTTGATGTTTGCCAATAAACAACTCTGCGGCGAAGGGCTTTCCTCCTTACAATAGTAGATGGCGCGTTACCTAAACGGCGTAACCTTCTCCCCATAAGGTTGCTGAAAGCGCCCCGGTAGCCCACGACCTGCTTCCTCTCCTTGGGGACCATCATTCATTTGAGTCTCATTTGAGTCAAAACAAAATTTGCGTGAAAATTAGAGTAGTTGACAAAGTGCATCTCCTAGTTCACCTTTGTCTTCTGACTGACATACAGTATCATCACCAAATGAGAATAGTAGCGCTTCACTGTCGTATAGCCAGTTCACTTTATTTGAATAAAGCCTTGTAGTGTTGAGAAGAAGAAAACTGGGCGGGATGGGGGACCTAAGACGAACATCAGTGGTGCTAAGACCCCCATCACTCAATCAGACAGGGGCTGATAGGGGCTGATAGTATGAAAGCCCCTGACATTGGTTAACTGTCATGTGGTTCAATATGTCCAGCCATAGCACATGGAGGGTCACATGGGCCCCATTCTGGAAGGCGAAGAGCGCCAACATCCCCCAAACGTTTTGTAACATCTTCCATTCCACTCTGCCATGTCATATTCTGTCCACCTCTAGGTTTCCGGCACTCTGAATTGGGTAAAGGAAGCCGCGCTGGTCTCGACAGATGGCAACTCGTCATGCGTAACAAATGACATAGTCACTCTAGCCTACATGGCTAGATGGATCCATTGAGTTAAGCCCCGTCTTCTTTACCGGAAACCCATCTCTTGATAAACTCATCGCGAATTCGACGGTTCCAGACGACTCCAGCTAAGGTCCTGAAGCATCCATGCTCAAAGACCTGAAGACGTCTCAGATCATCCGCTAGGAGTGTCCAAGCCTCCCAGCTGTACAACAATACAGCTTCCACTGTATTCTGATATAAGCGTCTTTTGTAGCCAAGCGATGGGTCATTTTGATGCTACAGGTGGCGAAATTATCTGTGGCCTTTGAGACTCGGGTCTTCACGTCGCCTGTTACATTACCATCTGAGATAACACTATTTCTGACATACGCGTAGCGTTCCACAACTTCCAGTGTCACTTTTTGTTCATACTGTCATCATCATCATCATCATCGACAGCATGACATCAGTGTTGAACACCGATGCTTCGCTGCCGTACAACCATGATTTATTTGAAAGCCTTACTGTGAAGAAAAAGAATAAAGATGGACGGGAAGGGGACCTACTGCTGCCTTACTACAATCATTCCGAGGTGCCTACACCTCCAAACACTCATTCAGGCAATCTGGATAGAAACTGACAACAAGATCGCCACTGACATCGGTTGGGAGCCAGATCTTTTAGTGTCTCCAACCAGGCGCAGTGAGGATCACGCAGTCCCCATCCTGGAAGGCGAGTAGCACCGACAGCACCCAAACGTTTTGTAATCTCCTTCATACTCCGCCAGGTCAAGGGTTGGCCACCTCCCTGCTTATGCCACTCTGAATTGGGCATGAAAAACAGCACTCTCTTCGGCAAGCGATGGTTAGGCATACGCAACACATGTCCCAACCAACGCAGCTTCTGGTGCAGGACACATTCTTCAATGGAAGTACCCGTTGCACAACCCAAAACTCGCTTTCTAACTGCCTCGTTACGGATTCGCCGACACCATCCCACACGAGCTATGGTTCTGAGACAACGATTGTCGAACACCTGAAGACGTCTCAGTTCCGCTGCTCGAACAGGCCAAGTCTCACAGCCATACAACAAAACAGCCCACACTGTAGCTTGATACACGCGTCCCTTGAGATTCAGGGACACACCACTTTGACGCCATAGGTGTCTCAAATTAGCAAACGCGACCCGAGCCTTGCAGATTCGTGCATTTACCTCATCTGTCACACTACAATCAGAACTAATACAACTTCCAAGATATGTAAAACGCTCCACAACTTCCAGTGCCTCTCCCTGGATTGTAAGTGGCGTGTTCAGTGACTGCATGTCCAGGAGCATGACCTTACACTTTTTGGGTGCAAAGTGCATACCAAAGGACGGGATGACTTTGGTCAGTTCATCTAAAAACACCTGCGCCTTCTCCTCCTCTTCAAAGATAAGAACGATGTCATCTGCATATTCCAGATCGACAAGGTTTTCGTCAGAGGCTATTTGAACACCGGGGTTTCGGAGACCTTCCAGCGTTCGTCTCATTATTTCGTCGATCACGAAGTTAAACAGGAATGGGGAGAGTGGGCATCCTTGACGGACGCCACTTTGTGTACGGAAGCTTTTGGAGAGCTCGCCGTATACTCTCACACGTCCGGAAGTCTTGGAATACAAAGAGCTTATTATGTTCACGAACTTCCGGGGCATTCCTTGGTGGGCAAGCGTGTCAAGCAGAACAGACCGGTCAACCGAGTCAAATGCGCCTTGGAAATCCAAGAATACTAGAATTGTGGGTCGCTTATACGTATGGCGTTGTTCTAGCACCTGACGAAGTGTGAAGATTTGGTCAACGCAACCCCTACCAGGCCGGAATCCCGCTTGCTGCTCTCGAGACAGTGTCTCACGAGCCACCGTAAGGCGACGAAGCACAAGTGACGCCAACAGTCTCGTTACGACCGGGGTCAAGCTGATCCCCCTGTGGTTGCCACACTCACTACGAGCCCCTTTTTTGAAAATGGGCACTATCACCGACTCTCCCCAGTTGTCTGGGACAGACTCCTTTTCCCAGATGCAGGCAAACAGATCAGACAGGCGTTGACTGAGGATTTCACCCCCATCTTTGAACAATGCGGGTGGGAGGTCATCCGGACCAGAGGCTCGGTGGCGCTTGAGAGAACATATGCAGTCATAAACCTCCGAGGCCGTAGGTGGTTCCACGTTCACCGTCCAGGGTTCTACGTCACCTGTGGGTTCCAGATGGGCGCCAGCTGGTGGCCATGACAATTGTTGTTCGAAGTATTCGGCCCATCGGTCGAGACGTTCTTCTTTATTCGAGATGGTCACTCCATTCCGATCCTTGATAGTTTCGCTCACAGGTGGTTTCCGGGGACCGGTCGCACGGATCAACTGAAATAATCTTCGGGCATTACCGGATTTCTGGGCCTCTTCCATTTCCTTGGCTTTCTGTGTCCACCACACTTCGCGGTCGGCTTTCACACTCGCCTTCACTTGACGTCTGATAATTCGTCGCACCAAGTTATGTTCCGGGCCGGCTGGGATATTTCTCCGAGATTTAAGCAGTGTCACCGTTCGGTCTGATATCCAGTGCTTGAGTGCGCCTGGTGGTGCCGTGCCACAGGCGAAATTCCCAGCACTATGCAAAGAGGTGGCAATCTCGCCCCAGTATGCGTTCACATCTGATGGTGGAGCATTTGGAAGAGACCCTAGAAGACGATTCTGGTAAGTTCGTCTAACATCCGGATCTGCCAGTCTCTCAGTTGCCAAGCGATTTGTCCGCACCTTACACGGTCCTGGAAGACGTTCATACTGTAGTCCTTCAGTATGAGTTTGCACTCTGTGCGTGTGACTCATATGCCGAAGAACTAGATGACCTTGGTCGCCTTCTCAACTTATACTTTTGTTTCCCTCCCTTCTTCAGTAATGATAACAATGTCGTCTGCTTACTCCAAGCCAACCAGATTCTCGCTCAGAGCGATCTGAAAACCGGGTTTTAGGTACCCTGGGAACACAGCTTATGTGCGCAAACACAGCTCATCCAAAAGGAAAAGGTCATAGCTACAGGTCTTTACTGGGTAGTGATGTTCAGGTAGAGTGAAGCAAAAATTTATTACGATCTCAATGTTGGTTTAACAACGAAACATGATTTCAAAAGCCCAGCCATATTCTCAGTGCAGTGCACTCGATTGAGGGGACCCAGTTTGTTCTGTTCAGTCATTTTTCTTTCCTAAGCGAAACGCATGGGCAGACCCTGGTGTCTAGTCTGCGTTCTACAATGTTCTAATTGACTGTGTAGATAAGCCGGGTGAACAAGTCAAATCGTACTAGGCTCAACGATTGCATAATTTGTTGCTTTCCAAACCTTCCTGGCTCAGCAACTAAACCAAACACAGTTGTTCCATCGTGTGAGAATTTCTTCCCAAACAGGTTGTCTTTTTGTAGCTTCCGGTTTCCGGTGCCTTACTTGATAAATCCGTAAATCGAACTGCACCGAAAACTCTAGTCGGCAAGTTGGATTGAAAAGCATGCCTGTAGTTTCGAAGTGCTACAATGATAAGGGGTTCTCAACAGCATTTATGAGGGCTATAAATTCGGCCAAAACGGATGTTGCAACAAGCGGCAGTGTACGAGGCAGCGAGTCGATGAAGTATGATTAGGTTCATCCATGGGTGGAAGATTAATGAAGTGGGCTGTTCATACACATTACTGTTCTCACCAAACTACAGAGGCACTGCCCGTGCTCATTGTTTTTTAATTGGTCATTTGAAGCAAGTTAAAACAAATTTGTCTGATTTACTAATGGATTTTTGATAGTACAGATTTACGTCAGTAATCTTATGAGCGAACTCAGAAGCGCTAACGAACCCTTTGGCGAATCGGCGTCTAGTAATGTTTCCAACGAATGAAAAGTTGAGAAATATTGAAGGTCACGCACTACGGGTGACCTTCATCAGGATGAGTTAACGCCAACTTTCGACAAATGCACTCATTTGAAAATCAACTTGATTTTTTCGAGAGACTCACCTGGAACACAGATAAGGTTGACGGAAACTAGGGGGACTGCGCCTACCTGATGAGCCCCAAGAAGGACGAAACCAACCGTGGGCTGTCGAAGAATTTTCAGCAACCTTATGAGTAGTGCATTGCGAATATACATGTATCGCGATATCTCGAATATCGTAGCAACCGGAACATGAGGCGGCCTGGTGCAGCACATTCAATTGCCTGGAATTATCACAAACGAGAGATTCAGCTGGGTTCCAGTTGAGTCTCTCGCAAAACCAAATTGATTTGCAGATGAGTGTATTTCTCGAAAAACAGTCCAATTTGGGTTCAAGCAGAACATAAGGTTGACGTAAACTCGGGGACTGCTCGTACCTGATGAGCCCCAAGAAGGACGAAACCAACCGTGGGCTGTCGAAGAATTTTCAGCAACCTTATAAGTAGTGCACTACGTATTAACGCTGGCTGTTTTACTTCAACATACGTTTGTAAGTAGGTGTTCAAACCCAGAAAAGGCTTAGAATCTATCGATAAGTCATGGTTTTAGAAGGACTTTCTGGGAGTAGCTTTAGGTGGAATAAAAATCTGCTTCAGCGAAGAAGTGTGAGGCCCCATTTACTCCCCGTTTTATGATGTTCTTCAATTGAAGGTACTGCACCAGACCACCACGTGTTTATATTGGTACGATATGTCAGTATCGCAAACATTTGTATAGACGTAACATACTGCTCATAGTGTTGCTAAAAACCATCCTATTTCGTTTATTGAGAAGTCCAGGAGACCAGTGACAGTATCCGATCTCCGCTGACAGTACTGTATACTGTGTAGAGGTCAGATGACTAGGATATCTGTCAACTGTCACGTACAGGCTCTGAGGTAAAACGTGAGTCCAGCATTTTGTCGGGTCACTTTCCCGTTCAATCATATGTTCCCCAAATCGACCTGATGAACGATACCATCCTAAAGGGATGTGTATGTTGTGCACAGCATTACTGGTTAGGGGTTACTACATAGTAAGCAATAGGTACACTAACGGACGCGTGTTTTTTACTAATCCAACAGTATAGCGATGACCCATTGGGTCATCTCCCAATCTTGGCCCATTCAGCATATCGAATGACAAAACTGTTCTGTACTTCATTTTATGCATGATACCTCGCCCAAATTACATTACATAATGTAGACGGATCACAAATCTGCTTTCCCCAAACAGCTTGTCACCACGAACGATCAAAGTTTTTCCATGCATAAGACCGAAACCCGGATTAAAATCGGGAAAACCAATCGCGTCACGGCAGAAGGTGTGATCGGCATCTGCATAATGTGGATCACCGGAGTGAAAGATGCAAGGACAGAAGCAGGAGATCCAAATTCACACGAATATCTTGAATATTAGCAAAGGTGAGGTAAGATAATGATAACTGAACATTGCCAGAAAGCAAGGAACACGTTTGTATGTTGTAGTAAATCAGGAGAATTTAGGTAGCTGGAAGAGCGCCACTTCATTTGTGATATTGATGTCCAAGGTTACGGTGGATTTAGAATCTCCAAAGACGAATTTTTCTGAATGATAATTGAACAATAAAACATTAATATACGGAAAATTAGTGCTCAATATTTTGGCCACTGCAGGTTACCCTTTTCCAGGAGTGAAGTAAACAGAAATGAAAAAATAAAACGAGAAAAATTAGCCAATCTGACAGCTGACGTTGGCTGATTGGGTAAGGGGGCCTGGACATGCGTGCAGCCCGGAGCAGGCTTCAAAGCCCCATGCGTCTTATTTATTGGATTAATGAATACTTCAAAAACGGTGTGCATAAACGTACTAAGAGGTGAAACGCACTATCCCCCGCTGTAACTGTTAGATTTCTCGGTCACCTGTTTCGTGGAGGAAAATTCTGGTATTACTGCAATTCTTTGCTTGAAGGGAACGTGCTGTCGCCCGATGCTTGTAGACAGACCCGTATACTTCGATGACTTGTAGTTGAAGTAAACCGATCACTCAGTTTTTTGGTGTGAAGTTGGGTTTGTTTGTCTAACTGGAACCCGACAACTGACAGGGCATTGGGAGCCGTTGATTTGCTTCTATCAGGCTGTGTATATAAGACATCCTTGAGCAATTATTTTGGTTACTTCAGCCCATAAAACGTCTTGCTGAAGCTCCCAGATGAACAGATCCACTCGAACAACTCTCTTCTGCATCTTATTTGTACACTGTGCATCTCACAGTCAAGGAGAACAAATAGAGCGTAAACGATCGTCAACGTTGAAAAGAGAAGACTAAGTGTATATACGCAATGCACTACTCATAAGGTTGCTGAAGACAAACTGTCGTGAAAATAATCTGGTCAGGTTAGAAGCCCGACTGCTCCCGGAGACAGTTGTGAATACACATCCTTAAACCGTCTAGTTAAGACTTTCAAAACTGAATTGGTTTTTCACGGTGGATTAGATCAGAATTCGTCAGCATTAGACGTGCGTCGTCCACCTAGCATTTGTCTACCTATCAACTCAACACTGATCGGTTTTAACGTGAACCAGTTTGGAGCGTGGCTCAGGGGAGCCGCACACCTGGCCTCTTGTTTGACATGGCAGCCTACCATGAATGGAAGTACAGCGTATGTCTATATAGAATTTTATCGGAACTAAGCAAAACGTCGTCCCCTCTCAAGGGACCAACCGAGGTGGCAGTTTTCACGTGGTAACGAAGTGCCTTTTTTAAGCATCATTCATGTTTACGTACGTTCCACAAGAGATTTGTGGTACAGTACTTTTCAAAGTTGAAGTTAACATGGGAGTATAACGAATAAAAAACTCTCCGTGCTTTCCTGAAAGCTCATTAGTTTGTGAAGTTTGCTTATGAGACCGTTCAACAGAGAGAGTGAGAGAGACGAATTTTTGAGCTGTTATTCTGTCCCTCTTTTGGGTAATTCGAGAGGGAGAGAGAAAACCTAGTCTCTGTCATGATGTTAAACGGATCGAGAGAGAGAACGTAATCTCTGTCATGATGTTAAACGGAAATCCGACAAGTTTCCCCGAGACTAGACACTTCCGCTTGACAGTAAACAGAAACCACTTGATATGGGGAGGCATTCTGGTCGCTAATCATGACATCCACAAGTGAAGCAAAACACAGTTACAAGATGATCTGCCCACCACCCATGATGTTGTGTATGTTGACCCGATTGTACGTTGTTCGTAACACTGCGTAAAAACTGAAGTCATTGTTGGCATCCTTGTGTCTTTCTAAGTTTGGGTTTCCAAAAAATCAAATCGGCCTTTTTGTTAGAGCGAAACTTACCAAAGCCTGAGATTGAAATGGATCCTTCTTGATGAAGTCTTTGCAGCCCCTGGTGTCATGGTTAGAACTGAAACAGACATCCAATCATAAACGTCCACAAGGAATGATCCTTTCAAAGTTTCATGTAGGACTGATTAGACGCAACAGTTTCATGAAAATTTAAAGTAAACGAACCATTGTGCGGTCACCAATGACTGCAAATAGATCCGTCATACTTTCCAGGCCAGAAAAAGTAACTCCAATTCGACAAGTTGTTTTGCATTTACTGTAATGAAGCGTGAGGAGTCACGAATTTATCGCATCGCTTGAGCAGAAATCAGCTCGTGACATCTTCACGAGGGCCCTGGTGCTTGCAAACACCAGCGTTTCTGGTTGCTGCCAATAACCTAAAAATACGGAATTCTAAACGAGTACCGAAATTTTGAAGTGGATGTTCTATAGTTGATTTCTGATGCGATGACCGCGTGCGGGCTACAAGAACCTTTTTTGCATGTTTTTCCGTTTTCGAGGCGGGTTCTGAAAAAATGCATTGATCCCCATTCGTAGCAATGGATACTCATAGTCCGCTGCCCGTTCTTATCTGTGGGAAAATTACAGTATTCTCCCTAGAACCGATTTCACATGTTACCGGTTCTACGCCAGGAATAGCTCTCAACATTTTGCATAGTGATGCGTATACTCTGGGCGACCTCGTTCTCTGCGGTCATGGAAACATCCGGCCAAAACAAACCATTCACTCGCTGACTAACAGTGAGTTCGCTGTTGCTTGTACCCACGTACGAACTGTGGCTAATTACTGTCGCTTGTCGGTTTGACTTGAATCTGTTGCTGGTCTTTTGAAGTTTACGCACTGGGTTGAATTCCGTTGTCAGTTTGACATGCTCTAAAAGCCAGTGGTAGTCCCTCATCCAAGTCGGGAGGTAATCGCTTCGGGTTGGTTTTACCAGAAACGTAATCCAATTTTCATTCGTCAGAACGTGTGGATAATAGAGATCCGAACAGTTGCAATTCTGTCTTGTTCAATGAATATACATCTTTTAAACCGTCGTAATAACCAGTTGTGGTGGGTCCTCAATCTTCCACGCATTTGTCGACGGGGGGCAATGCTAGAATGAGTCAGTTAGTCGGTGTACGATACAGAACTCTTCGTTTGTAATGCAGCTGTCTACACTTCAAGAGGTAAATACGAATTTCTCGCAGTAAGCGCCTCTCAACATGGAAATTGATTGTAGAACTCCTTGGAAAAGTTTGCTCACAGCAACCGAAATTTCGGATTATGACATCCTATTCCACTACGCTGTGTTTTGACTTTGAAATTTCCATAAAATGTCAGGACTGTTATTATCGCAGCTGGTGAGCACAACTCAGGCGTATTGTTCACGTGCTTAGTTGTGTTCAGCTTCGTTTTCGTTAGTTCCAAGGTCACATCTGAGCAGTGATCATTGGGACGCTTCAATACAGGCAATACTATCGACATTCAGACAGAACTGAAGTATCGTTCGCAATTGGCGGGCTTCCGAGTGTTCACAAAGACAGGGTGCCCACAATACTTATGCTAGCCTGAGAAGATCAGCGCATTCAATGGCCAGCCATACATGCAGAAGTGAGTGTGTAGTTATCAGACGCGTTCGTGATAGTGTTATGCGACGAACTCTACAAGCTGTTGCATTGAAATGTACAAATCCTTCAGCACCGATGTAGGTGCATGTGATGCGCCTTGGATGAATTGCGGTCATTTTTAGGACAAAATAAAATTATTCACGGACAGCCTCAGCAGAAGCTCTAAACCAAAATGATGTGATTTCTGGTGGAAAAAGTTCATTTAGAATAACCCGAATTCTGACGTGACAGACGAAGACAGACGAAAGCTGGACTTTGGATGTCATTTTTCCATCGATGATTTGTTGGTGGGTTGGAGTGCGATTTCTGCGGAGGCGAAAACAAAGTCGGCGATTTCGAAGAAGGATGGGCAGCCTGGGATTTGAACGGCTTCCTCACGCCTAACTCACAGGAAGCTGACTGGGATGTATTTCGTTTCAGCACAAAAGCGTGGAGCTACACCCACCGTACCCGTCAAAATGAGATTACTGGGTCATGATCGCCCAAGCGAACGCTCATTGCTCTGTGATGAAACGCCTGCAAGCCATCTGTTATGCTAGACGAACAGTTCAACTAATACCTGACCAACAGCCTACAGCATCACGGATCGTCTGGCTCCCTGTCCGCGTTTAACTGGAATCGAAAACCTCCAAGATCGTCAAAATGGTTGACCTTGTATTTCATGAATTCTGTGATTGTTGGTCCAACGGGAAGGGGATAAGTTTTAGAATTAAATTCCACTTGACCTCACCCCAACCCCTCAATTAAATTGTCGCAGCACTCACAAGCCCACAAAGACCAACGGAATCTATCAGCACAAACCGCGGTGATTCATCAATTGAAGCACATTGAAGTGAAAGATTAAGGAACCAAAACCGATCAGAAGTAATTTGAAACTCCTCCAATCCATCAACGCAAGATTGTGACAACCATACTAACCGACAACAGCCATTAATTCACACTCAAAACTTATCTAGTGCGCCAATATGAAGAGGTCTTACTGACTGGTTCTCCGTCTGCCTTAAAACCTGCCCACTTGGTGACCTGTTCACTTGGTCTGATGAAGCTTTTGTGTCAAAAGCGAAACATTGCCCAATTAAAAACTACTGATTGTTTACCAAGGCCTTCTGAAACGATGACTTCTCAATCGGTTCCAAACTTTTTCCAAGAGATAAGTTTTAATTTAAAGGATCCTGCAAGTAAAGCTAACGAGGATATGCATTGAGACACATGATGGTTGGTATGATCAGCATTCAGACAGATATTCAGCAGAAGAGGGCTTGAACGGTGTGCAGAGAGTAACTGGTGACCGAAAACAGTGCTGAAAACTTGCTTCAAGGATCATCGTTCAATGGTGAACTAAACGTAGGACCGAACGTGGGACAGAATGAGAATGACTGCGTAATGACGGTCTGGGCGCGAAATTAAAAAACCAACTACAAACGACGGTGCTAACAGGTAGTTAACTTATGGGATTTTAAATTTTTATTATCTAGTTGACTTCTTTAGGGTTAATTGCACGTGACTGAGGACGATTTGAACGCGGCAGTGGTTTCGAAATTCAGCTAAATTGATATTTACTTCGAATCCCATCTGGCTATAAGGTGCTTCTTAGACGCTCGATTAAGGCGTTTATTTGGCCTGGCGCTCAGCTTCCCTGTGTGCAGTCCTTAATGATAGTTGTCGCTTTCGCCCTTGATAAAACACACTAAACCTAAGGTCGCTTAAAGCGCATCGACAACCCGCTATCGACTTGTCGATTCCTCGGACTTTAGACGCTCGGTTAAGGCGTTCATTTGGCTTAGCGCTCAGCCTCCCTGTGTGCAGTCCTTAGTGATATTTGTCTCTTTCGCCCTTGAGAAAACACACTACTCCTAAGGTTGCTTAAAGCGCATCGACAACCCGCTACCGACTTCTCGATTCCTCAGATTTACTAGGTGGACGTAGTCCCCCGAACTCCTGTTAAAATTATGTTCTAGCTGAACAGAAGCCTGATACAGATGGAGGAACACATTCGTTTGGACCTCCTGAGTTGCTGAAAACGGACGACTCGATTGAATCTCACCTGAGTCCCTTCCTTGTGAAAAATGTCGGCTGAATGTATTGCACCACGTCTTTCTCACGTCTCAAAAGCCAACGAGATCCCGCAGCATACTTTTTCCATTTAATATGCAACTCAGTGGAGTCTCCCACTAACAGCGACGTAATATGCAAGTGAG
Source organism: Clonorchis sinensis (assembly GCA_003604175.2). Classification (NCBI taxonomy): domain Eukaryota; kingdom Metazoa; phylum Platyhelminthes; class Trematoda; order Opisthorchiida; family Opisthorchiidae; genus Clonorchis; species Clonorchis sinensis. The sequence continues at coordinate 21,641,269 of CM030375.1, forward strand.
TGGATTTCTTCAATGGGTGGCTTTGTTTGAAACTATCGGTACTACAAGTAGGAGGCAGCAGATCACTGAAGGTTCAAGGTAGATGAATTCTGCAGAGAAAAGGGGAACGATGAGGTTGGTCAGGTTGGCGAGCCCGGTGTGGCAGGTGGTCAGTAGGATTGGAAGAGGAACTACACGCCGGGTTCAATTGCATTAAACAATGAGGTATATAAAAATCAGACTGCAGTCACCAAGTCTGGATGATGTGTATCAATCCATTGGGTAGTTTGTTCTGGATAGATGCGTCTCGTCTGGGGGATACAAACCCCAGGGTACTGGGGTACTGGGACCGTAAAAGAACGATTGCTAATATGTTTAGCCGAAGCGCTTTGAGCTTGGGCTTATTTCACCACTGTCTGTAAGTGCTTTCTGCAAACCTTCCTCGGCCATTTTATCGCACTTGTGCGCCTTGGAGGAGACGAGCTGACAGTATTCCAGGATGGACTGAACTACGAGTTTGTACGGTTCCAATCTGGTTTCGGGATTACCTAAGTAAGTCGTAGATCGACCGACGTACCGATGGTGGCAACTTGGCAGGATAATCTCCCCATGAAGCCTAAGCCAACGGAGAAACGTAGGCTTGGATTACGGACGTTACTCAACCCGTGTTCGGGAGTGTTGGCTAGCAGAATGGCTTTTAAAATAACTGTTTTGTTTAGCTGTCTTTAAATGCTTCAAACGGAGATTCGTAGCACACTTTTGCGATGCATCTAAAGTTAAAAGTCATTAGTCTACTAAACTTGACTGTCCCAAAAAAAGGGAAAGCGAGAGTTTCTGGTGCTATTCCATGCATCACGTGACTATGTTTCCCTGTACAGGTAGCCAAGTGTTTTTTGAGCGGTTTAACAAGCTAAGTGGTTTATGTGACGACCGCATTTTTAAGATGCAATTTTCCCATGGTGTAAAAGCGAGAAATTCAAAGTTGCCACGTGGTGTGAAGTGGTGCTTGACAGGACAGTCTCGTGCAAGCTTCGCAGTTCCAGACAACAGTTGTGCAATTTTCCGTGAAAAAGACTGTGCGTGACCTATGACGGATCAATACTGTTCCAGGCGGACAGTCTGCAATTGCACAACACATCCCAAGTTGGGATTTCATGGGCGACCAGCCAGCCGTTGAAGGTGGAATATGGAATCTACTAAGGACAAGGATATAAACGATGAAATCAGAGGTCTTTGTTCTAATAAAAACTTGGATTTACGGATTTACACTCTTCGGGTGTTTGATTGTAAATTGAAGCATTGTCTAAGTACAAAGTAGTGAGGGTTTCCGAGTTTGTCTCGCAGACACTTTCAGAGTGCATAGACGGTTATAAATAACCTGTTTCTGTGTTGAAAATTAGGAAAGCGATTATGTTTGTCACTGTTTCTTAAGGCTGATGCTCAGTAGCCCAATTTCTGGCTGGTTCACCGGCACGGATAACTTAGATTGGACGCGCTGGAATCACGGAATATCACTTTGTAACGGAAGTATTCAAAAACTGCGTGACTGTCATTCACGAGTCGAAAATCCCGAATTTACCCCCTGAATGAACCCCACTTGTTGGGCGCCAGGACTGGCTTTTGCATAGGGTTAGATTCTTCTTGTTGATAACCGAGAAACCTCAATCAAACACATATTTGTCACGAAGAATGTTGTGCGTATTTAATATCCTTTAATCCTGTATTTCCACGGGAGTACATGGGAGGTTTTATCCTGAATAAAACTATTCATAAGGCTGCTGAAAACGTTTTGACAGCCCACGATCCGTCTTGTCTTTCTTGAGACCCATCAGGTAAACGCAATCCCCGATTTTCCGTTGATTTCGTGTTCTACTGAAAAATGGAAGTCAAGAAGTTTGTGGAAAACACTCACTTAAACACCAGCTGGCCCACCATTTCGTCTTTTATGCACATTTCGCACGTGACGATTTGGTCTCCCCAAAAAAATTAGGAATGAATGAAACGGGTTTGAAAAATCACCTTTCTTCGGATGTACTGAATAAAAAACCGAAATGTGGGATTTTGCTCGGAATGTTAGGAACGGTGAACCTTTTTGCGTCGTGCCACTGGATTCCGATGGGCGTTTTCTAACACTTGAGTTTTTCCTATTGGTAAATGAGACTGAATCAATCTTTCCACTAGATTTATTGACCTCGCTCTTAAATTCTAGTCAGAGAGCTGCTATCCTGAGTTGTACTTGTCATGGGTACTCTGCCGAGGAGTGATCGTCTGCTGCTTCAGCCTGCTAGCAGGACGGGCGAACACTTGTTTGGCCTCCAAGATCCTGATTGCGTACAGCCCCAATGGCAGTATGGTGCAACCGTCACGGAGACTGGGCTTGCATATAGTTGGACGGGATTGTGGAATGCCAGTCTTATTTCGGGGTAATCACTATCAAAAAGTCGAAGAGGATTTGGTAGGAATAGAGTTGTGAAGTCCGATTCCTCAAGCTATGCTCGTCACTTAGTTCGTACTAAGTAAAATTGGACTTTTCACGTAGGAAACTACTCACAAAGTTGCTGAAGACTCTTCGATAGCCACGACCGGTTTCGCTTGTCTTGGTCCTCATCAGGTAGGCACAGTCCCCGAGTTTCCGTCAAGCTTATGTTCTAATTGAATCCAAATTAGACTGATTTCAGGAACTTTGCCTACCTGATGAGCCCCAAGAAGGCGAAACTGGTCACGGACCTTCGAAGAGTCTTCAGTAACCTTGTTAGTAGTTTCCTTCGTGAAAATACACTGCAATATCTCAAGCATCGTAACAACTGAAACATGAAGCGGCCTGTGTGCAGCACATTCAGTTAAAGAAAATCATAGACGAGAGTTTCAGTTGAGTCTCCCGTGAAAACCAAATTGATTTGCGAACGAATGTATGTGCCGTAAACTCAGACTTCTTATTTCAAGATATTTTAACCTCTTTCTTCGAGTTATCTTAACAACAACCCATTGGCTGCCCTGAAGCTATCGACGTTCGTCCCGCTATGGACGTCCTGCAGGGGCTCTCTAGTGACCCTGACGAAAATCAACGGCGATTCTATTGGACGATGTGGCAAATAAGCTGCGAAGTTCAGGCGTATAGGCTGGACGAGAAGCCATCATACCCGGTAGATCTTTTGGACAGATCACCCGTCCGATAAGCGAAGGTCGGCGATCCGCATCCCCATTCAAGAGCATCGCTTTGTTCTTACTATTTTTACCATGACGTCTCATTCGAAGAGGACTAATGCCTAATCAAGTGATGTCGAACGATAACGACAGAAGAGGTAAACACCCTGACCTATAAACCTGGAAAATATGTCCGTCTTATAGACAAATCGCACAAAAAGTCGGGACACTGGATCATGACCGATTCAGCTGTGCACAGTGATCGCACATTAGCAAAAGCATTCCCCTTGGTGGATTCGTCATTCCTTGGTGGAAAACTTTGTTTACCAGCTTAATCACTAGCGGTGTGACCACTTGAAGTCCTTTGACGCGAGAGACAGCACAGTGGTTAAGGCGCAAACTTCCTTACCAGAAAGTCTGTGGTTCGAATCCAATCTCAGCCCCTCGACTGCCTAGGCCTGGACAATCAGACTGGTTCCTTCGGGTGATGAGACTTCAGAGTACCGAGACAGTGTAACAGCTGAACGCCCCACGGACTCAATAAAGCAAATCCGGCACAGATCCGCCTGCTTGCTTGGAGCTGCTAGAAAATATGTCGTGATTATGACGTAGAAAAGTGCATGAGTGACTTCAGTCTTGACACAGAAAAAGAACACCGAATGTCCCCCTGTCAAAATTGATCTTCGATGCCAGAAAAGCCGGTATAAGCTGATTCGTAGTAATTACGAACAAATTGTTCTCTCCAAATGTACGAGTTTTTCCCTGCAGACGATTGGATACAGAGGAGGAGATGGTTTTATTCCAACTCTGAATGTGCGGACCTACAAAACACACCCAAACGAGGCTCCGCAGATTCGGTGAAGTTGACAGAAAAACGGTTGTGGAACAGTGGAGCACAGACTGGTAAAACGTGCTCCGTTTTTAGAAAACAAGCGTGCCTACTTCACAGTTTTCCTCAATGGTAAGCTGTCATATGAAGCAACGTTGTTTTGGGATGGGGGAGTGTATTTCTGCCCAGTCTGAAGCGAGTTGGTCATGAAAGAACTTATTTCTTGAGCAAAATTAATTGCCAGTAGCTGAGGAAAAAAGAGGGGGGAATTGATTAAAATAATCCCCGGAGACATCTATGGATGACGATAACCATTTGCTTTTCTCAAGTGAAGAATATGGGCGAGTCCTAAACGAGTCGGTCGCACTTTCGTCTACGCAGGAATTTCGTTTCTCTTCCGTCAGTTGAATGGGGGGAATACACAGCATGCAACTGACAACCACAGTGATGTAACGTAACTCTTGTTTGAACAGGCTTCTACTTGTCCTGGCGCAATTCTTCTTCTAAATCCACACCAAGGGAGGGGGCAAGCGCTGAACCCGAGTTTCTCCCTTATTAGAACTCACCAGTAGTGCATATACTTGGTCGTGCCGGGGTCTAAACTCTGGACATCTGGCAGACGAGACGAGCGTGATGCCGCTACTCCACCAGCGTACGCTGCACGCATCCGAGTTACCACGTCTGAGCAGGTGAACGTGTTCATCCCTGGGCAACGTGATTGGTTTGCCCGACGCTTTGCACGGCTACCCCGGTAACTCTCTTGATTGTGTCAATCGATTTATCCGCTTGTCAGGGTTTCCCAGTCACGTAGCGCCATAGAAGATTTAAACCTTCGGAGATGACCGAGAGACTTGTAAAATAACCGGTGTGTTCAGATTTTCGTTTGATAGCTTCCAATAACGATCTCAGGTAGACAGAGTTCTTTTTTTCTGCTTTGTACGTGTCTGCTATATTTCTGGTTAACTCACCCATCTCATTTGGAATATTTATGACGAAACTGTTAGATTTGCCATAGGTGGGTAATTCAGCATTCTTCCATTGCATAATTAATAAGGTGAAATCGGTCTATCCACTGGAACTCTGTCTGGAAATGAACTAATTAGATGACATCAAACCGTGGCGAGTTTCCTGCGAACGTGTCAGCGCTTCCGTAGTGAAACGTACTCACCGACTTTCAGCTAAGACAGCTCACAATTTCTCCTGGTATTTTTGCTCTCTTCAGGACCAGTTTTCGAAATCTACCAAATTATTCAAACGAAAAATACTGTTATTTCAAGACTGAAAACAAGTTGCTGTGCTAGAGGAAACATACTACTGATAAGGTCGCCCCATTTTGGGGTCGTCACTTGAGTGCCGACTCCGAGTGTGCTTTAACCTTATGCCTGAAAACCAAATTTCAAATAACTGGTGGAAGATATTCACTTACAAACTGGTTGATGTTTTCGGGAGATTCAAGTGAATCTGAGCTGGACCGCTCCCATCTTATGCGCTTCTTCAACTGACTGTGCTGTGAAATCCGTCACGAAACACCAAACACTATTCGCCAAGAATGTCGAACATAAGCTAAAACGGTGGGTGGCCTTTGCGCATCACACTCAATTGAAGGATGGCGTAAAGGTGACACTTGGTTGAGATTAATTCGAATCTCCCGGGCCATTAATTTTTTTTCATCTTGCCACAAATCAAAAACCGAAATTATTCCCAACCCGAGCATAAATTAGTTAGGTAACTTTGTAGAAGTTCCGAAAACAAACGTGTCCAACGGATGTTCATCGAAAACCGTTCTCTTATCGATCTGTATCGTCTGCCTCCCATATTATGTAGATCAAGATATCCTCAGGTGTCGTCGCGGTTCAGATCACCAGGTAGGTTTGAGACGCAAAAAATTGTTCCATGAGCACGTTCCTCAAACTAGCTACTTTATCTCACGATGCGTCTGAGCGTTATCTTAGATTTTGTACTGTGTCTTCTTGATGACGGCAAACACGAACCTTATAGCTCCGGCATTGCAAAAAACTTGGAGGCAGCAACCCGTTTGTACGGTATACTATGACAAAGCAGGACCGTACAGTCGGTGAGGGGTGAAAGAGAGGCGTCTGCTTATGGTCATGTTTGTGATTACCTAGCCATCTACTTTTGCCTATCAAAATACCGTGCTGCGACGTCAGACGAACGCAAATAGCCGTTATTGTGCTATAACGCAAGATATCGTCCACATGTGCGCTCGCCTAGTGCGATGAACTTGTGGATCGTGTGTGTCACATCCTGTTTATAGCCAGAGACCTTCTACTGGTATCATAACGCCCAGTAGGCTTTCCTTATACAATCCTCTCAGTATTCCCCGCAGGTCCGTTGGCCATAGGCCTCCTTGATGCGCTTGACTGTTCAAGGACTGCCTTTATAAGACCATTAGTTTTACAATATCGCATTAGACTGGAAACCAGTCAACAAGCGTTGAGTAATTTTTTAATGGACTGGGAGAAAATGATCTCTGTCACGCAATGAGCGCTGTTTACATGGTTCTTGCAGTACAGTGTTGTCTCATCTCAACATATCTGCTGACACCTCGGCAGTTTTTCACTTGTCAGACTAATGCGACGCTCCTTAAGTTGTTTATCTAAATCCTATCTGGTTTTTTCCTTAGAGAACTTGCTAAGGAAAAGACTTGCCTTTTTTATGTTTTTCAGGACAGGTCTTCACGTCTTATCCGTTAAAACGAATGGCCGCCTGCCATATGCCTTCATTACTGAGTACTGATCCAAGTCTGTTCTGTGTGCTTGTTACCATCCAGCGCATATGACGTGATGGACGATGGTTTCGAATGAAACAGTAGATATTTGAAAGGGTAAGCCGGCGTTTGTCCACCTTACTGGAAGCCAATGTTGTGTAAAATTTCTACATCACAGCGTAAAATAATGCTTTCTCTTGACTTCTCAAGTATCAGTATTTATACAATGGGTACATAACTACTCGTAATATTTAGTAGTAATATGTTACAAGGCGTAATGAGGGTACAGCGATGGTGACATCCATAGGGAGCTTAGCGACAGATAGAGCGAACGCCCTATATATGTGTGTGACTGAAACTAGGGACTAACGGAACACGAGCAACAACAACAATGGGTTCAACACTTACCCTGGGTGCCCCCAAGACCAGTTCGTCAAACTGAGTGAACCATGGTGCACGCACGCTGATATACTAAACTGATTACGTGTGAGAGCGGGATCACCATATGAAACTGCCTAAAGAGTGGAAGGCTGCTCGCCTTTATCCGTGAGATTTAGCTAGAACGTTTGTTCGTAGACACCAAAGAACAGCAGTACTAGAGAACTTGTCCTGCCGACGAAAAAAATGTAAAAGGAAACTATAGTAGTTAAACCGTAGGATATACTGGACTTTTTGAAGTCTTATTCAATAAATTATATGTAATACTGATGAAAGGAAGAAGGCCTTTGCTGCGGAGTTATTTATTAGAGAAACACCAACTTAACAGTTACAGACTATTGAACAGGGGAGCAAACCTCTCATATGCATCTCGTTTACAAAACTGAATATCCACCTTCTCCTTGAACGCGTCTTCCTGAACTTTTCTGGATATTCATTGCCTGTTACTCAAATGCAAGCAAATGCTACAAATTCCGTAATAGATCTCACTTTTCAAGAGACACGAAGCGGATTTATGAGAAGACGTACTACTCGCATGCCTCATCAGTAGTATCCACCGTTACACTGATAATCTAGCGAAAAAAGAGTGGAACTTGGATGGGATATTCGTGAATCAGCTGGCCTCGAATTCCTTCGCTCTTATTCATAGGATGCTGCATGGATGGGCCAGTTCAGGTCATGACCTTGAAAAACCGATCCCCTATTGGTAGAGTGGACCGGAAATGACCCGAACGACTCTCCTCGATTAGATTCAGTGATCTGGAAAATCCCGTGCATTTTTCTTCACCAGAGGCCATTGTTTTATGTGCGAAATTTTCTAACGTTTTCTACCCATGTTTCCAATTTTCCAACCAATTAAAGATAAAGTACGTCCTACGCACCACATTCTGTTGACTTTCCCTTTGAATGAAGCATGCGGATTCTACAATTTCCTGGCGCTAACACATAAAGTCAGAGGCTAGTACTCGTCACAGGCAAAGAACGGTCTTCTTCACTCAAGAGCAAGCGATTGAAAGTACAATGCGCCAGATACTATCACAGAGTGAGCGGATGACATCCAATAGCCTCAACTGGACAATTCTCATCCCGCTTTAGATTTTTAGATCTCTCCGCAGTGGCTAGACATGTGAAAATTTGACCTGTGGTTTGTCTCATGTCTTTTCGTCAAGTTCCAACGATTTATACTTGCACCAACTGCGGAAGAATGTAGAACGTAGTGGGCAGCATTCATATGGGTCAGTTCTAGAAACGTTCACTGCGCTATACATTGGTCCGTGTTTCTGAGGTAACGTCCCACCGGTTTTGGATATACTCAAAAACGACGAGTAACTGCGCTATCAGTAAGCAGTTTGTGAGTTGTACTCATCAATCAAAGAAATCATCTGAGGTAGTTAAGCAATAAACAAGAACCTTCGCAAACAAATTAACTCATTTCGTGCTCATAAGCAGGCATATATCTTGAAAGATTTAGCATCGAAAATGGGACAGAGAACCTCAGATATCGCTGATAGCTGACATCCATACAAAACAGCAACTGTGCTAGTCACATATCAAAACAGGGTAAACTATCGTTTTCTTTCCTGGTGATCTTACTAGAGGGGTTTTTTGTCCACGGAAGCCAGAGAATTTTTCTTCGGAATTGATATGCACATAGCGTGATCAAAACATAACATTTTGTTCGTTGCCTGTTCCCACCACCGGTGACACAAACCGAACCTTCGGACTTACTCTAGATGGTGAAACGAGGGGCATGTTATGTCAATGAACAAATCGCCGAGGGAAACAACGACTTCTGACGACCATCCGATCGATATTCAACCGGAAGTGACGAGTATTTACCCAGTTCAATATACCGTATTTGGACTTGTTAATTTCATGTTCACTTCAGACAACCAGTCACTCCGAAAAAAAACTAGATCGATGGAATCGTTGTCAGTTTTCTACTGTGATCACCACAGTATAAAATTGTTTCAAATTACAAATTTTCTTCCTGACAAGTTGACTGCAAGCGGTGATTTTCTTGGGGAGAAGCCCACGAACGGTAGTGGGCTGTCGAAAGGTTTTCAGCAACCTTCTGAGTAGTGTATGTCGGGAAAATTGTACACTTGGGTTCGAAAATACTTGAGCTGATGCAGCCGAAATATTGTAAAGGAAGTGTCCGGTAAGTGCAATGTGACACGGAAAATACCCTGGACAATCGACGAGAACAGCCAGATTACCCATAAATATAGTAGCCATTACCACTGATAAGTTGAAATTATCTTTTATGGAAACAGCTGTTGTGTTGAGTAATGTTCTCTTGCTCGTTAAGCTGACCTCTTGTACTGAAAAGATATCGGTTGTGATAAACGTTTGCAATGTAAAGGCGGAGTTTGTGGCGCGTAGCCCACGTCCTTGCATCTGCCCGAATGTTGATTCGGAATTTATTGAACCGTTTTACACTGTTTGCTCATTGTTGTTTGGTATTCAAACAACGTTCCAAAACGTTATGGAAGGCGCTTGAGGACGTTGCTTTTTTCAGAAACCTGTGCAAATGGAACTTTTTCTGTCGTGTCTAATATTTTTCAAATGCTTAGTTCCTGTTTGTCAATCGATTCGAAGGTGTCTTTCCTTCCATCGGTAGACTTGAGAGAAAGAATATCCTCCCTTGTGCAAAAGACTGTAATTTTTGTGATTACCCTATTCTGGAAGTGCGGTAGACGATAGATTACCTGCATCTTTCGACTTCGGGTAGGCGGCTGATCTCGATGACCCTTCAAGGTCATATTGCGGTCAAACACACGAAGAAAATGTGTTTATTGTTTAGGAATTTTAAGGCCACGGCTAGATTGACCACATGTTCATTTTTTGTCACACGTTTGAGCAGCATCACGGCTACATCCTGCTAACAGTCCAGATATTGGATAGCTTTATGACTGCACTCCATTTTGTCTCAAACGATCAGTTCTCCTGATCGTGCTTGCCAAACCAGGTGTGCAGAAGTTCATGAACATAAACTGGCCGTTACGTGCGCATGCTTCTGAGAGCAAATAGGGGACCACGAAAAGTGTTGTATGGCAATGACGCTCGCCCTCTAAACCTCTCTGTTGCTGGGGATGACCTCGTCTAACCAGGGATGTGAGGTCGACATCATCTTGATCTTTGAAGGAGATAAAACGTAAACACTTCAATAAACCGAAAACCATTATAACAACTTTCGGCATTTTTTCTGGCAGCTACAGGGTACATTTTCAAGTTTTCTTTTAAAATACTTTTCTTTTAAAATACCTGTAGTAATTCGAGGAGGGACGGCGAAAGCTATGAGACGGTCCCTCCGAACCGAGGACTCGATGTGAATTCAAGTGCTTGATTACTGGTGTCGTCCTGGCATAGAAAGAGTCGGCTGGCTGCAACGAGTCCACAACGAGGTGGTGCGTAAGCAGGTACTTGGTACTGAGTCCGTTTCGTTCGAGCAGCAGGTTAAACTTGCCAGGTTGAGGTCGTTGGAACGTGTGCTACGTACACCCAATCACCATCTTCTCAAGAAAGTGCTGCTTAGGTTCCAAGCGATTGCCCAAGAAAGGTCCGCGGGGGAGATGGCGACATGAAATGAATGCGACTACAATCGGACCGAATGTTGTGGGATCTTCGCGCCTTCCTGGCCAGGACTTACGAGATCGTGCCTCCGGATGTTTGAAAACCCTGCGGGACATGGCATACAGCCGACTCCTGGCCGGACTGCCTCGCTAAATTTCATCTGTTATTGCGCGGTAACATTTTGTTGGATAAGGTTCGCGTAGGACCTTTTTTCGCCTCTCTGGTATCGCCTTCATCGGAAATTGTGTTCCGAGATGTTTATCTTAATGCTCTCCAAAGGTGTAGGAACCGTAACCTCGATCGGTTTCCTTAAAGGCATGAGGCTTCTTCGCGAGAAGTCTCTAAACTTTTCCCTCGCTTCCACTCTTTACCAAGGTTTACTTCCCTATTGGTTGCGTGGAATTTAAGTACAAGTATGTTTTACTAGTGAATTGCTCTCAGGGATGAGTATGATGACGATGATGATGATGATGATGATGATGATGATGATGATGATGATGATGATGATGATGGGTTATGCCTCAAGACGGGCGTGTACAAATCTCAGGCTTCAATGGGCGCTCGATTCGAATTAGTCAGGCAGATGATCTGGGGGATGCCTTCATCATCTTGATGGATGACGACGGTGAAGACTTTCTGGCACTGGACAGCGTCAGCAAGTCTTGGGTGAGGTAATCCGATCTTGAGTGCATCCAAAAACATTAACTGCAGTAGTTTAGCCAGTTGTCACGTACCCCGGATCACTGCCGAGCACAGACAGGTGTTCATCTTCGTGTCTGAATGAGAATAGTGAAAACGGCGGCATAAACAGCGTGCAACTTGTCAAGGTGGTGTCGCACTGAGAACGAAGTGCAAGTGAAATCCGTGCCCTTAGCCTTCCAGGGTGGGGACCTTGTACTTAGATGAATAAGTTACTCATGATGATGATGTTGGGTGTGGTTTAAACCGTTTCCTGAAGGATTGAATCATGATCTTGTTTTTCACACACTGCGCAGACTGAGATGTCTAACATTCTGGAATGGAAGCAGGCTACAATTACCAGAAATTCAACCAAAAGCCGTCCATCAGCCTTTCTGCACTCTATCTGGGATTGCGTGGATGCTCACACAGTCTGTCCTGGCATCTCACACCTTTCTGGCACACCATTCGCCGTTTTCAGATCGACTTATGTTCTATTCGAACCGGAATATCTATTCACATTGTGGAAGTTTGATTTATCGGCCCAGATTCACACGTAGTCTCCCGTAGCATCCCGTGCATCATGTGACCCTGTGTTCCGGACCTGGCCACGAAATTACTAGACGTGTGAAAACGTTGCACAGTTTTTGATAGTCATAGTTTGAAGATAAGTTATTTTTAACCCATAGTAAAAAGATATAAACTGTCCAGTGCTGTCTGGTAGAAAATGAGAGCCCAGCCTGTCGTGCAAACCTTGCAATTCCAGACAACATTCGTGAACGTTATTCACGTTAAAAGTACGGTTGACCCAGAAGGAGGTTTACACTCAAAATCTGTCTGCTACTGTCTACATTTCACAGATGATCATTTAGCCGGTGGAATAGGGAAGATGAAAAAACCTTAGGCAGTGTAATTGACGGATCTACACCAGGTGCTCATCACTTGGACTGCGAATTTGGCTGAATTCAAAACTTTTAAAATCTGGTAGATTTACTACTATTTTTATCGTTGTTTGATGGTCGAAGATATTTGCATCGGGATAGTGAGTCTTTTCGAAGACCCCACAGACTATATTAGTAATTTCACTGCCATCAGAGGTTTGTGTTGGACTGAACTGAATGGGTGGAAGAATATACACCACACCTGGAGTCAGATGAATGTGATCCGGTCACGAAACTTTTGTAACAGTTTCGTCCTCTATATCACTTAGGATTTCACTAGGACAACTGGACAGTTACCAAAAAATGGGTTGATGGAAAAAACTCCAGGAAAATTGCTATCGAAGACGGACGGTTGTCTTTAAAAAAACCCATGTGTATCGATAAATACACTCATTTGCAAATCAATTTGGTTTTGCGAGAGACCCACCTGCAAGCCAGCTGAATCTCCCGTTTGTGATGTTTCCAGGCAAATGAATGCGCGGTATACATGTATAGTTCATGAGCCGGCGATACTGGCTGACAAGAACATATATCAAATCCTGTTCTCCTTCCATATGGAGGCCGTGTCGGTGGAATGCCAAAAGTAACGTTTTATTGAAAGAAAGTGACGTGTTCATCAAGAAATGAATATGTGATTTATGAAAAATTGACTGAATATTCTTCCAAATAAGCATATGCAATGAGCATGCGAGCGTATGTGCCTACCAATAACTTCAGGAACGAATGCAAGTTCGTTAAAAGGACACCGGTTTTCGCCAGACGAGAACCACTGGTCAGTAAAGGCTCTGCGGTAACCTCTCAGAAGGAATTATCGGTCGTGTGGACCTCATGAAAATCCAAACAGGTTTGCGCGGGAGCTCCAATCAGCAGGGTGAGTGATGAACATGCATCTAGGATATAATATGCCGCTCATCGATTGATCAGGGAATACACATCACGTGGTCACTTATTGACCATCTCCAAAAGTGACGACTTCTCAGATGGAAGCTTCAAACTTCTTGCGAATTTTCTCTTCCAATCTTCTCCTCTCAATCAACAGATATGGAGGAAATATATATTTGGAGAAAATTCTGGGGTCTGTGGACCGATTAATTCGAAAGCGACTTGATGATTTTCGCCGTAATTCATCGAAAACTGGACGTTCCTAGTTCACACAGATGACCTTTTTTCTATAAAATCTATCGTATCAATGAACGGAATAACTCGAAGATGGAAGCATTCACCATATCCGGCGTTGTCTGTGTACGGATACTCGCAAGAGCTGAAAACCAGATTAAAGGTCTCCTTGGGATGGATCGCGTCAGGTACAATCTTAAAATCACGCCAATGGATGATGTTCCATGCTCTCCTCGACTTCAGTTGAGTGTCACGAAATATGATGGAAACTGCGATTCGGTTGTCAGGTATGTGGAGATGACTCGTTTTCGTTCTCACACGGGGAATGTGTCCCAACCCAGGGCGAATCATTCTCTTGACGGCCCATCATCAACTGTCTAAAAAGCGTAGAAAGCAAGTTATATCGTACGGATATTCACATTACTATCACGAGTTACATGGAATGAGGCAGACATGCACCCTTCGTTATACGTATAAACTGCCTGTGTCCGATGCAGCTCACATGTAATGGGTGCATTGTAGCTGCGTATCGATGAGTCGGTTGTTGTGTTATCCAAGCGCCATGCTCCACTACGCTCCCCAACAATGTTGTGATGATGTCACCTCGATTGGTAATGAAAAGCTTGCAATCGTAAAAATGTTGTTCTTTGTCGGCGAGTCTTGTTCCGGCACTAAGCCACTGGAGAGCGGGAACATCAGTCAGATATAACATCCATAAATCAAAAGTGAATACTTTTCAAATTTGAGACAGCTTGCTAAAGCTACATGGACCTGGCATGTTTGTCACCCAGTTGCATCCCTGTGGGCCTGCGGGATCCGTAGAACCAGATACAACAACTTTAGATCGCAGTCGCTCACAACCGAACAAATGAGTTGCTTTTTTCCAGTCGATGAAAGTTCATTCCCAGTAATTCCTACGAGAGGATGTTAGAATTAGTAAAGTGAGACGACCCGAAGAAGAATACATGCGGGGAAAGCGGCTTAAAACGACATCAGTAAAGAGTGTCTTGTATTTGGATCTCAATAGGATTGATGATCGCGTTCATTATTTGTGCTTTCAGGCGTGCCTCCACCCCAGTAAGTTGGGCTGTGTGTTCGATCTCGATCACGTTCTGAGGGGCTACCCATGGAAGTATTACTATCATTTTTGTCCCGTAGATAAAAGAAAGCTGTTTATAGTTAATCTTTACAGCAGCTTTCCATCAGTATGATAAACAAGGAAGTTGTTCATACATCTGTTTCGGACGGCGAAAGTCTGAGTTCCTTTGAAGGTAAAGCTTTTTTAACGACTCCATTGGGCAGAGGACAATTGGTCTTGTGAAATCATGGCCAGAACGTTGACAACTAGGGAGGAAATATATTGCCTACATGTTGCTATTCAACGCCGACTCAGTCACGGCGGAGATGATGTATTATACCGCACGGTTGTACGGAAGTTTATCCGAGGTGGCTGCCAAACTTGTACCGCAAAGAGAAACCATTTCATTCTGCCTTTCACCTGTCTTCGCGTGCGCAACTGAACCCAGTCATCGCGCACCATACTTCGATTGTATTACGAGGCCTCTGTTCGACGGAATCCGTGAGTGATGTCATAGTGGCTGGCATGGTGTTTGGCTCGGACCAACTCCCAGTGCGACTGCTCGCCGAGTTTAGCCGTAACTTGGACGTGAAAGTGTACTCCGTTTTCTCCTTCTTGATGCCTAAGGACTGTTTGGAGTTTTTTTCCTGTGTTCATCCAAAAATATTTATTAAGTATAGTTACCATCCTTGGCCTTCAAAGAACCAGTCAAACAAAGGGCAAACGGGCATCTGACTGGTTCACGTTCGGAACCCCCAATGCGAACTTGCAGCTTCTTCGTTAGTTGATCCTCAGTAACAGCCTTGATATTCACGATGTGACATCCTGATCATAAAACATGCAAAAATTACTTCCTACTTAGTATCTCTTATTTTAGATCAGCCTGTCAGGTATGTCCGAACAACTGAATAGCTCGAAAGCCACTCACAAGGTGACGTTTATTCGGACATGGACGTGGGTCAAACTTGTAGATCACTGCATCGAGAAAGGTTCTTTCCAAAAATATCACTTCAAGATTTACTGGCGTATTCGAAACCGTCCTACGGTAAATTTTTGTTTTTTCAACATTTTTGGAGGTGAATGCTTTGTCATCGTGGAAACGCTCATGAAACGTGACTGGGAACAAACGCAGTGCTGCTCTGTACTAATCCGCACCGGAACGTACCGAGTTCAAGCCCGACGTAGCACTAATAGAGTTACATACGCACGAATAGATAGATGCATGGTTTTTACTGTTATATATCAGGCACAATAGTACCAAATCACATGAGTTTTTTCAATCAAATGCGGTAGAATGCATTCCAACTAGCCGTAGGCCTTTCATCCTCTATGACGCACAGTACAAACCAAAGTACAGCCTGCGCAGCCAACAAATGCTTTGATAGACTACTTTGCGGGTTCCCATGTGTTTACGTTCACATTTGAACAACCCTCGCTCTGTCCCGTGTCAACTTCCCGGGACTCCGTACCAAAGTGTGGAAGCACTAAACTCGAGTTTCCCTGTAAGTGGAGCTCATCAGCGGTGCTTAATCTTGGCCATGTCGTGTCTTAAACTCCAGATATCCGACATGCGGATTCCGGCGGATTCCAGTAACCATTCCAGCAACCACGCCCTAAGCAACCGATCAATTATTGTTCAGCATGTTCCAGCCGCTTCGGTGCTACCTGATCACGAAGTTCTGATAGAAGGATCGAACAATCGACGCAGAAAAGTAGCAGTAACTGGGTTGCCATTCGAGACTTCGAGCAAATCAATCACAGAAGTCAAGCTTGAACACTTTGCCTATTCAAAAGTGACAATTCATATCGAACGTTAGCTACACGCTCGGCAAACCTGTTAGGTGTCTCCAATTCAAACCGCGGAATGACCAAATGTCCGCAATGCAGATGAGTTCTAATAAACACTAAACCGCACTGTTTCCGCCCTTTGAAGTAGACTTACCAGAATATCTGTGTCAGGACAGGTTGAAAGCTGTTTAAACGAGGTTAATGTGAATTGTGAAAACCCGCAGAAAACTGATTCCACTTGTCTGTTAGTTTTTTGTCTGCTGTCAGTTATTTTGCACCGGAAGTGGGTTGCTTTGGAATCGACCCGTCTGGTCAAAGTGGATATGTAAACATATGCAACCGCCTCCCCGTATGTACGGTACACTTCATAAGTGGACCACCCATGTACAGGGTTTTCATATTGTGGAAATCTACTAAGTATCCACCATGAACACCAACTCCATGCAAAATCGGTCAAGCTGTAAGCAAGACGCGCTGCTCGCAACCCACTGAACATAACCATTTTCCCTTGTTTGCTGTTGAGGAGGATGTTGGTAGCCCAGATAGCGTAGATGGTCGTTGGTTTGTTCACTGAGATGGGCAGTTCGATTGCAAACGGTTGATCACCAATCGAGGTGACAGCACCACTGCATTGTTGGGGAGCGTAGTTGAGCACGGCGCTTGGATAACACAACAACCGACTCATCGATACGCAGCTACAATGCACCCATTACATGTGAGCTGCATCGGACACAGGCAGTGTATACGTATAACAGAGGGTACATGTTTGTCCCATTCCCTGTAACTCATGATATTAATGTGAATATTCGTACGATATAACTTGCTTTCTACGCTTTTCTAGACAGTCGATGATGGGCCGTCAAGAGAATGATTCGCCCTGGATTGTGATGCATTCCCCGTGTGGGAACGAAAACGAGTTATCTCCACATATCTGACAACCGAATCGCGGTTCCCCTTAGTCCAGTGCTATCATATTTCGTGACACTCAACTGAAGTCGAGGAGAGCATGGAACATCATTCATTGGCGTGATTTTAAAATTGTAGCTGACGCGAGCCATCCCAAAGAAACTTTTGCTTTCGAGAAATGCACTCATGTGCAAATCAGTTTGGTTTTGCGAGAGACTAACCTGGAACCCAGCTAAATCTTCCGTTTTTGATGTTTCCAGGCAACTGAAGGTGCTGCACCAGGCCGCCTCATGTTCCATTTGCTACGATGCTCGAGATATCGCGATACCTCGATATCTCGGATAAAAGGGCAAAGTATATCATCCACATGGACTAAAAACTCGCGAACCAAAACAAATGACCATATAGAATTAGTCAGTTGATGAACACACTTTGGAATTTGCTTCACAATGAATAGTTCATCCATATCTTCTGTCTACCTCCTCAACGGGCATACAAACAAAGTACATACGCATCGGAGGAAGAGTAATCTCACAAGATGAGTGAACCCTCCATCTGAGGAGTCGTCACTTTAGGGGCTGGTCTAAACCTGACCAAGTGTTATGGATTCCGTGACTGAATGATGAGTTGGGCTATATCCAATCAAAATGCAGGCTCGTGAAACTGTCCATCAGCCACTGGTGCCCGAGCCGTCTGACAGAGAGGTTTCGAGTTCGAACGCAACTGGAGTTTCATGAGATATACGCTGGTGATGATTTCCACTTGGAGTGTAAGAGAGCTATACATTGTTCCCGGTTTTTCAGCACTGATGGACTTCACTTACTGGACGAAACCTTCACTGAAATTTCCCAGATATCCTCACACCAACTGTGCTTACCTGTAGTCAGCCAACTACAGCTACGTTTGGTGTTTTCTTGAACTACTTTGGAGGGGAAAAGCTTGCTTCATTTAGGCTTTCTGGGATGCTCTCTCCTGACATTTTGAAAATTTACAGGGTCCCTTGAAATGTGTGATGCGGTATTCTCGCTTCGGATCGGTTTCCCCAACCGGATGCATGTCTGGAAGTAAACTGGTCGAATGGAGCGTGTGATCCGGTCACTGCAGACTATAAGCTGTAGCTGGTCGGTAACTTCATTCGAGTGAAAATTGCGCTGTGCATTTCAGCTGAAAAGAACTACAAGGAACGATGTTTCATTCCGATTTTTTCGTCAGGATTTTTGAGGTCAAATTTCGGACCGGTGAGTATTAACCGAGGAAAAGATGTGCATAGGGAAAGGTTACAAAACTCTAGCAGGATTGAAAGACTTTGTAAGGGATCACAAAATGCTCGTATGTTAATGCGTAATGAGCAGCTGATCGCTGCCACTTTAGACTGAGGACGGTTAACAAACTGTTGTTCACTTTCCTTGCTCCACGATCTTTGATGCCAGTCTGGGTGATATACGTTGAGATTAACAAAACGCCGGAGCGAAATCGGTTCGCCGTTGATTAGAATAGCACTTTGTGTGTGATAAAAGCCGGAACTAGTTATGTTTTCTGTGCAAATCACGTAGTTTCTTCAAAGATCACTACTCATAAGGTTGCTTAAAACTCTTTGACAGCCCACTGTGGGTTTCGCACGCCTCTCTTCGGACTCATCAGGTAGGTGCGGTCCCCAAGTTTCCTTATGTCTCACTTGAACTTAAATTGTACTCCATTCTCGAAAAACAGTTATTATTCGCAAACCGATTTGGTTTTAATGGGAGACTCAACTGAATCTAGCTGAGACTTTCCTTTAACTGGAATGCTGAATATCGCATCAACTGAGCCACGAGGTGGCCTTTGTGCAACACCTTCAGTCAAAAAATATCATAAACCCGGATATTCTTGCTCAGTGTAACAGCTCGGTGCTTGCGGTGTTTTCGCGCGCTGACCCTAACCATTTCTACACGCCCAATCAAATTGCTGCCTGTCCCTCAGCTCTTCGACCTTGCGTGTTCGATATTTCCTTGTATTCTGATTGGTCTGTTGTTGCGTGTGTGTTCTGGGCTTGACGGCAGTTCATGCGGTGCGCAGTCCTCTCTCCGCTCGTCTTTCTCACTATCGTCCAGATTAGAACAACGTGGTAATATGTCCGCAACCAACCTAAGAAGCTTACTTCGTACGTTTGTCTACATAAATGAGAGCGGCAGCGTGTCGTTCGGCCCTCCAGTTTAACCAGTCTGTTCGACAAGATCGTTCATCTGTAACAATCTTTCGGTGCCCAGATGTGGATATTCACCCGAAAAAAGGGAGGCTGAGTTACTGTTAAGTTGCCCAAGACTACACAGCAGCATTGGAGGTGTCAGGGTTGCGCTCGAACCAAGGACCCTCTGGTCAATAAGTGTTCACCCAGACCGTTGAGCCATTTCAAGCCACCTACATCACAAGTCCCAGTCTCTACGTCTGTCCTGCGCAGGTGACATTATTCTGTGGAGAGTAATTCTTGTAGATGGTGGTCCATCCTTGATTCAAGTTGCCTAGACCATCCCATGGCCGGAAAAGCAGAGCCTTCCTATAACTTGGGGTAATTGTGTGTTTCGGCAAATGAGTAGCAAGGTTGCCGCCGGTACAACCCCACCGCCACGAAAGGCTACTGAGTTTACGCCACTCAGTGTGTGAGAGCCTTTAAGTTTTCGCTAAGGAACATCCTGAAGATGGTCTAGCCAGGTGTGCGCTAGCCTAATTACGCAGGTCATTCAGCAACCTTACACCGCTGGTTGTCAAAGTCCGGTGTTTTATATATGTGCACTCGCGTCTGGGCTGCGGCCGGATGCGCAGAATTTCCAGGCCCTTTTGTTTAGCAGTAACACCCTTTCAGTGCTTCCATGACACGGGGGCTGAGATTGTGCCAGGTTGAACTAGCCTAGGTAGGAGCGATCGAGGCGATGAACTTCGCCCGAACTACGGACCTTCAGGTTAGTAAGTGTACGCCACTAAGCTATCTTGAGGTCGCTGGACAAGATAATTAATTGCGAAAAACAGGCTGCATGGAGGATTCACTGACAGTTCAAAGAATTGCGAGAAACACTGGCAGGGATGCACTATTAGGATTTTATTTTGTTTTCGCCCGCTGCTTGGGGTGAGAGGAATTCCGTGAAATACGATGAGACGTCTTACAAAACAGCCCATTATTGATTCGATCGATGTTGTCGTCACCAACCACAGTTTCAGGCCGAAGTTGACTTGTGCTGGCCTCCTGAATGTAAGTTTTGCATGACTGATTAGGAAAGGTTTCTTCCGAAATTTCCGTTCCAACATAAACCTTTCTCAGTACTTTTTTAGGAGGGCAATCAACAGAGTAAAGACGCAACTTCAAGCTGGGTACCATTCTCCTGGATGTCTTCCCATTCAACATCTAATCAAAATTGAGACCTGACCATCTGTTACTTCTTCCGTGGCCTTCATCTGTGCGCCCAAAAAATCCCTCCCAATGGGAACAAGTTTACTGAGACGGGATTAGCCTACTCAGTTTGAGTATCCCATCCAATGAGAAATGATGAAATATCACGGAAAATCTTGGAACACAATAATGAACATTATTTTTGGTTTGTTTCCAAAATTTTCTTTCAAAGTCCGGCAACGCAAATGGACTTTTTATCAGTATCGTATGTTTGCACAATCTCTGTGTAGCTGAGATCTTTGGGTGGAATGCAGTTGAACGTAAAAAGCCTATTCATCATTTCGTTAATGGATACATGGGAAATTGTCGGTGAATATCCCACCTCAGTGTCCCACGTACCTACGCAGGTTGTAACAGCAACTTGCATGTTAATGTTTCGGTACAACGCAAACACCATGGAGAGCAACTTGTTTTAGTGCGATAAATTAGCTTTTCTCTGGAGTACATCCAGTTTCGTGCCGTAGTACATGTAGGGTTTTCCCGCGCGAAAATAAAGATTTCGATTTTCTGGGCTTTCATCGTCTCCAAGTTCCACAAATTACGTACGTCTAAGTTGAAGGTTTGTGAGCCTTTCCCTGCTTTTAAGAGAGATGTTGAGTCATGAGTTGATTACTGACATTGTGAGCACTATTGTTCTAAAACGATGTCAAAACGGAAGTGCTCACTTTCTGTGAGACAGGACAATTTGGCAGTAGACTCACATGGCTCTCGCGGATGATTTTTGCGAACTTGACGCACTACTACCCGTGTTCACCGGTAGCGTTATCTATAGAAGTTCACTTCATGACTTGACCTTGACGTATCTCGTATGATTGCTTCAGATCGTCGCTATAGACAAGTTTCCATGCGCTAAGATAGGGTATACTCCAAACCTGAGTATATAGCATACTGCAAAACATCAATCTGCATTGCACGGCATGTCCGATCACGTGTTCGAGGAATAATCGATCAGCAGTCATTTCCCCCCGTAATGTGACAAGATTAGGTGGAGGGAGGAGCCTCTCACCGACGTGGATCTGCATCTGCTGTAGCATAAAGCAATTATCCTTATTTTCTGTAAAAAGTGGATCTGCATCTGCTGTAGCATAAAGCAAGTATCCTTATTTTCTGTAAAAAGTCCGTTTTTCTGACCCCGTCAACAGCCAGCTAAAAAATACGGCTTTTGCGTGCACTGAGTTTTAAGGTGACAAATCGCCTGTGAAAGACTCATTACATTATTACATACCCATCTGAAATTGTTGAGAGTTTCGTTTCAGTATAGTTTGGCGTAACTTCTAGGAGTGGATTTATCTTTTAGCTTCAAAATCTCTCTACTACTTACAACCTATTAGTAGTCTTCTCAGAAAGGGGAAGATTTACTGTAGAGTCATCACTCTATGGCCCAGTCGACATGGAATCTTTTGATGTACATGGAGGGCTTGACAGTGGTACCTTTTCTCTAAGACTGAGTTTACACATCGTTGGTCGGCCGCTTGAAGCCGAATTAATCAATGATTATCCCGCTAACCGGGTTCCAATCGTCCAAGTGGTTCTTGTGAACTGTTAACCCCATGATGCGTGGGACATTTTTACAATGCTCCTCTACTTTTCGACATAAAGTTGCCAAATTAAATCTTCAATGAAACCTCATTTACTCGCTGATTTCCACGGGGAGTCAGTGTTTAGTCTACGAGTTGTCGATAATCATATTCTTCCTGGATGTATTTGAAAAACTATGGAGATGTCGCAGCATTCTACTAGTTCTTCAGTTGAACCTTCTTTGGATGACGCACCTGTCCAATCACTTATCAGCAAACAAAGTTATTGGTAAAGGATAGGAGTGGTAGACATATTTGCACACCAAATCAGTTTTGATGCGAGACCCACCTGAATCCCACTTGAACCATTTGTTTCTTACTCTGTAGCACAAGGCCATACCATGTTTCTGCTGGTACGATTTCAGGATATCAGAGATGAGAGGTTCATCTTGGATCCAGTTAGTTCTTAGGCAAAAATCAAATTGGTATGCCATCCAGTGTGTTTGACGAAAATTGCATAATATAGCTCTAAGTAGAACTTAAAATTTGCTGAAGGGAAAATCGAGGAATGCTCCTACCTGATGAGCCCAAAAAAGATGGGCGAAACCGATTGTTGGTTGTCGAAGAGTTTTCAGCAACCTTGTAAATAGTTTCCCTTATGAAAATATACTGCGATATCTCGAATATCGTACCAAATGGAACATGAGGCAGCCTTTGTGCAACACCTTGAGTTGAAGAATGTCACAAACGAAAGATACAGTTAAGTCTCCCTTGAAAACCAAATTGAGTTGCAAATGAGTGCATTTCTCGAAATCAGTCCAATTTGGGTTCAAGTAGAACATAAAGTTGACGGAAACTCGGGGACTGCGCCTACCTTATTAGCCCAAAGAAGGGCGAAACCGATCGTGGACTGTAGAATTTTCAGCAACCTTGTGAGTAGTTTCATCCATGAAAATATACCGCGACATCTCGAATGTCATACCAACTGACACATGAGGCAAATTCGACCGAAGAGTATCCTAAAAGAGGGATTCAGCTAGAATTCAGCTAAGTCACACATCTAAAACCAAATATGTGCGTAAATAAGTGCAGTTCGCGAATTGAATCCAAATTCGCTTCAAGCAGAATGCAGTGTGTGAAAATGGAACTAAAGAAGTGTTGCCGCTTGATCAGCACCAGAAGGGACGAAATCGATCGCCGTCTGTGGATCTTGCGAATACTGTTGCACCAAGAAAATAAGAGATGGTTCAGTATCTTCTCCCTCCAGAAAGGCTAACTCGAGAAGGACATCGTTCGCATCATGCTTGGAGGTTCCTATCAATTTTCAATATCTTGTAGCAACCAGTCTATAGCTAGGACCACGTTTTTCAGAGGAAATTTTGCGTAAAACGTGCAGAGGAGATCGATTAATTTATGAGGTACGATCGTTTGACTTTCAGCACAAGGTTCTAGCATACCTGAGTATAGAAGACCATCCATTTGGACCACAGTCAAGTACACATTATGCCATGATCTCTGTGGCATTCAAAAATGGGCTGTGAGTAAGCAACAAGGAGAAGAACCACGTTCGTTTTCTCGCAACCATAAAAAAGTACATTATCGCTATCCACCTTATATTGCAACTGTACAATTGTTGACGTTCTTCCATCTTTGTCAGCTCAGTACCACGTTTTGAGGACAACAGATATTTCAATAAAACTAGGGATATTTAATTTCATCTTGTAAGTGAAAACTTGTGGGCATCTTCCTAAACTGCAGGGCGTTTTGAACTCACAAACTTCCTGCTGGAAAGTTAAGTAATTTATCGTTCGATTATAAACAGCTGATAAACAAAATGATTAGGTCGCAGTTCGACAGGAGACAGCGCCACCCATTCTTCAATCAGAGATTCCACATCAGCTGATCGCATGCTGATTGGCTGCTGGTGTTACGACTTCTCTGATGGAAGTTTCATTGGTCTTGTGGAATTATTCTTCCTCTGATTGATTGGTAGTGAGGATATTTGACAATTTCCTCCCACAAATACCTCTTGGAAACACATCATATGTGCTCAAGTCTGTCTTGTGTTTTCAATGGGCGCAAATCAACAAAATCTTTGCACGTGTGGAATTCCAATCCATAGGAACGCCTAAATGATAACTAAAAATGACCCAATCAGGGATAACCTTCCAAATTTGAGAAACAGGCTCACTTTCATTACTGCTCAGTGGTTGGCTTGCTTATCCAACCAGTGATTAGCATTCGTGTGAATCTCAAAGCTATTAACCTGAAGTTTGTAACAAAGCGTGTGAACAAGTGGCAAAAGTCTAGGTCAAGTGAGGCTATCCGTTCGTGACCGACCTCATCAACATTCTTGTGATGGGTCACGATAAGGAAAAACCTGATGCAACAGGAACTTTCTGGGTATGACCGCATCATCACCGCAATTACGAAAATGCGGAGTTCGGTAGATTTCCACGCATCTCGTGGAAAAAACAACTGCTGCTTGAAACGAAGGGCAAATGAAGTTGGTCGGACAAATTTGACAATGAGTTACTTCCCCCAGCATGGAATTAAAGCCTGGAAATTTTAGTTCTTCTTGGTAATCTGCTTGAAAAAATGTCACGAATACTGGCTAAAATGATGTGCTTCTAAAGGACAGCTCTTTTCGGAGTCAAGTGTTTTTTTTATTTTAGCAGAGAACCATTCAGGTTGCCTCTCCCGATGGAAGGTAACTATGATGTGATCAAATTTCATGCGTGGAGCTTGCTTGCAATAGGTCTGATAGATAAGCACTTACAGCAGCATGTGAAAAACGGTTGCTAAAAATGGATACTTTAAAAATCCGCTCCACTAACGCTAATCAGGTACAACTTTTTTAAAAAGCTTTAAGGACCCACTCCTGGTACCGACTTAGGTGGTCGAGAAATCCCACAGGTTTTCACCAGCGCATATTTTACCCAGTTTTCACCCAAGGATCGCACGTTATTAAAAAATAAGTATTAAATGTTCTTTTCTAACCTGGTTTTTGATAACGATTCTGTCCAGTCAACTGGACAGGATTCATTGGAAACTAATTGTTCAAATCCCTTATTGCGATGCAACACTAACGTGACATGCTCTCTAGCGTGCGTGTACGAAATTCCCATTTCTGAAAAAGATCTGACTGTTTTCTTGGCAATTTATACAACCCATACAATAAGCACGATGCAATATTTTTGAAAAGAGCTATGAAACAATACCTGGGAATGACATCAGCCTCTGGAATTTTGCGCGTTTGCCATTGGCTTTTTGATATTAGCGGGCGAGCCCCGACTGACCAATAGAAACTGAGATACATGAGATGATGAT
Organism: Clonorchis sinensis; assembly: GCA_003604175.2. Taxonomy (NCBI): domain Eukaryota; kingdom Metazoa; phylum Platyhelminthes; class Trematoda; order Opisthorchiida; family Opisthorchiidae; genus Clonorchis; species Clonorchis sinensis. Next base: position 21,666,738 of record CM030375.1, read on the forward strand.
GATTGGTCGAATATCGGGCGATAAAAACACTAACGATGTAAGAATCACTTATTAATTATATTGACTATGGGCGAAAATGGATTTGTAAATATGCATTAGCATCAGATTCAGTCTAATTCCCTTTCAACATGAAACAACAAAAAGCATCCCGGCAAAAATTCAAATGGAAGTTCACAAAAGGAATGTTCCAGAGACCTCTGGAAACCGTGAGTTTATATGTTGCCCTGGTTTTCAACCAAGTTCTATTATACACCATGCCTATGAAACCCTCCTTGTCTCTGTTTCGAAACTCCTTGTTAGGTTAACAGTAGCCTGAATAATGCGAACAAATCGGGAATTGTTGAAAAATTGATTTGATTGTGTACGGCTGAAGATATTTTTCTTTCCCGTGTCAGAGGGAATCCAACGGCACAAAGTTAGCACCATGTTTAGAACGCCAAATGAACCTACCGTTCTCCTTTCCAGTAGCAGAGAAGCAGAGACGAATCACGTTCACGGGGTTCACGCCAGTCTCATGTGTCGTTTTTAACCCCATTTTTGACCCGTGTCGTTTCCAGTACAATTAAGAAAGGTTCTCAATGGTACTCATCAATGAAATAACATCAGTAGAACTCAGCTCAACACAAAACCGTCTGCTCTCCAATTTTCCGCATTGCCTCAATAAATCCTTGCGCTATACATTGGTCATGTTTCAGATAGACATGTTCATTTAACTGGAAAATTCTTCGAGGTTGAGAATAGGCAGGCTCACAGCACATAAAATGCTTACAAAATGCAGCTGTACAGTGTGCCGAAAATTTTCGACGGGAATCCAACCACTAGTTAACATTTCGCAGTGATTTAGCTTGCGTAAATAGGTAAAAAAAATCGACGCTCTAACCATGTGCTTCGTGTGGCATCTTCACTGAGTTCCTGCTCCGACGTTGTCCTGCAATACAGCGGGTACTTCTGCGGTGAGGTCGTTGTGGCATCTCAATATCGGTTGCCGCGATCGGTTTTTCTACTCAACTAGATCATCCAGTTTGATATTTCTAAAAACAGAGGAATAGAGTAATGTGGGTTCTAACACTAAACAGGTCTTATTTCCAAAGCCAGAATGAATACCTAGGCCATTTACAAGTGCATCTGACTGTGTGGGACGACACTGGGGAGCAGAATACACGTCCACAAGACACATAATTCGAACAGAAAACATTTTCAAATTGTGGAATACACTTAATTTTCCACGTCATCCAGCCACGCAGTGTTTTGCTATATCTCTCTTACACATTAAGCTTCAATGTTGCGGTTAGTGTTCTGAGTACTGTAGTTTGCTCATTCATTACTCGAAATACACTCATTTGCAAAAAAATTCGTTTCTCGAGAGACTATCCTCGAACCCAGCTGAAGTTCTCGTTTATGATGCTTTTATGCCACTGACTGTGCTGCACCATGTTTCAGTTGGCACGATATTCGAGATTCGCGATACATACATAGTTCTAATACACTACTAATAAGGTCGCTGAAAATTCTTCGACAGACAACGACCGGTTTCGCCTTTCTTGGGGCTCATCAGGTAAGAGCAGTCCCCAGGTTCCTGTTAACCTCTTGTTCTAATTGAAACCAAATTGCACGAAATTAGCGAAATCCAATCATTTGCAAACAAATTTGGTTTTGCGAGTGACTCACCGGGAACCCAGCCGAGTCTCTCGTTTATGATGTTTTTATTCATTTATTTCACCTCTGCATTCCCAATCTCAGGAAAATCAGTTCAGAAATAAACTAAATTTCCAAAAACCCACAGCTTAATTTGTTCTGACATCAACTTTGACAGTGCGTAGCTGTTTTTATTGAGTATTGATTGTTAGTTAATAATTGTTAATGGTCATTGATTTTCGGTTTGTAGCTTCTGTAATTCGGCCCACTAATATCTCCTGTTTAACGTTGAGGCAAAAACAGGGTCTAAGAGGCAATAGAACCCTGCTGTTTTTTCAAACCTTGGTGAATTTTGGACTGCATATTTCGGCATAATTCTATGCATATATATATATGCATATTTCTAACAACGTCTTACAAAACCCCTGTCTAATCCTTTCCTTAGTGTGGGATAAAACCTTCTGAACCACAACCCTTGTTTGTTACGTCATCAAGCAAATCAGAAATCTACCCGAAAGTAGTATATTTTTTCAAGCAAACTACTTATTAGGTTGCTGATAACTTTTCCAGGCAGACGGCTGGTTTTGTCCTACTTGAGGCTCATTAACCGAGGTGAAGTTTCCGGGTTTCCTTGATTCTTACGTTCCGCCCGGACCGTAATTTTAAAAAATTCGCGAAGTACACCCATATTTATACTCAGCCGATTTTAACGCGAGGCTTAAATTCTTCCTAGCTGCATCTCTCGTTTATGGTACCTGGAATATCATGCCAAGTGAAACATGAGTTGGACTTTGTGCAACGTATTCATTTCAAGAATATCACAAACGAGAAATTCATCTGGAATTCAGATGACAACACCGAACCTCGTGTTACCACCTTAGGATATCTCACCTTCAGAATTCCGTGGACAAAATGGGCTTTTTTCGAGTCATCCCCGTTTGGTGTGGACCCATCAGAATAAGTGCCCCAGGACAAAACGACAATGGTTCAAACGAGACGCTGATGTAAACGTGAATTTTGCCCAATGGTCTGTAGATCAGGTTAGGGACATGGAATGGTGTTATATTGCAGGTGTGAAAAATACCCATTTTTTGTACTTCATAAGACCAACATTTTGATTTACAGAAGAATTTTTAAAACGATTTTTGCGGAGAGCACGGTTTAAAGTGGTGTCAAAACATTGACACGAGGTTAATTTTGATTGGTTGACAGTTTTAGGTGTTCTCACGACAAGTACGGTTGTATTAGTCAACTGATATAGTCCAGACGCATGGCCAACGTTTGAATGGAAAATACTGGTCAGCATTCGGTTTGCGCTGCTCAAAGGTCCCGCAGCGGTAAGAAACGCAATTCGTGCTGAATCTCTCATTTATGATGAAAGTATCTGTCAAAATCAGGGCAATTTGGGTGATATTACAACATTAGGTCGATGGGAACTTGGGGAATTCGCCTACCTCACAGGCTCGAAGAAGGGCGAATTCGGTCGTCAGTTGTTCAGTAACGTTATGAGTAGTCTATTACGTCCAAACCCTTCCAATTCCTGTTTTTCTGCAGGTTGGATGGCTTTTTTATATTATTGCAAAATGTTTCACGAGTCAGCTAGGGTCGAAAACCAGATATCCCGATTTCTCATACAGTCGGAAATGGAGCATTGACGATTCGGTCCACGTTTGAATTGTTTTTGTGGAGCGTATGAAAAAAACTGTCGCATCAATCCACGGAAAAACAAATCGGACACGAATGAAGAAAACTCATTTGCGTAGGGATGAAGGAATTTAGTGTTCTCAGACCCATTTTTGAATTTTCTATAGCCTAATCTGAAAATTTTTTGTCAATGGACGATCACTTTGATCAGCCTAATAATCTTCATCTCAACTATCGACTCAGTGTAGGGTTGCCACACTAAACTGCAAACAGATATTACTCACATCGCTCGTTAGTAGTACACCCCGTTACACTGGTACCTCAACATTTCTAAGCCGGCCATCACAGTTCATCTACACCAAATATACTGCACTCCTTACCTCTTCCAAATTACGGTCAAGCCAAACAAATGTGGGGAGATTAACCTGCTTGTTCGCTGACCTCAACCTTCGCAGTAACTCAATGGTTAGAGCGGTGACCTACATCATTCTAGTTTGACCACGAAAATTAAAAAATAAGGCGAACTTTGCATCAATTTATCGATGAGGAACTGATGTGGAATCCTCTTTATCACTACTCCCTCAAAAAGTGTACTTTATTTGGCGTGTTACGCAGATAAGTGTGGGGTATACAACTCTGACCAGTTTCGTGTCCTTGGGGTACAAGTCACGCCTTTGAGCTTCGTTTTTAGCCTCATATAAGTAAATAAACCGGTAAACTGAACAATGAGCAGGCGGCTTGCGGACTTGTTCGCATAGTCATTTGAAACAATACCTGGTCACGTGCATTGCCAGACCTCTTCACTGAAGGTTTCCTAAAATCCTGTCAATCCAGACAATGGATGTTTTTAAATGACAGTTTCTCAAACATACCGAAGCCAGCCGTTCGGGGTTTTAGTTTCCTTGCAGTGCAAAATGATGACGACTGCTCAGAGTGATTGAATGGTTTTGCAGTTAAGGGTAAGTGCCGAAAGTTAGGAAGGTTTATGTCTTCCGCTGTTGCCAGAGTATGTTGGACCTTGGAAAGAAGTTTGACGCAATACTGAATAGGATAAGTCAATCCGGTGCTCTGACGCCGACTAAGGACTCACGGTCACAGGTGATCCGAACCAACAGGGTCCCTGTATCCTTAGCAAATTGTCATAACGATTGTATGAAGCACGCAATCAATCCCTAGTTGATGTGTCCTAGGGCCCACAATGCATCAAAGCGAGCCCTCAACAAAGAGGGCAAGTGACGTACGTCCTCAGCAATTGGTTGAATTCTCTCTGGATGCTCAATTCCAAGTGCGCAAAAGTAGTTTGGCGGCTTATGTGCATTTTGACGCGTACTGTGCATTCAATATAATTTTCAATTTCCGGTTGAGTTATCCACAGTCCGAATCACGGCAAACCGTCCGGACCAAGAAAATCGTCTCATTTTAGACGGGCAATGTCACTGATAGCATAAATGGGTAAACACAAGGGTCCAAGTTGAAACATGAATTACAGAGTGGATTTTACTTTTTTTCAAATGGAATGGTTCCTCCTACATCTGAGGGTTTCTGACTTGAAAATAGCACCAAATGAGATCTGAGTTAACCCATGATTATTTCTTGCGCTTCTGATTCAAACATTGCCTTGCACAAGGTCGAAACCCGTTTCCTCGTGTGACCTTGTGTGATGGAGCAGATGATATGTGCCGAGTTAACTAGAAGTAGAACACGTTTCGTCTTAAAACGCCATGCCAGTTTGCTCCTTCAGACCGGGAATAAAAACCGAAAGCTAAGTTTTGAAGACCAAGAGACGAATCGACGGTTGATGTCATTGTTGAGGAAACTCAATTATATCTATGTGACTGCAGTATCCTGGTGAGAATGCACAGGGAACAATCTATCTCAGTGATTGGTGCCGTCCTTAAGACAGACCGGTGATTATGCAGGCTTCTGGCTGAGCTCAACGGCCAGTATTTTGGTAAACTTATTCATTGCAACAATTGAATGCACCTCGAAAGAAACAGCTCCACCAAAGAGGCCAATCTAGAGACACAGAATGTCCAAATGAATTTCGCTGTGTGGAAAAGTGTCATTGCACAACCGAAAAATAGCATATTGTGGTTCAAAAACGACTGATTTACTCCTGAGGAAGATTTTAGAACAAAAGCTTCCAGGATATCACAAACTGTACGAATACATACAGCGGTTACGTGCTTTCAATCGTACATGCAGAATATTCCGACTGAAGGGGATAAAACCGTTCACTCAGGAAAAGCGACCTTGTCGTTCCCGTGTGTGAGGGTGTGACTATGTACTGATGTTTATCTCATGACATGCTCCAGTAATCCAACGGAAAACCACTTAGCTACGGAATCCTATGAAGAGTTGAACACATCGATTACGAAACTTAGCAGAAGGCCTGGTCCGTGTACTTTCGGCAAACCATATAATCGAGGTAGCAGGATATCATATTATTGTAATTTCCACTCTCATGAGTGTTACTCACCGTGTTAATTTAGTCGTTTTATCATGTTTAGATAACATTTTGTGATCGTTGGTTTGCAAGAATATCATTTTATCAACATCTGATTGGTTGAATGTGGACCAGTACTAAAGGTGCTGCTAACAATTGTCGAGTTCGATTGCTTCATGTTGATCCCGAAGTCGGTACTAGGACAGGCAGGTGATTACATAGATTTTCAAATTGAACCTCAAGGTCATTCTGGTTTTTTTTATGGCCAGGGCAAAAAATAATGGACAGTGTGTAAAAAAATACACACAGTGGTGGGATTGGCTCATGCCTTTGACACAGATTTATCGTTTGAGTGCAAGTTCACTTTGCATGGTTGGGAAGGCTGCAAGACATGGCTTTCATTCGATGTCAGTGGCGTTCTTGTTGTCAGTTTCTATCCATATTGCCTGAATGAGTGTCTGGAGGTGTATGCACCTCAGAATGATTGTAGTAAACTAACGCAAGGTCCCTTCCCTGTCTCAGAACCATAGCTTGTGTGGGTTGGTGTCGGCGAAGTCGTAACAAGGCAATTAGAAAGCGGGTTTTCGGTTGTGCAACGGGTACTTTCATTGGAGAATGTGTCCAGCACCAGAAGCTGCGTTGGTTGGGACATGTGTTACACATGCCTAACCATCGTTTGCCGAAGAGAGTGCTGTTTTCCGTGCCCAATTCAGAGTGGCGGGAGCAGCGAGGTGGCCAACCCTTGACTTGGCAGAGGGGTATGAAAGAGATTACGAAACGCTTGGGTGTTGTCGGTGCTACTCGCTTTCCAGGATGGGGACCTCATGATCCCTACTGCGCCTGCTTGGAGACGTTGCAATCAATGTAAGTGATGTTCTTGTTGTCAGTTTCTATCCGGATTGCCTGAATGAGTGTTTGGAGCTGTAGGCACCTCGGAATGATTGTAGTAGGCTAGCACTAAGTCATCCCTTCTCCGTCCACCTTTATTCTTTTCTTCACACTAAGGCTTTCAAAAAAATCGTGGATGTGCGGCAGCGAAGCATCGGTGTTGAACACTGATGTCATGATGCCGATGATGATGAGGATTCTGAGGAGCCTGTGCTCGAAAACGCTGAGTGGAAACAGAAATCACCAAGTTATTGGCATCATTTCACTATTATCCGTCTTCTTCTGGAAGGCAAACGGCAACATGAAGGCATAGGCTTTATAAAGTCTCTTTCCGCGAACGATCCTGTTCATTTGCAAACAAATTTGGTTTTGCGGGAGACTCACCTGGAACCCTGCTGAATCTCTCATTTAGGATGTTTCCAAGCAACTGAATATGTTGCACCAGGCCGCCTCATGTTCCGGTTGTTACGATATTCGAGATATTGCAAATGAGTGTCTTTCGCTAAGTTGGTGCAATTTGGTTTCAAGTGGAACATAAGATTGATGGAAACTCGGGGACTGCGCCTACCTGATGAGCCCCAAGAAGAACGAAATCGGTCGTGGGCTGTCGAAGAATTTTCAGCAACCTTATGAGTAGTGTGTTACGCCCATACATTTGTCTTGATATCTCGAAGATCGTACCAACTGAAACATAAGGCTGTCTGCTGCATCACATTCAGTTGCTTAACAACATTGTTAACGAGAGCTTCAGCTGGGTTCCAGATGAGTCGCTTGAAAAACCAAGTTTGTTTGCAAATGAGCGTGTTTGTCGCAATCAGTCCAATTTGGGTTCAAGTAGAACATAAGATTGACGGAAACACGGGTATTGTGCTTACCTGATGAGCCCCAAGAAGGGCGAAACCGGTCGTGGACTGTCGAAGAAATTTCAGCAACCTTATGAGTAGTGTATTAACTCTTCTATGCTGTTCGATATCATCAGACGCCTGTTTGTGTGCATGGAGAGACGGTAAGGTGCGGTGCAGCGTTTTCCACACTCCGGAAATCATATTCTGTTTCGTAATCCAAAGTCCGTTTCTACAATGCCAAGGAAGCTGCACTTTTCCACGAACCAATGACTTGTTTTCCATCGTACACCTTCAGCTATTCTGATGAATTTATGCATAAGCATAAATTTCTATGCAAACAATGACCGCGGGGAATCAGTTTGGGTTGCATGGGAATGCACATGTGAATACAATTCAAATTTTTGTCGCAACAAACACGATTACTTTTTCATGCGTGAAATTTACGTCATACATGTTGGAAACAAGTCCCAATGCGTACACGTCGTTCGTTGCCTGCCTGAAATAGTCATGTGATGTGGACTTTGTTCCGCTTATCACGTCTCCAGCTGATGGACTTTCGCACGTAGACAACTAGTTACTTCCTCAGTGAGGTAACACCACTGGATGCTTCAACCTACGAATTCTCCCGGAATTATGCTAACTTCGTGGTTCAACATAATACGGTTATGCTTGAAACACTTACCTAGGCTTAGACATGGCTTGGTATGACAGTAAGCCTGATATACAACTCACTCTAACGTACAAAGATAACATACTACTCACAAGGTTGCTGAAAACTCAACGACAGCCCAGGACCGCTCTCGCCCTTCTTGAAGCTCGTCAGGTAGGCACAGTCCTCTAGTTTTGGTCAACCTCATGTTCTACTTGAACCTAAATTGCATGAAATTAACGAAATTGTCACACAAAATTGGTTTTGACTAAAGACTCACCTGGAACCCAGCTAAATCTCTCGTTCTAAATATGTACCATGAAATTGATTGCGTGTAAGCGATATTCGGTGATAAACAGGTAATTGAAACTAACTTCAGTCTATCAGCTGTAAACCGTGTCCAAAGGGCACGTTAGTTCCAGTCACTAGAGTTTGCGTAGTCGGTAAATGGGAGATCGTGGGAGATACAGTCAAGTATTGGAGGCGATCGCGTGATCAGTGAGTTGGGAAACTGGACAGTAACCTATTGAAGGCGGCAGCTTTGATGCAGAAGCCCCACTGACTACGTGATTCAGACATGCCTGCAAATGTTATCAGCCATTGGAGAGGTGCGTGACGGTGTAACCATCCAGCAGGGTGGTGGTTGTCTACCAGGCTGAGTTGACCGGTTAGCGTTTTCATACTTCGTTGCCAGGTCAAACTCCCCACATTTCGGTCGCACAGGGCTTGGCGAAAATTGTTCGAATGCAATTTTGATTCCAAGCCGCTCCCCACAGGGGGTTATTAGCCCACACGACAAACCGAGTACACGATCGGACTCGATCCGTACCTCCCCAAAGATGGGCACAAACTAACAACTGTTTGAAAACTTCACAAACTGAGTTCGGATCTAAACTACAAATTTCAAGCCACTTGCTCACACCTGGTCTTTGCAGTCAGATGCCTTTTAAGTAAGTTTGAACCTAACTTACCTGGGTCTTAGTGAACAAATTCGACGCGATTCCATATGGTCTGTCATATAGAATAAGATACTATAATTAGAAGCTTCCCGTGTGGTCTGATTTTTAAAGAGGCTTTACAGTCAAGTGAATACGGACCAAGCGCAGCACTGCTTCGGCCTACCATCCTGTCCTCTTGTCAACATGTTCCTGAGATGTGATCAGATTGGACTCCTGTGAAGGAAGAACCCCCCACCCCACCCCACCGAGGACTTTGCTATTTGGTCAACTTACAGTCTATACCTGTGCTTAGGGAATTTGTTGAATCCTCATTTCTAGCTGATGATAAGTCACGTGAGTGACTCCGACTCCGTTACTACACGTCATTCTGTCCGTATTAATGAATACGGAGTAGAAGTAAACTTTGACGTGGCATCATGTCCTAATATTCCGCCAATTGACGACCGTTTATCATCTTTGTCCCTTATTTTGTATGACAATATATCTCCAGTAAAGGGGACAACCTTACCTCCTGTAGGTACTTCCCACTTCAAGATATACTGCATAGACAGACTGACAGTGTCGCTATGGGCTCTCCAGCACCCCACTTAAGGGCGAATCGTTTCTTCCGCATTGTTGAAACTAAGATCTTTTGTGACTTTGTTCATCCACCACCAACCTGGAAAGACATTTGCAATCATATCAATCAGTTAACCAAAATCGTTCCTAAACTGCTTGAATAGGCAACATGAAATTCACTATAAAAAACCAAGACAGCGAATGAAGAACTGTAAGTCTTCCGGGGCTAATGGTTATTTGTTTCGGTGTAAAACCATGCGAAACATGCACAGTCTGAAAGGCACCCCCATTTAGAGGTCACGCATTGCGTTAGGTTGCCGGACGCCCAGTGCATTTCACCATGACGCTGTAGTCGGATGAGGCCAAACAGGGGTACACGCCAAACCAGCGAGACAGTAAGTGACCATTCCGTGACCATTCCGAGTATACCTCATAGAGATGACATTGCTGATACCATGAGGAAGAAAATTCCATATTATGATATAAAAGTGTTCTTCCAACTTCACCTTATAATAGCTCAGGTACTTAGCAAACGCGCGGCCTCTGTCACGGAATACGCAGACAAAACAGTCGGGAAGCTCCGCGTATGAGCGTAAAAAGCGTGTGCGATTACCTCGAGAGAACCCAAACGAAAAAGAAAGAAAACACTTGAATGGGATTCAGTCATCGCACTCAAAGTACTCTTGTCAAACAACCAAATCGAAGGCACTAGAATCAACAGAAGCTCGTTTGTGCAGTATTGCTTCTTCCTGAATTCCAAAAATTCAAATTAAACCTCGAGAGCGGGCAGTCTAGCACTAAGTCGTGGCACGAGGGTAGACGGGAAAAGGATCTGTCCTGTGACCTAATTTGGCCTGGTGCACACGTGACTGGTAACCAAACGGAAGACTGACCAAAGCCTGTCTAATGAACATATCTATTTATCAGCTAGCGCCAGCATTTCTCCGAATCAACATGTATTCAAAGATGCTATATTTAGAAGCCTCCCCTGCTCGCCGTAGCCAATCAATTCACTCCATATTTTCCGGTTTTTTTTGGTGAAACGTGCTGCACTTCATCTAGATTACATCTATTCGATTTTCATTTGATTCCCGCTAGCAATTAACCCAACAAGGACACGGCGCCTCATTAAGGTCACCAACATTGATCTAATGTTTGCAAGGTCACCTGTACGTCCACTTGTCATTTGATAGCCCTGTCAAGGTGTGTTCCGTTGGACAGCGGAATCTTGACTGTGGCACCAGATCAACAGTTTCACTGTTGTACGACCATCTGGATAAGTAAGAATCAACGAATCGAAACCAGTGGTCTGTGGATGTCATCACCAGCAACATAATTTGCCTCCTTTGAAGTGTGTTTTTGACATTTCGGGAGGTTTGGACTGTAAGGGTCGAATGTTGACTCTTCCACGGGCGGAAATTTTGGTTTAAACTGTTCCGACCAGTTTAATTCTGGTTAGTAGGCAGTTTATACGGCTGTTTTTGAGTCATGGTTGGGGACAACTACGTATAAGCAAGTCTAGACTTTCTCTCGTGGCAAATCGGTATCCAAGTAAGGCGTGTAAACTATTGATTTTTAGTAAAACTTACCCGTCTTAGTAACCAGCAGCACTCCAAACGCAAATCCCCACTTTAGCTGAGAACAGCACCTGATGAAACATGGTGCACACGAGGTTGCTGAAGAAATCCTCCGATATACTTATGAGTAGTGTGGTCCGACAGTAAAATACACAGTGCTACCTGGAACATCTGACTTTTGTCTTTGTGCAGCACAAACGGGAGATTTAGCCGGGGTTCAGCCAAGTGCCCCGTTAACACCACTTCAACGTGCGAAAGAGTGCACATTTTCAAATGCCTAAAGTACTTCCAAATTGCTTCAATTTTTGTCCTCAATGAGCACGCTAAACCTCTCCGAACAACAAAAACAACAACACATTTTTGTTGTCCTTGTGACAGGCTTTGTTCGCATGAACACAACTCTAGCGGAAATCCAAACCATAGTTTGACAGTGAACAACTGCGCTTCTGCATCCCTCTTGTTAATCAAACTGTTTATCCAAAACAAATTTTGTAGGATTCTGAACAAAATTCATTGTGGCATACACAAGGGCAGGTAAAACTGGATGAGTTTGCCACGGAGTGTCTCGATTGGATAAACAGATGTAGTTAAAGCAGGGGAAATATGGCCCGATCATCTCGGGATTCTTGAAGCAAATTTTACATGGATTATCATATCAAAAATATACTTTATAGCCAGTTGAATCATCAACCAGTACGAACGTGTTATGCGCATCGAAATAAATGAAGACAAACTCGTCTGGAAAGTCCTTTATTGCCTAAACGAAAACCCCGTCTAATAGCCTGAATTTTATAGTTGGTGCCGAAATTTCGCAGAAGAATTGACTTTTTTTTTACTAAAACCTACCTCAAAAGCTAGTTAGCTGTTTAAGTTATCCCGTCATTTACGCTAGCTCCTGATAGAACGTCAGACAGAGGACTCAACCAGCGGATAACAGAGACCATTGCTAACTAATTTATGTATGACTCCGTCATCCTTAATTAACGGTTGGTGCGATTTGACGGAATGACATTCAGTCTGAAGTAAGACAAGTCTTTGAACACTCAGATATAAACATCTTCAGTAAAAACGCTTGCTTGTAAAAACGCTTGTGATCCTGCACCAAATTCTTGTTTTGATGTTTGCACGAACGACAGGTTCACTTTCAAGACCACCGTAGTTTTGCACGCGATCTCGTTTCTCAAAGAACCTATTCAGGACATAGGCCGAACGGAAGAAAGTCTCTCTCCAAAGAGCTTTCTTTCTGAGTACGCCGAATCTTACAGGAAAATAGCTTACCAGAATTCTTCAGTGGACCGTCGCTTGTTGTCAAATCACACCTTACCCACCGAAACAGGCGATTTAGCTGGGTTCCAGGTGAGTCTTCCGCAAGACAGAATGTGTTTGCAAATGAGTTCAATTTCGCTCATTGCGTGCACTTTGGGTTCAAGTAAGGGACATGATGTGCTGGTGCGCTATATGCTACTTAAATGTCACACAGCAAAGGACAGTAAAGGAACACACGATTTTTCTGCTAGCTGGTGACGACCTGGCAACATAGTCATGTTGGCTCAACGTTTTAAAAACGATGAACTGTTGTGTTTGTGTTAGTTTCCATAAATTAGTGGGCTCTGGACTGGCGCGTGAATGGCCAAGCAGAAAACTAATGATCAACTATGATATTAGAAGTTGCGCTGTGTGACGCGGAAAGGCATTTGATCGATTATTTTAAAGAAAATATGAGTCGAAGAATTTTCAGCAACCTTATGAGTAATGTACTAAGTATATTACTGGTCACTTTTCCAGCATCGGTGTGCTTGGAAGCTCGCGAAAAATAGCTTAGACTGTCGTGTCGCCTAAAAATAGATACCGCTAAAATAGTCTTTTTGTCCCCAAACACGTCAGGTTCATATATATCATCTTTGCTTTTAAACGGACATACCGGAAAAGTACTTTGCTTCATTTTGGTTCCTTGTTAGCCAGCGGAATTTTCCTCATAAGTAACCCACCAAAGTTTTTCGACCTGCAAGAACATCCTAGAAGTGTATCAACAAAAACTGTGTGCGGTGACTGACTTCGGCCTCCCTTCTTTCCTGACCTGATGATATGAGTAAATTTCTTAAAGATCGTTGTCTGGACGTAAAACACTACACGTTAGGATGCTGAAAATTATTCGACAGACAACTCGTCTCGGGCCATAGGCCTTTCAGTGAACTCTGTCGATCCACTATTCCGCGAAAGACGTAAAAAGCCGGTCAATCACTGACTGATATGATGCTACAGAAAATAGATATGACTTACAAACGCACCTGTTTAGTTCAAAAGTCTCGTTTTTTCCAGGTGCTGAATTCAAAGGGACATGATGGGCTGGTGCGCTATATGCTACTTAAATGTCACACAGCAAAGGACAGTAAAGGAACACACGATTTTTCTGCTAGCTGGTGACGACCTGGCAACATAGTCATGTTGGCTCAACGTTTTAAAAACGATGAACTGTTGTGTTTGTGTTAGTTTCCATAAATTAGTGGGCTCTGGACTGGCGCGTGAATGGCCAAGCAGAAAACTAATGATCAACTATGATATTAGAAGTTGCGCTGTGTGACGCGGAAAGGCATTTGATCGATTATTTTAAAGAAAATATGAGTCGAAGAATTTTCAGCAACCTTATGAATAGTGCATTATGAAAAATATGAGTAACATTCAAATCTACTGATCACAACTGTTTGATTCGGAGCAGATTCAAATAACTCTAAGAACAAATGTGAATTGGGTGTTAGGTTGATCTCCGGATCCCCAATCTGTTGATCTGTTTGCCGACAGTCAACTTGAAAAACATTTCGTTCCATTTGACCACGCACTGATGACACCTCCTCTTTTCGGCAACGAAATGTTTGCCAACTGATTGCCAATTTCGTGAAAATGTCAACTGCAGCCCAATCAAAATCCAGGACGACCTAAATGAACTAAAAATATTTCAACATATTACCGATAAATGTGGGTTTTATTGCTGAAAACGGCCAAGTTATGTCGGCTGTCAAGACACATCGATAACTATCTTAAGCCGAAAATTCCAGCAGTTTCTCAGAATGAGATAGTTCGAGGTACATTTTCTGTGTACCTTCTACCCTCAAAAATCTGGGTGGTGGAACGTGACGACCAAGAAATGGAATATGTACTTCAAACTGTGGATGTTCTGGTAGCAAACTGTCATAGACACCAAGTTCGCCCGGTTCAGCTGGAGCCCGACTTGTCAGACGCTTTCAGCTTCCATCAATTCTGGCTCACAAGCTAAGAAAAAATCAGCTGATTGACAATTCCTGGTGGTCGCGCCCAGAGCTCCACAGAATTTCAGCCGGTCCACTTGGGTGTATGGTGTACTTTTTGCTGAACATAATGCATGGTCCCCGTGAATTCATTATTACCAGGAGAATTTAATATAGCAAAATGCAAGACTGACATTCAGAGTCGAAAACTGAAAGTACTCGGCACAGGCGTGTAGTTTGTTGATAACTGTGCAGAGGAACATTTGTGCCCAGAAGGTTCTCAGACCCGGTAGTCCATTAGATGGTAACACCTTCAGGCTAACTAGAGTAGGACTGAGTCTGACTATGTTGAGATCTCTCAGTGAAGTTGATTTTCATATCAAATTACTGTATTTGTAAAATATTTTTAATGTTCCTTGAGAGTCTCTTCAGACTCTGCGTTTTACGACGTCATCTTACATGCTTAAAGGATGTTGAAACGTATTTCTGCAACGGTCATGTGAACAGGATAACGGTTTAACAAATATTAGGTTCAACGTTAGACGAGCGTTCATTAAATAGATTAATGTCGTGGAACAGTGGCTTGCGGATTTCCGCAGGTGGAAGTCCATGCTGGTTCGTTATATTTCACATCCACATGCGATATGAAACTGATTAGTTCCGGCTGTCACGTCTTATCTGTCCCCTGTTTTCAGCACACAAATTCTTCTCACAAGTTTGTAAACACAACAATGTCGAATTCCTCACCACTTTCTTGTTGTTGTGTCCGCTATGACCACGATTTCTGTTGCGTAAACATTTTGATTAGCTTGAAGGATGTGGGAAGACACTTATTTGCCTGAGAAGTGGACTTAACTGGTCAAATCGAGATGTAGTCACAATAACTAAATAAGTCCACCTCATTGTGTTTGCTGGAAACAAATAGAATCAGCTCTGTGGCAATC
Source organism: Clonorchis sinensis (assembly GCA_003604175.2). Lineage (NCBI taxonomy): Eukaryota > Metazoa > Platyhelminthes > Trematoda > Opisthorchiida > Opisthorchiidae > Clonorchis > Clonorchis sinensis. Next base: position 21,682,125 of record CM030375.1, read on the forward strand.
CAGGTGTTATCCTTGCTTCGGAAGACGTTTTGTATACGTCGAAGGGCGATCAGTATGGGAGGATGGCAGTTCGTCGTATGGATTGTCGTTTGAATAAACATTCACTTGAAACCTAAGATGGAGCGGATGTAAATCGCTCTGGAGCTATATTAATGGATGTACTGTACGAAGATTGCCTCGTGTTTCAACTGGAGGAATATGCAAAATATCGAAGTATGATTCTGGACCCAACACCATTCAAGAAGTTGATGGATGCTCATCTACAACCAACCATCGGTTTCTTCCTTCTTCCGATTCAGCGAAAAGGTCTTCTTCTCCCATGTTCTACTTAATTACAAAACGGGAGACTCAGTAAAGTCACAGGTGAATATATCGCTTAGGACATTCTTTAAAAAAACGTCCTGAAACGGGTAGCCGTTTGTTTTAGCTAGGAAGATATTCAAGAGATGAAATTTTTCTACTTGATGCAATACTACTTACAAGGCTGATGGAAATTCTCGGGCAAGCGACAACCACTTTTGCTACATTTTTGGGTTCGCCAAGTAAGCTTCATCTGTACGTTTCCCTGCAAGTTACATCATACCAAAAACCTGCCTTACTTATCAGACACCGCTTCATATGTTCAGGTAGGTTTAGAATAGGGACCAAGCATTGGAGAGGACCTTCTTTAAGTCGGGCGCTGCACCTACCTAATAAGTGCCAAAAAAGTTAAATTAGAGGTGGGCTGTAGAAAGGTCTTACAAGTGATTTTGTGTCAAAGAAAACACTTCCATACAGTTAATATTCATCCAGTCAGAAAGCGGAACACTTTTTGTTCGCCACATTCAATTGAAAAGCACCACAAAAGGGAGCTGAGTCTCCCGAAAGCAGCAACTCACTTTGGGATTGGTTGTTTATCGAAAGCAGACTATCCACAATGTGTTCGGGTGCGACATATTATTGATGTACCCATGGGGATGAAATAAGCTGACACACCAAGGACTATTTTCATATTTTATTTTTTAGTGTTACTCACTCATTTATTACTTTACTTTAAAGTTGAAGAAAATATTAGTGGCTGAGTTTTTAATGAAGACCGTTGGTTTGTTCGCGAAACCTGACTAATCGATTACAAAGTTACCATCACCGGTTGAGGTGACATCCTCAGTGCGTTGTGAGTGAAGGCGCGGTGAGCTTGGAACTGCGTATTTGGTGGACGTGCATGGATTGTTGTGAGGCCTACTAACCAAGATCGACCTTGAACGATCACAGGTGAAAATTCCTGCTGGTTATTTAGTCGACCTATGTATGGTTTGGTGAGTGTCAGGCTAGACTTGAGACTCTCTTGAGCATTTTGGGTCCCTTCACTATACTTTTTGTTCGTTTTCCCTCACAGTGAGTACCGTTCCTTAATTAGTTGGTCCGATAACCAAGGTTTGCTCAGCGTTTTTATTGCGCTGGTTGTTCCTTGCTCGTAAACATGGTCGATTTCGACATGCCGGTTGATCTAATCTTTTGTGGAATACCATGATTCTAGAAATCCCTTCTCGTGCAATACACTCCCACGCTCTACGATATTCATGCTTTTGGGATCAAACCTGTGTCCATCCTGATCTTCATATACGGAAATAAGAGATACTGGGCCGTGAGGTTTTTTCCTTTTGTCCTTCTGCCCTGAGATGAATTTCCTCAACATAGCGGCTTGTTTGTGAGCTGCTAAAATTCCTTTACATTATAGTAGCCTCATATTGAATTCAGATGCGCTTGATGTACGTGGGGGCTATCCATTTATTTGTTGTTCCTGATGTTTTCGTTGTTGTGTGAGTGCCTTTGTTCTTCAAACGCCACCTGAGCCTGAAAAATGATTTAAGTCACAAGATTACGCGTACATCCACCAATCAGAACACGGTTCAACCAACAGGCTAACAGGAATGCTCGCTTAAACGACCAATGATCGTCAAGGTCGACGTTGGTGATTAGGCCTCATACCTATCCATGCACACACAACAGCTATGTGCTTCAACGCTTCCGCACCCACAATGCTCTGATGATGTCACCTCGAGTTGCAGTGAAACCTACACAATCAAATAGTCAAGCCCAGCGAACTAACCAGCAGCAATTGTTTTACTTACATTTGTGATTCAGAGGAGGATGTGAAAAGCTTAAAGAAAGGGTGACGATAGCACCAAACTAAATTCGGTTGCATCACATGAAGGACTTACTGATATTATTGTTATAATTTTTCTACTACTATTGATTTTTTATGAGATGTTCGCCTCTCTCAACCAACCTCAGAACGAAGGCTACTACAACGCCTCGCCAAGGGTAGGACTGTACCGAAAAGACTGAGTCACGCTATTTTGATACAAAATGGCCCGTTTCTTATTGCGCAGTCATTTTTCTTGGGTTGCATACAATCACCCGACACCAATGGCATACACAACGAAAGTTGACAATTATTTTTCATGTGATGTGACATGTCCCCCTTCGCACCGATATACTTCAGTATATTTTTTTCAAGAGTTTGGAGGAACCGCTTGCTTAGGTCCGACGGGTTTACAGTTAAGTAAAAGACTTGACATCAAGGTTGAATGCCTTAGGTGGCGAGTATTACGCTTCTTTTTGAGGAGCATTTTGTGCCGCCACTAAATAAAGGGTCATATGGACGCCTCCATCGGAGCACCTTGAGCATCCACTGATGAATCTTTTTGGAAAATACTGAAATACTTATAAGCGTTCACTAAGCATCACTAGAAGTACAGATGTTACCGTTGTTTGACACAATTGTTGAGCACGTCTATAGACATCTAGATGATTGTTTGCTTGTTGCAGGTGTTAACAGTTTTTTTTTTCGTTTGGCATTCCTGTCAAGGCAAATCTATGATAAGGACATTTTTCAATTTCTCCAAAATTGATTTCTCATGCGAGACACTGCCACATGACACGAAAACACCACACTGGCAATGCACTTGCGTTGTACTTACCAGGTCTATGTGGTTCAAATTAACGTCTAGCTAAAAAATATTCAGTATTTGTAAGTTTCCAGGGGAAAGCCTGCTTGCTTCACATGACGTACTCCTATATCGCAGTTGGGGACTTCTCGACAGCACCCGACCAGTTTCTCGCCTCTTCAGGCTCAGCAGGTATGCGCTCCCGTCAGACTTACCGTCCAATTAGCACTTGAAATATTCGCAATCGAGGGAACCAAAACGGTCTTCTAATTAATTTGATGTTAGCGGCAGAGAGACCACCTCATTGCGCGATATTTGATATATAGCAGTACATTTTTTCTTGACACAACGCACTACTCACAAGCGCGCTTCATTCTACTGAAATAACCGATAAAATAGAAACTTTGCCAGCGCAACGTTGCGAGGACTCACCGTGGTAGTTTCAAAGTTCAAACTCTTATCGTACAGACGAATCCGTAACCACGGAAGGGTTTTCACAATGGAAACGCATACACCCTAGGAATGTAGAATCCGCGTCCCCATCCTCGACAAGGGACGTATCAGAACTTCGTCCGTGTAGATGAATTTCGTACACATCCTAAATAACTTCTCAGCAAATGAGGTGGAATCTGGCCTTTTTTCTGCTGTTGTGAGGCCAGAGTTTAGTTGTACCGACAAACTTGGCCAAGTAGAAAACTGGAGGGTGTGGCACAGAAAGTGAGCTCGGTTTGGCACACTAGGAACCAGCAGAACACGGTGTAGTCAAGTACCTCTTAGAACTAATGAAATCTACTCAGCTAAAATTACATTACGGTTAAATCTCTCGTTAATACCAACCTAGTGCGCACATTTCCTCAACTACGTACCATGTGGCATTAAAGTAAAACATAGAGGTGACGGAATTTCGGGGGCGGTGTCTATCTGACAAACATAAAGTGGAGCAAAGCCGATAAGGGAAGAGTTTTCAACAGCTTTGTAAGTAGTATATATAGTCAAGAAACTGCATATCTTTTTAGACTATTAATCAACGACGACTTACTTATCATTAGTACGTATAGCAGTGAAACTCAATTAGCCAAAGGCATATACGTGAGCCACACAGCTGATTTACTCATACATGGAATCCTTGTGTCTACATTGCCCTGGAGTTTTTGTTGACCGGTATTCTTGGTACTTTATCAGGGTTTCCTGTTTAAGATGCCCAAGACCATTAAATATTTTTTAAATGACATATCGGGAACATCATTATAAGCATCCAATGGGGCTATGAACAGTTTTTATGTCGTCCATAATTATTACCCCCTGCGGAAAGCACTGCTCTGTGCTCTCGTGACCAAGCGATAAAACGCTGACCAGTTAGGTGCTATATTCATATGCGTGACCCTGATGAACCCAGTGTCCTCGCTGTACCTATAAAAGAGCCGAGTAAATAAGTTTGAAAGTCAGTTTGAAACGCAGATGGATGATTTAATTGGCCATGTGGCAGAACGAAATAGGAGTCACAATTCAGTAGAGTACTAGGTCCCAAACGTAAAACGATTCCAATCGCCTGCAAGTAGGTAACATGCTACTCTAAGGTTGCTGAAGACTCTCAGACAGCCAAGGACTGGTTTTGTTCGTCATTCTTGGCGCTGGTCAGATAGACACAGTCCTCGAGTTCCCATCAGTCAAACTTATGTTCTAATTTAACCCAAACTGTATGAAATTCACAAATTCGGATACCAATTTGGTTGTGACCAGAGATCCAACTGGGTTCTAGCTGGATCTCTCATCGATTTTCTCCAACTGAATGTACTGGATAAAAGGCCGCCTCAGTCGGTACGATGGTTGAGAAAACGCAACAGATTTTCTAGATGGAACACGACTCAAAAACGAGTGATCTCACTGGATTTCTTTGAAACTCCACTCAAACGATTGCGAGAACCTCGGGAGCTTCGCCTACCTAATGAACCGTAAGAAGGGCAAAACCAGTCGAGCGATGTCGACTTATGAGTAGTGTGTTGCGTCCAAAGTTGACAAGCTTCTTTGTAATACTCAGGGGATGAGGGATGCCAGTGCACACATGACCACATGGTTCCTGGACTAAAAGATGAGTAGCTCCTATCTAAGTGCAGTTCAGCCACACACTTGATCAGTCGCCCGTTGCCAAACCGTTTTGTCTTCAGCTACTGATAGGAAGGTGTCTGGTTCGAATTTCTCCGAAAATACGTAGCATGCGCATCAATGCTGTTTTTGGCTATTCTAAAGAAAGTCTAGGTCAAAAAAGTAAGAAACAGTTTAACCCATTAGGGTAGTAGGTCCTAGGAAATTCCACCACGTCAGAGTCATCTTGAACAGAGTCACATTGATGACGGTTGGAATTACTAAAAGGTCAACGTTTACACTGAAATTCACGGCGTGTAATTAACGGTCCAAAACAACTCTATAAATGCAGCCAACCGAGTGCCATCAAACCGAAGCCTCAACTCAGTCTATCACTCCCGCAAATCCGGATTGTTTTGTCTTTCTCTTTTACCAAGCCAGGTCATATCGACCATGCCAGATGACCTCCCGTAAGCTGAGGTCACCTCCTACGTTTAGCGTAGATGTCGACTAATGTAGGTATGCCATTGTTAGAGTTCTTAGACATTTGGTGACTCGGCTAATCGTCTATTTTGGCATGCACAAGCCGATCAAACGTCATCCTAACGGGAAAAAAACCGCAGACCACGTTTCAACTCCAAAACAACCCTCTGTTTGAATGTACTCATTTGATGGCTGAGAGACTCAACTGAACCACACCTGAAGCCTTCGTCTAAGACAGTTCGTCACCGGGTATGATGTGCACTGACCTCCTCCTTTTTCCGTTTGTACGATAATCGATATGTTGAATTTAGCACACTACACACGGGACAGAGATTTAGCTGCGATACAAATGAGTCTCCCGTTCACACCAACATACCCCGGAAACTTAATGTTCTTCGCTAATTTCGTACAATTTGGCGTCGATGGAATCTCGGAGGCTGTGCCTGTCTGCTGAGCTTCAAGTAAGGCAAATTTTTGAATCGTATGTCAAGAAAACGTCCCGTTTATTTACAACAATGTTGCCTACGCAACTAGTATGGCTTCCGGTTAGAGCTGACAAGCCTGTTTGAGCCCGTCTATTTCCTATTTAGTCACTTACAACCTCCCGCAGTTCAGCCACGCAGGACAAAACTAAAGATGATCTCGTTTCAGAAGGGCTTGGTAAAAAAATCGGTAGTTTTTATTTGGGCAAGGTTTCGCTTCTGACACAAAAGCTTCATCAGGCCTAGTGAGCAGGTCGCCAAGTTGGCCAGGTTCTAAGGCAGATGGGGAACCAATCAGTTAGTTCTCTTCAGATTATCACACTAGGTCAGTGTTGAGTGTCAATTAACGGCTCTTGTTGGCTAGTGTGGTTGCCAAAATCTTGAATCGATGGATTCTGAAACGATGGCTTCTCAATCGGTTCCCAGTTTTTTTTCAAATAAGCACGGGATGTGCTGGATAAAAGCCAGTCCATGTCTCAGCTTGTGCAATAATAGAGATATCGCAACATTTCTTGACGGAACACACTACTCACAGGTTGCTGAATAATCGAGGACAGCCCACAACCGGTTTTGTCCACTTTTCTTGGGGCTCAACAGGTATACTCAGTTCCCAAGTTTCCGTCGACTTTATTTTCTGGTCAAAACTAAAGTGTAAAAAGTTGGTGGACTGTACTCATCTATAAAACTCTCATACAGTCCTCCTCATATTTCATTCGAGGAAATATTCAAGGAAAACAAGGGCTGAACAAACCCACTCCAAATGTGTTGAGTTGGCGATACAAAAACCAATTCGGCGAAAGTGTCTCCAACATGCAGAAATTGATATGGACGTTCTACTTCGGTCACACGCTGAAGGAAAGTGACTCCCAGGATGGTCCGTAACTCATGACTCACCACGTGAATGACCTTCCTCATTATGATCAAGTTTCCCCTCTCTGACTGGCAGTGTATCAAAATAACAGTAGGCCGGTTACAGATCAGGTAGTCGTTAATCTGATAGTCGGGTTTAGCAAACCTCTTTTAGAAGCTTCAGAAGGGCTTGTTAAACAATCGGTAGTTTTAAATTGGGTAACGTTTCACTTTTGACACAAAAGCTTCATCCAATCAGTAAGACCTCTTCATGTTAGCGCACTAGATCAGTTTTGAGTGTCAATTAACGGCTCTTGTCGGTTATTGTGGTTGTCAAAATCTTACCTTGATGGATTGGGGGAGTTTCAAATTAATTCTGATCGGGTTTGATACCTTAATCTTCCACTTCAGGGTGCTTGAACTGGTGATTCACCGCGGTTGCCACTGTTAGATTTCGTTGGTCTTTGTGGGGTTGTGAGTGCTGCGACAATTTAGTTGGGGGGTGGGGTGAAGTCAAGTGGAATTCAGATGATGACTACTCCTCCTTCTGATGACGGCACACCAACACGTGTCAGCTCGACTAATCCAAAACCATTCTCCACACACTTGCCAGTCCCACGCCTTCTATTTTGCGAACACTGTGATGCTTGGTGATTTCTACCGCCTCGGCCATCAGTCTCTGTGACGTGAATCATAGTAATCGCCTCAAAACCTAGACATTTTCTAAATCTATTTTGTGTCCCGTGTCCAGTGCACGATATTCATCTCGGCGGCCTGTTTATTTTCCTCTTATGCTCTCCGATTCTGACGTGAAGTTCCCTGGCCGTCTGTCCTATACAGACCTTAATGCAATCGTTACACTTGATTTTATAGACAAGCTGATCTCCACAACTAACGAATTTAGGCAAATAATTTCACCCCACTGTTGCAGTCGAATATGCTGTGTGAGGATGAAATTCCCCACGGTCTGATGTGATTGCCTTGGGAATTCACACATGCTTGTCTACAGAATGAACCTGACGATGAGCGTCTTGATGGAGGACGAAGCAAGGACGAAAGGATGTGAACACACACGCACCCACACACACACACACACAAGCACACCTAATGTTACATTAGTGTGGAAATTACGTTGGCAAAACAACGGAGAAGACTGATTTTGCTTTGAGCCTATATGCCTCTAAGCTGCTACGAAAATGAGATCTCTAATGTGATTCAATCATGCATGTGGAAAATATAGACAGGCCAGTAGAAAACTCGCTCACTGTAGAAAATTCTGGAAAAAAACAGGCAATTGCTTATGCAATGATTGGAGCTGTGTCTCCCAAATGCTTACCTAGTCAGTGAGAATCTCAGTGTGCTGATAAAAATGGCGTTTCTGTAGGCCACTCCGGAAGTGCACGCGTGCTTGACTGTGATTGGCTCATTTCCTACTGCCCGTGCGACGGCCCGTGGCTATCGAAAATTTAGTCCCTGCTCCCGGCAGTTGCATAAATGGGCCTTGTTAAATAAGTGTTGTTTGTAGACCTTACTTCATACTAAATCGTTTGGATATTGGAGAGTCTATCGATTTTGCACAGTTGTTTTCAATCATTCTGTTAGGCTGAAAAACGTCGCACTAAGAGGAGGACAAGGTTTTAGATCACGCATGATGATGCTGGTAGAATCACGTCTGAAATAAGCGTCATTCTTTGGAAAAAAATAGCGAATAACTATTTTCTCACTGGAAGAACAAATAACCGTACTAAAAGTGGTCCCCTCGAAATCCCATCCTCACCTCAGGGGACCACTCGGTCTTCCCGCTACGACTGGATTGAAGGACAATGTGTAAACAACTTCAAAAAGGGCACGGTGATGGCGAAACGTTTCGCCTCACTACTCCTTAACGAGGTTTAGCTTTTCCAGAAATGAGTGTTTGAAGGGGGGTTTCACCTTCCTGGTATCGCCCAGTAATGAAACATATCAAACGGAATTGATTCTACGGTGACAGGCCTGGTTTCGTAGTCAATGCAAAGGACACTCCAAAGTATTATAGGACCAGTTGGTTGATGGGTGCTCACCTGTGTTTTCAGTAATTCTGTCCTCTTGCCTATCATGAGAAAAATGGTGTTCCTTCAAGAATACATAAAGGCAGTTAAGCTTAGTCTAGACCAGCTCACGGACACAGCTAGAACAATGGCCAGGTTGTTAATATTTATTGATGTAAACGTTACTATGGCACCGACAAACAGCAAGGCGTTTGAAATTTACATATGTGGTTTACCGAAGTTAGGTATGTTTGGGTTGTCGTTCGCGTATCTTTGAGTGAGGAACAAAGACGCCGGGTGCACAGTTCTGCCTTTCGTTAGGGTTCCAAGGTTTGCTTGTTCAGACCTGATCAAGTTCCCGACATTTAGACCGGTTATCAAGTAGGCTTCTTTTTCAAAGTCAATACAAATAACTAGTGGGGTTAACTCAAGCGTGGAAAAAAAGTTCACTTGGGTTAGTTTGAACTTCCCTACATTTCATCGGCCTGCCTAGCAATGAGATGAAAACGAACACCCACAACCAAACGAACCTTCCATCTGAAAGCCACCGGTGAAGGAGCCGGTGACCACATGGTCACGTGATGTGGTTTTCGGGATTGAACGACAGTGGTGCTATATCCTACTCACTGCTGGTTAGCCGCTCAAGGCAGAGTGGTTAACCGTTCAAACTACTGACAGGGAAGTCGCGGGTTCAAATCTCCCTAGAGTATCGTGGGATGCGCTGTACAGTGCTTCCTGACTTTCAACCTCATTTGGAGGACCGAATTGGTACTGAAAATTCCCTCCCACACCACAAAAAATTCTCACGCTGCTGAATTACTTTGTCTCCATTGGCCGAAGAATCCTAAGATGACAAACGTAATTTTTGGAGAATCTATCGTTTCTACTTTGACGTGGACGATGCTTTCTGCAGGAGATCAATTTGACCGGTCCCTATGCCTATAAGTAAATGAGAGACTGAAAAATAACTGGCCGATTTCATGATCACCTGTGGAGTATTTGTGTTAGGCAGCTTGGTTTCGTGTAATTCCATTGTAATTCCCTAAGAACATTCCGTGTCGACTATCTCTCGTGTGACCGTGACATTTGCAAAACTACGTAGATTACAAAAAAAAGCATGAAGGATTTCTTGTAAAATGGACTACTAACTTTGAAAGTCGATTAAATACAGTCAAAACATCAGAGGTTTGGTCGGTCCTCTCGAACCAACCTCAGAAAAGATTATTTTAACCAGGTCCAACGAGTGACCCCTATGAGGAAGTGTGGTGGACTTGAATATTTTGGAAGCTAATTGAAGGCCATGTACAAATATAATCAAATTGAAGACTCGGGAACAGCAACATACCAATCCGAAAAGATTGAAGTTTTTCGGACAGATATTTGTTTGAGGAAATTACAAAGCACGTTTTGTAGTTGGCACTTTTGGCCAAGGTTTTGTCTTTAGGTGAATTTACTCCATAACAGGAAGCCGAAAATCACCTTGTGGCTGTTTCACCTGAAGTGAGAATCTTCGGCAGTGCGCACCTCACGAACCCCGGGTAGGGATATTCAAATCTTTCGATCAGTGGCTACACACCTACTCTTTCGGCCAGCTCTTGAGCAGTATGAGTAAGTGATTATAGGATATAGCGCCATTCAGTTTTTAGTCACGTGGTCACTTTGTGACTGGCTCCTCGCGTGACCTCTTCTCACCTGCGAAACACTTGTCACTCCTGAGCTACTTATGTTTCGTTGACAATATGGGGAAATTTGAAGGGATTGTACACAGAACCGAAGACAGTCCGAATAATCATCAATTACAGTCGTAATTACACAGAACTCACTGACGCCTCCAACTGCTTTTTCAGGAAACCGCTATCAGGCAAATTCCCTTAGGAATTAAATGTCGGTGGCGAACAGACCATGAGCCGGATTTCACTGTCGCAGTAGGCCTACTGAGAAACACAAGTCACCGTATTCTTCCACATCCTCATCAGATAAATCAATAACATTCAGACAGTGCTAACCATGGTCACTATGGGGAATTTTTTCTCCAAATCTTCCTATTGCTGGCACGGTCACATTTTCTTGTGTGAGTATCTCCCACACACTCCGCTAAGATGTTGCCTAGGTACTGTTTGGGTTGGCGGATTAAGAGATCACTGTTTCATAGACTTCACGACTTCGGCAATGTTCTGGAAGATAGGTAGCTCGGGTGCGCTGATTGATTGTTGGTCTGTTCGCCGAGCTTGGCAGTTGGATTGCAAACGTTTCATCACCAATCGAGGTGACATCATCAGTGCGGGGTTGAGTCACTGATGATGTCACCTCGATTGGTGATGAAACGTTTGCAATCCAACTGCCGAGCTCGGCGAACAGATCACAAATCAACTTCACGACTTACATGGTCTCAAACGTTACGCCCCAAGCTCGGCGAATAGACCAACAATCAACTTCATGACTTACATGGTACCAAACGTTACGCCAGTTTCCGTCAAACTTAGGTTCTATTTGAACCCAAAATTGTACACTATTGTTGAAATACGTTCATCTGTAAACTAAGCTGATGTTAACAGGGGACCAAACTGAATCCAAGCTGAGTTTATAATTTAGTTTTCACCGGTTTTCACTCAATTTCTCACCTTTACTCACTCACGAATACCCGCGAAGCCTAGTTTTGTTTACGCTTATCAGGTTACCATTGATTTTCCTTCCCGAGTGTTAATTGGATGGCGAACAAAATCAACAAACTCCACCGGAAAGTTGTGGCAAAATGTAACTGATCCGGAATTTCCAAACTGATACTTGACTGAGTTAATTGAGTTCGCTCTCCACTCTCTGTGGGAAGCGTACAACAGAAGTGCTCTGCCCGAGCACTATTGACAAGTGATTGAGAACCACTCAGTTGCCTGAAACCGGAGTCTGGACTGAACGGCACTTAGCTCATTAGTCAAGCTGGGGAAAAACAACTCAATTGTTGTGCCTTAAACGGCGTGAAAAAGTGATCAGGCGACAGCGGTTGCAACATCACGTGACGATTAATGGATATTTAAATTTAACCAATTTTTGGTCGACCACTGACCATCGAAGCCACATAGAACAAGCAGCTGACCGGTAGAAAACTAACAAGAATGCAGGAAGTCGTCTATAAGTTTACATTCACAAAAAGACAGTCTAAATCATTTGACCCGTAGAGGCATTTAAAATCCCGGTACAATACTACTTATAAGATGGTCAAAGTACTGATGGCCCATCATTGGCCCCGCCCGGTTGGGTCTTATCTTGTTTTCGCTAAAAATCGATTGATTCAGTGGATTATTAACTCGCCACCATGTGGTTAAGTAAGGTTTATCTGGAACAGCGTGCCGTATGGAAAGTTCACGGCATTCCAATCAAAAATATGAATAGATGACATCCAAATCGGGTTGGCAGGTCAACACTGGTCAAAACGCTGGACGCCTGCACGTAGGTTGAAGCCACAGACGGCGGAGTCAGTATTCCGCGTAGGCCCCGGGTGCTGATGTAAACCGGAGAGAATAAGATCGACGGGCGGCCTCACACTGGCCTGTTGCAAGCCATTAGCCGGTCGAAACAAGCCGGCTAACAATGGGCACCGGCACTTCTTAGGTGCTTATCGCCGACGACCGGCGCTACTCCTCAATTCCTCCAGGTTTAAGCGTAACACTGCATCTCTCCAAGTACGACACCATGTTACCTATGGGGTCCCACTAGCAAACCGTCAAGGTGGTACTCGACTACTTTACGTTATTCCGTTAAAGCTTCGGCTAATTATTTTGTCATCTATAGGATCAAATTGTCTGCTGGGTAGTCATTAGGACGTGGAATAAGCTTTCGGCTTTCTAATTACATCCAAAGGGTGGGCGCTAGGTTAACTAACTTTTTAAACACGTGCACCCACAGAAACTTTGAATAAAAAACAGCGAGTTTAATCAACCTACGAAACATCTATTTTGAAGACCAGTTTTGACGGTCAGGTGTTCATCTGTGGACAGACGTCTCCTAGTGTCCCATGTTCTCTATCCCCAGACAACTGTTTGTCGTAAAAGCCCTGACTCACACCGTGAATTGGTGCACTGTTCATTCACTACGGCTGATCTCTTGTCCCTGTGCCCTTTCCGTTTAGGGAACCGATAATTGGGGCGAGTCCGATAAATCACGTGGCGCGCTAGTAACCAACCTGCCTGGGCAAGCCACAAGGTTAGGAAAAACAGTTAAATGTCGGAACAATTTATCACTGAATCGTTCCTCTCTGTGAACCGATGGGCATTTTTTCTATCAATAATCTCCCCCGTTAGGACGATAACCTGAGGGTTGTGCGCATTAAAAACCCAGCAAAGCACCTGACAATCTCAGTATCCGTGATCTATTGGGGTACAGTACTGCTGTTAGACGGCATTCACACCACTCTGACCTGTCAAGGGGGTTTCATGTTACCTGGTAGTTCCTTTTAAAAAACTTCCCTGATTTTCTCGAGATAATCCTTGGAATTTTCCCTCAGATTATGGAACTCCTGTCTCCCATTCTATTTGTCCGTTTAATCAAACTGTACTAACAAAACAACCGGGCGCCACTCACACAGTGGACTAGTCTATCCATTAGAACGTAAATTCTATTGGGTAAGTTCCCATCGATCGATCAATCGCATTATAAAACCACCTTTTGTAAGTATACCGTTATCCTTGTGTTTTTCTCGGGGAAAATTATATGGTTAGCTCACAACATTGCCACGGGGAATCTAATCTGCGAAAACTGAACGGCGAGCTGGACTTTATCTATACAGAGGTTTGGGCACCATGGGAGAATGAGATAGTTCCCTTTGAGAATAACATTGGTGCAGTTGGAAAATTATATTTGCCCATCAGTTAGGCGTATTGTTAACCGGCATTGCCTGGGGCTTAGTTGAATCGTTCAATATCCGCGTGTTACTGGTAAGGGGTTTTCGGAAACTCACAAATGGCATGACTAGTCGGTCAAATTGTGTAGTAGAAACACTCAGTAAGAGACAGCAGCTGCCAAGGTTCTCACTTATTGAAAGGTTGTTTTGTCGAATGAAATTCACAGCCGATTCGCTGAGCCTCCGTCTAGTGTATACCAACAGTTGAAATGGGTGAGTGCAATTCACGAGACTCTTGTGTGACTTCCGGAGGTTGATTTCTCTCAGATGCACAAGGAGTCTTGATGTAAACCGTTGCAAACTCAGGTGGGACATGACAGGCTGGGAATGCAAAGTCTAGGCACTTAAGAATTAAAAGAGACACTGCATAAGATGGATTTGCTGACCTTCTGCCTACCCTCCCCCCGGAGTGTCTTCGCGTCCACGATACGTGCATCTATGATTCTGTCTGTTACTCTCTCCGCTTTCCGCGAATACCAAACACAGTTCGAACCGACTTTTTGTCTCAGACCGATGTTGTCAGGTGGCTACATCACAGCTGTTGGTTTTGGCGAGATACAATATTTGCGTTTGCGTTGTATGTGCGTATTTGTTCACATAGAATTATCAAGATGTGGGGCTTTAATAAGACGTAATACACTACTCATAAGGTTGCTGAAAATTCGTTGACAGTCGAAGATCGGTTTCACCCTTCTTAGGGTGTATCAGGTATCAGGCGCATTCTCCGAGTTTCCTTCAACCTTGTGTTTTACTTGAATCCAAATTACCAACGTTATGAGTAGTGTATTACGTCTATACATGTGTCACGATATCTCGAATATCGTACGAAGTGAAACATGAGGCGGGCTGGTGCAACACGTTCAGTTGCTTAAAAACCCCATAAACGAGAGATTCAGCTGGGTTCCAGGTGGGTCTCTTGCAAAATCAAATTTGTTTGCAAATAAGTGTATCTCGCTAATGAACTGAAACACACCTGTGTGCTCTTCAGAGCCGTTTGTCTAAGTTTTGGAAGTTAGTAAATTTGCGTAGTCGCAAAGCAATAATGCCATGTGACTCGCAACCACCTCATCAGGTAAGGGTCGAAAAACTATCCCCGGCTACTAAATTACTACAAAAAATAAAGCTAAAAAACCAAAATCTTTGTTTCCCTTTGGACTGAACGCTACTCATTCAAAAATAACGGCTGATTATTATAACTTAATACAAAGCACCTGCGTGTTATTAAATACATGATACAGACCGGGAAGCCAAACAACGACGGAGACGTTAAAACCGCTAGGATACGTGGGAGTTGCCCGTAATTCTTTTGAGCAGAACACACAAGAGGCAGACGTATTACCAGTGGTTGAGCTTCGAACAAAACCTAGGGTTATATGACAAGATTGAGTTGGAGTTATCTCCAACTTAAACAAATGGCTTGAGACAACATTTTTCTCTTAAGCGGTATTGTTTTTTTACACGGTGATTGACAGTGCTTCGAAAAATTGCCAATAACCTCCTGTTTTCGTGAGGCAGCTTCGGGAATTCCAACCTTGTGACGTGTTTCATGGATACGTTGCGTAAGTGGTGATTCCTAGTTACTTGATGTTGATACTGGTTTGTTACCTGCCAGTTGCACGGTCTACAGCAACGGATTTTAAGATATTTGCTGTCCGTTGCACAAGTCCGTTGTATCTGCGTATTTTCAACAGTTACTTCAAGTTAACTGATAGATGACCTGCATCCTGGTCAGACATACTCTTGGGTTTCGTCCGGGAAAACAAGTCCTCTGTTTGCAATAATCGGCCGCTACGTTTGGTCTCTTCGAAAGATGTGATGTTTTTTCTGTGCGTTTTCAGTGTCCTCGTATTTCAAGATTGGAAAAATGGCGAATCAATTGGTGTACACGGCTGACGCTCATTTATGGACGGTTCACCCTCAACCTTGTTAATCATGGACTGCAGAAACTTTGGTTCGGCTTGGGCAGGCGGCTTTGGCTTCCTACGCCGGTCCCGTATGAATGGTATTTAGCGATTCGCACTGGAAAATACAGCAGTTTTAACCCATCCGCATTAAACTGATATCTTTGTAGACCAGCATGTTGCTTGTCTGCATTGTGAGTGACGACGCTCCGCGTAGCTATTTTACGGCAAAGGCTTTGTCACCAAAGGGGCGAGCATCGTCTTCCGCACACCGGTGACAAAACTTTCCCAGTCCAAATGCCCAGCTCGGTGAACAAACGATCAGCTAATTAGCCACCTGTATTCCGCAATAATAATGTTACTGGCCATTTGATGGTCAGAATTTGTTGATCACCGATTAAACTGGTTCAATAAACGGTCCGACTGAAGCCACATCACGAATACTGATTATCACATTCTAAACCGCAATAGTCTATCAAACCTCGTGAAAAATCGTTTACTAAATGCTTCAAAAGATAGATTGTGGCAACAGTAACGTCCCATACGTAAAAACGTTGTACAATTGCGACAAATCGATGAAATTATCGATAAATCGATAGATCACATAATTAGGTTGCTTTTTGGACTGGACACGTCGATGCGTCGCAGTGTGTAGCGACGCCATTAGTGCACCATAGTTCAGAGTTTATACCCACTGAAATCAGTTGGGACTGATGAGCCGTGAACTCACTAGGATGATTGCGCGAGGACATGAGGACGATTGTTCAAACGTCAGTCATGTATTCTACAAAATCCCGCAACCATCAACTCCTGAAATAAAATGTGTCCAGCAGGTTTCAAGCGTCTGTGGCGCTACCTGACTGGGAATTTATGACTGGCGGGCCAATCGGTCGACACAACCAAGGTATGTGACTGGGTCGTCCTTCGAGTCGTCGGGCGTTCTGCTCACCTCACTCAAGCGCGAACATGTTCACCTGTTCAGACGTAAAAATTCGGATGAGAATTGCTAACACGCTCGCCTCAAATGTCCGATGTGCGGAGTTCGGACCCCGACACGACCACTGGATTTAAACTGCTGAAGAGTTCTAATAAGAGCGAAACTCGAGGCCAGTGCTTCCCTTTCTTCGATGTGAACACAACAGGATGATTGCGTCAAGACCGGAGGACGAGTGTTTGAACGAGAATCATGTGAGTACGTGCTCTACAGAATCCCGCGACCACCAACGTCTGAATCCATGCGGATCGTGTCATGGCCTAATTCGCCTACAAGCTTTCAGGGGTCCCAAAACGGGTTTTGGCGCACTGATCTGACGATCGATTGTGTCTCAGCATTTCGGTTGACCCATTAGCTTTTTGTTGCAGATATATGAATGGGTTTGATATTGATCCTGTTGCCTGGTTTACATTCCAACATGTCAAAATCTTTGCAAGTCCAAGTCTGTAACTTGTTTGGTCAGAAAGAAATGTCCATGAGTAGTGCTCATTTTCTCTAAGTGCGGGTTATGAGCAAATTAACTGTTCCATATATCGCTAACAGATGGTTAAAACTGATTCGGTGGGGGGTTGTGACCGAAATCTGACGCAAATGAATCAAACCTATATATTTTTTCTAAGTTGGTTCAACTGCATATATCCCTTGGCTGTAAAAAAAATCCCTCTGCCATTTTGCAAAATGTTGCATTCTTACACGTCAGCTGTGCGGGAAAAAAGCGGAAAAGGTCAGACTACATCCACTATTTGTCCGTAATTGTTTACTCTGTGTTAGTATGGAGGTATATTCGCTAACCTACGCATCATTCTTCCCGATAGCTAAAGCGACATGCTATTTCTGAGAAAAAAGCTTCCGAACGAAGTAAACCTTTAGTGTGACAGGTGTACGGGGATAATTGGATGGCTCTTGTACGCAGTCGAATAGGTTAGTTAGATCAATACATGAATAGATAATGAACTTGTTCCCTGCCTTTGCTGATTTTTTTTACCGAGATCTGGAATATTTTACTAAGAATAGCCTCTGGCCCAACCCTTTTCTCCGTCTGGCTGGCTTTCGAACGTTCTTCCCTCATAACCGGAAGCCGTTCATCAAATGATGTCATGTAACACTGTAAAAGTGTTTCATTATGTACAATGATGATGTATAATGCAAGTTCCCGGATTCGATTCCAGCTCACGCCACTCCAAAGAGAGGATGAACGACTCATTTATGTGCTACAGGCGGCTGCCTGATGGGCACTTATGGGAAATCACGTGCAACTCATTTTCATGGTTGCAGTTGTGACCTATCATCGATTGATTTTGGGGCCTTTGTTCTGAACGCCTACTGACACTTTTATTCGGTAGTAGAGTTTAACGAGTTCATCTTTTGCCTTTCATCGTATGAATCATTGTCAGTCTATGGTACGAAGCTGAGAATCAGTGCATAACTGTTCTATCTCCGCAGATAAGCAACATCACACTGCATCGTGCATGGTATTCTCAAACCGTACTGAAGAGAATGCAGCCTCGTTGAGGTGTTGTTTGATGCTTTTGGGTGGAACCATGATCAAAAAGGTCATTATTTCGCTCTTTTGTGATAACGTACCTTCGATGGAACAGTTCAGCACTACTCGCCTCCAAAATCGAATGTCCACCCTTGAAAAAACACCATCAATGTGATATAATAGTTTCATTGCACGCTGGCTGATGTTCCGAGAAGCAACTGTATTTGATTTCTAAAGACCGTATTACTCTTATTGGTTCTCTGAAGGGCATATTCTAGCCTTGAACTGAAAGAGCCTGATGTGATGTGCATATATATAGCGGATAGAGAAGCAACACATAATATTGGTTTTCGATCAACTAGCCATTGATATATTCGCTGACCTCGTCAGTTGGTTTTCAAATGTTTCATCACCATACGACAGAACACCTTCAGCGCACGGAGCGTGGTAATTTCTCCAATTCTGCATGCGTTTATATAGTTTCTGAAGAAAAAGTAATTGCTACAACGTGGTTGGTTAGTTGTTTGGAGGTCGGTTGGCATGAAGTGTGATTGGTTAATTAGGGATCAAGGCGCTGGGGTCTAATTATCTTTCTTGGCCTTCCACAATCACGGCGAGGCTGGTTATCTTTTTAGCTGATTAAAGTGAAATATGAGTCTGGATGAACCATAAAATGTATCATTTTCTTGCACAAATCACACCGAAACCAAAAATGGTGGACTAGAAAAGGTAACTGTTTTTTTACAAAATAGAGTCTCCAGTTTGGAAGATAATGCGAACGATCTCTTGAATTCAGCTTGTTCTGGCTGTGACTGATCGGAAACTAAGATAAAAACTATCCGCTTTTCGAGCGTCTTATAAGACACCACATAAAATTCTAACATTTTCCACGAATCGAGAATCATAAAATGAACCTTCAAGTAAAATTCAAGAAAAAATGCTATCCATGGGGAGAAACGAGAAATACACGCCGCCACTGACTACTATCCTTTCAAGTTAACAGTGTGCAAAATTATGACCAATGACCAATGAAATGGATACAATCAAGCAGCCACATGTTTCACGGTATAACAACGCACTTTGCTCGCATTGTCGACGTTTTCGGCATGGGCAGTTTTCGCTAACCGGTTCGCTTGTGATTTCTTGTAACCAACGGACCAAAGTTTTCATTTCTTTAGGTGCGCCCCTGACTAGATCAGTGATAACTGAGATCTACTGCCAGTGTAAAAGCGGATACTACTGATGAGACATGCGAGTAGTATGTGGTTATCTCGTAGCTCCTTCTTACGGAACTTGTGGAACTGCTTTGCAGCGTGCATTTACACTTGCGTGATAGTCAATGAATATGTGCGAAACTTCAAGAAGACACGTTAGAATATTCAATTTTTAAAAACAAGGTGCATTGAGACGTTTACTTTCCTTACTCCTTAAACCAGTAGCTGGAAGTCAAAAGCAGTACGGTTGGGGGTAAGTGTATTCGATATCATCAGGGCAACCAAAGCAGTTGATCGGTTGGGGATGAAACTTAGTAAGCGTGGACTGAACATCTGAGAAGAAAAAGTCATGGACGAACCGATCGATGTTTCATCTGCAAGAAATTTAACCACGAAACGATTCTAGTGCATACGTAGACCTGTTCCACCAAAACGGATCGCGTGAGAATGATTTTGTTATTTTTTTGTCAGTTAAGTTCATTTAATTCAAGACCGTCAATATTTTGTACCCACAAATCCCACCTGCAAACTCAACTGAGGATTAATATGAACGCATGTCAGACAGAATTTCCGAAATCTCCTCACAATGTGCTCATGGCCTTGAATGTACGTCCCCACCATTCAAAATATGCTCTGTTGATTAGTTAGGTGGGTGGCTGGTGTGGGTGAACAGAGCTCATCAGGATGCACTTTGTTAGACAGTACTGACGACCAAAAGACTTGACAGAATCCATGTGATTCTTCCACGTTTATTCTATGGTTAGAGCAGCTGACTTCTGACTGAAACCCGCCCTCGGATGGTATTCTAATGGCAAAATCTCTGTGACACCAGGTTGCTCACATATGTCTCACCTACCTTCACAAGCACTTGGATTGTTGCCATGTCTGTCTGGTTAGTCTATCAGGCTAGACGTAATTATCAACTAAGACGGTGATTGACTTTCAGAGTATTGAGTCCCTTCAATTCATTAGGGGGGGGACGGAACGAGACGACACGGCAGTTCATTCGCCTTCGTCAGTCTCCTGCATGAAAAAAGCACCTATGGATAAATGTCCTGGTAAGTGCATCGAAGACAAAGTGTAGCCATGCAACAGTCCAACAAAAAACAGGCAGTGTGAGTTAGCTGAGTCTGGGAAACCAGCTTTGCTTTATTTTAACCAATAAGTTTTCACCGAGTGTCGTAAGGCGGTGTTTTTGACTATGCAGTAAGGTGACAAACGATCCAACGATAAAGTGGGCTTGGAAACCAATGGAAACGGGATTTCGATTTTATGTTTGCTCTCTCCCCCACCTGCGCAAACTTTGAAGAACCTGAAAGTGGCGATTACTTTATCCTCCAATGGACAGAAACCCGCGGTCATTCACTCCAACGTTCCGGTACCCTGAGAGGGAGGGTCAGATATGAATTTGGTATTTTTGAATTTTTGCTAAGAGAAAGTCCGGATGATCCGGTTAAAAGAGTGATTTCTGATAGGACAACATGGAGTGGTTCAAACGTCTTTAGACATGCTGTAGAGAATCGTTCGCACAAATGATGAGACGCTCGAGGAACAACCCTTTCTGGGGAATCCACACCAGTTCATAGAAAGGTGGCATCCAACCGGGAGTACTCTGTTTTGCTTGTCTCCAAGTAAGAAGTATTTCTGTGAGTAGTTTTCAAAGAAAGTCAGAAATCCTCCAGTACCAAGCAGATGTTGACAGCCGCACTAAACCTCATCTATTTAGCCGCTTATCTGAGAGTCATGCTACGGATCGGTAACCCTCTACCTCTCCGCTGCTCACGTGATGTGAAACTGGAGCATAAGTGTCTCTCACTGTAAGTGAGTGTCATCAGAAACTCAAACAAGGTGACTAAGTGTGTCTTCGCACCTTTTAACGACAGGTATTTTGTTGACCCCAGTCAGTCACTCGCAATCAAAATAACCGGGTGTTCGCATTCAATGAATTCTTACTGATCAAGGCGAAACGCACAGCAAGGTAGCCGCAGATTCCAACTGTCTCTCTCCCAGGGTGGCGACCGCACCTTAAGCTTGTGGCAGTTGACTGCGTGATTAATTGTACTTTCTTACTATGTCTATATGAACAGATTAGAGTCAAGGCACAGGACTTGGGGTAAGATGTTGCAAACCGGCGCTTCGGAGGTCTTGCGCAAAATTTTTCAGAATTTTTAACAATAATTTGAATACGGGTCAAGTACAACAGTATGTGGAACCATCATCATATCTTATGACTGACGTGTTCTTGAGCTCAGCTGTTAGCCTGCCGTAAAAACGGTTTGCAGTTCCGTTCTACAAACCAAAATAAGCTGCATTTTTGACAAGACCCAAGGTGAACTGGGCCCGGAAATCCCAACCCCTGTTTCTTTTAGGTTGCTGGGTGAGGAGTTTAGGTGAACTGTTAGTCCATAAGCAGAAATCTTGTCAGGTATTTGTGGGGGTCGGACAAGTTGTTTGATCATTCTTAAGCGGAACATAAGAAATCGAACTTAAAGAGTATCCCAATCATTAGAGGCAGATCCACAGGATAGAAAATTCGAAGTAGTCTTACGTTCAAGTCAGTTGTTCTCAACTTCCGATTTCGTTTCCCCCAGGGGCAAAGTAAGCCCAAAATCGACGATGGATTTTGAATTCAACCTTAAAAAACGGCTTGAAAGACGAATTGGCGACGGTGCTTATGCAGCAGTTTAAATTTAACTTCATTTTAATTCATGGCCTGTTCGTTCAGACCAATGCGCGTCATAATAGCAAATCAGACTGATTTATGATCAAGAGTCACGTGACGATTTGTTCCTTCTGTTCCTTCCGATTGATTTTACGTCAAACAACCGCGTGTGAATCGCCCTGGCCTAACGTACGCAAATCTAACGAATTCAAAAATGCAAATTCGACGTCACTGTCAACTTTCTTCTCCGCTTGCATTTCACAGGCTTCTTTTCTGATGCTCCTGAAAGAACAGGAACGAAACTGGCGTGGGACGTTACTGGCCGTGATCGCCATTGGTCTGATCTCAGGGTTAATTATCCTGACTGCGCTATTTGTCACGTCAAGTAAGTTCAGCGTAGTTGTCACACAAGCAAACACGTGGGATGTAGCCCGAGATTTTAAAAATTTATTGATTAATCTTGAAAATGACAGACTATGCTCTGAGGTTCTCAAAAACCTCTATTCACATTAAACCCATTCGGAAACTAACGTAGAAATCAGAGATGTCCGACATTATTGGTTTATCAGGTGACGGTTGATCTCTTCGTCGAGGTTGGCAGTTAGCTCGCAACCTGATGAACGTCAACACTATTCAACACTTCTGAGGTGTCAATTTTCCGGTACACTCCCAAGATGTCCGACGGTGAAGTCCGACAGTGAAGTCGATCCCGTGGGCTATTGGGCAATAAATGACTTGAACTGTCAAGTAATCACATTCCCGGATAAATCTTTCGCTTCTGATGGCCTCCTTTTAGGTGGATGTGCTTCACTAGGCCGTCGCATGTTTCAGTTCCCAAGATTTTCGAAATATCGTGGGGAGTTATTTTTTAAATGTAACACACTACTCATAAGCTAGCTGAAAACTTATCGACAGCCCACGATCGGTTTCGCCCGCCCTCCTTGGCTCAGCAGGTAGGCGCAGTCTCCGAGTTTTCCGCAGTTCGAACACTCGACCGTTCGGCCACGAGCATCAGTATGCTTAGTTCTCGTTTCAGAGAGGTTTGGTAAACAATCGATGGATTCATAGTTCATCAAACCTCTCTGAAACGATGACTACCCAATCGGTTCCAAACATTTTCCAAATGATTGGTTCTCATTTAGACAATAATAGAAACCACATCACGTGATCATGTATTGATTGGCTCTTCGAGTGCCGGAAGTTTCACCCATCATATGAAATTACTCTTCCTCTAAGCTGCTTATGGATTGTCCGTTGTTTAGAGGACAATTTTCAAATGAAATTTTATCCTTTTGGGCAAAGCTGAACCTGTGGAACTGTTTTTCATATTGGGACAAAGAGGACACAAACAAACCGACAGACATGTAAAACGGGAAAACCTACAAATTTCTCTATGAACGCTCAACAGATTTGATCGTTTTAATCCGAACCACCCTTTTTGTTCACATTCTGTTTTGTTCGACAGGCGAAGAACGCATAAGCTACGAACGATTCACCATCGAGGAACTGATGTGGCTCGGTGATAGGGCACGCGACCTGAATTCTTTCTGGCATGAAAGTAAGCAAACAGGAAAGCGGGAATGGTTAATTTAATTAACCTGTTTATTTCCCTGGGATTGATTCATTCATGTACTCTCAGTGTTTATTCTTCCCCCTTGTTAATTGCCAAACAGAACAGGTAGTTGGATGTTTACGTGATCATTTACTCTACTAAAGGTTTTAAGCCGCACCGGATACACGGAAACGCAATAAATGATGTCGAGATAAAATCGATAGTGGCGTGAAGGTCACTCAAACTGTCCCAACCAGTTGTGCTGTTTATCACACCTTCCTCAGGAAAATGGTAATAGAATAGCTGTTTCTGCTTGGCTAATCGGAGTGTACCGATGGAATTCTCAGTGGCTCGAATATACAATAGTTCCCCCATTACCTAGCACTACTCGTCAGGATCACGTGATCCACTGCTAAGTGAGATTTCTTTTGGATAGTATCTCCCCTTCAGGCAGCCGGGCACTTTAGAAAGTTTTAGAAATATAGGGTACCTATTTCTGCCTTTCTACTGAAAAACAACGTCCACTATTTGTAGAAAAAACGCAGCCAGACTGCCAGCCACCGACATGTAGGTTGAAATGGATCATTCCGGATGCGACTATCTGCTTACCAGTCGGAACAGCTCCACTAGGTACCAACTGTCATCTTACCACGTCATGAAGCAGTGACCTTCAAATTACGGTCCGGCATGGAATTTAATCGATCATTCATCCCCCGTCTAAATGTGTTTATTGTCGCTCCACCTATAGGGTAGGAAGAAGCCAGATCGATGCGTCATGAAGGAATATATGACTGGTAGCAATCTCCCAAACTTCCCCACGTCAACAACTTCATGACTGTTATTCGAACAGTAACCATGGTCAGGATACCGGAATTTTCTGTCCTCTGCTACTCTGATTCCCCCTCAAAAGTGGTCCCTCCTATTAGCTGTCAACTGTCATTGACCAGTAAATTACTTGATCACACTGGATACGTTCCAATTTGACAAGACAGCTCACCGAAGTGGCCAGGTAAAGGTTTACTCGCACGTGGACTTTCACCTCATTTTCCTGCGCACCGCACTGACTACAATCACTTGTTGGCGGCTAATTCACTATGCCTTGTCAAGAACTTCTCGAAAACTGATCCCATTGAATCATGATGAGGTTTCTGCGCTCCACATTAGGTTCGGAAGAAGCACAAATGAGAGGCTCATTCGGTTCTGAGTTGAATCACCCGTCAACCTCAAGTCTAACTATTGCATCAACTAGTAGAAAGGGAACTCTTCACCCAGTGCCTGCAATTTATACGTTTAAAGGACACCGTAGCGGTTGACATAAAACACTTTCTATGAAAGGAATAGCGTCTTCAAATGAAGAGTTGTCTATTGACAAACACTAACTAAACGGTTACTAGCTATCACACACGAAACACATCTTTAAAAACTTTTAAAAAGCCAATATCTTCAAGCTTCTTGACCTTTCGTGAACGTTTTTTTTAACGCTGAACGATCCAGTAATTCCGAAATCGTTCTTGAATCAGATGCAGCGATGGCGGTTTAAACTATTCACGTTTCTTGACAGCACTCAAGTCGAGTTAGGATATAAGGTCGGGGACTACGCCCACCTGACGAGTCCATGGAAGGATCATCATCATCATCATCATCATCATCATCATCATCATCATCATCATCATCATCATCATCATCATCACCATCAGTGTTGACACTGATGCTTCACTGCCTTACATGGTGCTTCACTGTCGTACACATAGAAGGGTAGAAATTAGTAATTCACTATCGAAGAGTTTTCAGCAATTTTTTGAGTAGTGTATCATGTCAAGCAAGCAAGCACAAATTACAGGTTCCGATGTAGGGATCCACCTCATGCCAGTTGGCACAACGGTCAAACGTGCCTCATGCATCCTAAAAAACTGTTTCTGACCCCTGAAAGCATTCCAAATACAGACCTTGGTCTGAGAACCAATGAACCTAGTCTTCGCCGGCTCAGTATGGCAAACGATTCACGCCCGGTTTCATCCTTCTTGGGCCTCATTAGGTAGGCGCATTCCCCGAGTTTCCATCAACCTTGTGTTCTACTTGAACCCTAATTGGACAGACTTCAACAAATAGACCCATTTGCCTATCAGTTTGGTTTTGACGAGAGACGCAACTGAATCGCTCGTTTATGGTATTCTTCACTTCAGTCGTGAATTATGAGTGATAATGCATTGAGAACAGTGAGGCTCTATGCATAAAAACAGGTGTGTGATAATATCAAACTGCAAGAAAGAGGTTTCCAAAAAGCCTGTGCCTTCCTGTTTTCGTTCGCCTTCCAGTGAAAAAGACATACCAACCTTCCAAAATAAAAAAACTATGAGGTGATGCAAGCAGCTTATTGATTTTAACTTGTATTCAGAATGTCAGATGAAATGTTATCGAGCCTAGGCTACTCAGAATAATCTCTGTACGATTACTTACGAGTCCCCTCCCTCTTACTATTTCACTCTCCCTCTAATGAAGGGCTCTACAAATCATTTTTATCATATTGAACTGATACAGTTGGGTGTTGCTCATTCCTTTCACTAAGCAATACAGAATGAAGTTTCTAATGTGAAATGAACAAGAAAATTCTATTCAATGTCTACAGAGTGATTGATTGGTTCCTCATCATTACTACGATTATCCATTACACTTCCGCGCTTCCCATCATTCAGACCAATTTATCTACTCGCATCCGGATTCCACTTGGAAGATTGTTGACGTCGGTGGGCGTGAACTACTCACATTTGATGACGCCGCCGCGGCAACAAAAACGATTGAAATGGATCTTTTTGGTTTGACAGTAAGTCCTCATTTATTAACAGCTACGGCACCACTGTAAGTAGGAAAGCCCTTCGCCGACTAAACGGTCACAAACTGTAGCGGAAATCCACGAAAGGAGGGTGGATCCACCAGCGAAACCGGAACAAGCACTGTATCGACCTTTGGAACTCCTGGTTACCAGTCACGTATTTCAAATCTTTTGTTCAGCCAGACAGGTCGGTAGTCTGGAGGAAAAACAGGCAACACTATCGTCTTCCATTATCAGACGAGATGAACCAAACTTCGGGTGCCATTGAAGAGATGCACTGATGAGGAGCATTGAGGATAATAGTGGGTTCAAGTAGAACACAAGGTTGACGGAAACTCGGGGACTACGCCTACCTGATGAGCCCCAAGAAGGGCGAAACCGGTCGTGGGCTGTCGAAGAATTTTCAGCAACCTTATGAGTAGTGCATCTCATAAGAAACTTATTTTTAAAAATTGAACATCCTCACACGTCTTCCGCAACTTTTGTGGATATTCATTGACTATCAAGCAATTGTAAACGAACGCCGCAAAGCAGCTCCGCAGGTTCCGTAATAAACCCCATGGGAGGTGCACCTTCCATTAGACGCGAGGCCGAATTACGAGATAACCACATACTACTTGCAAGCCTCATCAGTAGTATCTGGCGTCACATCTTGAAATTTAATCTTTAAATGGATTTGCAATGGACAAATCGTAGCACGCCAACAAAATTACTACTGAGTGATCCACATTGTAAACCAATGAAGCCCCCACTTATTAAACTCTACAGATGTCAATGGGCTAGATGGATACGCAAAGGTCAATGCGATAAACAAACGTTAATCACAGAGTGTTCAAAATACTTGAATACGATCAAGAGAACCCCCACGAAGACAGTGCAAGACCACTCATATTTCCTGTCACCCCATATTTTCACCATTCTAGTTGCACTTGAAAGAAGGGCAAAAAATAAACAAACTGATAGCTGCACGGAATAAATCGAGTACAATAAGATGGCTTTTGTATACGGGTGTTTTTAGCCTGAAAAATGAGCATATTTGCATTGCTTGGTGGTTAGTTCGACTTTGTGACATGCTTTTGACCGACGGAATAGTTATTAGCCAAGGACGGGCTTCTAATTAGCTGCACGAAGGCGTCGAGCTAACCCACTTCTAGTTCCGGTTGAGACCCGCTGAAGTAGACTGGAAGAACGGCGAGCCTCAGTGTCACCACAACAGAGTTTGCGGCAACTTTGAAGCACAAGTGAAAAAGAATCAGGTAAAAGTACATTCACAGGCTGCGTCGAATCGCATCAATGTGAACTATGAAGATGTGGGGATGAAATAACTGGAAAAAATCGTAAATGAGGTGGCGATGCACTCTTCTAATTATGCTGTCATTTTTTTATTTTCGATGTGTATCTACTAACTGATGATGGCGGTTTTCAGTTTGATTATTTATGTTTCTTCTTTTTCCGGCTAAACTTCACTGACTGGGACTGGAGTACCGGTGAATGACATAGGTGCTCCTATAATTTTGTCGTAGGGTGTATCATTGTGCGCAAATTTTAATAACGAACTAAACACTGACGTTTAGCAGTCGGTATAACAATCGTCCTGTAAATGATGCGACCCATAAACCAGCCGTGCGAAAAACCAGTCTCGTCATCCTCAAACCTCCTAAAGACGAGTTCATCGTTTTATGAAAGCCACAGCGCTGTTTTGTGACAGAACTGAAACAAGATGATATCTGCCGACAGTCTCCTACCATGGATGAGTCTTCTGGTTGCATAACACGTTTGGCGTGTGATACTCTCGATGTTTAACTTATGATGCAACCTGTAAAGTAATGTTACGTCATCCCTTGAAGTATTTTTTAGCAGCAGTCTACAGGCTAGGTAAATATTGATTTATGCGATGAGCTTCGCTAGCCGTTTGCAAACGTTTCGCCATAAATCGTGAGGACTTCATCAGTGCGCGGTTCCGTGGGTGCTTCCTCCTCAATTGCTTGCGTTTCTAAAGGACATGATATCCCTTGATTTAGAATGAAGGCCAGCCTCTTTGTAGTAGACTGCTTACGATTTGTACCGCACTGTGTTCCATGCATTCTCGGCATTGGATTGGTTCATCGAACGGCCTCTTTTCGGTTCGTCCACAGTCAAATTTGCTTTAGATGGAGACGATTGACGCCATAGGATAAAACAGCACCTCTGAAGTACTTTGCCGCTATAAGTAATTCTTCACCGGATTCACCCTTCAAACATTTTCGAAGTTTAAGGCGAAATGGTAGACATCTCGATATGTCTGTGGAAAAATACGCCGCCACCGCCCTACTTTATCCCCATGCAAAACAAATAAGGAGGCACACATTAGCTGGGAAGCGGCTGATTTATTCAATCACAAGGATAAATCAAAATATTTAAAGCGTTGTGCGGCGCACATCCCCAGTTGCTGCTTTTCGAATTGATCCGCACTAGCGTTAGGGAAAGCATGTTTACACTATCCACCTCAAGCGGTGCGAATTTACCTGAACAAGATAGGACAACTGCCTGGGTGGTCACTCTGATTATCTAACAATCTAATGAGATTTCACCTTGCCAGACATACCTGGAGTCACTGGGTTGCCCTAGCACACATGACGCGTTCCTTGTTTGTGCAGAATGGAGAGATTGTTAGACTTCAACTGGAAAACAAAGTTAGCCTGTATTGAAAGGCAGATAAGCACTCTAAAGGTGTTTCACCTTTGTTGGGAACTGTCAACCACGCCTGCGTGATGAATCTCCAGAAAGATTCGAACGCACTACCTTCCAACTGGAAGCTGAACGCTACTTCGCTGAGCCGTGAATGACTAAACAGCAATTGGACGGTACACAAAGCCACTATCCTGCAACCATACAGTTAGACTCACGCCATTTTACACTGACTGGCTGTCGCGAGTGACAGTCTTAATGCTGTCCAAGGCTTTTCAGCCGCCCGAAGGGGTGGTACCAAGCCTGAGCTCCTGCCGCTTTCCTTAGAAGTTGGATCCGAACCAAGGACCTCCAGCCGGTAATTTCGAGCTATCTTGAGCTCACTAGTTAAAACGCTATTTAGTTGCTTGAACTCTTGAAGATCCCTTCAACGGCTATGATATTTAAAAATATTTCATTCTTGATTATTCCCCAACGCTGATTCCTCCAGACGGGGAAAACTTGGTTATTGGTCTATTCGCCGGGGTTCGCAGTTGGACTGCAAACGTTTCATCGCCAACCGAGTTAAAATCTCTAGTGCCGGGTAGAGTGGATAAATTCCTCCTCCTTTGTTTGCTCTTGTGTAGTTCCGAAACAACATCTAATAACTCCAAAATGATTGGTTGGTTCCAAGGTGGTTTTCACGTAAGTTGATTGGTCGGCTTGGAATGAGTTGCGCTGTGATATCATTCCCTAGTATATGCTAGGTTTGTTGAGTGCCTTCAATGCGACAGAACAAAGCTGTATACAACACGAACTGGGAGGAGCGTTCAGCCTCATTAGCCGAATGAATTATATTCCCAGGGGACATTAGACGGCAAAATCAACCGATCGATGAATGAGAACAACCACAGACACACAATGATTATTTACCGGGTTTCAGTAATAAACAGCTTCCGGATGATAATAGAGTTCCGTTTCAAAAACAGAAAGCGTAGGTTCTTTATGTAGGATGTATTTATTAGAGGGTGAAAACGTATCTGTTTTTTCGCCAAAAGCCTTCTGTTAATGGTTCGGTGAGGCATGAACGCCTCATTACGGGTATTGCTGAAAACTGTTCGACAGCCCACGACCGGTTTCGCCCTTCTTGGGGCTCATCAGGTAGGCGCAGTCCCCGAGTTTCCGTCAACCTTATGTTCTACTTGAACCCAAATTGCACTGTTTTCGAGAAATACACTCATTTGCATATCAATTTGGTTTTTGCGAGAGACTCACCTGGAACCCAGCTGAATCTCCCGTTTGTGATGTTTTCAGGCAACTGAATGTGCTGCACCAGGCCGCCTCATGTTCCAGTTGCTACGATATTCGAGATATCGTGATACATGTATATTCGTAATGGACTACTCATAAGGTTGCTGAAAACTGTTCGACAGCCCACGACCGGTTTCGCCCTTCTTGGGGCTCATCAGGTAGGCGCAGTCCCCGAGTTTCCGTCAACCTTATGTTCTACTTGAACCCAAATTGCACTGTTTTCGAGAAATACACTCATTTGCATATCAATTTGGTTTTTGCGAGAGACTCACCTGGAACCCAGCTGAATCTCCCGTTTGTGATGTTTTCAGGCAACTGAATGTGCTGCACCAGGCCGCCTCATGTTCCAGTTGCTACGATATTCGAGATATCGTGATACATGTATATTCGTAATGGACTACTCATAAGGTTGCTGAAAACTGTTCGACAGCCCACGACCGGTTTCGCCCTTCTTGGGGCTCATCAGGTAGGCGCAGTCCCCGAGTTTCCGTCAACCTTATGTTCTACTTGAACCCAAATTGCACTGTTTTCGAGAAATACACTCATTTGCATATCAATTTGGTTTTTGCGAGAGACTCACCTGGAACCCAGCTGAATCTCCCGTTTGTGATGTTTTCAGGCAACTGAATGTGCTGCACCAGGCCGCCTCATGTTCCAGTTGCTACGATATTCGAGATATCGCGATACATGTATATTCGTAATGGACTACTCATAAGGTTGCTGAAAATTCTTCGACAGCCCACGACCGGTTTCGCCCTTCTTGGGGCTCATCAGGTAGGCGCAGTCCCCGAGTTTCCGTCAACCTTATGTTCTACTTGAACCCAAATTGCACTGTTTTCGAGAAATACACTCATTTGCATATCAATTTGGTTTTTGCGAGAGACTCACCTGGAACCCAGCTGAATCTCCCGTTTGTGATGTTTTCAGGCAACTGAATGTGCTGCACCAGGCCGCCTCATGTTCCAGTTGCTACGATATTCGAGATATCGTGATACATGTATATTCGTAATGCACTACTCATAAGGTTGCTGAAAATTCTTCGACAGCCCACGACCGGTTTCCGTCAACCTTATGTTCTACTTGAACCCAAATTGGACTGTTTTCGAGAAATACACTCATTTGCATATCAATTTGGTTTTTGCGAGAGACTCACCTGGAACCCAGCTGAATCTCCCGTTTGTGATGTTTTCAGGCAACTGCGCTTTTCATCGCATACACAAATACGCACAAACGTTCACACAGTGATCTTTTCATTTGCCTGAAAACATCACAAACGGGAGATTCAGCTGGGTTCCAGGTGAGTCTCTCGCAAAAACCAAATTGATATGCAAATGAGTGTATTTCTCGAAAACAGTCCAATTTGGGTTCAAGTAGAATACCTCCTTGATTCATGTAGACAAACAATGCTAGGGGACTTACCTAAATACCTGACTGTCGAAGTGGTAAATCGTGAGAACAGTCTAGTTCAAACTGTCAACACTCAAAGTGAACAGGATTTAAAAATGTACTGGGCACCTTTTGAAATGTGTTTCGATGGGGCCCATCGACAGAGTAATTTCCCCTTTTACAGAACGGCTGCAGGAAGCGGTTCTCTTCGTAGGTATGTTTTGCTATTAAAAAGTTATGAAATATGAAAACCCACTGTGCCGACAAGCACTCGAAAACGTTGATAACCAAACGTCTAGTTGCTTGGGTTCGACTCAGGTCGGCAAATACAGTTCCATCAACAGAGCGCATCGCGTCTCTAGTCTCTAAGAAACTATCCACCCCCGATGATATGTACAAGCCGTCTTCGAGCAAATTGACTGCCAAAGCAGTGTTGCAGCGACCGTTGTGTGCCACTGCGATCGAAATTAGCGCCGTACAAATCCAGAATCAGCGTTTGAACAGTATGTCTGTGGACACTCATCAAGTTCGTCATCTAAAAATGGAATGCACCATCTACCGGTCTAGTTTTGAACAGTACGTCTTTGGAGTTTGGTAACTAGGTAAAAAGCATTGAGTGGTCCTGTCCCCTTCTCAGTGAGAAATTGTTTTTCACCAACCAGTAAAGCCTGGTCACCGCCTTCTTCCAAATGCTTGCATGAGCCAGTCATTCCAAGGCCCAGTCATGACATGGGCAGAGAATCTCTAATTTTTAGAACAAAATTCGGCTGGTGATACCTAGTGTGATAGTAACAAGATTCTGAAACGATTTCCTGCAACATTGGCGATATTAATTTTCGAGGGCAGTGAGAGATTAAGTTGAAACCTCAAGTCAATATTCAACTCTGTTCCGAACAGAGGGAATCTACGTGCATAGCATCATGGGGAGCTGCTTCAGTTTGTCTTAGCGAGAGCAAGGGGATGGTCAGTCATGTGCAACTATTAACTCGCAGTTCGTATGTTGTGGGAGGGAGATGACATAACACAGGTGGCAGCAAATCCCATTGATGACCGGGTTTATTTATTCTTCCAAAGAGCAAATAAGAATATGTAAGTCAAGACCCGATAAAACAGGGTATTTCGGATGAGAGGCAGCTGACAGTTGCACGTGAAAGAGAAAGCTAGAGAGAAATCGATGACAGATCAATGGTCCACGAAATTCCACACAGACCGGGCCTTCAGGCGCTACTTTATTTGGAATAAGTAGTTAAAAAATTAGAGAAAGGTTCCGAAGTTAGACTCCCGAACAAGAACCACATTTTGTTGCGTGGAACTGTAAGTATAAAAAAGGTGTGTTGTTGCGGCACTCAAAACATTTGTCATGCAGAGACATGGTACATTTCACAAGGTCACTCAATGTGAATCATCACATGTCTCGACAGAAGTGACCCGATGTATAAATGAGGTTTTTTTACCTCCAACAAGCAACCCAGAACATCGCACAGACATCCTAATTTCGCGTCCACCGCTGGTTGTAAAGCCCCCTCATAGAATGTTTTCTGCCTTACTTCCAACGTGCGTGAAAGTATATCAGTAAGGCTTGTGAATATTGAACTTCAATACTCTTGAAATTAACTCAGAGACCGTTAGTTTTTTGTCGCGGAATTCTGAATTTGAAATTCATTGCATCCTATACCTATTTACTCCACACCCTGCCCCCCTGTAGCCGATCATCTCCATACATCCGAATCCACAAAAGACCGCCTGGCTAGTACAGTTCAACGAGAACAAGGTGAGTTATTGATCGGTTATTGATTTTTTTATTCATCATGAGCCACAAAAGGGACAAAAGAAACGCATGAATATGCCGGTCCTAGAGCACCCGGTGACCGGTCATTTGGCGACAAACTGAGTGAATATCATTATTTAGCTTACTCATTGTGTGAACTACTTGGTTAAACGTTCAGTTTCCTCCGCCAAATGGCAAAATATGAATCTGCCCTTATGAAGACGAAATAGTAATTGGATGGAAATATCACCTAAATAAATAAAGCAAATAAGTGAATGTTGTTTCCGTGGGCACTTTCAAATAAAACCAGTTATTAAGGTTTAACTGAATGTCTATTTCTTTGTTGTTGAGTAGTGCTCAGAGACTTCGAATTGGAGGAGCAGACTTTTTTGCAGCAATTACGCTGTCGGTAACCTTCCTGCTCTTCGAAAGAAAAGAAAAGAATTGAATCGCTAAGGCAGCAGATAGACCAAAAATTATCCTCAGACTTCTTCATTTACGTGATTACCAGGGTGCAGTAGACAAGACAACACTGGTCGATATTTTTTTATGAAAATATCACTGGACGACTTTCAACGACCACGAATCAACAAATTCATGCAGCGCAACCAACTGATTATTAATTATTGATATTATTAATTGTTTATTACCCGACTGGCAACCTTTCGATGCCTCGGCGCCTCAAATGGCCACAAATGGTTTATCCATTCTGCTGCTTGTATAATCCTGGGTAAACTGTACAAGCCTCGGGGATATCTGTCTAAGACAGCCCGAGATCGGTACCCCGCTGGGCTAATTGGAAGAATTGGAAGGAAAAAAATCCCATCTCTTGAACACCTGGTCAGCAAATATCATACTGCTTGTAATACCGGTAATGTCTCAGCTCAGTCCTCCCAAGCTAGTGTGCATAACGTGGGGTAAACGCTCAAAACCAGGGAAAAACACATGTACAGCGCGTCGTATTTAAGGTGGACGACGCGATTACCTTCTGGAAATTCCGACACCTCCACTCGAAATTCTCGACCGCCACACGGTAGAAACCGAATCACATGTGGCTGTTGGGTCCACCTTTCAGTCACTCAGAGCTCGCCCTGATGATTGACCGGCAGCTGGCCTGATCTTCTTGGTAATCGTATGCGGGTTAGACTTCTTGTCTGTAGCAGAGCCCAACTGCAAATCTCCTCCGCCATAAGCTCGACGCACAACAACAGACAAACTTTGTCTGAGCAGTCCGGCTAGGAACTGATAACATGCGCGCAACTGGGGTCAGATGCGCGGCATGTATTACAAGGTTGTGAGCGACTTGGAAACATGATCATAGGCCCAATAATCACAAAAAGGCGAGCATCTCATAGCATTCCGTCTAAGTGCAACGACCTTTATTTCACGTTGCTACCGCGGACATCCTGCAAATAATCGCCTGAAACGGAAAACGGTTTACTGAGTAGCAGGTGGGTGGTATGCATTTGCACCCAAAAAGTGTAAGGTCATGCTCCTGGACATGCAATCACTGAACACGTCACTTACAATTTAGGGAGAGGCACTGGAAGTTGTGGAGCGTTTCACGTATCTTGGAAGTTGTATTAGTTCTGATTGTGGTGTGACAGATGAGGTAAATGCACGAATCTGCAAGGCTCGGGTCGCGTTTGCTAATTTGAGACACCTGTGGCGTCAAAGTGGTATGTCCCTGAATCTCAAGGGACGTGTGTATCAAGCTACAGTGCGAGCTGTTTTGTTGTATGGTTGTGAGACTTGGCCTGTTCGAGCAGCGGAACTGAGACGTCTTCAGGTGTTCGACAATCGTTGTCTCAGACCATAGCTCGTGTGGGATGGTGTGGGCGAATCCGTAACGAGGCAGTTAGAAAGCGAGTTTTGGGTTGTGCAACGGGTACTTCCATTGAAGAATACGTCCAGCGCCAGAAGCTGCGTTGGTTGGGACATGTGTTGCGTATGTCTAACCATCGTTTGCCGAAGAGAGTGCTGTTTTCCATGCCCAATTCAGGGTGGCGTAAGCAGAGGTGGCCAACCCTTGACCTAGCAGAAGGGTGTGAAGAAATTACGAAACGCTTGGGTGCTGTCGGTGCTACTCGCCTTCCAGGATGGGGACCGCGTGATCCCCAGTGCGCCTGGTTGGAGACGCTGCAAGATATGGCTGCCAACCGATGTCAGTGGCGATCTTGTTGTCAGTTTCTATCCAGATTGCCTGAATGAGTGTTTGGAGGTGTAGGCACCTCGGAACGATTGTATTAAGGCAGCAATAAGTCCCCTCCCAGTCCATCTTTATTCTTTTCTCCACAATAAGGCTTTCAAATAAATCATGGTTGTACGGCAGCGAAGCATCGGTGTTCAACACTGATGTCATGCTGTCGATGATGATGATGATGATGATGACGATGATGATGATGATGATGATGATGATGATGATGATGATGATGATGATGATGATGATGATGATGATGATGATGATGATGATGATGATGATGATGATGATGATGATGATGATGATGATGATGATGATGATGATGATGATGATGATGATGATGATGATGATGATGATGATGATGATGATGATGATGGATGATGATGATGATGATGATGATGATGATGATGATGATGATGATGATGATGAGGTGGGTGGACGTAATTAACACGTGCCCCAAACACCTCAACTTGTCACCAACCACTGGCTACGCGCAGCATCCCCGCGTACTCTCTGCAGCCACATAACCCTCGACAGATTACGAAAATACTGGCGATCAGAGGTTGAATTACACCTAAGGCCTTTGGATCGGAGGGGTCAAATCTCACGGCCATAAAGTAAAACTGAATCAGGACAAATCAGTAAGTATAATAGGTGTACTCAGGGCTGAATAATCGATGGCTAGACCGATGTAATTCGATAAACCTTCTGATCATTGTTTCCGTACATTGCATTTTGCCTGCGTGCAAATCTACGAGTCTGTGGATGATGTTTACTCTCCACCTGTTTTTCAACAATATTTGACTTTTTTCCAAACTTCTTATCACAGGCCTACGCAGATCTTCACGGTCGAAATTCCCATCAAATACATCGACAAACTATGGTATTTCCAATATTCTATGTGTAAAAATCATTGTAACATATTGATTCATGGTGCCCTCTTGAATCCGAAAGCATTGTGTATGCTGTTTATTCAGACACCACTGACTCATCACTGTTGACCTAGACCTCTTGCAACTGCGAAGACCTCCACGAGATCGTATCTTAGAGAACTCTACTCCGTCGAATCTGATCACCCTCCGTCAACCACTTACTGTGGCACTGTGAGCTCGGAGACATTCGACTAGATTGACAGACAGAGTAATGAAAACGATTCGCGCAAAATCATGATACCTCTGCCCACTTTGCATCATATCGATCGGTTATCAACGATACACCATGCTTAGCTGTACCGTTTTTTACGTTTGAGATACGTCGGATGGATTATGGACAGACTATATATTGATCTCAGGCAGTTTTGCCTACCTTTTTAGTGGTCCATCAACAACAGGGAAAAAGTGCCGAGTTGTCCCTAATGGGTATCGTTTTGCGCTACCAGAGAATGGAACTTCTTTCCTAACAAGTGTTTCTTTTTGAATTTCGGACCAGACTGCGATTCAAAATTCAAACTCTCAAATTGAATACTATGCGAAACCCTACAACTTTCGTGAAAAAGCAGCCCCGACCAAATTTGATTCTCGTGGGAAATCTCCCAGTCGTTCACTAACCAGCATTGTTTGTCCGTCTGTCGTCAGCTGTTTGCACTAGGTAAGGACATGGGAAAGACCAACAGGTGCACACCACGTAAACAATCCTTAAAAAAGCAATTACAAAATTTGAAAGATTTTTTCGCTTGTACAGCGTGCAAATCAGTCTTTTCTAGTTGATTTGTCTAGAGCGGACCCTTTTGTTTCACCGGCCTTTTGATCCGTTTTGGTTTGGATGGTTCAACTTTTTACGCAATAAACAAATGCGATTGAACCTCTGCACACAGTGCTTCGAATGATCGCGTCTTAGCTACTTATTTCGAACAAAGTAGTATACGATGGCTCTGTGAATCGAAGTAAGGATGGCGAAATTCACATGGGTCCGGCAGAACTTTTTAGTCATGTGTTTCTAGCAGGTTTGACCTTTGTTATGTGGATCGTCCTTGTCGGGTATATCAGAAACTGGGTGAATTTCAAATTTCTAATGATTTATTGTCTGCCAATTAACGTCAATTACGATGATCAAATTCTATTGCCACCCCACTGGCATCCAAAGGAAGAGAAGATGTGGCTTCTGTTTGGGCGGTCACTTTTTAAAAGGTGCTTCCTCATTACGCGCTTGAGAAGGTTGCCTTCATGTTGAGAATCTTGATAGAATGTGTAGGCCCACCAAATGGACTCGTATGGTCCTTTCCCCCCTCAAGGGGGCGATTGAATAACCCGCCACAAAAGGGTTCTGGTAAATCTTGGTATTCTTGCTCCTAAACAGGACCGCTTCCTCAAAAATCGAAAAGTTGCACACCACTCTCTACATTCAAAACTAGTGCTTCAAGATGTTTGAACATCAAGCTTCGATTCACCTTGGTTGTCTTGAGTTCCCATTTCCGGTGCTGACCAGGGAGCTTGACAGCGCGCGGGACACGTTACAAGTTGTAGTAAGCATGCGACGGATGATTGCTGTGACAACGCGAGTAAATGAGATGATTCCGACAAGTTCCCTCTACTCTCTTATGCTATTTGTTTGTTTCAGTAGCACTGAAAATTGCATGGCAAAACCCATTTTCTTAGGTTCTACCAGAGGGTCTACATTTCCTGCAAGTAGCGCCCCTCCCGTGAAGGGGGACTATAAAGACGGCAATCAAACGGTATGAAGGATTCGTGATAACAAACGGGCGAAAACAGAAGGAAGCGGGTTAAGAAAGCAGTCAATGGGTAGTCCATCTTTAAAGATCCTCATAGAGCGACCAGTTAAAGTTGATCGATAAGTTACGGTCAGAAGGACGGTATTGGGTTCTTATGGACAAAAAACGTGAACAAAAAAGAAGGGAGCAACCAGGTGTTGCACAAAATAGCAAAACATAAGGTCGGCATCTACAGACGCTCAACCTCTAAAAATGCTCTTCTTGGAGCTTATCAGTTGGGCGGTGTCCCCGCATTTCTCTCAACCTCATGTTTTACTTGGAACCGAATTGGACAGATTTTGACAACTGCTCTAATTTGTACACCAATTTGGCTTTGGTAAAAGAGTGAACTCAACCGAATTCTGCCAAACCTTCTGTTTATGACATCCAGCTTCATCTGGATGTTCTTCACCGGGCCGCCTCACTTTTCAGTCGTTACGGTGTTCGATATGTCTAAATGTAACACACTACTCATTATGTTGCTGAAGTCTCTTTGACCACCACCATAAATGGGAGACCCAGCTGGATTCACTTGGGTCTCCGGTCAAAACCAAATTGGTGTGCAAATATGAGTATTAGTCTAACTAAAAGTTATTAAGTTTCAGATACCAGCAGCTCGTCAGATAGCTCAGTGGTAAGAGCGCAAATTTACTGACCGGAAGGTCCGTGGTTCAAACCCGATCTCTGCATCTCGACTTCTCTTGTCTAGACTTGGGCAACCTGGCAGTATCTCAGCCCTCGTGCTTTCCCCGGGTGGCATGGCAGCTAGGCACCGAAAGGGTGTTGCAGCTGAACAAACAACGAACAACTCGTGATAAAGATCACCCTTCCTTGGGATGACTGCTCATTTCCTT
The DNA here is from genome assembly GCA_003604175.2 of Clonorchis sinensis. NCBI lineage: Eukaryota > Metazoa > Platyhelminthes > Trematoda > Opisthorchiida > Opisthorchiidae > Clonorchis > Clonorchis sinensis. The sequence goes on from CM030375.1 coordinate 21,721,380, forward strand.
GGCTAAGAGATTAGTAGGAACCTTTCTACAAGAACCACCCTCAAACAGCCATTTGGCATGGGATTTTCTGGCTACCCTCAACAAAACATGTCATGGTTCGTGAAAAAAGTAAAACTTCACCGCACAAGAGGGATTCTCCGTTCCAATGCATTTGTTTCTGGTATGCTCTATAGAGTCGTATTTTAGAACAAAAATGCTGTGACGACGTCCACTATGAACGAGGTGACGGTTTTTGTCCATACACGCTGAACCTGGAACGGGGTGTTAGATCTTTGGATATTGAGACGAATCATGACAATCAGTTATTTATGGCCGAGATGAATACACACACCAACGCCTATCAGAGGAATCCTAGTATTGTGACACTGAGGGGGCAGGATAGGAGATGGCTATTGCGCCAGAATATCAAGAAAACGACCAGACAGAAGCACAGGACGGCGGTTTGCGGTCTGACGACTGGTGCGGGATAAAAACATAGGTATTATCCCACAGCCATCTTATAAGTAGTAGCGTCATGTGGTGAAAAAACGACATTCCGCCTAAAAGATAACGAATGAATGTCATGAAACAAAACAAAAACTAAATAGTTCATGACCTTGTCGAAAATAACCCCCACCAAAGTAGAAAACCTCATCATGGAGAGTCATTTTGAGCAATGTTACGGTTATAAACAAAGAACTGTTCGTAAGATGTCGGTTGATCAAGAAAGAAATTGCGTTCCACGTCAAACCACACTCAAACCCGTACTTGTTTGTACATTTCCAAACCAGCTTAACTGCTCGGCTGCCTTATTTATAGCCGAGAAACTGTAGCATACTGATTGGAACGATCTATTTAGCGAAATTTTTTTCTAGATTTACCATATCTAGACATTTTGAGGTCTATGATGCTTTTTTCAGGAATTTTCACCCAGTGCTAGTAGGTTCCCAAAATTTTTCCACTGCTGGGATTCCTCTCATGTTGTCTTTGAAAAGAATTCAGTCGAAGCAATCTGAAGAAAGACCACCGAAAGAAAAAGGGATTATCTTTTCATCCTCTTCAGGGCTAATTATTTTTTTGAAAGCCGCAGATTGTGAAAAAAACGGTAGAACAAATTGGGTGGACCAATTTAAAAATACTATTCAACTGCCTTTGAACACGTTTGTTTATACATATAGCAAAAACTAAAGGGGAAAATATACCTGATTGTGAGCAAAATATGTTTTAACTGCTACCTGAAGGCAAATTGCTTCAGTTTGCGTGATTGGCGTCTGCTGACGTAAGTGGTAGTTTCTTTCCCGGTTCGATCAGGTTTTTCTAAGAACTGCCATCATGACTTCTATTCTTGTGAGACTTTGTCTTGATGCACGCGATATTGCAATTTGAAAATCAATAAGGAGGACTGGTGACAAAAACAAGCTTGGTTGTCCAGAAATCACCCTGAAAATAGTTCCTTCTATGGAATCAGATACCTTCTTACTCTTGGCTGGTTACGTGGTAACACCTTGTCCGTTTTTAAGCACACACTTGACATACACGTGCCTGTTCAATGGGAGAAAGGAGGCACAAAGGTGAACTAACCGAACGACACTTGGAATTTAGCTGCATTTCGTTCTGGGACATTTGTTCGCCAGAGACCTCTCGGTACATGGTGGGTGACTTCAGCATGTTCGCTTCGCAACGAGGTCATGTGCAAGCCAAATATGCCGTCAGCTCAAAACCACTTACAAGGTTAAGAGGCCTGGGACAGTTAGCTCAACCGTCCTCTGCCTAAGGTAGCATTGCACGCCATTCCGAATACTCGCCGGCGAAGGCCATGACATAGCAACACGCACTGAAAGCACGTACAGCCAAATCTTCACCTCCTACTGATTAATGCTCAAGTATATAGAAGCCCCACAAGACATGACACTTGACCGATCATTGTAGCAAACATTATGTCGCTTTCTAACTAGAGTGCCTGGTCCAAACTTGTCTGTCATTGTGCCCCTGGCTTGCATTGGATGAGTTCGTGTTGTGGACCACAGTTTTCCTAATGCTTTCTGAATACCTTGAACCCGAGTCTGGATAGCCGCTTGATAGCCTGATGCGCTTAGCCAAACCAGAAAGCCAATGAACGAATCAGCGAATCAGCTGATCTATTGAACACTGACGCATACATGCGTGTTATGTGCAACCAAAAACGGGCTGCTTATAAAGCCCACGTGGAAAGTTCCAGGCGGGCCAAAAAGTGATACTAAAAATAGAACTCATCTGTCAAGGACAAGTGAAGAACAACCAATTAAATCTGTCTCAACGAAAACGGTTATTTTATTGGCAGTTGTATAGACCAATTAGGTTCGGAGCTCGCTCTCCTAATAGTTCGCAAACGATGGTGTTTCCATTCAGTCAAGGACACCTTGCACCGATCACGTGTTTTAATTTACTGTTGTTCCCAGGTGTGGACATCATGTTTCTCTTTGCTTTAACTGGACTCATGAGGTTCTTCGATACTATTATTCACATCCGACTACTTTGTTTCCGCTCCATGCTCTTCTCTCAATTTTATATGGCACTTGTGGTTTGGTCGATGATGATTCTGTTTCCCCTAGCACGCAATACATCATTCGATAGAACTGGTAAACGGTACGTACACATTCTACGATTGTACGAAGACTACCAGAGCCGAGGAGCCAAAGGAGAGGCACTTTCAGAAGAAGGTGGTCCTTACCGGGCATGTCAGTGTATTTGAACAAAGCCTTATATTCGAAAGCGGGGAGGGGGACCTGGGGTTAGCCTACCACAAACATATTAAGTGGCTATACCTCCGAAATTCGGTCAGACAATCTGGATAAAAGCTGACAACATGAACGCCGCTGACAACGATTAACCGTCATATCGTTCAATGTCCCCGGCCAAGCACAAGGAGGGACAAATGGACCCATTCTGGAAGGCACACACAGCACCAACAGCATACAACCCTTTATTAATATCCTTCATTCCCTCCTGGCATGTCAAATTCTGTCCACAGCCAGGTTCCCGTCACTTCGAATAGGCGCGGAAAACGGCGCTTATTTTGGCATGGACCCCACCTGAATAAAGAAAGACTGCCAGATGAAATGAATGACGCAGCTTGAAGAGTGATTGCGAAATGTTTGCGGTCGTGCTGGCTGCGTTGAACGTAGATATTACTGCTAACAGTAATGGGCGGCGAACGATCTGTCAGCTCTTAAGAACGTCCTTAAAATGTCTCCAGTAGCGGGACTGGGGAGATGGGAGGGCGAATATGTGAAAGAGAAAGCAGGAAAATGTCGGCGGTAACCTGTTTTCGCTTACCGGCCTTGCTGTATGCAGCAAGTAGAAGACCTGGATGATGGCAGGCGCGATGGCTGCTGTGGTGTGAGCTTCTTTTCAAAATGCGTAATTCATAGTTGTACGTGGGTTGGGATACTGCCATGGCGCCCAGATCTACACAGGAGGTCTGTCATTGTCCTTTATCCAAAAGCCCAAACATAGGGCAGTAAAGCCAATTTTCAGGAGCAATTAGCCACAGATTTTGCAGCCTCCAAAGCTGAGGACTAACAGACTGTCAGTCAGAACTCTACCCAATGATCAGCCTCATAACTGTGTGGGAAACACGTGTACGTGTGAAACACACGTACACTCCACAGTGTAGCTCAATGGGTTATGGACCCTCTCCATGATGGTATAACAGTTGTGTGCTATTAAGTGGTTTTAAGTAGAAACAGTGCGGGTAAGCGGAAGGATGGTAGATTATATTGTAAAATGGGAAGTGGAGCAATTTATCGAATTGCAAGATGCGTCTGCTTACCTGTGATTCACAGACCGTACGCTAGAAGTACACGTCGACTGACTTTGTTATTTTCAAGCCAGGGTTTCCTGTGAACAGGTCAGTTATTCCAGTAAGTCTGGGTTATCTCGAAATATCCGTACAAACTAACTCACTTGCACAATAGTGCTGGACAATCTGCGTTAAAATCTCGGCAAATTCGCCTGCGCTACTGTGTACAGTCAAAAAATGGCGGCAATGAAAATTCCCAGATCTCCTCATACTACCATCATATAATAAGTAGCTCAAACAAAGGATAATTTCACAAGGTCAGTGAAGCTTCCAGCCGAGGATTCATCACTCGAGGAACCCGCCAGTAGGTGATCACACTACATGGACTCTTCGACCGAAGGATGAGTGGCGCCATATGCTGTGAGTTAGTCACACTGCTAATCAACTGCTCTTGTCCGGACGGGGGACGCGGTCTCGAATCTTCCTGTTGAAAGGAGAAAAGCCCTTCGCAGCGAAGTCGTCTATTAGAAAACACCAACTGAACAGTTACATACTATTGGACAGGAAAGTAAACGTCTCATGTGCACCTCATTTTTAAGAACTGAACATCCTCATGCGTTTTTAAAAACTGAACATCCTCACGCGTCTTACTGAACTTTCGTGGATATTAATTGACTACCACGCAATTGCAAACGAACGCTGCAAACCAGTTCCACAAGTTCGGTGGAACTTGTGGACCTCACCTTTGGTTGGAAGCAAGGCGAAGTTACGATAAAACCACATACTACTCGCATGCCTCGTGAGTAGTATCTGCCGTCACATTGGTATTCTGCGAGATGCTCATTGCTGATGATTTTCAATGGGCATGAAACAGCCGGCTTTTTAGCATAAATCTGCTCTACTTAGAGGAGAAAATCCAGTTGAAAATGCTTTTTGAGAAACGAGTTTCCAGCTTGTCTAACCTGGATCAAAAAACCACAAATGTGTGAACACAACTCATAATCAAACTGAACTACCTGAGCAAACCACTGCTGGCTTCGTCCTTCTTGGGTCTAATCAAAGGCGTCTATCACCTTTGTTTTCTACCTGAACACTAAAATGTGCATCTGTTGAGATGAACAATTATTTATTATTTGATATATTGTTGAAGAGCGTGCAGAGATACGAACGGTGTTCTCGTCAATTATGTTACCGGAAGTCGTACTTTAACTTTTTGTTGACGGAACACTTAGCATAAGGTCACCTGAATCTCTAGACGCAATACACTACTCATAAGGTTGCTGTGAACTCTTCCACAGCCCACGATCGGTTTCGCCCTTCTTGGGGATCATCAGTTAAATGCAGTCCCCGAGTTTCCGTCAGCTTTAAGTTCTACTTAAATCCAAATTGCACGAAATTAGCGAGATGCACTCAGTTGCAAACAAATTTGGGGGAGACTCGCCTCCAACCCACCTGAGTCATTCGTTTATGGTGTTTTCAAGCGGCCTAGTGCAGCACATTTAGTTGCTTGGAAACATCATAAACGAGAGATTCAGCTGGGTTCCAGGTGGATCCCCCACACTACCAAATTTGTTTGCAGATGATTGTGTTTAACCTGAATCTCCTTTTACAATATTTATCACATATCAAGGTGTTATGTTTGACACGGCGCTTCAAAATGTTCGTCATCCTAATTTTGACTAATTCTTCACCGACTCAGGCAATCCAACCAGTAGTTTTCGTCGTCAACGTTTTTCTCAGACTTATCACGTACCAAGACGTGGATTTGGAATTTAAATGAATTTCGTTAGTTTCGTCGGATTTCGAAACGTTCAGCCACGTGGCCCTTGAGTCAGCAGTTTAAGGCAAACGTCGAAGGATGCGCAGCCCAGGTTTGAAGTTCCTGATCAATGAATTGGGTGGCTGGCGCACTTATGCTCAGGTGATCAATCCCATCAGAGATTCAACATATTCTATCACATTTCCACAGTTTAAACGTTGCGGACACAATTTCCATTGTTCATTAAGGCTGTTGATACATACACATATATATATATAATAGTTACTCTTGTAGGGGAGGCAGAAGACCGCATCTTGTCTACCACACAGAGAAGTTTATTAGCAAACATTTATGGGACTTCCCCATCATGACAAAGCGTCCATAATTTCATTTCATACAAATCCTGTCCCGTATCATTTGAAACAGATATATGTATAGAACAAATTTCTCTCGTTCTCACCCCTCCAGCAAACACTCCAGGACGTTACCTACCTTTATACAATCGTTTTCCCATTCAGGTAAGTTTTTTTTCATATTTCACCATTTTCACGGTTTTTCAATGTCAACTTAATTGGCCACTCAATTTTCCTCCTATCAGCTTCGTGAACAGCTAAGATCCGTCCAGACAATTTCTACTATGCGTTTTTTCCATCGGGTTGGGTTACACCCAACATAGAGTCATACAACGACTCCGCTTACAAATGTTATCACGGAGGAGAACGTCTTAAAACCCGTCCTCAGCACACACAGAAGGAATGGAAGCTGGTTTGGGCCATCAGCCGGAGACCATCTGGGCGATATTCGGATAACTTTTTTTCGGATGCAAGTGGGACGATATGAACATCTGGATTACTTAAATACACAATAATGAGAGAGCGAGCGGAGGGAACGGTATTTCTCGACGTAAAGCTGCGTGTGTTCGTGTGGAAGCAAATCTGGGTGGGTAGCACTGCATCGAAACATTGTAAAAGAACGCTTGTAAAACATCGTCTTGTAGACGACCACCGTGCCATAGTGGCTAGTTTTTGTGATTTCATAAGGTCCATGTGATAGCGCACGTGCCACGGGATTTGATCCTGGATAAGCAGTCAACAATGCGTTTCGACCTGACGGAGACGGATCACGTGGGTGCAACAACATTCGCTCGCCTGACTTTTTAAGTTCATATTGTGGAACTCCAAACTTTTAAAAGGTTGTCGTGAGCATAAAGCATATGAAACCATTGTTGTTAATTTAACACTTGTAAAAACTTTCAGTTCACAGCTTCTGAGGATTGCGAAACAAATTGGGAGCACCTGTCTGACTACTTGTTAGTAGTAGGATCATCAAGCCATCAGAATGGGAATCGAATTCTTTCAAGAAAATGGGACGGAGAACTTTCTGTACATAAAAAATCACTTCTGGGGGCAGTGTAATATCTGGCATATTATTAATCAATAACTCCTGGCACAGAAACTCTCGAAAAAGTACAATTTGTGAAGAGGTAACTTTCGTGAACAAACTCATTGTGGGGAGAAGTCTTCTGGCGATGACTAACTTGTGTCCCTGAGTAAAACAGTTTCCCTCCTCTTATATGATTAGAGTACATCTTGGGGCAAACCGACAAGTTGCACATTTCAACACCATCCACGACTCCCGGAGAGACGGCTTTTGACGAATCATTTCAGTGGTCTACTTCAGGGGATATTTTCCATAGTTGTTGTCATTAGTACATACACTAATCATGAAAATGTCCAAACGATGGGTATTTCGGAGGGCCAAGCACTCCTATCGCGGAATAAGCGGCCGGATGATCTTGCCAAGTTTAAACAACAGCAAACATTATAAAAATTGAGGAATACGAAGGAAATTTACCCGAATAAATTTGTTCTCCACCGTCTTAAGGAAGACAGTCGATTTCTATCTGCCCGATGCTGAAAACCCCGGCTACAAGCGGTGTGCGTTGATGGAGGCTAGTTATAGTTTTAGGGTTTGCCTCCGATTCTTAGTCAACATTTCTCTTCTCTCAGGATGAAACAATTCCTGTGGTCCCTAGTTGAATTTGCTGCGCAAGGGCTGGTCCTTATGTGACACAGAAAATCAAACTTCTTCGTCGTGAGGAACAAAGGCAGGAAAGACAGGAAACCGGGTGGTCCATAGACCTGCCACTGTTACCCGTGTCCTCATCCCCGCTCTTTTTACACTGAAGACAACGTTCTTCGGTTGCCGGATATGGCTAGCTTCTTGAACTTGCCGACAGTGAACGGCGTTGTTCAGCGAATTCAGTAGGTATTTCGGCTTTAACCTTGGTTCTTTAAAGCGACGGTAGATGAGAAAACAAGCGGTTGATTTTTTAAAAAAAAATAAACACTTCGGAAGAATGCAAAAGTTCACATCAAAACAAATTTGTCAGAATTCTTCCAAAACAAAGAATTGTAGTATAGCGAATACGGTCGAGCAAAAGCGTTCGAGGGTACAAATACGAAAGTACGCGGGGGTTCAGTACTTTCAAACCAGAACAGCTTAAATAAAGGCAGTGTAAAGGTGGATAATACTGATGAGACATGCGAGTAGTATGTGGTTTCTCGTAACTCTGCCTTGATCTAATGGAAGGTGGGATTTATTACAGAATTTGTGGAATTTCTTTGTAGCCTTCGTTTATATTTGCTTGATAGTCAATGAATATCTGGGAAAGTTTAAAAAGACGTGTTCAAAAGAAGACGGCTACTTAGTTTTTCAAAACTATGAGAGTTTTGCTAATAAACAACTGCGCATCGAAGGGCTTCTTCCTCGCAGTAGTAATAGAATTCCCATTGATATTTCATTTCGCAGAACTAAACCGGTTTAACAGTCTCCTTCAGCAGCTTCAAGCCTAGCTCACTGACTGGTGGGTATATGGTTAGGAGTTGAGTTCTACTCATTACACCTGGGTTTCGGAACGAATGAACCCTGCGTCAAGCACTATAAATCTAGATGAACCACAAGGAGAATCTGGTAGAAGTTGGGTGCTGCAGTTTTTAGCCCGAGCTAATGAACAAGGTCTCTAACACTTAGTTGGGTCAAACTTTGATAAAGAGTGCGTGAATACCACAATTTCGTTTTATGGCGTTGTACAACCGTTTTGCGGCAATCATCTGTCGTTAGCGGCTGTTTTTAGCCACTCTCTCCAAATCGTCCTCAAGAACCCCGAGAATGAATTCTCAACTCTGTGGTGGCAAACATTTCGACCAAATTTCGCCCACCCGATTAGCTATAAAATGCCATAAACTCAGTACCCATTTATTTGAACCCTGAAGAACTAGCACGTTTTTCTGTGTATATTTGGATGAATCACATCTATGTCTGTTCGATATCGATCGCATTGGACTGGTAACCAAAACACAGACACAAACCACAATCATTCACCTTCAACAATTCTTTTGTGTAGACGTGCTGATCCACGAAATAATTTTTTTTGTCGTCCAATCTAGCACTCGACGAATTCCAGTTGATCCCAGCGGAACAGGAAACGGTCCTGCGTTTCTCCACTTTGTCCAATGGGGAGAGAGGGATTTTTCTCTGGTGAGTGAACCTTTTGTATTCTCGTTTGGAACTGTTTCCTTCGTTAGGCGGCACCAGTTTTCCTGAAAGTATCACCATCAAGTTTTTGAATGGTACTGTTAAACAATCATATCTGCTGGGCTGAAGTTCTCATGTCCTGAGGAAAATTCCCTATCATTTTATGCGGGTATCCATGGGGTTTCAAGTTGTTTTAACTCAGGATGACTCATCGGCGTTCCGTATCACAACTTTCTAGTTTTTTTTCCGAAAAAACAGAGCATCTTGTTGTATTTTACCCGCAAATGCCTGCCCAATAGTGATCAACCGTGGCTATCGCACTGGAGACTAGTAGGTTCTGCTCAGGGCTGCGGAGCAAGACTCACTTATCGCTTACTTGACAATAGCTTGGCAATCCCAATCAGGTCTCGATTGATCGAGGTCATCGAATAATTGGTCAGCTGACTCAAATGACCAGGCCTGTATTCCGAGGAGTGTTCACATGAGCCTCTGTCTGATCGGTCAATGCATGTTTCGGCGCAACTGCTGGTGAATGTTTATATCTGGGCGGCTGGACAGGTTCAACCAGTCGTAACACACAATGTTGTTCGTAATAGCCGTGGTGAAATGGACGCTTTAAAACTCTGGTCTAGAAAATATATTCATTTTCTGCAAGCACTTAAAACGGCAATAAATTTTTATGCAAGGCCATTGGATATTACTTTGGCTAACACTTCTTTTTTCCAGATGTATTCAATAGTACAACCCCGTCTGGCACGTTTGAAAAATTGCGGGTCAGATCCTTCATTAAAAGCCTATGCATCAAAACTTGGAAAACTATCATATAGTACAGTAAAAATTTACGTTTCTTTCTGAGATTTCAGTGATAAAAATAACGCTGAAAAAAAGCGACGTTATTGCCTTCTGTAGCGTACAAGCAACAAATATCACCGGGAAGAGATGACTCAGCGCGAATCTACTGACCGGAAGGTTCGTGGTTCGAATCCGACCTCCGCTTCTCGACTTACCCTGTCTACGCTTGGGCAACCTGGCAGTATCCCGGCCCTCGTGCTTCCTTTGGGCGGCATGGCAGCTAGGCACCGAAAGGGTGTTACAGCTGAACGATTATCCTTATCTTACATCATCTGGTAGCCACCGTTCACCCGTACATCTCAAGATGTTCTCTTGTGGCTATAGTGTCTGTAAGCCTCTTTTCCTAAATGAAAACGAGTACTTTTGGCGTAAAAAGTAATATTGTACTTTTATAATCTTTCTGCCGATGAAATTCAGTGTGTGCAATTTAAAAAATCAGGGCCATCGGCCTAACCTTGGACTCCGTGCTGAGATTCGAATCCGAATCCGTGATCTTAATCACAGGGCTATTCGGGGCCCATCCATTCTTATATGAAACAGGTGTGGAACTTTAGTGAGCAGTGATACACTCACACAGATGGGGATAAACATATGTAGATAAAAAATTTGAATTTGTAAACTTTATATTTTATATTCTCAACCATTCATGATCAAAGACATGTTCAAGCTAGAAAGTACCCCTGATACAGTAATGCGTTAAAATTCCTATCAACCACTGGAATCCTTCTTCTTTGCGCGTAGTCATATGTGAATGTAATCAGCCCTTGAAGGATTCCAATTCTGCGTGCTTCTATAGCCCTTCTTAAACGTGGAGGGTTTGTCTAAACGGACTCCAGGTGTCTGTTTTGTGCATGGGAAACGAAACTGTGTATTACTTTGTTCTCCGGAACTATGGTTTTGGGGCGAAGGGGGATAGAAAACAGAGTTAAATTTGAGTTAATTACAACGCTTTCCAGCCGCTCGTGGACGATCGATCAAACTACTAGCCAGGAGGTCACGGGGTCGAAACTCCCTACTAAAGTTTCCTGAGATTCGCACCGCTGATGATTCCTGCTGGGAATAAAGCAAAACTGCTCGGCTGCTAAGCGTAGACTGACTTCAAGTAAAGAATGAAACCTCCATGAAATATTTTCACATCTGGTCACAATGTTCAGACTATTTTCTGGAAACAGTAAAAACAATACGACGACATTTGACATAACGTAAGAATGCTTCGCCTTCGTAATACGTTCGACCGGACAGTTGGTTATCATTAAATGTAGTGTAAATCTATCGTCTATCCTAACACGCACACACAGGTTCTATTAAAGATTGAGTTAGAAGTTGGTTTTTGAAATCCGTACCGTACACGACTGACCGCTACTCATTTCATCTGTACTGTATGCGGACAGTTTGCTCACCAAGGAACCAATCTATACTACTCAGAAGACATTCGGCTACCCAAAACTGGGAGCGGTTTTCGATGTTTGACTTGCAAATTGGAACCGGGTTGGACTTTTGGCTATCCGGGCTGGATTTACCGAAGTGAGAGAACTTGTCATTGTTGTCTCTTGTTTGTTTATCTTTGTCGTATCTGGCCTTTTGTATGGATAGCAGAACTTAACCACAAGGTGTCATCACGCCTGGGTTACACAAACGCATCAACACCTAGAGACGGAAAATCGGTTTCCTGAGATCTTTCCATCAATATTCATGTGTATCTCCCCGCCCCCATGAGGGTCAAGCACTCCAGATGGTTGTAAAGCATCTTATTATGGGTGTATGTTCTTTGCCATCTGTATCTGAGTGGGAAATTGTCCAATCAGACAAACAGAGTTCATGTTCTTACAGCTGTCACTGAACGTCTCCTTCGCTCCTCTACGACACGGATAGTCGCATCTTTTCTACAAATAACATCAATCTAACAGAGAGAGACCCTGCCTTGTTCCCAGGCAAAGTTTTTCCATCAAGATACCGCAAGGATAAGAATAAGGCGCGTGGTTCAAAACTGTCGATGAATAGAAACATTCCTCATTTTATCAACTCTCACTGAATTCATCCAAAGTTGCGCCCGAGTGCCCATTGGCCGCAAAACTACTTCTATGTGCCCGAAAATAAGTAACAAAGTCACACGAAAATTCGGTCAGATACTGCGTTTGATGTGACAAACCAAATGCGACCCACCGAGCGTCTCGTCGACTGTTCCAACTACCGTCTTAAAGGCGGGGAACATGTGCAGAACCCTGCTCGAGTGCTGCTTGGTCCGTTGACCAGCCCGAACTAACCGGTTACAAGCTATTGGACACTAAATTAAAAGTCTCATTTGCACGGAACACTTGACAAGTAAACATTTCCAAGCGTTGCCTTAGAATTTCCTGAACATTTTTTTAAATATTGAACAATAAGGCACAAGCACTGCAAGGTGGTTCCATATTTTTCGTACCAAAGTTCCACCAGATGCGGAGACGCCGCTTTGACACCTGGCCAGACGCTACTCACAATTCTCATCAGTAGCATACACCGTTTCTTTAGTGCCCCATATATTCATTACGAATGAAAATTCTCAGGGAGTCTTAATGAAGATCCGCCCAAAGAGATGGCGCCCCTTTGGATGCTGAACACCCGCATTTTCTTTCGGCGCTAAACTGATTGCGATCTATCCGAAGTCAGCCCTATGGGAGAGGACGGCTCCCTTTCCACTATCTCTCTTTTGTAGCGCTGTATGTACTTTAAATGGAAACCATACACTTTGCATTGTTAATAAATGCCCTTAACCGGATGTTGAAAGTCCTCAGTATGAAGCTACCTGCCCAGTTGTGATATTGCTCCGGTGCCACAGCATGCTGTGATCCGAAAGGGCACCGTCGCCGATCCTGAATTTAGACAGTGCGAATCACCTCACGCAAGTTGAAAATCCACCCTCATCAGCCTTTGTACCATTGGCCTCCTCCCATGGCTTGTTTCCCAAAGAGTGAGGGAAGCCTTTACGAAGGAAATGAAAGTTCACACAAAGTCGATGACAAAGCCGATGAGGTAATTCACTCAGGAGGATCACAGTACTCTTACATAACCGCTACGAAGTTTAACAGTAATGATATTCTCTAGACGTATTGAAAAATTTTCCAAGTAAAACGATCAAGAACCTGAACAAAGTGCAATATAGCGGGCTTCGGAACCATGAAGATCAACTTGATTGGGGAGGTACATTGTCCGATGGCCAACTGATACTGAAAGGATATACAAGTCTGTGAAACTAATTTGGTTGTGAGCAAGGTACCGTATTCCAAAGGAACGATCCTCCAATGAGGGCTCATCTTGGAGAGCAAATTGGTTAACTTCACACCGAAAAAACTCCACCAAAAGTCACTCAGAGTCTACACTATCCTGGAAAATCTACTTCCTAATTATTAGTAGTGTGTTTCTTACTCCCAACTACGAAGATCAGCCGGCAAACAATGTACGTCAGCTGTTTTAAATTTAGTGGTTGGGAGCATAACCTAATTGTCCAAAACAAACTGAAATTCTGCAAAATAATAAGTGGCGAATGACGAATCCATCCATACAGAATGTTAAACAATAGGTTTTTCAAGGACACTGAACCATCGTGGAAGCGAAACTCCACTTTGTATTCAATTTCACGGGGCATCAGCATTCGATTTCACATCCTTTCCAGTATGAAATTTGGTCGCATCTACAGAAAGCTTGCATCCATCCGCCAATCTCCCAGCTATTTTCGCACACACCGGTAGGGCATCCCCATCCCATTTGCCTGTATTATTCATCACGTAAGAAAACAGTATCTTGTTTCATGAGAACAATGAAGGTAGCGAACAAAGCTTGTTTTCTGTGACTGTTCCTCTTGGTTAATACATCACAAATTTATATGGTACCAGAAATCACGTGAAAAAAGGTTAAAAAGCAGCAGTACATACACTTTAGTGAAACAAGAATCAAAGGAAGGGGGGTTGAATGAGGCGTAGGTCAATGGGTCACAGAATCAGGTGAATGACATCAATGTTAGACAGGCTTGTGGGACCGGATTTTTCGCAGGCCAGTTCAAGTTCAGAGGTCGCACAAGTTTCCTCTGGACGCAAAGTTGTGGATCCAGCAGTCAGTAAAAGTACGGTACAGTACAGTTTCAGTAAAAGTACAATTTCACATCTGTCAACAAATTTTTCGGCTTGCATACGCTGCTCCTGCTACATCACAAGGATGATGATGAAATGGATGTCTGAAATTTCGCAAAATGCATCATCTTCTTGGTTGTGTCTACCCAACGGTCTAGGTCGTTTCAGATTGTCACTCAGTGGTGTTCTAGACCCGAGGCCTTATGATGGTCACATGGATTCAAAGCATGTTTCAACGAACTCGGTCTTTCCGACCAACTGTATGGTTCAGCCAATCACATTGCCGTAAAGTTCCTTTCATTTGACTAGTATCAGTTACGTCTGTATGCTACGTACGTTCGTATCACTAAGATATATTATAAGTCGTACAAGGGCCCGTAGCAACTGCTGTGGCGGGAACAACAGATTTTCAGGGAAAGTATGGTGGATAGAAAATTCCAAGTTCACCGGATGTATTTTAGCAATGAAGCTAAGCGGAGAACTGTGGATTGAAGGGGGGGAGGGTTGGCCATCGTGTTTGGTTACCAGGTTTTCCTTCGTATGACCGCGCAATTAATGTAAACAGTCAAGTGTGACAGCAAGATGACAGTGTCCACAGTATGCCAGGTTTGATCGATCGATCATAGCCGTAACTTGCACGGCTGAGTAGTGTTTCAAAGAGAGTTCACTGGCAAGACCCATTAAAGTACACTACCTGATATCGTTTTAAACTGGCGTTTGAACGTTAAAATAGTTTTCGTGTCTACATTTGTGACTGACAGCAGTTTTTGATGATGCTGAGTCAAAGTCTATCACTTAATGTTGTTTTCAATTGCCCTCTAAGGAAACAAGATTATGTTCTTGGAGATGAGGAGGGTTTGTTCATTTCGCTCCTAGTCTGTGCAGCTCACCACATGATTTGCAGACTGATCACCTTTTGATGGGAAACCAGTAGCTGAGTTGTACTTTGACCTTCTTTCTCGTATCTAGAATACTTCCAGTACCGTCCAGGAGAAGCAATGTGGGAACACAAAGACTCGTCAAAAATCTTGCTGCTGGCAACAGATGAAAGACATCTGAAGAGTCTGTTATTGCCACATTACCTTATCCAAGATCGAAATGGCGTCAACACTGTCAACACCGATAAAGCCGTTTACGTCCCAGTAAGTTTTCCTTTGCACCTGGATCCAGTTCAGGAATGCTGTGGTGTCTTCTCACCAAATGCACTAGTCTCGATTATTAGTTAACCTACCTGGACCAGGTGAGTACATGGAAAGCGACTGAGTCACCTTGCACCCTGGAATCTTGAGACAAATTACAAAATCTCCTCACACTATGATCAATCTATAAGTGGTCCAGAGAAAGAGTAACTTCACAAGATGGGCGACAATTTATCTGAAAATTCTTTTACTCATGCAGCAAGTCAACACGTGACCACGTGACGCGGTTTTCCTTATTGAAGAGTGAATGGACTTTGACCTGTCTGACTGAGAGCTAATCAAACTGGTGATCAGCCACTCGTGGCCAAACCGTTAAGTATTCAGCCACTAACAGGAAGGTCACGAGTTGAAAACTTTCTGGGTTTCGTGAGGCCCACACTGCCGATGATTCCCGACAAGAATGGAACAGCTCTAAAGTCCTCCTTAGCTCTTCAGTATAGATCGGCCTCATTCAGAGGACGAAACCTCAAATGAAAATACAGCACTTACTCCTACTACTACTTGCTAATTATTGTGAGTAGCATATCGCCGAACGGTCGAAGAATGTATCTGAATCTCAACAGTACATCCAACTATTTTTTATGAGCATTTACGGTTGTCTGGTATGTCCGTGAGTAGAATAGATCCTATTGCTCAAAAATCGACACACCGACACACCGGATGACCTTCAGCTCAGAATGGGAGTTTGTTCCGCGGGTGGCACGTTTGATAACGATTTAGTAAATTCTATGTGAAAAAATGAGGTTATCCGTACGATCTTACGCATTGTCCATTCTTTATGTCTGAGTAAGAATTAATGACCAATGAACAGCATTCATCAAATTGCTTTTCAGAAGCAACCAATCATGATGAGCCCTCATTCAGTTCTTCAGTTCACTATGAAATATAAAATCCAGCCCAGGACGCGCTTAGGTTGATATTTAAGGAACCGATGTAGTTTTCCTCAGGATAGTTACTGAACAAAACTGACACAGTGTGAACTCTATGTGTGCTCATCAAAGGAATAGCCATAGTTGTCACGTGAAACAACAGATACACCTATCAGAAAGTGAGCTGAAGTTCACTTCTATCTGGCCAGTGAAAACACCACAGCTGGTCGACAGACGTGGGCCATAGAGTGCACTTGTTTCACACGTCGATATTCAGGTCGAGGGAATCCAGCACAACTAAAAACGGGCCAATGAGTCCGAAGAAAGTGTCCACTAAAAATACAAAGCACCATGAAGACAAGCCGATGTAAAGGAAGATAGCCATAAAGCAAAACAAACGGACCAATCAAATTACGAACTATGTTTCAATTGACCAATCACGTGAAAGGATACCAGGCACTCTTTGAAAACTATATGTACGCAAGCAGGTAAGGCGCACGTATCCACCAAACTGCGCACGGATGATGTCCCTCCGACCGGGTATGGAGCGTTTGCAAGCTAAGTGCCACGCTCGGCGAACGGATCAACGGTCACCTGATCAGTCACCAGTAAACAAATCCGATCTACTAATACTTCGATAGTGTCAACATTAGTCAACTGTCCAAAGCTGTGGAATAACTCGTCAGTTAGAATGTCTTTGGAACAAGTTGGCATGGGATGTCGGAATATAAGCACATCTGGTGCGCTAATTGGCTCAAACACTGGCCAGGAAGTTGCGGGATCGAAACTCTCTGAGATTCGTGAGGTGCGCACTTCCAGTGATGAAGCAACTGTACGGTGGTTCTTGGCATTTTGGCACAGATGAAATCCCAACAAAATATTGCCAACTCTTCCAACATTACCACGATTTGTGAACCATAAATATTTTTATACGTAACGCACTACTCATAATGTTGCTGAAAACTCTCCGAAAACGGGAGATTCAGCTGGGTTCCAGGTGAATCTCTCGCAAAACCAAATTGATTTTCAAATTAGTGTATTTCTCGAATAAATATTTTTCTTTGCTAAGTTGATATCATGTTTCATCTCTCCATTGGTAACTGTTATGCCTGCTGATTCGCCAATCTGTTGTATCCGAGTACTGACCCCGCTCCAGTGCCTAGTGCCCGAAGAAGACTCACCGAAGGGAACACAACAGCCTTATTCCGAACAAGCGAGTGCGATAGCTTGAGTGTGAAAACCCAACGGCCTCAAGCTATTTTATTGGAGGGACACTGTCTGACCTTGGTCCAACGCTGTCTCGCGCTATCTGGCTCTGACACAAGGCTGTCACGCGCTGCATATTGCGGGGGCGTTGTCTGACCTTGATCAACGCTGACTCACACTGTCTGATTTTGATACAAGGCTGTGACGCGCTACATACTGGGGGGGGCGTTGGCTGTCTGGTCAGCATCTAGTGAAGTTGAGGGTCTCAGTAGATTTCGGGCATTCAGTGGTTACTTCCAGGAATCTGACCTTCCTGATAGTAACAAAAAACTGCTCATATACGACCTTTGAAAAACCAATCGCTTTCCTCAAAAGCTTATGTTATACGAGAAATACACTCATCTGCAAATCAATTTGGTTTTTGCGAGAGACTCACCTGAAACCCAGCTGAATCTCTCGTTTGTGATGATTTCAGGCAACTGAATGTGCTGCACCAGGCCGCCTCATGTTCCAGTTGCTACGATATTCAAGATATCGCGATACATGTATATTCGTAATGGACTACTGATAAGGCTGCTGAAAACTGTTCGACAGCCCACGACCGGTTTCGCCTTTTCAGCAACCTTATGAGTAGTCCATTACGAATATAAGCTTATGTTATACTTTTCCAAAATCACACGAAATTCGCGAAATACATTCACTTGAGCAGCAATTTTTCTCTCAACGGGAGACTGAACTGAATCTCTTTCCCGTGTTACAGTTCCAGACACAACCGGAAGTTCCTCGTGTGCCACTGGTCGACATTGTCCTGATAGATCATGGCGGAAACTTGCTGGCAAATATCAGCTGGGTTAAAATGAACAGACTGATGGAACGCGTGCTGCCCGAAACGGCTTACATATCCGAAAACAATAGGTGAGATATTCAGATTCGCTGTCACACTATGGTCTTTTTTTTACTTGTCCTTGATCAGCTAATCACGTGGCCAACTTGGATAATTGATAGTTGAAGTTGGACGTTAAGCATTTGCCTAGACATATTTTCGTCACATCAGCGCTGCGTAGAGTGACCGTATTCCCGAAAGTGGAGCTAATTTAATCGGAAAACCCGACGTTCACTCTATATCACCATCAGCAGAACGCATCACACGGGGATGTTTGAACCTGCCATCTTTCGCTTAGTGGCTGTACGGTACAACGTTCTGCTACAAGTGACTGATCAGCCTAACTTGGATTTACAAACCTTAATTCAATTAAAAATATCAAATACAATCGTTCAGCTGCCATACCACTCTAAGGAAACACGGGGGTTTAGATACTGTCAGATTGCCCGAGCCTAGACGGTGACACTCGACTTGATGAGGTTGGGTTCGAACCACGGATTTTCCGGTCATTACGTTCGCGCCTTGTCTACTGATTCATCTCAAGGTCCGTCCTTAAATCAAAAGGACGGTAATGGTGGGAACTATGACATCGGCGTACAATAGTTCCTACTAGTAGTGACGACTATGAAAACTGCTCAAATCGGAAACACAGCGCTTCCTGTTTGATGGCAGCAACCTTGAGCCCCCTTGACTATTTCGACACAATAAATAACAAATAGCTCGTGAGGGTTTCTTAGAAAAATAAATTTTGCTCCAAACGGGAACATAGAGTTTCAACCTGAGCAGTTTTACTATGAGATGCAGTTTGGAGGGTGGGGAGGCACAAGAATTTCGGGAAAGTGACAGGAGGTGGAAGACTTGCCACTTGCGTAGAACCAAACGAACTCCAATTTTGATCAAAATTTCGGGAAAGTGACAGGAGGTGGAAGATTTACCACTTGCTCAGAACCAAACGAACTCCAATTTTGATTACTTGGACTTCTTATCACACTGGAAATTTTTTGTCTCGAAATCCTCCGCTTCAAATTCTACCCTTCATTTTAGAGGACTGTACATAATCCGAGTTCAGTGGTTCAACGCAACCGGGTTCCTTGTCACTGGTCTATCAGAGACGCAAAAGTGCGGATTTATCACTTTCTGCCAGTGGTCTGCAGGAATGACCGATGTCGAATGTCAGTATGTAAGTTCACACACATGGAGTGGTGCGAACGCATCGACCTTATACTTAGTATTTTGTCAAGACATTTTGAGTATCGTTCAAAATGAATCACAAAGCTACCGCTGTGTAGCATATATTATAAGCGATAGATAAAAATTTCTCATTGCCATCATCTCAGTTTGCAAATTAATGTTTATCTGCACAGAATAATTATTTTTTGCCTACATTAGGTGAGCATCGAGAGGAGGTAAAGTTTTGGGCCCGGAAACAAGCAAGAACAGAAACAGTTGTTTGTTTTCACTACGTACATTCCAGCTAGTTTCAACCTTTCGGTTACAACTCGACAGTGCCGATATCTAGTTCTATTTAGTATCTTGGCTAATGGCCCAACACAAGTGCGATAACTTCACGTTAACAACTCGAAACCAGTCCGGACGACGGTCAGAGGTTAGCCATGTTTCGGTCGTAATTATGGATCTATTGTCCTCGGACACATACCTTCTATCTCTTGTCCCCTAAGTCCAAAAATTGTTGCCGGTCGAAGGCTGGAACAGGTTCACAGCTCAGCAATCCGTTTTTCTCTTCTCAACGAAGCGGAGAAATAAGGTAGAACGGTTTTTCTTTGTCTACGCTAAAAGAACCCAGCTAGGTTGTGTGGAACGACTAACCGAAACCCGCAAAAATCAGTCTTCCCTTACTACTTAAATCAAACAAAAAACAACACACATATGAATTACGTTTCAAGGTAGCTTGCGTGCAACTTGTCATCCGGATGCACGTCAGTGTTCTATTGATCAAGGAGGACTCAAACGAGCCTCACGCGGCAACAGTTTCGTCCGTGCAAATGATCCCAACAGGATTTCTTCCCCTCACGTTATTATTACGCCCTTGATCTGATTAATCAAGTGAACGGTAATCGCAGGGCACAGATGGGATGAGATGACGGAATGATCAACTACGCCAGACGAGTGAAATTCAAACATTTGAGTGACCGAAATTAACGCCATTAAAAGTGTAGAACTGACCTTGGGGGAAACATCCGCTCCACACTAAGCTAGTCGCATATGACGGACGACCAAACATTCCTGTGGGCGTACCCTGTGTAAGCACAATCAATCGATCACACGGAGTTTTTGCACGAAAACTATGGCTCTAAACGGGTGACTTCGAGTGTTGAAATAACTTCCGAGAGGTTAACGAAGGAAAGACGTTTCTTCACCCACTTGCCTAAACGACGTACCAAACAGCTTATCGCCGGTAAACTTCAAGTTAGCTGGACAGTTAGCTGGATTCCTGCGTCGTGCCATCAGGAAAACCGGGTAGTATATTGATAGGAACGGGAAATTTAAGTAGATTCTAGCTTAGTCCCCCGACAAAACCAAGCTAACTTGCAAACGAGCGTATAGCTACAGTTTTTGTCCAAGTCAGACTGGATGGCTTGCCTGATGACCATCAAGAAGAACTAAACCGGTGGTGGGCTGTCAACACACAATTTCAGTAGCTAGTTTATCCTCTTACGTAGTGACAAACTCAACTGATAAATTGCAACAAATCCTCCACTGTTTCCCACCATACCTTATCTTTCCTCCTCAGTTCCAGTGTCCATAGGTGGAAATCAAAAGTTTTTTCTGAAAGTTACCATGAAAGAGACCAGTCCAACCTTACCGAAATAAACGTTTGCAAGGGTGGCAAACATTGATTGAGGAATATAAGCCCAGAATGGGTTTCCCCTTGCCTGCAACAGTTTTCGTAGAGGTTAAAAAATCTTGCCGCAGCATAATACATTTCGTCAAATCGTCTTAACCTAGACTGTCGAAATGAATTTTCCCTGTGTTTTTTCAATTTGAAACAGCTGTATTATTTAAAATTCTAAACTGTCTGACTTCTCCCGGAAAGCATGGCTCTATGGATTTTACTAATCTCATCAGAAACCTCAGATTAAGCGACTTGAAACAACACCGATGTTGCGAAATTTTGGACAACAGCTTGTTAGCAAAGTTTACACACAGAGTTTATTTAAGCATATGCACCAGAGAACCTTTTTGGGGTGCATACTGAACAAGGTACATGTAAACACTAACGGTTCTCAGCAGAAAATCAGTTGGAATAATCAACCTGATCGCTGAGGATCAGCACGAGATTCATATTACTGCTGCCTTCTTGATTTTGAAGCCTTCATCAACTCATCTAGCTTACCTGCGTCTTGCCGTTACATTGGTGTAAATGCCAATCACTCTACCCAGCACCGTGCAACGCTTGGCCCTGCCCTTTGTTGCTTTCAGGTTGCTAGGACCCTCAGGCCAACGGTTTGTAGAGATCAGGTCGTTCAGAGGTGAACGATAGTGAACGCTCTACGAGCGAACACCATTGGAATAGCAGTCTACCAGGCACGTAACCACGTGACCCTAAAACACACAAGCTTGTAGATCAATAGACTGGCAATGTCTCAGGTCAGTCAGTTTACCCCAACGACGTTGTGAAACTTCCGGCCACCCGCATACATTAGTGTTACGAAATCTGCTCCGAGTACGGCAACAATACACTTGTCGTTGCACTCTTCAATGCATGGAGTGAACGAACTGCTGTTTGAAATACTTCGGGTTGGCCTCCAGGCCCTCCTATCTCCTAACCATGAAATACCATTCATTTATGACTGCTAAAATCTAGGAAACTCGACACATATTAACCTCGTTACATAAATTTATGTGGGATGTTGCGAGTAAGACTGTTTGACTTCTTGATCTTGCTTCAAAATGAATAAATCCAATCGAGAAAAGTGAACTGCTAAAAATAGGAACAGCCATAAGAATCAGTTAAATGAAGGAAGGCCAGACTATAACGGAACGAATCAAGGAATCGACCAATCAGAACAGGAACGAATAGTCCTCGGAGAGGAACTACTTTACGCACCAATAGGTTGTAAAATATATAGAGCGAAACATAACACCACTGGAATCGGGCCAATGGGATTCCGAGAAAAGAGCGAAACATAACACCACTGGAATCGGGTCAATGGGATTCCGAGAATTACTCAGCCAATCACAGCAATGGGTGTCACCTAGCCTTTGAAAACTATATCAACTTAAGCAGACAAGGGGAACTTACCCACCGAAGCGCGCACTGATGAAGTCACCCCCATTGGTGACCAAACGTTTACAAGGTAATTAACAAACTCGGCTAACCATCGTTGATCTGTGTTTACGACAGCAGCAAAGCGAAAAGTGTGAACTGTCTTTATTCTTTTCTTAAGTTACTACAGGCGTGATTTAGTGTTCTTCTTGGAGTAGGTCATCTCCAAGGGCCCAAATTCAAAACCTACACACAACCGACAAATACACCCTTTTCGTTTCCGTGGTCTAACTTGCGTACTTGTGCAACATATCAAGACCGCATGGTATATGTCGGTGTGGCTGTCCTGTTGTCACCTCATGTATCGAATTACTAAGAAATCACACCTCTACTGATGGTCAAAGATGTCGTAGGATTCGCAAAAAAATCTCACTGAAAATACGCGCTACCAATAAATTCCATTTTAGAGGCCGAAGTCTCTTTAGGTCGCATCATTCCCAATATAACTAGGGTGTACACGGGTCCTAATTCGTAAAACCACGTGATCCTGTGTAGTGGTTGAGGCTTTTCGGGAGACAGGACTAAATGTGTCATATGAGAGAAGAGGCACACCAAACATTTTCCCTAGCCTAGTTTGGTTACTGTCCTTGTGATAAGTCATGTTGGAAACATTGTTCCAGGTAATCCTTGATCTGTGTTCGGAAACCCATCTTCCGGCATTTTTCATAGTAATCCTGAAGGTGAAGCCAGCATATGCTAAAAAGCCAAGAAGCACTTTACAGATGCTTCATTACTGTTGGAATCAGTGGCAGTGTGCATCTCACGAAATCCAGAAAGGTTTGACCTTCCGCCAAGTGGTTTGACACTTAACCGTTCGTCCCCGAGTGAACAGCAGTGTGGTTGGCTTTCACTTGGACAGGATGTATTGTCGCTCATAATTCAATCACAGAAACTGCCTCACGTGATCACGTATGGCCTGGCTCCACGGCTGACGACTTCTAAAGTACAAGTTCCACACGCTTTTTGGAACCCTTCTTCCTCTGAACCACTTATTGACTGATGATAATGTGAGGAGATTTGACAATTTTCCGTCTAAATCGATTCATGTTCAGCCACTAGAGACCGATTGGTTAATTGACCCCTCACTAGCCGGAAGGTCACGGGTTCGAAACTCCCTAGTGCAATTTCGTGAGATGATTCCTAACAAGAAAGTAAAACGGAGGACTTTTTCTATCATGCCAACTATCTGAGCTAGGTTTGCTAAAGCGGGGATCTGAAAAACTGAAACGTGGAAACAAGGGGTAAGATAGATTAACAACTGACCAAAACAATACCAGGCGAGGAGTGCGTTCTTTTGAAGAAATACTCCCCCTGTCGTGTTTATTTTTCGCTGATCTGGTCGGCGGTATTTGCAGCCATATTGCTCCAATCGGTGTGAACGAATGAACGACTAATTTTTCTATGGGTGTGGTGTTGTGTTTTACTGCATCCTCTTTTCCATTCCAGGTATGGTATCAATGCGTTGAACTTGGATGGTTGAATATGGTGAGTTTAGCCGGTTGAATGGACTTCACAATCATAATGCTATTTCCAATGACCGTGTATGGGTAATTTTGTGCGTCACCCAGTACAAGCAGCGCGTTATCCAACATCAGCGCTTTCCTCAAGGAATGTTCCGGATTCCCGTGCTAATCCGTACATTTCCGCGTCACCAACCAACACGTTTTGTTCCTTCAATTGTTCCTTCAATCTCCTCTCATTTCCAAGCCTGATAGCTTCATATGGCTACCACTGATCTCCAAAATCATCGTCATCACCGTCATTGTCAGCTGTAAGAACCGTGTACTTGTCGTACACTGGTTGTAGCTGCCACAGCTTCGTTCACCGATGATCTGGGGAGGTGAGGTAGATACCTGTGCATTGGAGGCGGGAGCTGATAAATTGATGCCTAAATACAGCACTGTCAGTGGACTGATAAGTAGGGGGTGGGTGGGAAGGCAGCTATGCATTGAAGGCAATAGTTTGGATGCATGATCGCCATTGAGGACGCGACTGGGTCATGTCTGACCATTGATGCGGCCCGTCTCGTAATTGTTTTGCGGCGCCGTTTATTAGAACATGTTCACTACGACAGATTTAGTCGTATCTCGGGCTAATGAACAACCTGATAAGCCCACAAGAAGAACGAAGCCGATAGTAAGCCGTTGAGAGCTATCAGCGACCCAATGAGTAGAACGGAAACTTGTCTTGCCTAGTATTATCACGAAATTTTTACATAAGGAGACAGATTCTGTCAGCAAAAACGGGCTAAACAATTTATTACGATAGAGAGCATCGGTTTTGAAATTTTCCACAAATCGGTCAAAACCATATCAACCAAGTGTGGTGTCGATTTCTGGCATCAACACCATTGGATCTTCAAACTGACAGACAGAGGAGTACCTGAGGCGATAGGAATTTTCAGGCTTCTTTCTACTTAGTCATTTCAGTAGTACATCTGAGCAATAAACTACTCCTCACACATTTAACACGAAATAAAACATAGCGCGATGCACAGTGTTTATCCCGCTGCATTCTGCATTCTGCAGAAAAATCCCGAATAAATGATGAACAAGGAGTTTTTACTGTTGAAATGCTGGGAGAATGTCAACCGTACCAGACGTTTCACTGGCTGAGGTTGAAAGCCGCTCCACCAGCTCACTAAGTCCGTTTTGGAATTCAGCATTCAGACAGACTTATGCTTCAAGGACAGTTCCTTCTTCATCCAAAGCATGATACAAATTACTGTGAATATGGGTATGGGCGAACGTCCCTGCTCCTCAACATCTACATAGTTGCCTTTACTCCATCTGTCATGTAAGGTTCGGATCAAACCCCATTTGTAGCGTGTTGGTACAAGCTTCAAAAAGTGGAAATACTTTTCGGCTCAGCAATGTTCCTGGTGGAACTTCGCAGCTATTCGGTCCAAAAACCAGGATGTTATTTCTTCCATAAGTTCGTGCTTAAACTTTCATTTGCCGCTTGTATGAACAGTGTTCAGTGACCGTAGCAGATCAACTATTTCTTGGATTGATCTTAAGATCAATAAAATACCACCTACATATATTCATTTGATATTTAGTGCCCCAAAAACTTAGCAATGAAATTTGAGTTAATTTGGCTGTTGGGCATCTCGTCAAGTGACTGTTGGTCTGTTTGTCCTGCCTGGTAGTCGACCATGTTCAGTCCGCGGTTGTGTGGCCACTTGCAGCCTGTTGGACGACAGGCAACTGTGGTGTAAGAAGGGGACACACTGGACACAGGGGACACAGGGGACACACACAGGGGACACACAGAAATATCGAACGGCAATTGACAACTATACGTTTAATTGAGTTATCTTGGCCTGGCTAAAAAATAAGAAATTTCTTGATTTTCTTCGAATGGCCGGATTATTATATTTTCCACGCAATTTTGCGAAAAACCAGGCCCACGACACCCAATAGGGCGGTCAACAACCGGCATCCGATCGATAAACCAATCAGCTGATTGCTCGTCAACACACACCTACCCACCGGCAACGCTCACTCTCACTGAGATTGGTGCCATTATTTTCTCAGCTTCAAGGGGTTCCAAACAACCAGCATGCCTATTCATCTTTCTACAAGGTTCCCAGGGGGCATTTCATCCCACTCTAGACTGCCTTAGTCGAAGTACCGTCTCATTTCGTTGCATAGTGCTTTGACTTCCTTATTTGTAACACACTGGATTCTTGACTAACATTCACTTGCCTATGCAATGCAGCACCGATTATCTGTCGGCGACAACCTGTTCTTCAAATATGGACGCGAAAACGAGGTTTTGACAGTCCTGCCCTACGCTGCTCCGTCCAACGGGTTCACTTATCAGCTCGCCGTCTTAAGGGTAAGATTTTATACAAGTGTTCAATTTCCCATCTTTGGGGTTTACAGTGACGACAGACTCTGCGCAATATGTCAGAAACCACTGCCTTCTAGAGTGCAAATTATCCTCAGTCTGATCATTTATGGAGAATTTGGCCCCATTTTTCGGTTGGCACGAACAATCTCCTTTCACGGAACTCGTGCATACGTTGAGCCATCTGAAAATGTCAATTGATTTTCAGTTTCAGTTTTCATATCTCACATTCTATTTCCTCGAGCAATATTCTGGTGAATATTACGCGTTCCACAAACAATTTTTTGCGACGCCTCATGACATTGTGATGACATCAAAACTCAGAAACGTTGCCGCTTGGTTGTTGGTCTGTTCGCCGAGCTTGGCCTCAGTTACTGTCACCATCTGGGCGTAGGCATAACAAATCAAGCCCCTCGATTCGTTGCAGACTTTCTTTCCAAAAATGCTAGTTCGTTGCGGAAACATCGGCAACTGAGTCGGTCACCTCAAGTATTACTCATACATTTGAACTCCAGGAATGATAGATTACAGGATAAGAAGCGTAGGAGAGAAACGTTGTCCTAACATTACCTGTCAGTGTGCGGTGAGTCTTTTTCACTGTCCGAATACTTTTCATCGGTTAAGGCGTTCACATTTGCCTGTCAGACACGACCTTATATCCGCCTACTGTCTGACATTTCACGTATGAGTCAACTCATCACATAGTTACATCTGAGAAAGTCGCTCTTTCAAAAACGGCTGTTCACTGAACTCTTTCTGCTTCCTCAAACTACCTTCATCGATGAAGATGAGGTTATTCCTTGTGTGTCGTTTCGGATCGTTAACAAGACTGGATCGGTGCACAGTACACTTTAAAAGATGCCTTGGCCAATCAGAGGTCAGCTGATGTTTGATCAGTGAAAAACACCTCTAAGCTTTCCATTATCCCTGAAGAAGGTTGTTCTATTGCTGCAGCGTGGCTACAAAATATTGTTTAGCATTGGTTACTCACCGCCTCCTTATTCGATTTCGACAAATGCGTTTCCCATCTGTTTACCGGAAGGAATTAGGACCACGCTGTGAACACTCACACTGTTTAATTTTCCATCCACTTAATCTTCGACAGCCCACGACCGGTTTCGCCCTTCCAATTCGGGCTCATCAGGTAGGCGCAGTCCCCGAGTTTCCGTCAACCGTTCTACTTGAGACCGAGTTGCACGAAACTAGGGTCTTGTTAGCCGACTGGTAACACAAACAATCCCGTAATTTTTTTTCGCAAGATAACTCTCAGTCATGACGAAAGTTTCCGTGTGGGTGAGAATTCACTAGAATATCTTTGTAGGTATCGGTGACTGGTCAGGGCAAATTGTCTGGCTAGAACAGTCATCACACATTCTAAGCAAACCCAGTTTTACTCGTCTTGAGTAACGGGGCACAACGCTCACCCCCCAAGGAGTCTCAAACCCGCGACGTACCGCATCGCAGGCGAAGCGGCCAGTCAGCAGTTTGATTAACACACATTTGAACAAGATCAAGCATCAGTCGCCTTTTTTAAAATTGCTTCTTGTACTCTTGAACTGGCATGCCTTCTTTCGTTGCTCTCTAATCACGTGACAGATTATACCTAACCAGAAAAATCGTGTTACTTGGCTGACCGAACATCCGTTCCAGGTGGACCAGTTGGTGCAGACGGATGATGAATCCATCCATTTGACTGGTTCTTTTCAACCGGGAATTCGACACTTATACCGGTAAAGGTTTACTCTTGTCACTTTCCGTATTTCATCTCGCAAGACTGAATTAACCCACAGCGGTAAAAATAACCCTCCTAGCAGGGATAATCAGCTGCGCACGTCGTTCCATCCCCGAGGAGGATTCTAATCAGAATTTCTAAAGACGAATTGGGGTTTTCTATGGACGTTACACACTATTAACAAGGTTGTTGAAAAGTCTTCGACAGCCTGTGACCCGTTTCACCCTTCTCGGAGCTCATCAGGTAGGCACAGTCCTCAGGCTTTATGTTCTACTTGAACCCAAATTGGTCACCTTCCTACCACGTGACCTGGTACTCACGGGCTACTCAAGTGGCCTTGGCAGCAACAGTCATATCAGTTTAATTGCGCAGAGCCTTTCAGTGAAAGAGGTTAAAAAAATGAAGCTGAAGACAGAGACAGTTCACTTATGCTCAGTGCTGAAAATGAGACCCACATTGACTAAAGGGGTATTTTTATTTCTGAGGATGCTACTCATTTTGCTTAAGTAGTGAGAAAATCTGCCGCTCACAATGCTAATGACCTGGTTCGAGATTTTGGCCAAGACCGCCTCAAGTTTTCTTATTAGTTAGAAAAAGTATATTTCTACTGATTATTTTATCTTAGCTGAAGGTTCGCTGGGAAACGAACCTCTCAGATCCCAAGATTTGTGGTTCTTTGAATCCCCTGTTGGTTGTTTGCTATTCATGCTCAATCGAAACTAGCGTGCACACATTTCTGACTTTGTACGGCAAATGTCCAACCAGCAGTCGCCTAAATTTCAGGGCAGGGGATCCGAAGGAAGTCTGAGTAACTTCTTGTGCCTGCGGATATAAAACGGACGGATGTGTTTATCGCAAAACCCGGCAAAATACAACGGGATAGTTTGTTTCCTACTCACATGCAAAACTGAAATTTCAGTAGAGTGAGCCGAGAGCTGTAATTGTCCTATTCCGAACGAAGAACATCTAACACGTTCCTCATCCAACCCTTGACATGAACGAGTCAGCCGTTGTTGGACCCATGTAAACCATGGGTCACTTCGCCATCCCCCTTTGGTCATTCTGAATATTGAAAGTGACGTTTAACCTTATTGTGTACAGGCTCCCAAACTCGGACCTGAAATCGATTAGCTATTAGGTTGACTGGAAGCAGGCACAGCTGAGGATGCCAGCGTCTTCAAGCGAAACATTAGCTAACACCGACTGAACTTCAGAGTAACATAGGACAATAGAGGACGTAATAGCCGTGTCAGAGGAATTATCAAGTTTAAAACGAGGTCTTTCGTGTGATGTAACCATCTGGAAAGCTGAAGTAAAGTCTGTCAAATAGCTTGAATAATTTAAGGGCTTGGAAACTGCAATTTCTCTGGACACCTTATCTAAGCGGACACATAAGGCATGTAGAGACATAGCATCTACAGGCGAAAGTGAAAATACTGTGTCATTTAGGTTGGTTTCTACGCATAATTCGGTCGGCTGCATGATAACATTTCTGATTTCAAACAGAACCCTAAGTAGGGTTGTGTGTCGTAGGTCTTTGCCCATATATGGCAACCCTTTTCCCTTGCAATGTAAATGACCAACCACAATTCTTCACTGAAGTTAGTCCCACATGCTTCGGATGTGAGAGGAGCTGTCGAGAAGATAGTGATCCTCATGGTGGAGCGTACCAGGAAACCAGATTTGCATGGCCTCTTGGAACAAATTATGAATTCGCAGACATCTGTTCTATATTGAATAAAACTTGTGAAAGTATTAGCGAAATGCAATCACTTGCAAACAACTTTGGATTTTCGATACTCACCTGGAACCCAGCTGAATCACTCTGGAAACTCCAGGCCGCCTCATGTTTCAGTCGCTACGATATTTGAGATATATCATGACATGTATATTCGTGATGCACTACTCATAAGGTTGCTGAAAATTCTTCGACAGCCCATGATTGGTTTCGCCCTCGTTGGGGCTCATCGGGTAGGCGCAATCCCCGAGTTTCCGTCAATTTTATGTCCTACGTGAAACCAAATTGCACGAACTTAGCGAAATACCCTCACTTGCAAACAACTTTGGTTTGCGATACTCACCTGGAACCCAGCTGAATCACTCTGGAAACAACACAAACGAGAGACTCAGCTGGGTTCCAAGCGAGTCTCTTGCAAAACCAAATTTGTTTGCAAATGAGTGTATACTTGCTAATTTCGTGCAATTTTGGTTCAACTAGAACATAAGGTTGACGGAAACTCGAGGACTGCGCCTACCTGATGAGCCCCTAGAGGGGCGAAACCGGTCATGGGCTGTCGAACAGTTTTCAGCAACCTTATGAGTAGTGCCTTGTGAAAGTATTGCTATCACAAATAGCCAACAAACTTCGAAGGTCAACAAAAACTCTCAGAATTTAGATGACACTTTCATATTTCATATCTGTTTATCGATAGAGGAGTGGTCAACTCGCCTTATGACATCACCCAGAGATGGCTGTCAATCGAAATTAAATGCTGTCCCAAGCTTTATGGTCGCGTGATTTTTTCTGGATGAATGACAAAACAGTCCAGCTTGTAGTGGCTCTACGATAATGTTGCCCTCTTCCGGGAGAATACATCAGCTGAAGTCTTACCGACGTAACGTAAAGCCAAGAAAATTTAGTAGTGAAACATGAGGCGGCCTTCATTTGATAAGAACATCGTAAACAAGAGATATTCAGTTGGGGTTCAGTTAAGTCTCCTGTCAAAACCGAATTCGTGTACATCTGAGGGCATTTGTCGAAATCCGTAAAATGCAGGTTCAAGCAAAACATACGGTTGCCTGAAGGAGATTGCGTCTATCTAATGAGCCCCAAGAAGGGCAGAGCAGGTGGTGGACTGTCGAGGAACCTTCAGTAACATAACGAGTAGTTTCCTTCATGAAAATACACCGCAATATCTCGAATGTCATGTAAGCTAAGACATGAGGTGACCTATGTGTAGTACACTCAGTTGAAGAACATCACGAAGCATATATTCAGCTTGGATTCATTTGTGTCACACTTTAAAACCAAACTGGCAGGCAAATGGGTGTACTTCGCCAAAAAAATTGAGTAAATGTGTTGCATCAGGTGACCTTCAGCTTATTGTCTGGTCCTTGAGTCCTCATAAGGAATTCCAAAACTGTTGTAATTACCTGTCAAACTCCAGACTTGAAATCCAAGTGGTTTATTAGCAATTTCGGGTAGCTCTTTGCAAGCGCTTGAAGGTTGGATCAATAGAATCCAAGGTTTTTAACACACATTTTGACGTTTGCATTCTAAAACGCAGTTTGATTTTTAACTATTCAAAAAGTAGTCCAAACTTTCTGTACCATGTTACCGACGAGCATTTCCTTGACGATTTCTGATTACTGTTCATATTTGTGTTCGTCGCCAATTTACCAGGCTGGATCGGCGAAATACCGGCTCACTGTTCTGTCTAACTTGCAACGAATTAAGTGAACTGATGACCGACGTCATCCTTGCTTATCCTACAAATGCGTCCAGAAATATCACCATCGAATCGGTAACAGTGAGCTCCAGCCTTTCTATTGCGAATACAAACAAACAAACCGCTTATCGATCCGTTCAAAAAGTTCGAACTTCAGCAAACGGTCGTTGCTTCACCGTACAATGGTCTACAGGCTACGAAACGTTTGGTGCCTCAGGAGTTAAGGAAGCACCGACAAAATGGATGATCAATCAACTCACTGGAGCTGGATTCAATGCGAACGAGACCGGACAACCGATGTTGGAGCCCAAAGTTCGATTTGACCCGGATTCTGGAGTCAGTCTGTGGTGTCGCTCGAGACAGTATGATAAACACGGTGAGTTGCCATGCTTCTTATTCTTCTTCGTTACTAATTTTAGTAGTTTTCAAAAGAGGGTTTTACCCTGAGGTTTTATGCTGGAAAGGCGAGACAGCTGTTTCATCCTTCTTGTAATTCATCAGTGCTGACATCTCACAAAACGCAAGGCATTTTGAACCCGCAACCTTCTGACCAACGGTTGACAACTTCACCATTTGGCCGCGAGCAGCTAAACAGCAGAGTGATCAGCTCGCAGTTAAACAGGACACAGCATCACTCACGCTTCAGTCAAGTAAACCACATCACGTGGTCACGTATTGACCGGCTTCTCGAGTGAGGACTTCTCAGAAGGGAGTTCCACTCATCCTGTGAAAGTATTCTTCCTCTGAACCTTTCGGTTTAGACTGACAACAATGACAGGATGAAATCTTTATTGATAATAAGTATATACCTTGCCAGACTGTTGAAAGTATGACCACTCTCAAAGGATTCAATCTTTGGTTGTTCACTTAGTTTGGATGTCGGCGTTTCATCCCCAGTCGAGGTGACATCTTCAGTGCGATACAATTTTAGGCGAAGGGATGTACGTCAGTGGAATCGCGCTGAGGACTTACGTTTACATGTTTTAAATACGTACTGCTTGTAACTCGGGCCTGACTAGCTGCTCGCTACTGCAGTATTCTTAGACAGCCCGCTAGCTTGTGTTCTGATTGGCTGACGTCCACCTGGTGTAGACCTGGGTTCTAAATTAATTGACCGAATATAATCAGGTGAGTTTATGAGATCAGACCATCCTGCGTAATTTAGTGACAGGACCGCAGAGGACATACTCCCTGGCCCGTCAAACGATTGGTCCGCTCAAAAAGAGGGGACACCACAGTGGGAGTGCTCCATGGTTTAAAACCAGGCTTATTATCCAAGGGTTTCTTGGTACAAACACACCTGATAGACTGAAACTGTGCTCGCTGGATTTAGCCGACAAGTTAGGCTTACTACTTGCGTACTGATGGCCGGCAACAACCGAAGGCTAGGTTGAAGTGGATGGGTTCTTTTCTGACCGAGGAAGCTTTCTGTCCGTCACATTTATGGACTTTACAACCAACTCGTCGCTGAGACTTATCTTTCCGTTCGTTCTGGCTTCTTATTTCACAATCTATAGAATTGGTAAGTCATCAGGAATATCGGTGATCCTCATTCTGCCTTAACAAGATGACAGTATTCCTCAAATTCTTGTGACCTAGCAAAGGGAGGCCGGTGAGCATTATTCAGATTCTTTGCGCTGCAGGACTACTGAATATCTGAAACATATAGGTTCTTTCGCTGGAGCGAAGGAATTTTTCCCCCAATAAATTAGGCACATGACGGACAGTGTGGACTGAACACTGCAGAAAGGCTATGCGATTGTCCTCTTCAACTCAATGGTTGAATTCTTCATCAATGTTTTCTTGAACTTTTCGTCACCGGTCGAATTAACGTCATGAGTGCGTCGTGGTGGTGTAGCGGCTAGTCGTCTTTCAGTGGTTGGGCTTTTAGCGGTTTTGCGCCCAGGTGGATAATGGTTTCCGCCAACCACGGTTTAACCTCCACATCACACTGTTCCTCACAACCGTCTATGAATTTCTCTCTCCTATTTCAGTATATCTGGTCTGGCACAGTCACTACGTCATTGATCCAGCTTTGAAGGGCAATTGGACAGCCGATCAATACCTTTCAAACGTTCCCACAGCTTTTCGACGCAATCTACGCCTTTTGGACACGCTCTCACACGATACTCAGAACACAAAATCCGCCAAACAACACCAACTTCCCACGAATACCTATCACACAAAAGTCAAATTCAAGTTGCTCAACGCTACCCAACTCCCTCTGCACATGCTCTATCCCGAGCCGCCTTTTGGAGATCGGCCGATGCCAAACGTAATTATGAGACACATCAATTTGAGACAGACAGACATTTTGGTGGAGAACGCCGACAAAAGTACAACGGCACTAATCGAGGAAAATGAACCTATCAAAGACGGGGCAGTTGTCCGCTTTTGGTTTCCACCCTATTTGAATGAGGGCAATCAACAACATTATCCCCTTTTGGTTAACGTGTAAGTTTACACAGTACAAGCCTTTGCTTTAACTACAGTTGGTCGTATCAGGCTGTTTGTGTTTTGAAGAACACGATGTGAAGACCCACTTCGTTCACAGTCCGTCACCTTTGTACGTTTCTGAATATTCCTCGTGGGACTCTTCTACATGGTGCCAGTTCTTCGACACCCGTCTCCCGTCACCTGATCACTCTATTCAATGTGCGTTTTTGTAACGGCAACTACGTCAAAACAGTGTTCCTAGCCATACTGGCCGGGTGTTCCAGCCTTGGTCGTCCATATCAAGACATCCCCTCGGTGTGTTGAAGCATGTATTGCGACAGATATTCGGAAACTTTACGAAAATGAAACATCGCTCATTCTGTATCTGTCACGTGATCACTACAACACTCAAACGATACGGCCGTATGGTGTGCCATTTTCGACTTCGTCGCATACGGGTTTACGCAAAAGTTTTCTTGACCGGCTTCAGCGACCAACTCAGTGTCTGTTTTCCACATTAAAACGCATCACAGCCATTGATGGTGATTATAGCTCCGTTGGCGGGTCCCTTGTATAGAAATGATCGGCTGCATGATGCTTTGCGATCCCAATAGAATTTCAAATCCCGACCGAAACTTTAGGGTCATCTCACTACCTACAATTAGTGTGGTAATATTTGGTAATTTTCAATGAATACTTCGTCCTGGAAGTGGAGCTGATCACCAACGAGTCTCAGACGCGCAACTTCCTGGCTGGAAGCCTGAACACTTAATCGTTCGGCCACAAGCGGCTGATCAGCGTTGTGATTCACTCACATTTAGAAAGGATATGGTACCACTCATCCGTCAACCGCAGAATCACGTGGTCACGTGTTGACAGGCTTCTCGAGTCACGACTTCTCAGATAGAAGTTTCACTCATTGCGTGAATTATTCCTCCGTCTGAATTATTTGAATAAGACAAGTGAAGATAACTACGACGACCAAATTCATGGATTCTTACGTTGTGGATGCCTTCAATCGTGCTGTTAATCCCATACGCACCCTAATCCACAAGTAACAAAGACAAAAACGACTGACTGTTCAGTTAGCCCTCCATTGAAGTTTCGTCCCGCTATTTCAGGCAGTCTGTGCTGAAAAACCGAAAAACAAAGTACGCATTCTGGGGGAACGACCAACAGCGGTACAGACCGAATTCCCCCTTACGGTTAGATGCAACAGCATTGTCCTCGAAAACCTATAGCTTGACATAGCTGATTCAGTAAGGACGTCACTAGGCTACAGTTTCACTCTCCCAAGAGGTAACAAGAGATACTTCGGGTAAGGTTTACTGAGGAGATGCCTACTGAAGCCCAAGATCCAGCAGTGTGACTCTCTTAATTATGGGAAGCTAGATTAGTCCGACGGCAGAGGGGATAAGACACTGTTTCCTGACTTATGGTTCTACCAAAGGCAACAAATGCGTTCAAAGCCGTATCAGGCTCCTGATAAGCTTTACTTTGTTTTCGGCCATATTTAACGCTTCAGTGGCGACCATGGTCAACATCTGGATGACCAAAGTTTGTGGTTTTCAAAGTCATTCTGTTTTCATCCGTTTCCTTCAAGATTCTGCTAAGTAGCAAACATAAAAGCGGGTCGTTTAAAAACTTCAAACATTGTCACCCGTTTGTAGCGTCGTCACATCAAATGTGTCCAAGACTGAATCGACAGATGAGTTTGATGCAGCTGCAGGGTTTTTAGTTCACACTTACCTCCTCGTTGGGTATGGTCCATCCGTGATGTACTGTGAGACTATAATTCAGCTAAGCTGCCAACTACCGGCACAACTTTCTATGCGACAGTTATTCTTGTCGTTAAATGAGTCATCAGCAAACGATGAACAGTTGGTGACCCTCAAACTCCGATTCACTGATAACCCTAAGCACATCAGTTTATTTCACTTGAGGCCTTCCAAAAATTCTACTGTCTGAGGTATGTTTTCAAAATGGGGGGGGTTCGGCAGCCCTCCCCACAAGGTTCGACTGGGTATGCATTCTCCCAATGAGATTGGGTCTGGCGATAGAATCTGAAATGACCTTCGGTTTTCCATGTTGGTTGCTACGGGTAAGATGTGTACTCTTAATAAATGACCTCATAATACCCCCCTCCTATATTTTCAATCAGAATTTCCAAACTCGCACCAGCCTCATCCCAGTTGGACCGTCTTTCAGAGGAGTTGACAGTGTTCATGTCGGCTTCATTGGATACTGTCGTAATGCGAGTAGAGCATTGGACGGGAGAAGCTGAAAACCGTCTTCATCAGGCAGGCATTGATGGTGAACTACAGAATTATCAGGCTCTCTTCGAGTGAGTAAATGTTCCTGGAGTATGCACTGTTTTCAAAGGACGCTGCCATCGTAGAAATTTGATAAGGCGCTTCGTTTACACAACCCCTAAGTCGATTTTTTATCGGACATGATAAGTTAGGACCATGATAGTGAGTGGTCAGCCGTAAGCCAAACTTTCAAGTAATTGGTTTTTCAATGGTTCGCCGATCGATTCAGTGAAATCGAATAGTCACAAATGACTTCTAGCTTAGTGGCCGATTTCTTCGACTCATCGAACCATTATCACAGAGTGCCAGAGATGAATGAGCTAGTGTGACCACTCTTTCCAATATTCCTGTCTACACCGGCTTGAGATAGCTCAGTTTTTTTCACTTTTCACCGTTCCATGCAATCGGGGTGCTTCTGTCCTCTTAGTGACGCAAATGACCTTGCACTTTGATGATATGGACACCAATGGGAACAGATTTAACTGTGAATTATCCGTCCACAGGTGTCCCGAGATTACAGGTGCGAACTCTATTCAACGCCTTTTGGTTTACACCACTAACAATAGGACTGCAGAAAAAAGATTCGTACCTTTACATGTAGGGGAGTTTTTGTTTTAGAAAAGTTGTACAGTTGATGTGTTTTGTGCGCGTCGCCATTTATGCAGCTGGCAAAAACCGCGTCATTTTGCTAATTTTTCAGGAAACTACATTAAACGCCATCCAGATGCTTCTGTGACAAACTAATCTGCAGTACGTGACTGTCTTTATACACCTGAGAGCTCCGTCATTCCGTAATATACTCGGTTGAGTCAGTACACTATGCTTCTTGGGTATTTAGACCTACAGCTGCCATCCGAATATATAGCCATATCTCTTCCAAGTTTGCAGCACATCAGCAGACTGAGTCCGCAATGACAGTGCTCTGTCTCCTACTCATTTCAAGGTCACATTCTATACTTAGTTTTTTGTCCTAATAGGCGAACTTTCGAGACCCATGAAAGAAGCTCTCCGTTTTCACCTTGGTTACGGGCAAGACCATAGCATTTCTGTTTCAAAGTGCTCCACTTGCTGCCTCTTTCTTTCAGTGTCCTAAATCGGACTTTGAGATACCATTACCTGGAGAAAAATAAAACGGCTTTGTATGGTTCCCAAGTAAGTGCTGAGTTGTATAACGATCTGAAGAATAGCAAAGTTCTTTGAAACTTTTTGCCCGCTTGCGTGGTGTGTGATCTTTTGGATTTCGATGTCTCATAGCTGTCGCATCCGAATTCACCCAGTCCACTGTCCACTAGATCAGAGTGATGCAGGTTGTTCGGTCGTTTAGGATTTGTTTCTTCAGTCTTCTTGACTTTGTACTTAATACCAGCGTCCTTGACCTTCATCCACGCTTTAATGGTGTCCAAAACAACTCGTCTACCGTTTGCCCAAAAGAGGACAAATATTCCAAATTCCGTTTCGTAGTTTCTGGAATCCTAGCTCAAATCCGAATGCCTTAAATGTATTGGACTTGACAGAGGGTTTACACAGCTGAAGAGTTCTCGACTAATTCAACTGCTTATCAGTACTGCTCAGCTCATTGCCTCGCACAAAAACTGTATCCAGCGAATCACAGCTGAAGATCCTGCCAAACTGCGCGTAACATTATACAGTAAACTATTACCTGCAACGTGCCCGTCAACACTAACTATCCGTCTATAGTGGTTAGTTTTGTTCGCTACCGTCAACTGCTGGTTGTCCTCATCATTTTTGGATAATATATGTCCCAATGTCACCGGCTACATCACCCAGCGTGACATTTGTGATAAGACATTTGAATGCAGTGGGAAAATTTTAGGTGACGTATTCTACGCGTCTACCCAGCAATGATGATAAAGGTCGGTTCTGCATCGGGAGGCTGTTGAACCGACTCAACAAAGTTGCTGTTCACACGTTGCTTCGAAACCTAAAGTCAAAAACAAAAATTTGAGCATCTTTAAGGTGAACACGGAAACCTACACTTCGATTGTTTTTGGGTAAAACTGACTGACGTTGACTGATGTTCAATTGTTTTAGAGGAACGGACAACTCGTCTATCCTTGTTGGATCGAGCTTTTCTGGTCAGGGACTTGAAATTCGGAGGCTGATGAACAGCCCGATATGTTTGCTATTTCCCCAACAGAACCATCTGGTGTGGGCGAACGTATTAGCGATGTGACTCCATAGAAATCCCGCAATCAATCATACTTGATAGTTGTCGCGAAATAGGCTAACCTGAGGATGGTGCAGAAAAGATTGGGTTTATGATGAAATTCTGTGGTCCAACGTCTT
Source organism: Clonorchis sinensis (assembly GCA_003604175.2). Lineage (NCBI taxonomy): Eukaryota > Metazoa > Platyhelminthes > Trematoda > Opisthorchiida > Opisthorchiidae > Clonorchis > Clonorchis sinensis. Next base: position 21,759,930 of record CM030375.1, read on the forward strand.
TCATTCCAACTTTATTTTCAGGGCATGAACGCTCATCTGGCCGGCCTGCTACTGCGAACCGATCGAATACCAATGAACCCGGCTTGCGGAGCTCTCATTGCCCCAATCGTCTCCTGGAAGTATCACGGTCAGTCAGTCAGTCAGTCAGTCAGTCAGTCAGTCAGTCAGTCAGTCAGTCAGTCAGTCAGTCAGTCAGTCAGTCAGTCAGTCAGTCAGTCAGTCAGTCAGTCAGTCAGTCAGTCAGTCAGTCAGTCAGTCAGTCAGTCAGTCAGTCAGTCAGTCAGTCAGTCAGTCAGTCAGTCAGTCAGTCAGTCAGTCAGTCAGTCAGTCAGTCAGTCAGTCAGTCAGTCAGTCAGTCAGTCAGTCAGTCAGTCAAGTCACTGGTTGTTTGTGATTGCACGATTTGTATAAGTCACATTCATGTCACTATCACCCTCAGCCTGTCCTGTTGCATTTGTTCTGGTGAGTCCCCGCCAAAGGATGGAACGATTGGACTGGAATGTTCCTCGTATTGGGGCTCATCAGCACTGTATATCCTTGACCATGCCAGGGTTCGAACTCCACTCATCTGAGCTGCGAGATGAGCATGTTCCAAGTACTCCGCCAGCGTGGGCTGAATGCATCATAACAGGCTAGCGTATAAGCTATGTGATTGATTTTCTCGATGGCTTGATCGACCACCCACGAATGGTGCAGGTTGTGTCGATCGATTGATCAGCATGAGAGAAACTCCGAGACAGGTGGTCTACGGAAACTTGAAACTTGTTGGATTGAACAAGGACTGCGCCAAACGAGAGTGATGTGACCGCACAGTTGGGAAAATTTCACTGAGATCATGAAATTTTGTGACTGTTGAGTTGAATCCCCAGAATTAACTCCGCGGTGAAGACCCTTAGTTGAGTTGTCATATAGAGCAAACTATCGGATATACTTTTAAATCTCATGGAATTTTACAACCACCTTTCGTGTGGACAAGCTTATGTGCATTTTGTTTAGGTGGGAGCACGCTGAAAATCCAGGAAACATTGTACATATGGTTCATTCTTGTAGGTGGTCATCAGCGCTGAGGGTTCAAACCAATGACCTCCCCGCTGGTAGCTAAGTTCAGCGCCGACTGTGGTTAACTTACACACAAAAGAGAAGTAGCACCTCTGTTCTTCAAACACCACTCACACGCTGACTGGCCTCTTGAGGGATAACAGCAGAACTAGAAGCGCCATTTGATACGTGGGATTTACCCCTTTCCGGAGTGATATAAATACCTTCATAGTACTTCCAAGATGCATACTGCCGAAGAAAACAGCACTCAGTAGGTCCTTTCATTCAGCACATACCAGAAACATACAGTGGAATTTCAGCAATCGTAACAGATTTCTGAGTGTACCTTAATTTGGTTTCTGTTTCAAAGACAGTCAACCGACCAATCTCACGCTTTCAGCTCTGCTCACGTGGGGCAATTGAAGTGCGAAGTAAACTTTACTTTAAACGCCCGCGAATTGTTTGTGGAAGTGATATAATAGTTATGTGTTGCGAATAAACAACTATCTGCAAAGCGGTTAATACAATGGAATCTGTTCCCCTCAACCTCACTCTTTTTGACGCAGATTTCACAGAGGCCGTGCGTGTCTTTCCCGCTCCGGACGAATTCTCTTATTTGGTAAGTCAAATGGCAAAATCCCCGTCCAATACTTTGTGTCGACCACGATTTGCTTTTTCGGTTCACAAGTGCAACAGAGACCAGTCTATATGTAATGCACTACTCATAAGGTTGCTGAAAATCCTTCGACAGCCCACGACCGGTTTCGCCCTTCTTGGGGCTCATCAGGTAGGCGCAGTCCCCGAGTTTCCGTCAACCTTATGTTCTACTTGAAACCAGTCTCCTTTTGAGTTCACAACACAGTCCAGTCCGACTGCTAGGCCGCACCGAATAGCAACTCTAACTTATCCACGGAACCATACTGTTTTATCAAGCTACCACCATAAACATAACCCAGACTTGGGTTTCACTAACCCGGGATACAACTGAGTAACCGAAGCATTTTTTTGAAAATTTACTTAGCGGGGATCGGTTGTTAACCAGATGGCTGTTGATCTGTTCGTCGAACTTGGCGTGCACAGCGCACTGATGATGCCTCCCCGATTGGTCACAAAACGTTTAAAAGATATGAGTTTCGTCGTGAGGAAACGAGACAAGGTCAGTGAGTTTTACAACTATCTGAATGAACTGGGTCCACACATCAAAATTGGTATGGGAATAGAGTCAACCTCTGGTAGACTGGTCTTCTTAGACTGCATGACACAAAGGTCGGGGAAAACTAAAGGCCATCGTGTACCAGAAGCCAACGGACACTGAACTACTCGCCTGCCCATCCAAAGTCGGTGTTCACCAGTATTGCCTCATCAATGTTTAGGCATGTAAGGGTCCTGTGTACAGAAGAAGTTAATCGGACAGCGGCCCAAATTGAAGTAATGAACAAACTTCGGGGTAGTGGATATCCAGCTAGCTTGATTAGGCGTCAATTGCGAAGGGTGCTGGTACCGGTGGCGAAACCCAAACGAGAATGGCTCGGGACAGCTGTTATCCCATATAAACCAGGGACATCGGAGACCATTCGAAGGATTCTAAACACGGCCAACATAAGAGTAGGTTTCCAGAGGGGAAACACTCTGCGCTCTGCACTGGTGCAGTTGAAGGATCGCCTCCCGGCAAACAGAACTAGGGACTGTGTCTACAAAATCAAGTGTAGCGACTGCATTAAGGTCTATATAGGACAGACGGCCAGGGAGCTTCACACCAGAATCGTGGAGCATAAGAGAAAAATAAACAAGCCGCCGAGAAACGCAGATGAATATCGAGCGTTATTAAAAGACTCGGCAATTGCAGAACATGCACTGGATACGGGGCACAAAATAGATTTAGAAAATGTTGAGGTTTTGAGACGAGGACTACGGTCCACATCACAGAGACTGATGGCTGAGGCGGTAGAAATCGCCAAGCATCCTAGTGTTAACAGAATAGAAGGCGTGGAACTGGCAAGAGTGTGGAGAACGGTCTTGGATCAGTCGAGCTGACACGTGTTGGTGTGCGGTCATCAGAAGGAGGAGTAGTCATCATCTGAATTCCACTTGACCACACTCACCTCCCCTCTCCCCAACTAAATTGTCGCAGCACTCACAACCCCACAAAGACCAACGAAATCTAGCAGTGGCAACCGCGGTAAATCATCAATTGAAACACCCTGAAGTGGAAGATTAAGGAACAAAAACCGATTGGAACTAATTTCAAACTCCTCCGACCCGTCAGTTCAAGATTTTGGCAACCACACAAACGGACAAGAGCCGTTAATCGACACTCAACACTGATCTAGTGTGATAATCTGAAGAGGTCTTACTGATTAGATGAAGCTTTTGTGTCAAAAGCGAAACATTGCCCAATTAAAAACTACCGATTGTTTACCAAGCCCTTCAGAGTTTTTAAAAGATATTTACCAAACCCGATTATCAGATTAACGACTACCTGATCTGTAACCGGCCTACTGTTATTTTGACACACTGCCAGTCAGAGGAGAAACTTGATCATAATGAGGAAGGTCATTCACGTGGTGCAACTCAAGAAGTGACGTCATGAGATACGGACCATCCTGGAAGTTACTTACCTTCAGGATGTGACCGAAGTAGAACGTCCAAATCAACTCCTACATGTTGGAGACACTTTCGCCGAATTGGTTTTTGTATCGCTAACCCAACACATTTGGAGTGGGTTTGTTCAGCCCTCGTTTTCCTTGAATATTTTCTCAAATGAAATATGAGGCGGTCTCTATGAGCGTTTCATAGATGAGTACAGTCCACCAACTTTTTACAATTTAGTTTTGAATAAAAAATAAAGTTAACGGACTGAGCCCCAAGAAAAGTGGACAAAACCGGTAGTGGGCTGTCCTCGATTATTCAGCAACTTATGAGTAGTGTGTTCCGTCAAGAAATGCTGCGATATCTCGATTATCGTACAAGCTGATACATGGACCGGCTTTTATCCAGCAAATCCCGTTGTAGAATATTGTGGAAGTCTCCTCTTTACTGTGAACTGAGCAAACCCACAAAAGCTGCTACCGATGCCTCTTCAGTTACCAGTCCTTGCTGGCCTCGATTTTTATCCGTCAAATGCCTGCTTTTCTTGGTTCGAACTTGAAACCGTTGTACTGGAACTGCACATGCAAAAGAGACCATGTTGTCTTTTTCACGCCGTGGATTTGTCAGGACAGTACATTTTTGGTAAGGTCTCGTTATCACATTCGAAGTATGGTACTGACCAAGAAATATTTCTCTTACTTGACTAGATTTATGATTGACTAACGGAAGTTGAGCATTGCTCAACTCGAAAGTCCTACTTACACGTTTACGTTTACGTTTACGTTTACATCGTTCCAGGTATCTCTAGAAGAATAGAACACTGAATCGAATGTGTTTTCACCCATCAGGTACATCAAAATCGCGGATGGTTAACAATAATTTTCACGTAGGACTATCGATTGAAGAGCTTTTCAGATTCAGACCCTTTCTGTCACCACGGCTGCCAGGTATAGTCCATCAGATATTGTCCACATTAGAAGATGTTGCCCACCTTGAAGTGTCGACCGAATTCAGAAATTTTTTACGTCTTCTGCAATTGCAACTTTATGGAGGAGAACTCTGTAGCAGTGGTTCTCAAGTGAATGGGTATTTCTTTTTCCCCTGGCTGGACTTTTGGGATTGAATTTGGAGAATAATGACCAAAGATTCTCAGACTCACACGTAAAAATATTGATTGAGTCGGTTTGATCTAATGTTTGAAACAAGCAAAAGCATTTACCCTTTTCCTTCGCACCCCGGTTCCACAGTTGCACGTTTATTGGTTCAACGACAAACCTATGCCTGATAAATATTCCGTAACGTTTACAGAGTTTCTGAGGTACTCCGCTAAAATAGCTAACAGAGTGCAGAAAAAGGGTGTCTCTCTCGGTCGATCACGTTACTTTTTAGTGAGCTTTGTGCACCTTGCTCAAGCTTATTGATCAGATGACGCTCCCTGACTGGCTCATGCATTGTCACGTAACGTGATGAGTGTTCACACAGCATTGTTCATTTCAGCGTACGTCCAGCCAAGCGTGACTAGACGGCACAGCGTTTGAGGCCAAGATACTGCTAGTGAGCTATCCTCCTAGTGCGCTCTGCACCGCCATCTCAGTTTTGTGCGTCTCATATTCGCGTATGCATCATGTTGTTCCTTAATTCCAGTGAGTTACGACAAAGCCGCCTGAGTCAGGACATACTGGTGTTTTTTATTGAATTCTTTCTCAGGAGAGAGTATTCATTTAATCCAGTTCCTTTCAGTTTTCATATATCTCCCCAAACAAGTTGTCCGACGATCGATCGAACTTGTTTTTTTTTAGTTAGCGGAGTTGGTGCTGACCAGCACGTGAAGGAAACATAAAACAAGCATCACAAACTCATTTTCACCCGAGAACGGCGAAGATGCACAACTTGCCGACAATCCAACGTGACAAACTTCAATTGTTACGCGCGGGGGCCGCAGTGAGGTCGGGTGGGAGTGTTGGGGATCGAAATTACCTATAGGTTAATACAGTACCCATTAATGTTCAGCTCACACGCCAAACAGTCAGCATATCAAATGATTGATCAAATTGTTGTTTTTGTTTTGTATGTCCTAAAACATCAAACAAAAACGCTCTCAGAACGTTAAGCTCTTCGCATAGAGTGGGCTGGGAGGAACACTGCAACCCAAGTTCAACCCGAAATGGATCTTCATTTGAAGAGATGGGTAAAAAGTTGAAATATGAACTGAGCAAGTCCCCAGTTGCTCCCGTTCTGGGTCGAGCAACTTGTCGGTATATCAATCGTCTTTTTCTGGCTTCAATCGCAGTTATGCAACCAGGAATAAAACATCCGCTGTTATTCCTAGTTGAGCGTTAATTTCATTCGAGTTATTTCTGCACCTCAGGATGAAAGAGTAAATTGTGGAAAATCCGACGAATAAGTTGCCCATAAAATTTTTAAATCCAACGTTTTCTATTTAGCTAAACTTCTAAGGGCCGCTATCCCCGAAAAGAAACGTTCTCTTGGGACGTAGCGGTCCCACTGACCAACACGAAGTAAGCAGACACGAAAAGGAAAACGTAGGGGCTTTGAAACGTGAACATCCTCAAGCGCCCTCCTGAAATTTCCTGAACACTGTTGAAATACGAAACAAGAATAAAAACACCGCAAAACTGTTCAATGATTTCCAAATCAACCTGCCATCAGACGCGTTGACCATTTGACCAGATACTACTCACACGTTTTGTCAGTAACACACGGCGTTACACCCTTAGGAACTTACTTCAACAAGTGGTCAGTGAGGAAAAACACGTTGTATCGTGGTTTCCTGGTGCCTGACCAAATTGACAGGCTGGCGAACGAGCTGTTCCCAAGACGATTTCTGTAACCCGAGCTCCATGTGTCAAGTCAGCCGCTTGATTTCGTGAGCATTAAAAAGGAGACACCACGGATGCCTACGGCATTTGTCCCTGGGATTGCCCCTGGAAACACGCACCGATGCGTGAAACTAGCGCCGAAATTTCTCTCAGTTAACTACTTTACCTGCTTCCCTGAGCAGTTTGTCTTCACGCTTCTCGCCCAGTGACAGTATTATTCGTCAATCGCTTCTAGAACTGTAACTAAACGGTCTCCAAAGGAGACTGGTAATCAAAGTGCTTTCTTTTTAGTGCAGAATAACGAAATCGCTATTGTGACCATGCCGTGGAAACGCCGGTAGACGGTTGTACAGTCTGTGTTCCGCAAACGTTTTCAATTTGCCATACCCTTAAAAGTATCTACAAGAAGCTGTGTGGTCATCCAGCCAAAAACATGTTTTAATCCGTCTCTTCTTTTTGTGTTGTTCTGCCGTATCTTCCCAGGAATTCGACTTGACCAAATTCACTAAACATAGCAGGCAAAAAGAGATACTCTTGGTGCACGGGACAGCCGACAGTAAGTTATGCCTTGTTGCAAACGGAACTTGTAAATTCATGTTGGCTGATTGTATGTTGAGGTTCCTGACACGTGTATGTTTGACGATCCCGAATATCGAAAAAATGAATGAGGTTCGAACGTCTACAAAAGTAAGCAAATGTGTACGTCCGCTATCGCGGAGTCAACCGATGCGCAAGTGCGTCACTAACCGGCATAGCGCAGTATCAAGGTCTACGGACCAGACATCGGCTAGTGGAATGTTGGCTCGGACGTGGGTTGCGGTCGCGGCCTGTCTCGTCACTCACATTGTCGATGTGATCACACGGTAGTGTCGGCAGAACGGGTCAGGACAGGCTCAGCAGAGGAGGCACGAACGCGTATGAGTAAGTAGGCCAGCTGTGCACATTCACACACAGACACACCGAGGCGACAGGGTGAATAGTGCGGACGGAGGGGCAAAAAAGGTTGAAAAGTACATAGGCGGAACAATCAAGTGAATGCAGGAACTACCACAATGTCCAGTTTGATTCAATCTGGTGGGTTAGGACTTTCCGGAATTCAGACCCTCGTAATGAGCATATGCCCTAAAACCGGTTCACTGCGTCTTTTCGCTCCGATTTTATCACCTGAAAGCCCGAGCAATTTCTCACTCTTTTTGTGCACAGTAAACACAGGTGGCACGGCAACCGCGATCCTCGTCAACTTGAGAGAGATGTTCCATGATTGGCATATTTCAGAGACGAATCTCGAGAATCCCGAATTTTCACTGAGCTGAACGAAACTCGGTTTTATTGTTTCCCCTCTATGAGCAGTTTTTGGAGTCACACGGAAGAATGCAAGTCACCAGGTAACCGATTTGCGATAACTAGAAGGACCGGCGTTGCCGAACTACTGTCAACTCTTTTTGACAGGTGAAGGTCCCCCGTAGCACTTCTTCGCCATTACAAGTTTGGAAAGTACCAGATGAAGTACCATGTCCATTGAGCTCGTTTCCACGTTGAAAATGCTGGAACTACGTCTACCCGATGAGTGCCAAACAGGTTATCTGTAAGTAGTAGACTGTCTGTGGATCTTGAGCAACTTATCGAAAAAAAACAACTTGAACGCCATCTATACACAAAGATCAGTTTTGTAATCGACAAATGTCACGTGACATTGTTTGGCTGTCTAGCCCATGTAAGCCACTGGTCCACCTTGCAAACAGCAAGCAAGGAGTTTGGGTTGACTGTCTGAACGTTGTTCGTGAGTTGAAAGGTGGTCTGCATGTTGAATGATATTCGACTTTCTTACATGTGAGCTAGCCGGGATGTTTTGTGGCCACCCGGGCTGATACTCCGAAATCAGTTGAACCAGCGTCCAGCAACATAATCCACTATACAATAGCGGGTCTGTGCCGAATTCCTGTTGGTCGCTACCGCAGAATGGAACTGATTTCAAAGTTACTCGTTGCTCAATTTTACATAAGAATTAATAACCGGGGATATTCGTCTGTTAACGTTTAAGTTCATTTTACTTACTACCCTCTTGTTTTAAACCACGCCCGACCGTGAAAAATAGCATACCATAGTTATACGCACGAGGAATATTATCAGAAACTTTCCTGTCAATCAGACACGCATCAGCGCAGGGCAAACAAGTTCACTCAGGAAGGTGTCCATCAAGACCATTACCACACAGATGGGCCCATCTGTTCTCCCCTGGATGACGGACAGTGTTCACTTAGCTGATCACAACGGCCTTGTCTTCTGTTTTGCCATTCAGTTCTTATCCAAAGCCATCTGGATAGGTGAAACAGGTTCGTTTAGACCGGAAGTTGTAACTGTAAAAGCAATGCAAAAGCGTTGTGTTGTTTCCGTAATGAGCTGTAAATGGCTAACTGACACGTTATCAGATAAAGTACTCCGGAACATGAGGACATTGCACTCAGGGTGAAACATTCACTTTCAAAGGATTTGCATCCCGTTTCCCATGAATCCTCTTGGTTTGCAAAATTTGGCTGCTTCCTTTTATTTGCAAGATACTGTCGAAAATTCCTCTTTGAATGCATGAATCCCTCAGAAATGTTCTCTTCCCTTCAGCTGTTGTACCATTTGCGCAAACAGCTCGGCTGGCCAAAGTTTTGGCGGAACAGAAAATGGAATTTAGTTTGTTGGTAAGTAGTCTATATTTAGTGTTTGAGGTGTATACTGAAAACTAGAAAACCTTTAGACACTCTTGGCGAAATACACACACAGACATTTGCAAACAAATTTGGTTTTGCGAGGGACTCACCTGGAACCCAGGTGAATCTCCCATTTGTGATGTTTCCAGGCAATTGAATGTGCTGCACCAGGTCGCCTCATGTTCCAGTTGCTACTATATTCAACATATCGCGATACATGTATGCACGTAATGCACTACTCTGTTCACCGAGTGGTGAATATGTTCACAAGAAAAGGGCCAACTTTGAGATGTCCATCGTTCAGTGACTGTGATTGCGTCAGATTTGAGACGCCGTTTACCATTCGTATTTCTCACTTATGTATCGATCTTCCCAGACTATCATTCTAGAATAATCATGTATCGATTTTAGACCTCTACCTACGATACTGTACACTTCGTTTCTCTGGAAGATTGAATCTCAGCAAAGATAAGCTCTCTCAGGTGAGACCGTAAGCAGTCTCTCCTGAGGGAGAGGATCATCATGGGAACACGACGTGACTAAATCCCAGTCACTGTCTTTGACTGTTTTGTGCTGCCAATGCGGAGTCACCACTGTTGTACAATTTTACTGTAACTGACCAACTATCGGAATTGATTTGATCAGCTAATGAACTCGTTCCGATGGGGGTGGGATTGACAGGTCCTTTGTGTAATCTGCTTATGATTTGTCATCTTCCCCAGGGAAATTAGAGAATATCAATGCACTTTAGACAGACAAGTATAGACTTTATAATCCACTTTTTTCGTGTCCTCTGTGTTCTTCACAATTATGGACCACCTGTCTACCTACCCACTTTTTCTCTTTAGCCGCTGTTCGATACAGATCACAGTTACGAGAATGCAAGTGTTCACAAATCCATACTAACGAAACTCATTGTGTTCCTACACGACTGCCTGGGGCGAACGGAAGACGAACGCCGAAAGATGTATATGGATATCAATTTCACAGTCTGACAGGTAAGCGGTAACAAAATACTCCTGTCGGCCTTTTGAGACTATATGTTTACCTTTGTCAGGGTGAATTTTGGACCATATCGAGGTCTTTTCATATATTTGGTCCAGGGTGGGTTCATGAGACTGGATGATACCCTGCTGGATTTAAATAAACACTGCCCCGGTATTTCTTAGCCTGATCGATAGTTTCCTCAATAGACACGTGACTGCATTCGTCAGTTGAACCAGCCAATCCGGGCGTTCACATCACCAATTGAAGGTCACCGGAACAGATTTGCCTAAAATTTAATCACGCTGATTGGGTACCCGCATTAGGCTCGTGTTAACTATCGTCATTGTCTCCTCAGTAGAAAAAAATGTCAAATATTAAAAGCAGGTACTTCTCAGTGAACCATTCAGTGGGTCAGCCCGTGCCACCTGTGTTATAATCAGTATTTTGATCACCTGCAATCCTCGAAATATCCGCACCTCAGTATTTGCTCGCCATCGAAGTTGGTCCGGTAACTTTCAGCTAGTGCATGAACTGCGCCCATGTAATTTTCACCTTGCAGTGCCATTAAACACTTCAAAATATCCACGAATAATCACCCTCTTGTATTGCTGTTCATCCCTCACCAGCTAACAATGGTTCCAAGACAAGCGGAAGATAGTTCCTTTTCGAGCTCATCAACACGAGGAACGCTAGATGTCCACATCATGTGATACGATGTTGTGTCAGGCCAACTCCAGGTCGACAACTCAGCCAGTCCAACTCCAGATCCAACAAAATGTAGCCGGAACAATTAGCCATGAAAATTCATTGTACAGATAAGATTTACCATTATCCACCTACAATAATATACGTACTACACATATTTCTCTCCGTATCTGTGGGGAAACACAGTTTATCTGTCTGACCGTGGCCTTTGAAGCAGACAACCCCTCCCCCGTTCAGCTGTGACACCCTTTTGGTGGTTAGCTGCCATGCTACCCGAAGGAAGCACAAGGGCTGAGATATTGCCAGGTTGCCCAAGAGTAGACAGGGGAAGTCGAGAGGCGGAGGTCGGATTTGAACCACGGACCTTCCGGTCAGTAAATTCGCGCTCTAACCACTGAGCCACCTCGCAGCTGAGCAGGCAACGCATTGTTAAAACGTCTTTGGACAAAGAACATGAGTAGCATCCACCTATCAGCTATTGTTTTGTTCTTTCTGATCTGTGAAGGTCGGTTGCAAGTATTTTATCACCCAGTGTCAGTTGCTAGGCTCGGTAAACAGCTCGACACTCATCTGACCAGCTGCCACCAACCATGAATGAGCTTAGATTTTCGGGGGTGGGTTGTACTACCGATAAAACTTCGAACTCGGCGCCTAAAAAAGACAAGCAAAGATAAAGTGGGAGATTAGCGAAATTTGGTTTCAAGTAGAACATAAGTTTGACGGAAACTCGGGGACTGCGCCTACCTGATGAGCCCCAAAAAGGGCGAAACCGGTCGTGGGCTGTCGAAGACTTTTCAGCAATCTTATGAGTAGTGCAAAGTGAGAAATTGTTTAAAAATTTAGTAAGCTAGAAAAGAGGGGTACAGGACAGGTCAATGCGTCACTGGTTGGCGACAGTAGGGAGACGATGTCACCTCAACAGAGGATAAAACGCTTGCCATCCACCTGCGAAGATCAGCGAACAGACCGACCTTGGGTCAGTTAGTTACCCGTCAAATTTGTGTTGTCCCAGTTAATACTGCTTCATAGCAATGTAAGTCTTCATAAAGAATGGAAAACATCAAGTCAGGCTACATGGTGACAGTGGCAAGAGGGTCAGAATTCCTCTGAGACGTTGGTTGGGGGGGGGGGTGAACTGCTTGGGGTTTCCATGAGTTCAAGCCAAAAAGTTATTGAGGGACCAGATTAGCTTAACTGCATGTATAGAAACATTGTTGGTGAGCTGTTGTGAGATTGAAGTTCCGGTCTTCTAACGTCAGTATTTTAGTTCTGACAAGCTTGAACACTCAGTTGGAAAAAGCTACCAGTGAAGGACAAAGTTGACCAAGGTTACCCGGGTTTATCTTTCAACTGGACTATTCAGTTGACTCGCTGAACCTAGTTCTGAACCTTGAGCATCCTCAGTATGCTCCATTCGATGAATAGTTCATCATCATCATCATCATCATCATCATCATCATCGTCAGCTGTAAGAATCGCGTACTTGTCGTACAATGGTTGTAGCTGCCACAGTTGAGTTCACCGATGATTAGAGGAGGTGAGGTAGGTAGCTGCGCATTGGAGGCTGGAGCTGATAAACTGGTGGGTAAAAATACACCACTGTCAATGGACTGTTAGGTGAGTGGGGGGTGGGAAGGGAGCTATGCATTGAAGGCAATAGCTTGGATGCACGAGCGCCATTGAGGGCGCGACTGGGCCATGTCTGACAATGTCTCCAACCATTGATGTGGCCCGTCTCGAGGTCCCCATCCAGGAAGACGGCAATGACCAGCGCAGCTGAGTTTGCTGGTAATGGCTTTTATACTTCGCTGCCAAGTCATTGTTTGACCGCCTCTGGCTCGTTTCCACCCTTCACGTGGTTGTGCGAAGAGCGCCCTTCGAGGAAGTCGGTCGACTGGCATACGCAGCACGTGGCCAAGTCAGCGCAACCTATGCAGTTTCACCAGTTCATCTATCGAGGGTGAGTTATTTCTCCCGAATACCATTCGACGTACTTCAGTGAAGTCATGGAAGAACATCTCGTGCAGCAGGAAACGAACCGTGAGACAGTTGAGTGTTTCAGACCGTGGTCCCTCTTGTTAAAGACCCTCCTTGTAGCAAAGCTCCCTCTTCCACGAGCAAATGTGCTTGAAGTGTCCGGATAAACTTCCTCTCTATACTACTACCACTTCTCTAATACGACCGACTTTACCTGGCTTTTCCAGCCTTATAATAGAATAAAAACATGGTAAGCATACCGAGATTTAAGTTATCCAAACTACTGAATACCGTGATTGACTGATCTTGCGAATTCCATCAGTGTTATGCGGCCAATCCTTGAACGTCCTGGAATGCCAACGGACGAGAATTTTACCGTCAGCAGATACGTATGAGTTCTTGCGAAATAATATGTGGGTCAGTCGCGCCATGCAATAGGTCAGCGCTCACCGCAAAAAGCAACCACTGTAGTTTCATGGACACATTTCGAAACCCCAGCTTGATCTATATTCAGACGCTGTCTGTGTTTAAAGTACGCTATTTTTATCAACACTGAAACCGTGTAAAACGAAGTTCTAGAACTATCCTTCACAGTGCTGAACAGAGGACAATGTGGCACTGCGAAGCCCCAGTGCCAAATGAGTGTACTAACTCGGTTAATAAACGAGAACACGGCTTACGTATGCTAACGATGTATTCGTTATTATATCATTTGTCAAAATAGAACCATCCTGCGTGTTCGGAGGCGACTCGCACTAAATAACCGAACACCACGTCGAGTGTGACGTGCGGGCGACGGACTTGACGAAGTCATCTCCTGATTGGTCAGTATCAGCCAATCAGCAATGGCAGTTCTCGCCCCCTCACGCAGAGACCCAGGCGCGTGCAGTGCATGTCCTTGGGCGTACCGGGATAGGAACTCCAGACATCTGACATGTGTTACGACTACTCCACCAACACACGCTGGAAGCTCTTGAGTAATCATTTATGAACATTTTAATGATGTGATTGGTTGGCCGGGCAACGCGAACCACGACCCAGTAACTTCCCCGGTTGTATCGATCGATTAAACCGCCTGTCGGTATTTCCTAACCAAGTAGCACCAGCGACACCTGGAACCCTGTGGACAATTCTTCATTTTTTTTAAATGGTTGCGTGACTTATAGAGTTCACATTCACATCATTTCCGTCTGAACGGGTGGACAGACCAATCGCATCGCGCGAGCGTGAACACTTTCGTCTCTGCTAAGTCCAGTACGCCTAGCATGCACTGGTGGAGTAGTGTTACAACGCTCCTCTTACAATTCAAATGTCCGGGGTTCAAACCCGGACACGGCCAAAGAAGCACACTACTGATCAACTCCAATACGAGCAAAATTCCAGTTCAGTGCCTTCCCCTTTGGTATGGAGTCACTAGAATAATGAAGCCAGGAAATCTGTTCAAACGAGAGTGCTATGAAGATAAATTCTACAAACCCAGGAGCCACCTACAGTTTATTGACTTCGCACCTTCCAGTTGCTACAAATCGCTTTGGGCATCTATCGAAAACCAAACACGTTGTTGTGTAGATATCCTCCAACCCCACTCCGTAAAACCTTCATTAGTGGATCGAATCAAATTTCGCACTTAACACCGGGAGAAACAGCATGAGCAAAAACAACCATCCTCTGACAAAATCAATCATAATCATGAGGAATGGTAAACATGTCGCTTCCGCCGGTATGTAATACAGGCTTGGTGCCTTTAATCCTATGAGGCATATGCGTGTTTCCGAATCGACAATGGACTCAAAAAAGCATTGTGTAGGGGGGGGCGAAGGTCTCATCGCTCTAAACATCGCACGAATTGCGAATACCTAGTTCGTTGTGTTAAATATCCAGCTGAAAGCATCAGACAGTCAGACTGTTGAGTCTAATTCGACCTCATGATAATTCCTCCATTCATTTGCTTACTCCGCCTATGTACTTTTGACTCTCCACTTGTTTTGCTTAGCTGTACCCACCACTCACCTTCTATGAGAGGTCGTCCCGTCCGAAACTTGTGTATTGGCATGTATGTCTGTGTGCGAATGTGCGCAGTTGACCTTACCCAACACGCGTTCGTGTCCCGCTTGCTGAGCCTGCCTTGGCTTGTTTTCTCATGAGTTGCGTGTGACCGCAGTGCCAATGATAATCACGAGCCTAACATAGGAAGGGAAGACCGCAACCCATACTAGTGAGCCAACGTTGACACTGCACAATGCCGGTCAGGACAGTGGACAACTGGGGTTTGTCGTATAAATCTACTTATCCTTACCTTTTGTAAATAGTATCGTAAAACTCCAAACCCAATTCTTCCTTTTGATATTCGGGTTTGCCGAACCGACGCGTCACTCAACCTTCCGTACCGGGAACCTCAACAGAGATAGACGAACAGAAATGCGAATGGCTGAGTAACTGATGTTTATCTTGATACTCCACAAAAATGAAAACCCAAGCCATGAAGTCAAACAGAAATCGATTTTTCCTAGGCTTGCAGATTCCGCGGAGACTTTACGTCATTTCTTTACCGCCTGTGTGCCGATATTTTGACCATGACCAACGAAGAACGGCTGTCGGGTGCTGGGTTGAAATCCACCACCCGGATGTAGCCTCAGACGACACCACCCACGCACACATCCGTCAAATAACAGTAAGGAAAACTCCTGACAAAGGTGGCAGACGTACAATCATCCAGCTGTAGCACCCTTTCGGTGCCTAAGTTCCATGCCACCAGAAGGAAACACGAGGGGTGATTGCCCAGGTTGCCCAAGCCAAGACAAGGGAAGACAGGGGAAGTCTAGAGGCAGAGGTCGGGTTCGAACTACGGACTTTCCGGTCAGTAAATTCGCGCTCTAACCATTTGAGCCATCTCGACCCCAGACGTACAACGTTGTTTGTACTAAATAAATATCGTTCACCTCTCAGATTTTGAGAAGACAAAACTACCGTATTCTCACATGAAGCATAGCCCCTCCATAATCCGGATTAGCCTTACTCGAGTGAAACTCTATGACTTACTTTTGCCCCGGTCAACTGCACCGACACATGTGTGGAGGGAGACCATCAAATAGATCCATTTGGCCTCCGAATAGTTTGAGTAGAAACCCAAGATACTATCGGACTCACGAAGGCAAATGGCTTCGCTACCGAACAGATCGAATCGAAACAGAATATTACTGAAGGTGAAAGCGTAGGAACCAGCAGTCAAAAAATTTCAGGAAGCGAACTCCTCAGAAGTATCACTGTGCATCAATAGTGCCGCACTTTTCTGCACCGTTTCTATGAAACGACTTTTATGATCTGCTCCAGTCCACCATAACATTCACGATTTGCTGACTTGTTTCTCTTGAAAAAGAACATTAACTATGATTTGCCGCCAATCAATGCCCGACAATCTCCACAAGGGAATTTTAGTGCGTTCCCTAAGAAAACTCATGAAACACCGCCTAACTGTACTGGAATCCTCGGTTGAAACAGGTTTGGCGTCAGACATCAATCTTCCGACAGGGTCCTCCCTCCAGGGACTAGACAATATCTTCTGATAGATAAGCTTATGACAGACTTGTAACAAGCCCGCGCGTTCCACTCGCCTTCGAAGCTTGTCTTAACCGATTTCAGCTAGGCAAGATAGTTTATCAAATTTAACTTGACAGCCATATCTAGATGCAAATTAACTAAGTCGAACCATTAGTAAATAGTGGGGAAAATAGCGTGCCTGTGCATGTGAGTGTGGTCAAGAAAGTGTGTATTCTTATCCAGAGAATAAAACTAAAAAAAGCCGGTGGAGCCTATCGGTCCCGATTCATTTTGGCTTGGAAAAACGAAATCCCGAAAAGCAAAGTCTACTCACTAGTGGTCAGATCGCGAAACTGACAGAGGTTGACATTGCTATTATTTTCTACAGTCAGTCGGTAATAAATTTTTCTGTGCATTTCTCTTACTTCGGCTACAGTGGTGGCTCTCTGTAGGCTTTAAAACCGAATGTTTGTTCGATAAATACACTCATTTGCATACAACTTGGTTTTTGCGAGAGACTCACCTGGAACCCAGTTGAATCTCCCGTTTGTAATGTTTCCAGGCAACTGAATGTGCTGCACCAGGCCGCCTCATGTTTCAGTTGCTACGATATTCAAGATATTGCGATACATGTATGGACGTAATACACTACTCATAAGGTTACTGAAAGTTATTCAACAGCCCACGAACGGTTCTTGGGGCTCATCAGGTAGGCGCAGTCCCAAGTTCCCGTCAACCTTATGTCCTACTTGAACCCAAATTGCACGAAATTAGCGAAATACACTCATTTGCAACCAAATTTGGTTTTGCGAGAGATTCACCTGGAACCCAGCTGAACCTCTTGTTCGTGACGTTCTACTTGCTTAGAACATCATAAACGATAGATACAGATGGGTTCCAGGTGAGTCTCTCGCAAAGCCAAATTTGTTTTCTTTCGTATAATTTCATGCAATTTGAATCCAAATAGAACATAAGGTTGACGGAAAGTCGGGGACTGCGCCTACCTGTTGGAGCCCCAAGAAGGGCGAAACCGGTCGTGGGCTGTCGAAGAATTTTCAGCAACCTTATGAGTAGTGCATTACGCATAAGAATGTTTGTTCACTTGCGCACAATCTAAACCTGAATATGAGACCATCAAGCGGGTGTTCTGCGGGGCCTGCGACCGGACCCATCATCATCACCATCATCATCATCATCATCATCATCACCATCATCATCATCATCATCATCATCACCATCATCATCATCATCATCATTAGTGGGAGCCCAAATTATGACTACACAGAGGAGAAGCTCAGTACCTGTTGTGCAAGGCCGTGTCCCTACAGGTTCATCAATGTACGTAGAGACCAGTGGCTTTTCGAAAGCTGAGGTTTCTTGCGAGACGCGAGCAACTCACCCCAACAGAATTCCTTGACCACTTACAATAGACTAAAATGGTTTGATGTGAGAGAGCAGATTTATTGACTGGAAGATCCATGGCTTGAACCCAACCCCGGCATCTCGACTAGGCTTGGGAAAACTGGTAGTATCTCCGTTCTTCCTTCAAATGGCATGGCAGCAAGACAGGTCGTTACAGGTGAACGGTTTAGGACTGATGTGATAAAAACAAAGGGTAATTAATTATTCCTATTGCTGCGATTAAGGCCATCGAACAGGAACTTCAGAAAAAATACCCCAAATTATCACATCTGGTCAACTTGGCCAATCTAAGCATACTTCCTGAGTGCAGCAAATTATCCAGATTGAGTAAACTGCTGACTCTGGGAACACGTAAATAACCCAAAGGGACTATTCTGTGTTTGTATTCGTCACTGAACAAAACCCAGGCTTATACCTACTCACCCAAGCAAAGTTTTTTTTTCAGCGTGCACTGTGTGGAATTTTGAGAAACAAAGGTAAGAGATATACATTTTGAGAGCGCTGTTCTTTGAGCTCTAAGACAGGGTGTCTGGAATGGAAACACCGCAAACTCGGGCACATTCCATATGAACATTCCGATTAGCTTGGTAAAACAGTGGGATAAACGGACGGCATTCGACTAATTTCGGAAAGTCCCTGCATCATCCCGGCTAGAAATACACAAACTGTTTTGGAGGAAACGGTATGGACATTAGACTATACGACTGCTCCAGGGGGAAGTCCAGTTGACTGCTCGGCTAAAACTGGCCAAGTAGCAATTAGGTTTTTCGAAAATATCGATCAATGGTTGATGGATCGTTGATAACGTTCAAGACAATGTGAGCATGTCAGATTAATCTGGTTTATTCTTCGCCATAATGGTGACGCGACTTCAACGGCTAGAGTTTATGAATAGTCAAACGAAAGGCGAACGAATGATCTGCTCCGACTTCATTTGTGAAAAAGTGTGAGTACCTCACGAATCCTATGATTTGCGCATTGATGTTGTACTCGCATCATCGGATCGAGGTTTTTATCAGGAAAACATTTTCTCCTGAGGTCACTCTGAGCATTGAAATCCAATAAATAAAGAATAACGCCAACTGTAAAGCCTATATGTATAATGTGGTCTGATAAATACCGTCATTTTAGCTACCCACAGTTTCAAATCATGACTACTGTCATTTTAGGACGCATAGTCATCGACTGGAAGTTCGAAAACCATCATCCTCGGGTTTTCCAAACAACCAACCCAAGCTGGGAAAATCTCACAATAAGCTGTGTGCACAGGCAAGCCCACTCGTTGCACCTGATTTCAAGGGCTCAGTATTGATTATTTCTAATGGCTTTCCTTAGCTTCCATCCAACGTTCCATTGGTTGTTTTGTTTTTATCCGGACCGCACAACTGCTCACCCCAGTAGGGATGGGTGTACACACTTTGGATTCAACTCGGCATTCTAGGCCGTTAGTTAGTTAATTGTTTGAAGTGGGACATTGGACATCAGTGAAAATACTAGTTATTATAAATTCTCAGAGAACTAGCTCGGTAGCTGTGGAAAAGGGAGTTTATGCCAGTTGACTGAACAGTGAAACCGAATCCGGACAATGATACACTCATTTTCATCCCTGTTCTTTGGTCAGGGGGCAGTTGTCTTGCCCGACAGCATATGAGGCTACATCGTCATTGCGCAGTTGGGTTTATTTGCGTTTATATATATTTTCCGAAGGGTATTTGATATCTCTAAGCTGATTGGCTGTTAGAAGTTCATCTCATGTGTGATTTCATTGGTCCGTTTAGGAACTATATAAATGCAAATAGATCTAAGCGAAATGTCTCCCAACCAAACACTGACGGCTTTTCCTAATATGGTGACGACATATTTGCAGCCTGTTGCCATGCCAGGCGAATAGAACGACTGTCACCAACCAACACGAAATCAGCGCACCGGAACTGCCAATATTTCCATACATAGCCAAGAATATCATCCACATGACCAGTACTACCCCGAAAAAATCAGATTTAGGCGTTTCCTTTCAGGCCCTTGGGATTATTTTACTGGACTTTTCCGTATAAATGAAGTCGAACTTCCCTTGAGTTCAGATTAGCGTTACGTCATTTCATGTGCTGATCTGTTTGCATCGAGATTTTCACACCCTTACCGCAGACACGACGCACTCTTTTCATGCTTCATTGACTCCGGTATGAGGGTAGTTCACGAACGTTATTCGATATTTGCAAAAACACTGCCTATTGAAGTCAGGACGAGGGAGAATTAGACAGCTGTATTCAATTGGAACAAACGCAAAAAAGCATGTACGTTCGTAACTTTGGATCAATTCGTCTTGTGGCTCCTCGCTAGGAAGACAGAGGAGAAAAATCAACATAGGTGACTTTTTGGACCCAGCATATTTGCTATATAAAGACAGGCGTGTGAGAGGATGTTCCAGCTGAATCCCTACGAAGAAATGGACGGACAGGAGTTCCTCTGCAGTGAACACGTACACTGAAAGACGCGGGTGACGAACACCACCTAATGGATTCCGACAAGAAGGGACCTTTGGCCTTGTCAGTACGCAGGCAGTTGTCATTTGGGAAGACATGTCCTCGAGTTGTCTCGTTCCCCATGTGGTGCAAATTTGTTACATCTCACGTCCAAATAACCGAACGGAATTCAAGTGCAGATCGAAGCATGCATTCACGTCAATATAAGTGAACTGGTCGAGTTTCCCCTAAGGAATAAATGTCAGGAAGTGTTAGGTAATCAGATGAACTTTAGAGAACTTGGGTCATGGTTGGAAAGCCGATTTTCTCCTCCCACACGGTGAGTGATGTCTCCCATGAAGGCATATCCCCCAAACTCGGTTTTTGGAAATACAGAGCCATTGGAAAAAAACAACACAAATTTTGGCAGAAGTCAACCTCACAAGATTTGGCTTCTAAATCTCGGTGCCGAAACTATTGCTCGGAAGTTGGAATGTTTTTTCGTTTCGGAGTAAAGTTTTCCGGAGAATTGACGTTGAATGTGTAAGCATCGGTAAGGCTGTTGGCGTTGGTTTTCATCGATGTTCGACTGCCCAGTTTTGCCGACTGAGTTTAGCTGTGGATTTTCTTTCCATCGGATTGATGTACATAATCTGTCCTGTTCACTATGTCGATAGACATCAGGTAGACCGGTTTTTGGGTTCAATCCTTGTTCCATAGAACCCGGTATCCCAGTTAAAATATTTCAGCCGCCTGTGTCAGCATCGCTGATCAGCGCACAACCCTTGTCTCCAAGCTTCAATGTCTGGATCAACTCCACCTGGTGACTGGTGCTGGATTATCAGCTGATGGCCAGATGAGTACATGTCCGTCAAGCAAACCATTTTAAGATAGTGAAAACGAACAAATCCCAGCTTCTCTCACATTTTCATTCGTAGAATCCTCGGTATCATATCTCTGGTTTACCTTCCACTGCAGTAATGATGACCTCTTCCACCGCAAGAAGATTGGTTTAGCATCATGAGCATTCCATCGCTGAACGGCACACATGCCTGACAAGTGTTGGCCAGCTCGTGCGACGCTATTGGATAATCTCAATGTCGTGCTTGACGCGAACCAAAGGGACAGGTAGGTAAAGTGTATCCTACGTTTGACTGCGCAACTTTAATCGCGCTGGATAAAACTATTGACGTTGCATTTGTCCATCGGTAATGTTCAAGGTCCGGAATGAAAACACTCAGAAATCATGCCAGAATCGGACAGAAGCTATTTAACGCACCCCAAAGCTACAAAACTTGAAACGGACCAATGAGATTCCGAGAATCGTGTGTTCCAGTTAGCCAATCGCAGCCTTAGATGTTAGCTAGCCTTTGACAACTACATAACCGTAAGCAGATGAGGAGGAATTACCCACCCAATGGCACATCAATGATGTTACCTCGATTGATAAAGAAAGTTTGCAAGTTGATTGCCGAGCTCAGGAAGAGGTCAACAGCCACCAATTGCAGTGCTGCTACGGTAGCTAATTATGCGGACCGACCATATCGCCAGACAACAAGTAAATGTTCTTGCTACTGGATACAACGACCGGCTGAAAGGGCGCTTGTTCACCTAACGACCGTGTACACGTACTCCTCAATGTCCACTCGCGACGGTGTGAAGCTATGCTGATGAGCACTCACAAACTTTACGAACCATTACGTTTTGAGCAGAATTTGGACAGTTTTACTACTGTCTAGGACCAACATTAAAAAAGATCACTCGCTCTTATACCATATCAAGTCTTTATCTCTATAATTTGAGATTGTGTGAATGTTTTTGGATAGGAACCTGTAGGTAGACGAAGTGGATGAACGAAACGGATAACAACAGAATCGCTAGCGGGTGCAGTGCCAAGGTCATCAAGTATGTATACTTCTAGTGAATGCTTGCTTCAGTCGTCTCAGACACGAAAAGCCCTTGGCCAACCTGAAAAAGTCCCGCTGCTTAAAGAATCGCACATTACAGCTCAACGACCTTAAATATGACGTCCGTTACGGGGCTATCCAAAAACTGCAGCATATCAAACCATGGATAGCAAGGCACTGTCACACTCAGTTTGATAGCACACCCGCAAATATTCTCTTCCTCCTCTTGACCGTACCTCTCGCCCACTCGTTCAATTAACCGCAAACAGGAACAAACTATTCATCTGGTCCCAGCCGCCTTCAGGACGCTTTCATTCAAATCTGCAGAACCTTTCGTTCGGATTTAACCATTTCGGTGGACTTTCAGTCTGTGCTGTCCACAAGTTCAGTAATTTTCTGTAGAGTTCGCGTTCTGGCTTGTGTGTTGTCATCAACTCACTCTTCTAAGGAACTTGTACACCTCAGTCCACTATATCAGTGACACCAATGAGGCTACAGTTGTGCTTTACACCATGATTCTGAGATTCCCGCCACCATTTATCCGCTTTGCAAATCCCTCCCCACTTAAGGTTTTTATGACCCTGGCCATAATCCCAACAGTTTAAGGTCACGAGGCCTCAGCGGTGGTTTTAGGTTTAAGTTCAAATTGCCCAGCTGGATTACTCCAGAACCGATGTTCCGGTTCCTCATTTTCCGAAATTTGCAGTTTTGTTGTCATGTATCAGGCACGAGGTCTCTTGTTCCTCCCCAGTTTTGGTTTTGCCCGCCACCTTCAAATTCTAACGTCCACATCGGATAATGCCCCTGTTTATGACACTGTCCATTTTTCGCGCAATCCGCTGTACCCACAAACCCCGCCAGTCATGCTTTTATTCTGACCGTAACATTATGCTCACGCCTGACAGTATGTCACGCACCAGTTGGGGAATAAACGTTATTATTATAATAACTGTATAGACGTGATGGGTAGCCTGTAAAAGCAAAATTAGGCTTTGTGAATTCTGGTGATCTCTGGAAGGAAAACCCATCATAAAGTCACCGAAAAGTCTTCGACAGCCCACGGCCGCTTTTGCCCTTCTTGAAGCTCATCAGCTCAGCGCTGTGCTCTAGTTTCCGTCAACCCCCAAGGAAATATGCTGAGATATCGTACCAACTGAAACACAGACGGCTTGGTGCAGCCCATTCAGTGGCCTGGAAACACCACAAACGAGAGATTCAGCTAAGTTTCAGGTGAGTCTCTCGCAAAACCAAATTTGTTTGCATTTGTTTGTATTTCGATAATCAAACCGTTCTTGAGTACCACGATAGAATTCTCACACCTGACTGATCGTGAGCTTCACTTTCGCGTCCTACGGCGTTTCTCGCCCGAATATTTAGTTATCACTAAGAATATTTCACTCATTGAGGAGTCTTGTTCAGCATTTTTCTCCCAAAATGGTCTAATTACAGAGTATAAGTAGTTTGCCATTTTCTCAGAAATTTTCTTGGTGCAGAAGATTTTAAGCACGGTTTCTTGCTGGTATTTGTAATATTCAGACTTTTAAGCCATACTGAGTTGAACACCCCTGAATTGAATTTATCAGCCTACTATTGAGTCTTCACCAACTACATTTTCGACAACGCAAAAACGGATGGTGTCTAGACTCGGTTCAGTAAGCATGCCACCCTCAGTTGAGTTAACCTGTCATCCTCGCACGCACGCACGCACGCACGCACGCACGCACGCACGCACGCACGCACGCACGCACGCACGCACGCACGCACGCACGCACGCACGCACGCACGCACGCACGCACGCACGCACGCACGCACGCACGCACGCACGCACTCAAGTAAGCACGCAAGCAAGCAGGCACACATGCACGAACTAACAAAGGAACACGTACGCACGAAAGCATGCGCGCACGAACGTAAGCACGCACGCACACAGACTTAATTTTCACCTAATTAGTTCGAAAAAATCCTCTTTTGCGGAAAGCCGTACCATACCCCTATACCACGAAAAACCAGACGCGGAAAACGGAAGCGATATGGTTACTTGGAAGATGTATGTAGAGGCAAAGGTAAGAGTACTGCGTGCTTGTACGCTGTTTTGCTGGACTAAGTGTCTAGAGGGTTGGTAACCGACCCTTAAATCTTTCCGAAAATTTCGCCAGCCATAGAGTTGTACATAAATGAAGTCCACTTTCGTGTTGCTGCCTCTAACAAGTATTGTCTGCTGAAGAAAAACAACTTTCGATAAAAAGCACTCATTTCGTGCGCTGAGGTTAGTCATATACACTACACTCACAAAGAACAACGGTTCGCAAAAAAACCTTTGGTCAGGTGCAGCTGGTCTGTTCTCCGAGCTTGGCAATCGATTTTCAAACGTTTTAGCACCATGCGCGGAGACATTCTAAGTGCGCGGTTGGGTGGTCTTGAAATGAAGCCTGTCTGGGACGTTTTGTCCGAATACAGCCTAAAAACAGAGTTGCTGCTTCTAAACACTGGACAGAAGCTGACAACTGCCATTATAACACTTTTCTTGGTGTCTGACTAAAAATAACCCAGTTCGCCTTATCCCTGTGACAGTTCCTTCTGCGGCCCATGTCGTCTATCGGTCCATCTGCATTTACGACGGCAATTAGATCAGCGGAACAAACCGTCGTTTCTCTCAACTAGTCGCCGAACATATACCAAAATATCTGGTGCGCTTCACGAGACAAGAGTCAGCTAGCGGTCTGTCCACAACCAGAAATGCAGTCTCATCGATTGCAGCACATCCGCTGGTCACAGGTCATTCCTTTGCCAGTCATCCACTGCTCTGTTTCGCAAACATCCTGGATGGTAGCCAGCCAGTTCCGTGCGCACGAAAGTCATTGACTCAAAACACCTGTCCGGCTTGGCACTACCCTGCGGTTCCCCTCCTTCGATTCGAATGACTTTCTGTGCTTTTCTAATTGTTTTTGTCATGTAAGAGCCTACTGATTAACGTGGGCGAGTGATGAAGTCAAGACAGATGTAAAGATCTCGTCAAATATGTTCTCTCACAATTCCGACAAAGTAGTATAAAGAAAATAAGTCCTTCGACTAATATGTTCCACGTCAGTCGAACAGTTGCTTATTTCACCTACTCATTGAAAACTGTAGCCACTTGTGTAAGGAGTAATGCCCTTTGCCGCGAAGTTGGTCAAACACCGGAAAGTGAACGTATCATATGCACACAGTTTTTAAAAACTGGTCATTCTCATGCGTGAATATTCACCGACTATCACGCGATTGTAAACGAACATTGCAAAGCAGTTGCACAAGTTCCGTAATAAACATCACCTTTTGTCAGACGCGAGTCGGAGCCTCGAGAAAACCACGTACTACTCGCATTCTTCATCAGTAGTACCCGATGAAAGCAAAACAACTCGTCAACTATGCCCTCTCACGGTTCTGACTAAGTGGTATAAAGGAAATCATTTCTTCGACTAATATGTTCTACACTAGTCAAAGAGTTGTTTGTTTCACTTACTCATCAAAGCCTGTAGCTACTTGTATTTGGATAACTACGCCAATGGTCGCGTGACATCATTCAGCATAATCACGTGAACACCGTGATGATGACTGGTGAAGCCAGACATTCAAGTAACATCGTCACTCAATGTTACAAAGTTCGACTATTGATTGCAACTAGATTGGAACTCAACTGCCTTTCCGTTGGGCTTTTATCCCACAGGAAAAATGGTGACAGCCTTCGTTGAACTGCGAATTTTGCAAGCAAACACAATTTCACCCGTGTTACGAATGGTCGGCTATCTTGTGGCAAATTCTGAACTGAATTGTTCCCATTCACTGTGTGTCATTTTACACTTAGAAACCGTACACCAAATGTATGCTGGTCGCAGCTGCCCCATAGGAATTTGACAGAGATGTTTTGGAACGAAACACTGAGGGGTGATGGCTTGACTAATCCACTGACGTGGAGTTATAATATGACGCGTGATCCTACAACTGCTCTGGCCGCCCGACGCGTTGCGCTGCGGAGCTCCAGCTGAACATCGGTTCCCGACCCGATTAAGTTTACTGTTTACGGTTAGAACACTTCGTTGATTTGATATGCAGTAACCTGGTGGCTGCATAGATAAGCCTACTTTCATTGAGCGAGTAAGGTACACTGGACTAAAAGGCACTTTAAACAAAATTCCTCCAAAATACTACGTAAATGAAGTGCAGTTTCTTTTGACTAACTTTTGTTTAGACGAATGGACGGGGTAACCATAGTCACCAGTTTTATTTTTGCTTATAGTTAGTAATAGAAATGACAGAAGTTTAGCTGTGGCATCCTTTCGGCCCCTGGATACTACGCTACCCGAAAGAAGCACGATGGTTGAGATACCACCCATGCCTAGAGAGATGCAGAGGCTGGGTTCGAATCCCGGACCTTCCAGTCAGTAGTCTGGCACCTAACCACTGAACTATCTCGGCTCCTGGGTTTGAACTCCACACATCTGATCTTCAAGGCCAGCTTGATAACACTACTCACCCCACACCAACACAACATGGGCTAACCTGATTTTGTCACGCCTGAATTGGCGATTGTGTCCATGCTTAGGCGATCTGACTTGTTTTACTTGAATGCCTCGAGCGAGGACTCAGTGGCTTTCCCGATTATGTCGACCGATTGCCCCAAACTGTCAGGACTTCCCACTCGGAATGCGCCAAGGACGTTTGAAACCTACTGGTGGGATTTGCAGCATGCATCACATCGCTCTGGTTTTAACAGTCGCATAGTTCAAACGTTGGCCTGTTAAGATGTACAAATTCGGATAGGTCCAACGTGCGCTGGTTGAGTAGTGGTAACATGCTGGCCTCGCATGTTAGTTCAAACTCTGACACGACCACGGGTATGCACTGCTAAAGAGCGGAACTCCAGTCTGGTGCTTTTCTCTCCATTTGATACGTACTCATCAAAATAGTTGCATCAGGACATGTTGAGCACGGTTCAAACGAGAATCACGTGAATGTGAGTTAAAGTATAGAAATTCCGCACTGGTAGTGTGCCGGGATTCTTCATGTTGGCTTCGTCCTTTAAGTGGAGCCAATCTAGGCTGAAAAGTAGAGAAACACTGTACAGCTGTTTCATCCTTATTGGAAATCATCAGCAATGCTCTTCTCACGAAACTCCAGAAGGGGCTTTGGAACGTACGACCTCCAATCTAGTGACTGGGAGGTCACGATTTACTGATCATCAGTATGCCTCACTTGCACTCACACAGGATATAGCGTCACTTATCCCTCAATCACGGGATCCAGATCACATGATCACACGTTTCTGCTCGCTCCTCGCCCGGGTGACGACTATTCAGATGCAAGGGATGTTGCGGGATCGATACGCGCTTGATTCTTGTTCGGTGGGCATTGTTGATGACCCCCCAATAAGGATGAAACAGCCGCATAGTGCATTTAGGCTTTTCAGGGTAGATTGGCTTCACTCACAGGACAAAATGTCCACTAAATAGAATCCTCAGTTTCGGTGGTTTGCTTCCTCAACTTTTGCACAACCAACTGGACTACGAATGGGCGTTCGCACTCACCAATCAGTCAAACACAATAGAATGGCGTGCCGTATGTCTGAACCAGTCTACTCTTTTTTTGCTCACAACATTTGTGGCAACTCGAAATCCTTAACATTTGTGCCAACTCGAAATCCTCTCAACCAAATTTATCCCAAACGTTTACCCCCCTCAAGGAGCGGGTTTGCTTCCAGTTGTTTTGCTGAAGCGGAGAAACCAAACATCCCCACAACTTCCTTTTGAACAAATGTTGATTGCCATTCCCCTGAGAATGGAAACGTCGTTAGTGCTGTTGCGGTTGTAGTTGTCGTTGTTTTTTATGTGAGTAGTGTGCAAAAGAATAGGAAAAAATGCGTTGAGTAATTTTTGTTTGGCAAAGTGGTAATTACGTTTTAGAGCGAGACCCACGCACAACTGGACTGGCCCAAAGCATCACACTCGTAACGGTCAAGCATGCGAAGATAACGGTTAGGAAATTAGCATAGGATAAGTGGTTTGACAAACGACATCACGTGATTGGAATTCCAGCTCTCCGATTCTGCAAACTGACACGGGGACAACATAGAACCACGGATTCATCCAGAGCGAACAGAATGTGACACTATAACGCGTCATTAATAGAACAGACTGTCTCCAGATGGGGTTAAGTGGCGTAGACTTTACGACTAATCTGAGACAGAACAAAGATACGAATTCGGAAAATTTTGGTAACAATGGGTAGATTTATTGTTGGACAACGTCTCGTTTTTGACATAAAAGCTGACTAGTTTACGAGGTTGGTTGAGATTTAAGGTGGAAGGAGAACCAATCAGCCAAGTCAAGCCAACTCTGTGTCAGCCAAGGGATTTTGTGTTAGGGTGGGTGACCAAGTGGTAGGCCGATGGGGAACCTACATGGATTTGGGTCCAGTTTAGGGTCTAATACTTCTGGTTCACGTGATAATCTCCCTTGGACGTCGTTTGCACTTTCCGTCCGTCTGTGTGGATGAACTAGTGCTACGATAGTTGTGTAAAGAATGGGGAATGTGTGAACTTTGGTCAGGTTGGGACTTCCACCCCCCTGTTTTTGCTAATGATTCTACGTGCATTGACAACCACACAAAGTCACGTGTCCACTCGGCTTTTCTAAGACCGCTCTCCATACGCTCGCTAGTTCCACACCCTCGATTCTGTTCGCACCGTGATGCTTGGTAATTTCCACCCCCTCAATGTGAATCGCAGTCCACGTCTTAAAACCTCTATTCTATCTCCTGTGTCTAACGCATGTAACGCCGAGTCTTTGACCAGTGTTCGGTATTCTTCTGCATTTCGTGGTGGTCTGTTTGTCCTCCTTTTATGCTCACCAATTTTGGTGTGCAGTTCCCTGGCAGTTTGTCCTATGTAAACCTTAGTGCAATCGTTGCAGCTGATTTTATACACACAGTCCCTAGTCCTTTCAACTGGGACTTGATGCCTGATCAAACTCACTGGGTATCCTATTTCTGTTGGTAATCTCAATTTGAGCTGCTGTTCGGTCGATCTATTCTGTGCACAGCGCTCTGACTCGACGAAACATCGATGAGACAATACTGGCGTACACAGACTTTGGGTATGCTGATGAGTAGTTTAAGACGACTCCTGTGTCTGTTAGTTTTTCGTAGACCGTACTCCTTAATTTCCCACCACTCTTATGTGTTATACAGTCCAGGAAGTGTAATGTGCCCGAGGTGGACTCTATCTCCATGCTAAACTTGATGTGAGGATTTAAACTATTGAGATAGTCGTGGAAGCTGTCAAGGTTACCTCGTTTGATTACGACAAACGTGTCGTCAACATAACGCTAAAAATCTTTCGGTGGATAATGTTATCCGGCCAAGGCCACTTGTTCGAAGTCCTCCATGTAAATATTAGCTAAAACTGGGGATACTGGAGATCCCACTGCAAGATCTTGTTATTGTAAGTAAACAGTTGTGTCAAAAACAAACTGATCGAGATTCAAACACACTCTAATGCCCTCAACTATTTCGTCCACCGAGAGCTGTGTCCGTTCCCCAAGTGTCGTGTCTGCCAGTAACAACCTCTTAGTTCTCTTCAGAGCATTTCCCCGAGGGATGTTTCTGTACATTGAAGCTACGTCAAAACTCACGAGGATTTCGTCCATGCCACGGGAAGCCCTGCGACCCTATTGGCAAAGTCGTACGAATTCCTAATGGAGGTGTTTGATTTCCCCGTGAGTGGTTTTAGTATATCAGCTAAGTTTCTGGCGGCCTCATGTGGTAGAGAGCCTACATCATCCACTATTGGTCTTATCGGAACATCTGCCTTGTGGATTTTTGGCAGTCCGTAGAGTCGTGGTTGAGTCGCAATTTTTGGGTACAACCGATACCTCTTACCTTGCCCTAAATGGTTTATTAGGGATCGTAAATATCTACCGACTTCAACCTTACACATTCATTATTGAAGTAATACTGCTACCGGTAATTTGTCGATAGGGTCTATCGGCGAGGTGTTGCCTGACCTTTTGAAGATAGTCCGTCTTGTTCATCACTACTGTGGCTTTACCTTTATCGACCTTAGTAATGACAATACCATCTACCTGTCTCAATGTGTTTAACGCTCTCCGCTCTGATGGTGCGATATTCGGAGCTCCCGGCTGTTGGGATTTTAGGACCGTGACCAATCGTGCCCGTAGCTTCTCAGCTTCCGCCGAAGGAAGCTTTTGAAACACAGATTCGACACTTGGGATTATTTCCTCCTCTCCTGTTACCTTTTTGCTCACGGCGAAGTTCAGTCCCTTTTCTAGCAGACAGCGTTCCTCTTCACTTAGTGGTCTATCTGACAAATTAACTACACTACAGTAATTGGTGAATAGTTGTGTCTTTTCTGTGACCTTTCTAGAGCCCTGAGTCATGGAAAGCATTTGGTTGAACTTACGCATCTGTCTATCCTTGCATTGCTAGCCCTGCCTAAGCTTCACTTCTGTGGTGTTCAGCATCTGAAAGTCGGAGGGTGAGATTGCGGTCTGAAGACTGTGGCTGAGTCGAGTGGCGTGGCGGCTTACATTGGTTAATCTCTGAGTGGTTAGGTAAACCCTCTGTTTGAGGAATGACTTGGCCGCTAAGAAAGCTATTTTGTCAGAAGCGACAGACGTATCCGGTGGCTTCACAATCAGGGATGTGGGAACAGTATTGTGCTTTGATCATCTAAAGTTGAATACGCGATGGTTCTCCCATTCTGCCTCCAGTCCCACCAATCGAACGTACTCGCTTGACATTTTTCGAACATGAAGTCCGTAGGTATGTTCAATCAGTTGAAAACCTCTTGGAACCGATTGAGTAGTCATTGTTTTCGGAAGAGTTTGGTAACAATCGGTAGACTCATTGCTGGGCACTGAGTTAGATTTCCAGGTCATTCGATGCAAGAACCCAGAAATGGGATGACTTAATCGACGGACAAGGTGGATGAGCTGAATTTTGGAACGAAACGAATTTGTTTGGCTCTCCATGAGAACAGAGAGTGAGGAAAATTACCTGTAAAATGCTGACAGGTAGGACCAATTGTAAAAAACACCCCTCACTTAGAGATAATCTTAAATTTTCCATAGGAACATCACCAAAAGCATAATAGGAAATCGGTGCACCCACGCGATTGTAGTAAACAATGCTACGAAACCGAAGGGGGCCTTTTATCTTCATTATTCATCCCGTTGTTGGAGTTAACGTTGTTAACTAGATAGATGGTGACGGAAGACTCTGTTGAATTCCAGATGAACTTCGAAAAAGGATAAAACCAGTGGTGGGCCGGATGCTCTGAGGTCTCATCATCTTCAAAATATTATGAACGGGCGGACCTGTCACAAATTTGTCATGAGTTTGTCTGTCGGAAGATATTGTTTGGTCCCAGGGGGGCCCTGTCCGAAGATTGATGTCTGACACCATACCTGTTTCAACTAAGGATTCCAGTACAGTTAGGCGGTGTTCCATGAGGTTCCCCAGAGAACGCATTAAAATTGCCTTGTAGAGATTGTCGGGCATTGACTGGCGGCGAATCAGAGTTAATGTTCTCTTCCAAAAGAAACAAATCAACAAATCGTGATTGTTATGTTATACAGGAGCAGATCTTAAAAGTCGCTTCATGGAAACGGTGCAAAAAAGTGCGGCACTACTGATGCACAGTAGTACTTCTGAAGAGTTCGCTTCCTGAAATTTTTTGACTGTTGGTTCCTACGCTTTCACCTTTAGTAATATTCTGTTTCGGTTCGATCTGTTCGGTGGCGAAGCCATTTGCCTTCGTGCGTCCGATAGTATCTTGGGTTTCTACTCAAACTATTCGGAGACCATATGGATCTGTTTGATATTCTCATTCCACACATATATCGGTGAAGTTGACTGGGGCAAAAGTAAGTCATAGAGTTTCACCCGAGTAAGGCTAATCCGGATTATGGAGGGGCTACGCTTCATGTGAGGATACGGTAGTTTTGTCTCCTCAAAATCGGAGACCTGAATGATATTTATTTAGTACAGACAGCATTATACGTCTACGGGCGAGATGGCTCAGTGGTTAGAGCATGGATTTAATGGCCCGAAGGTCCGTGGTTCGGACTCGACCTCTGCCTCTCGAATTCCCCTGTCTAGGCTTGGGCAACCTGACAGTATCCAAGTCCTCGTGTTTCCTTCTGGTGGAATGGCAGTCAGGCACCGAAAGGGTGCTACAGCTGGACCAATCAGGCTGCTTTCAATATCGGTCCAATTCGAATCAGATCAGTCCTAATGGGTCGTTAGATCAGAGCTTGCTGCCGCGCCCACTTGGCATGTGTGTGTGTGTGTATTTCTGTGGCCCAGAACTAATGTGGCTAGTTTGTCTCGGATGTTTATCCTAACTTGGACTTTTCGAACAATGACACCTGGTTACTACTCGAGGCGTGAACTAGTGCCTGCTCACCTGAGTTTTGAAGTCATTTTGATCTGGTAAATGCAACGCGATAAAGGCAACTGATGTGAATGTATGAAACATCGGCCAAAGGGAAACCACTAGCAGTTTCAACTCAAAAGTCCACGACGTACCTGGACCACTGGGGGTAAAGAAAGCCAGTGAAATGCCTACCCTTTTTGGACGACCAGCTCTCCGCGTGAAACTGAAGTTGACTCGTAATTTTGGCACATTAGTGTCGGGCTAACAAAATCTCATCTCGTAGAATTACGAAATCTTCTACCTTCGGAATATATCAAAGTACATATGAGCACAGGAATCCTTAAATAATCCATCCTATTAGTAACAAACTGCATAAGAGTTCTGGCTACAAGAGAAGATACTTCACTTGGGAAGTATATAAGAGACGCCGATATCACCATGATCAATGCCTTACGATACTTCTGCAATTTGGTGTGCATTAACGATCACAACTGTTCAAATTAGAGTCGATAGAAATCTTAAACCATCGCGAATACTTGTAGACCCTCAAAAGATAGAAAAACCACTTCAAGGGGCCTGGTTTTGGTAACCATGTGCGAAGCATGTACGGAGGAGTTGCAACCTTCGGGAGAGTGGTTGCCGAGTGACCGAACTACCAGAGATTATTATGAGATCACTTGTTTAGTTCGTAGATTATGATTATGGACTTGGAGATAGAAAAAAGGAATATGAGTACATATTTAGTAAAACAACACAAACGGAATTACCACAGGGTGTAACAACATTCAGCACCTGCAAGTGTCAAACAAAAGGTCACGTGTTCGATTCCGCTATGTCCTACTAATGAGTCTAAGCAAGGTCGAGAAAGCTCGTGCGGCCGAGCTTTTCGGGATCCCATCACATTCTCAAGCATAAATCTTTAGTCTGGGTAAGCTAACGCGGGTTATTCTTTTTGTGAAAAACGAATTAAATCGCCAGGATTCATAAAAGACTGCAACATGAGACAAAGAACTCTTGGACGATAGAGAATTTCACACTTATTCTTGGTCACGTGTTTCTATAAGGTCGGAACTTATTTGTGCATGAGGTCCACAAGATAAGACGGACGTTTCCAGTTCAATGGATGTTCCCTACGAACAGGAATCAATCTGCCAGAGGTCTGTCAGTCACCCGTGCAGACTGGTGCAGAGGTTCTCCCAGGCCAATGTACCTTGTATCACCAGAAAATCTTCAGCTACTTATTCTTAAACAGTAGTATAAATTAAAACGCATTCACATCAGTTGACAGCTGGTCTGATTGGTGTGCTGAGACAACTCTGCTAGAATCCCATTTTCACCCGAGGCAATCAGTAGTGCATATCCATGGCCGTCGTGGGATTTGGACCTCAACATCTAACATGTAAGGCAACTGCGTTACTAGGCAGACATGCACAATCATATTCTATCAAACCATGGGGACTGTTCGATCGATTCTGATGCGAACGGAAATACTAAAAATCTCGCAACTCCCGACGAGCTGCTGTTTGACGCACGAAACAGGTCAGCCCATGAAATAAGGTAAATCCGTCAAGTCTGATGGTATTTATTAAGTGTGTTTGGGTTTTATGACCACATTCCAAACATTTGCTGAGCAACCTCAAGACTGTACGTTGTTCCCTGCACGTGAACGAAAGCTACCGCACAAAAAAAGACGGAGGAACGCAGCAGGAAATGACGTCTGATGAACCAGAACAGTCGATGTGAGCTATAAACAAAAAATCCATGGCACGGATAGATTATTCGTCGACACTTAGGTCTTGAAATCACCTGGGGTCTGTAGTTATTGCTAGTCTGTTGTTTTGAGTAGGAACGCAAGTGTATATGATACACGCGAATGCACCAGCTCCAAAAGGGGAGTCGAAACCATGACGTTGCATGTGGGTAGGATTGCCCCGTCGATTGGGATACGACTGATGCCGTGGTCTCTAATTTCGACAAATTACATACCTGTCATAATGGCACAGACAACTTTTGTCAACCTTCGTCTTGTGCAAACGACTACACCCTCGGTCACCCAAACCCCATAATTGGTGCGCACTTCCAGGCTGGTTACGGCTGTTACGCTTGCATCGTTGCCAAAAATATACCACCCCTTCATGGCCTCGGAAAAAGATTGCAACAATCACTAAAAACTAGAGAGGTACTGATATCCTGACCCATTATTCGACAGACTCATTCTTGATTGTTTGGTCATAACTAGTGGAATGATAAAAAAATCGTTCAGCTGTAACACCCTTCCGGTGCCTAGCTGCCATACTACCCGAAGGAAGCACGCGGTCTGGGATACTGCCAGGTTGCTCAAGCCTAGACAGGGGAATTCGAGAGGTGGAGGTCGGGTCCGAACCACGGACCTTCCGGTCAGTAAATTCCCGCTCCAACCATGAACAGCGCTAAATTTGCAACAATGTAACGATGAGTGGGGCTTTGGGGAACACTGATAGAGACATTCTAGGTCAACTGGATTCTCATCAGTCGTATCAGCTCTATCTATACGACAGAAAGACTTGGATCCATGCACCTCCGACAAATAAGCCATTCCAGTGCATTGGATATGTCATAATCGTCGGGTAAATGACATCAAACGTCTTTATTGATTCAATGCAACATCCAGAGTTCAGAGCCCTGAATTATTTCAGGGCAGTGGGATTCCGTTGAACCGGATGTAGCAGTAGAAAGTGAATGAGGCATTTCAAATGGAAACTGCTTTAATTTCATGGATTATATATATATATATATATATATATATATATAATACGGCTGCGCATCGGAACAAACATGTGGTGAAACAGTGCCGTGCGAGTATGCCCACACGTCTAAATCACGTCCGATTTCATCATGTGCCGGAGAAAGGTCAAAAAGGGATACATG
This sequence comes from Clonorchis sinensis, assembly GCA_003604175.2. Lineage (NCBI taxonomy): Eukaryota > Metazoa > Platyhelminthes > Trematoda > Opisthorchiida > Opisthorchiidae > Clonorchis > Clonorchis sinensis. The sequence goes on from CM030375.1 coordinate 21,795,429, forward strand.
CATTTCACACCCACCCGACGGCCAAGGCAACATGTGAACTCCATACACAAGCGCACAGACGGTAATCTATGACCAGCCGAGATAAAGAAACAACCGCTCGAGAACCGGTGTGGGCGTGCACGAGACACACTGGTTGGTTGAGAGCAGATCGACCCTCAAATACGGTGATAAGTGAATCATATAAATAGAACGCTGTAATTGCATTAATACACCGTTTTTCTGGCAGCCTTCTTGTCTTCTGATTGTTAACCCGGTAGCGTCAGGGAAGGTGAAGGGATTCAACAATGTACATATAATTATGAGAAATTTTTTATGGAGAATTCTTCTTGTAAGTGAAGTCAATCTTTGCCAATAGGCACTTTACAGGGTTGTTACACTTATAAGGAACCATCAGAAATGTACATCTCACGGATTTCGAGGAAGATTCGAACTCACAGTCTCGCGGATAACAGTTGATGAGCAAATCTTTTTGGCTACGAGTGCCTAGTAAGCATTTTGATTAACCCGCACTCAGACACCACTCGTGATTTCATCACAGAACGCACATTACGTGTTTACTGGCTCCTCGAGTGACGAATCATCAGATAGCAGTGTGATGAGAAACATGAACGCCAACCAAGTTGAAGCGGGTGAAATCATATGCATAGGTGATGGTAGTCTTTCTCGGAAGGTGTCCTGTAACTAGTGATGGGCTATTACGGAGAAGTTGAAGGCAAATACATAGTTTACACGTAATGCACTACTCATAAGGTTTCTGAAAACTCTTCGACAGTCAACGACCGCTTTCGCCCTTCTTGTGGGTCATCAGATGGGCGCAGTCCCGAAGTTTCCGTCAACCTTATGTTCTACTTGAACCCAAATTGGACTGATTTCGGGAAATACACTAATTTGCAAATCAATTTGGTTTTTGCGAGAGACTCACCTGGAACCCAGGTGAATCTCCCGTTTGTGATGTTTCCAGGCAACTGAATGTGTTGCATCAGGCCGCCTCATGTTCCAGTTGCTACGAGAAGAGCGAAACCGGTCGTGGGCTGTCGAAGAATTTTCAGCAACCTTATGAGTAGTGCATTACGTATATACATGTATCGCGATATCTCGAATATCGTAGCAACTGGAACATGAGGCAGCCTGGTGCTGCACATTCAGTTGCCTGAAAACATCACAAACGGGAGATTCAGCTGGGTTCCAGGTGAGTCTCTCGCAAAAACCAAATTGATTTGCAAATGGGTGTATTTCTCTAAATACATAGTTGTTGTCTACTGAAAACGGCTCCCGCGAAGTCATGTGAGAGCGCCCGTTATTGCGCCCGTATGGAATTTATCGACTGATTTGAAAAAGGGGTTTACATAACTTAACCACGTCACAGCGTTACCCTCGGTAAATTTTGGCTATAGAACAAAGATGCACACGAGAACTGACTGAGCTTGCCTTGTTTGGTTAGACCTACGGCGGGAAGCGTTTTTGGGAGAACTGAATTCGAACTTTCTTCCGGTCAACAGTCTTGAAAGTCATCCGCGCAATGGGTTCGTGGGGAATCCATTCAAAGAACTCATCCTCAGGAATCGTGGACCGTGTTGGCTGGAGTACCACACAGGAACTGTCTCATGCTGATTCAACGTCTGCCGATCAACTACTATCCAGCAAGATAGAATAATGAGTTGGAAGATAACAGCATCCAGTAACACCAAGATCGCTCTCCAGACGATGGTGCAATTTTATGATATCGTCTGCTTGGTGTGTTGCGGAATGGGTGAGAAGGAATGTCCACATGCATAGGACAAATTCGGAGTAAAAGCTCCATTGAGATTCACTGGGTTAAAGCCCAGAACCTCTCTACGAGGCAAATTTTCGCCCTGCCCAACACAGTCGCCCCTGAATAAACTGAGAAGACTGATATCACAAAAGAGCTAATGAGTAATCCGCCCTTATTCGTCGATAAAATGTGGCAAATAACTTTGTTCTGAACAAATGGACGGAAATAGAGAGGGCTTCATCAGCTCGGGATCTCATTCTAATACGAAGGTCAGCTTCAAGGTCACTCGTGTAGAATCACAGTAATGCATTCAACAAGAGTCCCAGACGGACATCAGATACTCAAAAGCTGGAACTACGCACAACATTCCAAGTTGCACTTGGTTGTGTGAAGGACTCGTGTGTCGGCCCAAAGTCTAACGTCCTCCCACATTTCGTGGTACAGGAGAACCATTCACCCCCCACGTAAGAGGCAACCGAGCAGTATTGAACTGCTACTTTTGCAATGTCAATCCCCCCCCCGAAAGAAAACTTGGGAGAACGGGGCGAAAGATAATCAGAAAAATGGATGCTGCATTTCAGCGTGTGATCGGTGGCATACGAGTCACAAAGATACAGGGGGTGAGAATGGAGGTCAGAACTAGACAAGCATCCAACGGCCAACTGGACTCACTGCAATGAGAAATAATGTTTGTGTGTGTGTGTGTGTGTACAAATAATAATCAAATAGCGGCACAAGGCACGGGGGCACACACCATCAGTGTGTCACCAACTTACGATTGGAGGGGTTCCTATTGAGCAGTATGTGTAAACAGAAGAGCGCGAAATCGGATAGAAGAAAAAAACAACGATAAACAGACGAAATTAGATTTGAGGTGGGATCGGCTGCACGCAAAAAAGGGTATTGGACCACCACAAAGACGGTGAGAGAGAGAGAATATCAACAAAATGAAAGACAATAAAGTCCTCAGAGGGTGGTGGACCAAATCAGACAATGAAAGAGGAGTAAAAAGGGATTGAGTTGCGGAGGGTGGATATAGGTGGAGATGGTGATGATGGTGGTGATGATGATGATGATCACAGGGTGGGTCCTCAAACGGGTAAGTTATCACTCTGGTAAAAATACAAGTTCATTAGAAAAACACTTGTAAAATACGATTCGTTTTCAGTGTAGATCAGAGGGAAAGAATAGGCCGGACGACGAATGCGAACGGTACTAGTCACTGCGAGCGACGGAGAGCGGGAACGACGCATCAGGATGGAGGTGGTGGTGGCGGCGGCGGTGGCGGAATAGGGAGTGGGGGAGGACCAGCAAAGCTATGCTCATGATGTATGACTGAAGCGGCGGTCAGATAGCCGGAATGTAGGCTGCCAGCGGACGGGCCGGCAGTCAAATAGGCCGTGGCTGCTTGGGGCACGTTGGACAAGAACAGCGCGTGGCCTTGGTCTCTATAGTCTGCCCAGTTAGGATGCGCTTCGAGACACTGGGTTACCTGAAACACAAGCGGACGCGAAAATACGAGAAACCTGGGCAAAGAACCTATGAGTGAAAGACGAGCCGAAATGGATTAAATCCTCAGTGCGACCAGTGTAAGTAATTCATACTATCGGTGAGTAGCCTGGCTTTTTAGTAATTTCGACTCGCCAGCAGTATTCTCAGTACCTGTTTTGTCAGCGCAGAGCCTTACATACGAAATACACACATTTTCAAAGTAATTTGGCTTTTGAAAGGAGATTCACGTGGTGGCACAATACACTACTCACAAGGTTGCTGAAAACCCTTCGAAGGTTGTTGAAAATTCTTCGACAGCTTACGACCGGTTTCGCCCTTCTTGTGGGTCATCAGGTAGGCGCAATCCCCAAGTTTCCATCAACCTTGTGTTCTACTTGAACCCAAATTGCTCGAAATTAGCGAATTACATTCATTTGCATACCAATTTGGTTTTGACAGGAGGAACACCGGGAACCCAGCTGAATCTCTCGTTTATGATGTTTTAAATAAACATAAAATGTGATATCCAGCTGGGTTCCAGGTGAGTCTCCTGTCAGAACCAAATTGGTATACAAATGAGTGTATTTCGCTGAGATTCAACTGAATTCACGCCTGATCTCTCACCTGCATTGAGCCCCCAAAAAGGACGAAGCCGGTCGTGGGCCATCGAAGAGTTCTCAGCAACTTAATTAGTAGTGTGGTGCGCAAAAAATCTTAGTTACTTGCACTTTACGGTAACGGTTCCACGTTTGCCTGTTATGTAAGTTCCATCGCCCTCCTGAATGATTTACTTCAACATATCAGATTGCTTCGCGCTTCACTTTGTTTGAATAAACCTCAGATCACTTTTGTATACTTAACGTGTGGTTATTCTGTTCTGCTTCCTAGGAAAAGCCACTATTTCCGTTTTCCCGCACTCGTCGCGGCCGACGAAGAGCTCACTAAACTGGGGAATCGAGATCACGCCTCATTCATTCAGTACCTTGATGTGCTTTTCACTCGCAATTCTTCCGGCGCACAGCTGATCCACGACCTACAGGGATCAAGAAGCCCAAACCATCGTGGGGTTACCCAGGACTAGATAGAATTAATCTCCAAGTCAGAAACCTTTCTCATCAACAGAGCTAGACTGTGCAAAACCCCGAGCGAGGTACTTGCACGCTTCAAAGCGGTACACCTGCTGGAAGGTGGATTCTTTCCTAGGAGTCACGCCCCATGTCGTGGTTGTCCGAGAGCGTTACTTCGGATCCTCCAGCGACGTGGCCTGTCTTCGCGGCTGTAGCGCTATTTATCATCGTTGCAAGTCCCACATGCCGCTTAAAACTTACGCTCCAAACGAACACAACGACCGATTGGTTGATTTGGTTAACAGGACAGAAAAAGTATTCACGTACTTTGTTCCCGTAGGTTGGACTGCGCTGCATTGCCTTCAGTGCTCTGACTAAATAGGCCCGCGTTTGGCCCGGATCCTTTACGGAACGTGGAAGACCGTTCCGCAATAGTTGCAGCACATAACCAATGAGGTCATGCTTCAAAGCCTGAAAAAGTGGGAAGGGAATTAGAGTTCACTAATTTTTCCAAAACGATGGATGAGCTGTAGGGTTTTGCATTGACCAACGACCAGACTGACCTGAGCAATCAGTGGATCACAGTCTGGACTGTCGAAAATCCCGAATAGAGTTTCACCCACAAGTCCCAACTCTTCGCCGATGCAACAGTTGATCACACGCATAATCCCACCAATAGTATCGCGATCAGCCATCGCTTGGATACAGAGCTGTTGGCGACGGGGATAAACTATTGATTAGAAGTTGTCAAGTAAACAGCAGAACTAGCAGAATATGGAACCACCAAAGGATAAAAACTTTATATAACAAACATCGAGGAAAATCCTATCTGATGTACACAGCGGTTTACACGAATGACGCGAGTTCACGAGGATAAGCTTACCTTACTCCTCGACATGTGATGCAACAAAAGCACAGCTGCCTTAGCTCCTTCCGGGTCATTGACTTGAGCGAGTAAATCAATAATTCGGTGTAGATAGCCTTTTCGAGGAAGCGCATCCAACAAGCCCGGGCGGTCAACCAAAACGGCACAGCAAGCTCGGGTAAGTAGACGCAAGAGCAGGGCGGAATCGGGTAGCTTACTGATGTTCTGTCAGTCGAGACATAGCAAAAAAGAATAACAATGAACAAATCAGCAGTGGAACTGGTAGGAGGCTCGGTAGAGCTGTGGCAAGATTGCTGCGGAAGTAGTGTACGATCCAGTAAAGACAACGAGGAGCTGGGACATGATGTATCGACCAACCCAGTGCCTGTAAACGGCCATTGGTTCCCGGGGTTTATATGACCTCTTGAACCGTCACCTAATACTCCATACCTTCAGACCAAGGCAAGCGGCGGGAAGAAGAGCTTAACGGCTGATAGGAATGACAAAAACACCGTACGGAAAATGAAAGAGAACACAGATCATGAGAAGCTGACAAGCGAAAGCAAAGAGTTCAACAGTTCAATCCGGTCATCATTCACGGAGAAAGGAGTGTGGCGCCTGATTTTGGTACTGGAAGAACGATGGAGTTGATGCATGCAGTGCAGATTATATTCGGAAAAATTTCGCGATCGTGAATGTCTCATCTAAGTTCGAATCACGAGGTCCACGTCAGATATGAGCACATTTGTGATATATCGGATTGAAAATATTCAGTCATATCATGAAGAGAAAGTGGAAACAAACTGACTAGCTGAGGATAAAAGCATCCCCATTTAGGAGACAGCACAACTCTGAGCAGTGATCAGAAGCGAGCAGAAACGCGGCGACATGAGTATGACACAGTAAACTGGAGAACTCTGAATGCCTGCACAAAACAAAACTTACCTCTATCCACGTATCCATGACAGAGTCTAAAAATAGTTCGGGTCGTCGCAATACCCAACCTGGGCTAGCCACATACAAGTGCACATAGACTCCAGCGATGATCACCGGACCCAGAGAGGCCATCAATTCCTCCTCCTCGCTTGATTGCACATTGTTTCGTCGACGTTCCGATGCGGCTTTCATAAACACATCCGCATAGGAGACCGCGAACGAGTCTGGTATGGACCAGCGAATCTGCGGGTTTTGTAGCTGAGCCGAATAGAATCTGAGAAATGACGATACAGTAATGTATGAAACATGAAGAAGATCGGTTAGGTCCATAGTTCCTGGGAAAACAACTCACGGAAAGGTGTGCAGTAGCTGTGGCGCGAACCCCTTCACATATTTCCAGACTCATCAGATGGTGAAGATGGGACTGGCTAGATAGTGCGTCACGACTAAGCTATTCGTAAGCCAACCACGCCCGCCACACTATAAACGTTCAGTTGATATCTGAACGCACTGTTTGGTAATCACCAAGTCTCTGGTAAAGATAACTGACCAGTTAGATAAACAATCTGATCACTAACCAACAGTCAGTTTATCGTGAGTTAACAGTTTGTCAAGACAAAACATCACAACTTCCAAACAGTAGCCTGCTCATCTTCGGCCTGTACGCCGGCTGGTAAACAGGTGTCGACCGAAATTGTGATCATGCAAATCTCTTAAACAGGACCTATTTTGTTTGAGGTTGACGGATTGGGGGCATTAGTTCCCATGCTTAAACATAAACCAATCGATTTCACAAATGCTGCTGGTCGAAATGCCTTTGTATCCCGCTGGTGAAGGCGATATGATGCAAGCATAGTTAAGCACAATCAGCTGATGAGGGAATGTGGCGTTGAGGTGGATCTACACGATGAAGAGAGAGTGAACTTGTTCGTGAGTCGGGTTAGAAACCAGAAAACCAGGTAATTACAGCTTCGATGGTTGGACGAAACTTGAAAATGGAGACCTGCTCTTTGGAGTTTTATGGAAATCTAGTTCGCACGGCTAACAACACTTACCCCCCACACCCAGCTGTTTTACTCATCAGCCCAGGCAACAAGCCAACCAGGATTAATGGTGCGTCCGCAACTCAGACATGGCAACTGAGCTGAAGGGTTAAGAAATCCAAATGAACACAAAACTGACTTCGAAGCGACACAACCGAGTGACTGAACATCCATACAAAGAACGCTCGAAATTCGCAATTAATTCCAGTGAGTCCAATGAATTTGGAAGCACTGTTTAACCAGTGAAAAACCAACTCACTCATTTGCCTGGGTGCTCAGTGCCTCGGACAATTTGTCACGAAAATCGGCGTTCCAAATCAGTTCGGGGTTTTCGTGATCCGCTTGAACGAGAAAGAAGGGAAAGAAAACAGGATAACGTGATTGAAGCTAAGCTTCCATATCTAGATCGATGGCACCAAACCGACCATCCAACGCGACATCACAAACCAAATAGAACGGGTGTATTTGTCACTAGCCATGACATGACAACGCGCAACGAATGCGGTCACAGTCAAACTGACTGCTGTGGGCGGACTACTGGCTGGGGCCCACGCGATCCTGCATGCACGTGGTTAGAAGCCTGTAGGACATGGCACGCAGTGATATACATGCTGTAATTCCCTAGCCAGACTGTTTAGCTAAAGTTCGCCTGTCGCTGTGCGCTTGACTACTGTCGGGTGAGGCTCACCCGCTAATGGCGCCTTGATTCGACAGTTGAGCCAGTCCTCTCAGGAAGGAGGTAGAACAAGTAAAACATGTGGAAAAAAGATACTGCAAAACATGCGCAACCAGACGGACCCACAACCAAGAATGAACAACGTCAACACAAGCGGTTCATCACTAAGGTCTTTTTTTGCTATCCAAAGCTAATCGAAACAGACAGACGAGTTTCGCGTTTACGCGAGTTGTATAGAATGTCGTTCAGCTGTAACATCCTTTCGGCGACTAGCTACCACGCCACCCGAAAGAAGCACCAACAAAGTCTAGAAAGGAGTAGTAGGGGTGCACAGGTAGAGTTCGAATCACCGACCTTCCGATCAGTAAGTTCACGCCACAACTACTACTGAGCAACACCTGGTCATCCGGATAAGTTTACGAGGGTGTTCCTCATCATCTCCAACCGGTGGGGGTTCCCCCACTCATCGAAGAGAAGCCACATTCCGGAAAGGCACATAATAGTCCAGTAACGTTCCAATTTATGGATTATTGAGCATTGCTGGAGGTCAACTACTTTATGGAGGCTCGAAAGAATGTAGACTGGGGAACTCACAGTCAAATAGATGAAGGAACGAATCAGGGGAATCACGCAGGGTCTCGGGAAAAATCGGCGGTAAGTATTGTCCGAGTAGCGCTTGAATTCGTCTGCCCACCTGTTTGTCGACCAGACAACGTGAGAGTAGATTCACCACAGCCTCGCGCACACGACGTATTGGGGATCGGACCAGAATTTCCAGCAGATAAACCAATCCACCACAGTAGACCAGATCTTTGAGCAGAGCAGTGCACATAACCAAGTGGTCAAATGTTTCTACAAGCAGGTGGTGACCTGAGAAGGTGGTAGAGAAAATTATGCGGAAGTCAAAGTTAAAAGGAGTGTATAGATGTTCTCGTTGGCAAACTAAACAAAGTGTACGGTGTAGACGCGGAAACCGAAAGATGTCCGGCGCACAGTAGGGGGTCTCTTGCTGGGAAGGGCTAGTCAGTAAAGTCTCTTTACAGGGCCCAATCACGCAAACCATTATGTGGAGACATCGCAAACAACCAATCGAGTAGTCTGGCCACCCACCTAAATCGACCAAAAAGATGAAAGGCGGGACAATTAACTGACCAATCAGAATACAGACAATGATCGCCGCCAAACAAATCAGCGCAGATACCAGGTAACGGAAACAAACATACGCTTGAGTGGGCTGACGTTAAAAAGTATGCGGAAAATTGCCACATTCCACAGCCATCAAAGATGAGAATTTACAATGTTCTGACACGTCGCTAAGCCTTCTGAATGACTCTTTAAGGCGGTGACCCTAACTACCTAAAGATGAGGATGAAGTCTCGAGGTATCAAAAAAGCCCAACATTTTGTTAAAGAAAGATGACAACTAACCGTGGTATACACCATTGAAGGAGTGCGGAAGCTTAATGGGGCAGGTGTATCAGAGCAGAGTTAAAATGGCCCAGATGACGGGTTGGTCTACGTTGAACAGGACGTACCATAACAAAATATCCCCATTGCTAGACATTTATGGGACGTTTTGGAACGTTTGGCAACTTGACGGCATCTCAGTCCTCATGTCTTCTTTGGGTGGCATGGCAGTTGGGCACCGAAAGAATTTTATAGCTGGACGATTATCTGGACAGGAGCAATCGAGAATTCAGGATTGGGTTCGAACCACGGACCTTCAAACCCTTAACTGCCCCGGGCCTGAAATGATACGGAGCATCCGTCCAGTGATTCTACCTGCTAACAAGTTCGATCAGAAACGCCTAAAAGGACACATCGCAGGCATACTGCAGTCAACACTGATGTTGCTGTCTCTGATGATGATGACGACGACCATACAATCAGACTTAGTTCCCCCCCAAAAAAACAAACGACAAGAGGTTCTCGATAAAAAGCAAGGATGAGGACAGTGGTGTCCTAATGACCCCACTGATGTTGTTTTGAACTGTCTCAGTGATTCCGTTCATCCACAAGTTCCTAATGAATTTCAAAGACAAGAATATGCATCCTTGTCGATACGTACACAGAGAGACACCATAGCGGCGGTCACGTCCGTTCATGTGGTGTTTCTAGTATCTTACGGGGTGACGGGGGACAACAAAACACTCGACTGGAGATCACTTACACTGAGGCAGACTGGGAAACAACATAACCATGGAGACGAGTAGGTGGGACGCGGCCATATCGTTCAAGCACTCGTTGTTGGTTGACACAGCTTGAATGACCTGTGGCATTTTAAAGGCGAGATGCGAAAGGCAAGGTAAGTGAAGTGAAGGAAAACGGGCAATATAACTCAAGGTTGGTTGGATTCGAACCCAGGCCAGTGCAAAAATGCTGAGCTCAACTAGAACCAAAATGCGGCTCACTATGCCATGACTTACAGACACTGACGGCTAAAGTATGTTGCCTGTACGGTAAAGTAGCTCACGAGGTTTGTGGATAGTGTGGTCACCCACCTGTCTAGTCAACAGCCTAAAACAGGCCAGGCTACGTGACAGGTGTTGTTCACCGTCATATCGTACTTGGTCGTCACCAGAGGTAGAACCCGTTTGAGCGGTGTATCGGAACGTGAAAACTTTATGTCGGTGATCAAGACCGGGTGCACTGGAACAAATGACCACAATCAAGTCGTTAACTCTGCGCTCTCTCTTTCTATGGAAAAGTTTGGTGATACCATCCTGTAGTCTCTGTTATCCACTTGATCTAACCTATGGATTAGTGTCTGCAGCCGCCACCTTTTTGGACGAGCGCCCCGGGGAGAAGGCGCACCAAGGATTGATGACACCGGCAAAAGGTCGCGTCACGCAGCTAACGGCACTCGTTCAGTGAGGTTGTCAACTTCGGTGCCCATTCATCCAAATTTCTAACTAGAGGAAAAGTGGCGATTACACATGTCAACAAGCCCAAGCCATTGTATTCAACCAGGAGCGATCCGTCCGTCTTTCCTTCGGATCCTTCGGATCAAACTGCAACAGTTGGGACAAAGTCACCTTCGTTCATAACAGCCATATTGGCTGACTGGGGTTTACAAATGCTAGGCTAGTCAGACCAGAATATTGCGGCCGCCTCTTTAATATGACAAAATTAGCTTGACATTTCTGAGGTTCTGCTGAAGTTGGCCACTTCTGGATGATACACACTAGACTAACCTCACCAGGGACGTCGTCGTGGACTGCTTAATAAAGGAACGAGAGCTCTTTGGAGGTCACTATGTGCAGCGACGAGTTACTGCAAAAATCTAAGTACTCCTAAGGATCAAATCACCAACGGGCTGCTGATGTGACCCCGTAGAATCCTACCTATGATCAGAGGGATATCCTGTATCCCCAAAGTGGAGCTCAGAAAACGGACAACAGGTAACAGGGGGCGAGATGGCTCAAGTGGTTAGAGCGCGAATTTACTGACCGAAAGGTCCGTGGTTCGAACCTGACCTCTACATCTCGACTTCCCCTGTCTAGGCTTGAGCAACCTGGCAGTATCCCAGCCCTCGTGCTTCCCTCGGGTGGCATGGCAGCTAGGCACCGAAAGGGTGTTACAGCTGAACAGTTGTTTTTTAACAGGGGAAATCTGAAGACTAAGGCTTACCTCGATGGAACGTGTTTGCAACTCTGGATATCCATGCAACCCCATCACAGAGAAGAGCAGGGGGAAATGTCCAATGCATTGAATTTCGACACCTGAGTGGAGGATAAAAAACAGGGAGTCACCACGTGTGGGTCGAACAAAAAGAGAGAGATGACACTGGAACGCTAGATGATGTGGGAACTTCGAACAGAAAGCGCACGATGCTGAGGCATCCCTTGTCACCTCTGTTCATACATGGGTGACAATGTTCTCTGGGACCATCTTACTTTTCGCGGATAAATTAATCCCAAAATTATGACCCATGGGGTAATAGGAAATCGCTGGAGTTGTTAATCTACACGAGGGCCTCACGAATGTCGAAGACTGTTGCGAGGTTGGTGCGCATTGCAGCACAGTTTTGCTTCGAGTGATGGACCCAGTAAAAGATTGGAAACCAAGATGCTACATGTTTACTTATGGTGTGTGAGCACCACTTGCATGAAAATCCCAGTGCCACGCTCATATTCCGACACCAAGGAAAGGATACTAACGAACTACTCATAAGGTTCCTAAAAATTCTTCGACAGCCCACGACCGGTTTCGTCCTTCCTGGGGCTCATCAGCTAGGAGCAGTCCCCGAGTTTCCGTCAGCCTTATGTCAACAAAATGGAACAATACTCTCGGTGTGTCCATCCAAAGTCTCACGTCGAAGACAGAACATTGTGAAGGCTGATGCTTTAGGAAGATCGTAAGTGGGCGTGGGCCACTGATTTTAGTGTGTTAAAAATAGGGGCATCTTGGAAAACAACACTGTTTGAAAACTGTAAAACAGGCATCGAACGGAATACAGGAACTCGCCTGAGTTATGATGGATCACATTACTCAACGCCTCCAATGCTGCACTCAGACGCGTCACACACAAATCGGACATGTTCGTCTCTTCTGCAGCCCAGTCAATGTCATCCAAGTCGACCAGCGAAACAGAGGAGTCAGAATTTGTTTTGGTCTCACGGGCTCCGTGTATGGTCTCCTCCGTGGGGAAGTCGGCTTTTACCGCCCGTTTCGGGGTTAGGTTAGGAACTTCTTCAGCGATGAAGCGTAACAGGTCGATGGCAAAGCCTTTAGGATTCTAGAAAGCATTGGAAAAGCATAGGTGAGGTATCGGTTATTTTTAATTGCACGAACAAAGCATGGCTGGCCCCGTACTGACTCACTTCGAGTTGGTAAGTGGGTTGTTTGTTGTACAGTCGGACAAACACTTCCCCGACAAGGAGTTCGTGAGCGTAGGTGCTGTGAATGAAACGAGTCGGTGCATCTAGGTCGCACTCGCCCTATACAGTCAGAAAGATAGAGATGCATGGTCAGGTCATCATATATATATATGAGAAAGATTTAAGTTTGAGTTGCAAGAGCCAGATACCAGTGTAACGGCATGTACTACTGATGAAACTCGCGAGTAGTTTAAGACGCCGTTCCTGCATCTGATGGAAGTTTGACCTGGAAATTACTGAACTGTTTTCCAGTGTTCATTCATTAATGCTGAACACTCAAACAACGCACAGGAATGTTCAGGAGAATGCTTAAGGATGCCGACTATGTCAAAAATTCTGTGCAAACGAGGTTTTTACTTTCGTGTCCGACAGCTCACAATAGCTTTAAACAACTCCGCACTAGACGTTGTTTTTCCTTTCAACTGTAGTAGGACAGCAACATCACCAACATCTAAGACTGGGTTGTGTAAAGAGATTGCTCGAACCAAAACAGCGAACCACTTGTGTGTGGGAATGAACTCATTTACCGAGCAGTAGATGTGGAAGACCAGAACCCCGATCACCCCACTGGCCAGAATGACATACCCAAACAAATTTAGCACGGCTACAGTAGCGCCATTCTTCGGATGTGCTGATCTGTCATGGTATGGACACAGTAAGGTTTCTGTGGTGTCATTGATTGAACTCCTTAACTAGGGAGTTGCAGGGCTAACTTAATGGAGATCCGAGCAAGCTCGACTTAGGCACGCGAAGCCTCAAGTAAAGTCGAGAACACAAATGAGCAGCCAATGACCCTAAAGAGAACCGGTGTCCTCTATGACATGAGTTACACCGGGAACATTGTCTTATCGACGTCCGAACATCAGTGTTCAACACCGATGCTTCGCTGCCGTACAACCATAATTTGTTTAGGAAGCCTTATTTTGAAGAAAAGAATAAAGGTGGATGAGGAAGGGACTTGGTGTTAGCTAACTACAATCATTCAGAAATGCCTTCATCTTCAGACGCTCATTCTGGCAATCTGGACATCGATTCGTGGCCATATATGGCAGCGTCTCCAACCAGGCACAGTGAGAATCACGAGGATCCCATCCTGGAAGACAAGTCGCACCGACAGACACTGTTGATCTAAACGCATGAGATTAGTTCCGGAGACATTTTACATCAGAACAAGCTTCGAATGTGTTCAGTGAAAAGTACTCTCTTCAAATGACAGACTCGAAGTGATGCTGACAACCACAAGTTAAACAAATGGCTAACAAGACATTGGTGATCAACAGCTGATAAACGTGATTTCAAGCTTGAAGTATTTGCCAGAATATTGCTAGGGGCCACAACAATTTCCATGAGACACTGAGAGGGAGATTGTCAAAGAAACAACAACGTACCGTTCGAATCAACTGCTGGATATTCGCATCCAACATGACCTCCAACTCGGCACGACAGCGATTGTCCCAAATCAAGTAGGGGGTCACGGAATTGGTGGTCAGGAGTTTGGCCAACGAACGAATATACCTGCCCCGCGCCGTTTCCAATGGAAAGTCGTTTAACACTGCCGGGTCAGGGGTCGACTTTTCACCAGACTTTTGATGTCCGGCAACACTGGGATCAAAGGTGGATAGATCGGCAATTTTTCGAGTGAAGTGGGGTGTCAGAAGACGAGACAACGCCTCGTGTACTTGGGGGCCTTCACGTAGCATATAACTCTCCTCGGTAACTTCGTGACTAGACTGATAGCCATTCAGCAGGCGTCCGATGGCCCAGAGACTGAGTAGTGCAAGACGATTTGTGATCACCTGGGCGCGGTAGAAATAACACACGAGGACATCAAGCAAAGTTGATCGGTACTACTGAGTACTACTGACAGTGAAACCAAAAAACAGAATACATACAAACATCCAAATTGTCAACGAAAATGCTCGTCATACAACCGGTCGCATTCAAATAGAGGATTGGGGATAAAAAGGCGATTCAAAAACTGTGGTTATCAAATGTCCAACCACATGGAAGGTACGAGGAGGTACCGAAGGGGAGGCTCAGCGGATAAAACTGTATGGGATATGCCGAGTGCGCTCAATTCAAGCAAAATAATTTAGAAACCAGAGAACTGCGTAAAGAGAACAAGGGCTACACTCCGTGAAAAACAACCCCCCTCCAAGGAACACGTGAAAATGCTACTCAGTGAGACAAGTAGTTTCATAAATCACGAGGAGATATAGTATTTCGAACCACTTGGCGCGTCATGCATCTGAGATGCGGTTATTCGATCTCCAACTATCACCTGGGGCCAAAGGTAGCAGCCTGCGCGCTAAGTATCTCTAACACATGGGTCTAATCAGGTGAAGAGAACCAGTGAGTCTAAAAGACTGCTACAAATCGTGTGCAAATCTTCGTGATTCTCAGCTGTAGCACCCTTTCGGTGCCCAACTGCCATGCCACCAGAAGGAAGCACGAGGGCTGGGATACAGTCAGGTTGCCCAAGCTTAGACAGGGGAAGTCGAGAGGCAAAGGTCGGGTTCGAACCACAGACGTTCTGGTCAGTAAATTCGCGCTCTAATCACTTGGGCCATCTCGCCCCAAGTGATTCTAGCTGTCAGAGTTTCTGTTCTCCGATGAATAACGGATCGGCATGGAAGACAGCAGCTTAAAACGATAACTTATATATCCAGTTATCCAGCATGTCCCGTCGGTGCGGGAGTCGGTGGAAGTGTTCAGCATTGAAGCTAGCAACTTGGATACAAGAATGTCATTGGGTCATGAACACCAGTCTATCCAACATCTGGATGTGACACGTCTTGGGACCTCCATCCAGGTAAGACAGCTGCTAGCACGACTGAGTTTGCCGGCGATAGTTTTCATGTTTTGCAGACAAGTCCCCTGTTCATGGTTGAACGAAAATAGCTCTGAGAAGCAGACAGGCATCTGGCATTTGGAAGACGTGATCAAGCTCTTGCAATCCCCGGCTTGTCTACTTCGTAGCAAAAATCACTCGATGGACGTCGAACGTGTTTTCTAAGACGGTTACCTAGAAGCTGGTCGATGGGTTACAGTATTAGCAAAGCCATACTGGTCATCTTTACCTCACACAACCCTATCGAGAGTTGGAAAACATCGATTGACATAACAGGCAACCTGGCGCGTCTTCGCAGTCATAGAACTTCGTCACCGAATAATGAGCCAGTCACGAATCTAAAGGATAATCGACCATACCAGACGAAAGATATACATTAAAAAAATAGAGCAAAAACTAACCTGGTCATTGCTGGCCTCTGTGGTCTTCACACCGGCCTCTTCCAAGGTGAAGTCGTAGGCGAACACGTGACGTAGGAGCAAGTATAACGCACCGTGTTCATAACAGGTGACACAGAGCCAGTAGTCTATGCAAAATGCGGCCAAACACGAGGCTGACAGGCAACATAGTTGAGGTAGATTCTACAAATGGAATGAAGGAACTGATGGGTAACAATGAGAAATTGAAGAGTACTGTAATTAATTGAAGAATCCCAGCACTGTAATCAGTTTAGGTCGAAAAAAACTGTGTACTAACATGTTAAATATGAGACAAAAGTCAGTATCTAAGCGTCGTATGTACCGCTCCTGTGAGGCCAAAAATCTGGCCGCTCACTTTTTGCGAAGGAATTGCGGAGAACATCGTACACCGGAGTATTGTCCATAGTGTGCTTCATAGTTTGAGAAACGACGTCCCGATTCCGAATTAGTCGAGTGACTGGCTCACATGGATGGTGTGCACAGTATGTCATGACTCTGGCTAATGCATCCGCCGTGTTCCCATGGGCAACCTCGACAGTCTTTGATCCTCATCCGTTTCTTATCGTGTACTTGTGAATCCAAGTATCTAGTTGTGTGATAGAGTAGCCACAGTCCGGCGCAATGGCTTGTTGAACGGGCAAACTAGGTAAGCTTGTCTTAGGAGTTCAGGCGGAGCTCAAAGGTGAGTGTGGTAACAGTTAGTTGTTCTGTAGTTTTCACCAAACCCTATCAGGCTAAAGTTGTAAAGTTTGTCTAGAGCTGCGAACATCACTTGTCCTCCATCGGATACCGGCTAACCGAAAGCAGATCCGCCGAGCCAACTACCCCGCCATCCAGACCCTATACCACCAAAGACGGAAAGATGCGGCGTCTGCTGTGCTCGATGGGTCATGGAAGGATCTACACAAAGGTAACTCAGACCTACTTCTGGACGCCGAGCAGTATTGGAAACAGGTGCTCTTTGCTCCAAAACAGGTGAATAGCCAGCCAGGTCGCGCAGTGCTACCATACCGGTGTAACGGTGGATACTACTGATGAGGCATGTGAGTAGCACTTCTTCTCGTAAATCCGCTTTGCGTCTCTTGAAAAGTGAGATCTCTTATGGAATTTGTGGAGTCTCTTTGTAGCATTTGCTTGCAGTTGAGTAGCAGTCAATGAATATCCAGAGAAAGTTCAGGAAGACGCATTCAAGGAGAAGGGGGATATTCAGTTTTGTAAACGAGATGCAAATGAGAGTTTTGCTTCCATGTTCAATAGTCTGTAACTGTTCAGTTGGCGTTCTCAAATAGATAACTCCGGAGCGAAGGCCTTCTTCCTTTCACCATTCAATTGGAGTTTGATCGAGCCAAGTACAGGTGAGGAAGTCGGCCGTACAGTCTGTTTAATGGGCAATTTGTCCACAGGTCTGGAAAAGCTCATGCCAAGAAGGCTTTGCCGGTTCTCTCGCTGGGTATTTCAACTTACTCTTATTATCTGGAGGTTGTCCGCCACATCTGTGTCGTGCTCGTATTACCCCAGTTCCGAAGGTCCTAAATCCGACTTCACTGGACCAACTGAGACCCATCTCCGTGTCATCCATTCTTGTCCGATTCCTTCATAAGACGCTTGCTGATCGCTGGAGCCGTTGACGGTCGCGGTTTACGGGAGTTGGTCGCTTCGCCTCTCTCGAATCGATGATTTGTGTTTCCAGAACGAGTGTTCCCTCGGATATTTATCCGCGATATCCAGCTCTCCAGCTCTCACTATGGTAATGGACGGAGTTCCTGGATTGTCGATGTCGCAACTAGGGTACCCGTTCCATGACACATTAGTGGATGGTTTTGTCTTCGCTAACGACTGGGTCGTGTGTGCCGAAAGTTAGGATCGCCTGAAAGAGAAGCTTCAAACTGCTGCGGCCGGGTTGGGGAAAGCTAGTATGAAGATCAACGCCCGAAAGTTTAAAGCGATGGTGATTTGTGGGGACAGGAAATATTGTGCGGCTGTGGTCTCAGTCGAACCTTTCTGCTTCACCAAGGAATTCATCACTCCTCTGGGTTCGACAGACGCTGTGACATATTTGGGCATTCTCTTCACTTTCAAAAGGTAAGGGGTCTGCAACCACCGACAGCAACTGCTCAGACTGCTTGATGAGGTGCCGCGTTGAAACCAAATCAAAGAATGGAGATCACAAGGAACTACCGGTTAACGAGGCTGACATATTCGCTCGTACTCGGTTAATTCCACCGAAGCACACCCCAATCAGCTACATCCAGGCCCGAAAACAACATGAGGGAATTGGTATCCCAGTTCTGAGTGCAACCATTCCGATGCAGCGGAGATCGCGTATGGAAAAGCTTCTGTCTGCCCAAAGCCCAGTACTACGCAAAGTGTACCCCCTTATAATTATCCGCGGTATCCAGGTCCGATGCAATCTGCTTAGGACGAGAGTTAGAAGCGCCCGATGTGGTCACGGTGGCCAGCCGATCTTCTGTCGTGGAAAATTCGAAGATAAGTCGATCAAACAGTTGACTTAAATCACCAATATCTGCTTCAGTGAATCCAAAGCGCTGTTCGACTTAACGCAACGCGAGGATACAAAGACCACCTTTGAACGGGAAAATTTACAATCATACCAAAACCGAACGTAGGTACGGTACAAGCCAGACATGTAAGAACACAAGAAAACCTTTGTGAACTTACCCGATAGTACAATAACCGCAGCACATGACGAGCTAGTTGGGGCAACTCTTGAATGTTCTGACGACATGAAGGGAATTGGGAAGCGGCCGCGAGAACCGAGACGATGTGACCACAGACACGAACACAAGCATCGTTTGGTCGACTGCTCGTAGCCGAGAGGAGAACAGAACATCGGGTGAACGCTTCCTGAAATGATAAGAGGGGGACTGATCGATATCATACGCTGAAAAGTAAAAAAAGTGGGAAAGCGGACAGGAAAAAGCCGAAGTGAGGACAAACCTGTAACGCTTGAATTCCACCTTCGCGACGTAACTCTTCGGCATTCAAAGCACTGGTTGCTACTGTCTCGTATGCAAGTTCCGTAGCGGCCACAAGGAGCACTGCATTCGAAGCGCTCTCACGTTGGCGCTGACTGTTCTTGGCGTCATTCGAATCAGACTGCGATTGAGGAACAGAAAAGTCTTCACTAGCCGCAACGCGGGCAAACAGTTCCTCGTCTTCCGTTTCCGTACGTATGGTCTTGACGAGCATTGGGTAGCCGGCATACTTTTGTTCAGCAAGGACTGTGGAGGGGAAGGGACAAGTAGGAAACGATCAGAGTCGGCCGATGGAGACAAAAAACGAGCATGAATGAGCCCGGAAGAAACGTACTTTTTCTGTACCGATTGTAGACAATGCTTTGGGCACGGAGCATTAATTGGATGTGCAGACGGTTTGGACCTGTGCCGAGCTTCTTCCGATTGCATAAGAACTGGTAGGCCAGAGCGGCTGCATGGAATTTATCCTATGGGGGAGGGAGGAAGTGACAATCACGGACTGTTTCAGTGAGGTTGCGATAACGAGAAGCAGACAAAGCGAACAGAGTATAATCCAGTTACGGCACCAAATACACTGGCATGGCGCAAGCTCTTATTGGATGTGCCTACCCTGTAGCAGGTTATATAGATAAAATTTCATCAAAGGGAGTCTCCACCGTTATCGATTAGCTGCCGTGACTTTGATTCCAACATATCATTCAACTCCGAAACATCATCATCATCATCATCGACAGCATGACATCAGTGTTCAACACCGATGCTTCGCTGCCGTACAACCATGATTTATTTGAAAGCCTTATTGTGACGAAAAGAATAAAGGTGGAAGGGAAAGGGACTTGGTGCTAGCTTACTACAATCATTCCGAGTGTCTACACCTCTTGACACTCACATAGGCAATCTGGATAGAAACTGACAACAAGATCGCCACTGACATCGGTTGGCAGCCATATCTTGCAGCGTCTCCATCCAGGAGCAGTAGGGATCACGCAAGCCCCATCCTGGAAGACGAGTAGCACCGACAGCACCCAAACGTTTCGTCATTTCTTTCATACCCTTCTGCCAGGTCAAGGGTTGGCCACCCTCTGCTTACGCCACTCTGAATTGGGCATGAAAACAGCACTCTCTTCGGCAAACGATGGTAAGGCATACGCAGCACATGTCCCAACCAACACAACTTCTGGTGCTGGACACATTCTTCAATGAAAGTACCCGAAAACACTCTAATTACCTCGTTACGGGTTCGCCGACACCACCCACACGAGCTATGGTTCTGAGACAGCGACTGTCGAACACCTAAGGACGTTTTCAGTTCCGCTGCTCGAACAGGCCAAGTCTCACAGCCATACAACAAAACAGCCCGCACTGTAGCTTGATACACGCGTCCCTTGAGATTCAGGGATACACCACTTTGACGCCATAGGTGTCTCAAATTAGCAAACGCGACCCGAGCCTTGCAGATTCGTGCATTTACCTCATCTATCACACTACAATCAGAACTAATACAACTTACAAGATACGTGAAACGCTCCACAACTTCCAGTGCATCTCCCTGGATTGTAAGTGGCGTCCAGGAGCATGACCTTACACTTTGTGGATGCAAAGTGCATATCAAAGGACGCGATGACTTTGGTCAGTTTTGGAGACCTTCTCATTATCTCACCGATCACGAAATTAAATGAGAATGGAGAGAGTGGGCACCTCTGTTAGAAACCGTTTTGTGTACGGGAGCTTGTGGAGAGCTCACACGTCCGGAAGTCCGAGAATACAAATAACGTACCATGTTCACAAACTTCCGGGCATTCCTTGATGGGAAGGCGTGTCAAGGAGAACGAACCGTTCAACCGAGTCGAATGAGCCTTGGAAATCCAGTACTACTAAAATTATGGGTCACTCGTACGTATGGCGTTGTTCTGGCACCTGACGGAGTGTGAGGGTTTGGTCAACGCAACCCCTACCCCCCACCCTAATCACCACAAAAAAAAACACAAAATACCCTTTCTTCAAGTAAGGTAACATTTAGAGGATTGGGTCTGCATCAATAATAGATCAGAGAATATTTTGATTTTTTAAACGATTGACCAGCAGAAAGTCCTCCGCGAAGACAATATTCGCCACCCTCCCTACAGTATCTCCTATTCTGCGCTGCAACACACAAAATTGAATCCATACTCCGCAGATACCAGCACTAGTACTGACCATTGTGTTTGCCATGCATCACGCTCAGCCGTAGCTTCACCAACAACCCTAAACACCTCGAATTCTGTTTTCAAATCACGAAAGCCGCCTAATTAGCTGCCTTTAGTGTTCGCACACTGAAGCATGCAAGAAAACAAATGGCTATTGCACGCACGCTGGATTACCTCTAGATGGATGTACGTTGTCCTTGTCAGAAACAAGGACGCAGCACGCAAGTACTGTGGTTGAACTGACTGCCTCCTCACTCTCTTCGCAGTTCCGGTTGCGCAGCTGTGGTGATGCAGAGGCCACTGCAGCTGGATATGCCGGGATGGGTATTGTGTTGTGTGATCAACCGGAAGCGCCTTTACTTGATTGTGCGGTTCGTTTGGCAACGTCAGTGGAAGGATCTCGAGAAAGTGACTTCCATCGCACATTGTGTCCGCTTACGCCCCAAATGACTGATGCTCTCAATCTGCTGAGGACAGTTTCTACCAAACTCATCCAGACACCGGATCTCTGAGGGGAGCATAGTTTTGCTGGAGACCCGGGAACAGATTCGTCCTGACCCCAACCATAACTCAACCCTACGCATCATCTGACGCCAGGTCAAACTGAGTGTCTGTGCAGACCGAGAGGCGGAAGAAATGGAAGACGCCAAAAATGCTGCAAAAGTCCGCAAGCTGTTCCACGTGATTCGTTCGACTGGTACTCGGAAACCTCTTGTCAACGAAAATATCAGGGATCAGGATGGCTCTCCGATACCCAGCAAAGAAGAATGTATGGACAGTTGCGCACAGTATTTAGAACAAGAATTCGGGTGCCCACCTGCTACCTCCACGCCGGACTGCCAAGCTTCAAGAGGAAGGCGAACTGTGAAAATGGAACCCCCTTCAGCCTCAAATGTTCGAACGTACATCTCCGCTCAAGCGTCATCGTGCTGCTCGTCCTGAAAACCTTTCACCTGCTGTGTCCCACTATGGCAGTGAATTTCTCAAGCCGTCTGATCTATTTGCGTCCACCTGGGAGGAAGTGGATCGACAATGGTGTCCACTTACGAAAAGGGTGCTTGCAGTGAATGCACTAACCACAGGGATGTCAGTTTCACTCCCGCTGTAACAAGGCTTCTGGCGTCACTGACTCTTCCTCCTCTTATGGCTGTACGCTAAAATTTGACCCGTAAGATCAAGCGGGATTCCGAGCGGGTACAGGCTGCGTCCATCACATCCTTACTCTCCGTCAGGTATTGGAGCAATGTCATATGTACGGACGACCCGCTATCTTGGCTTTCCTTGACTTGAAGGGTGTGTTCGACTCTGGCCGTCGGTCAGTGCTGTTAACCACACTTACTCAACAGGGTATGCCAGCAAGTCTGTGAAAATACTTCCCTACAAAAAGTGGTGTCCGACGAAGATGTCCACAACCTCTGTTCTTATTCAACTTCGCTGGACGGGTTTCAAATCGTTACTGGTGAGAATCTTGTCAATTCCAAAGACGAAGGTGAAGCACAAGCTCTGTGGAATAAACTGACCACCATCATATCATCTTTCAGTATGCGCCTAGCAACTTCAAAGTGCGAAGTCATGCTTCAGGACGTGCAGCCTCTGAACAGGCCCCTTACAATTCAAGGAGAATCGCTGAATGTTGTGGAGAAGTTTACATACCTCGGTGGTTGTATTCCCTCTGATGGAAGGGTGTCCGATGAAATCAATGAACGAATCCCAAAGACCGGAACCACGTTCGTTAAGTTGTGGCGTCAAAAAGGTATATCACTATGTCTCAAGGGTCGCGTCTACCAGGCTACAGTAAGGGCTGTGTTGTTGTATGGGTGCGACACATGGCCTCTACGGACAGATGATGTGAGAGTGTCCACAAGTTTTTGACCATCGATGCTTCATAAGTGCTCCTAGTGTCGGATGGCGCCAACAGATTCGTAACGAGGCGGTTGAAAAACGGGTATTTGGTTGTGTAGCAGTCGCGAAAACATCCAGCACCATCAACTTCGGCGGTTCGGTCATGTACTATGCATACTGAGACGAGTGTTGTTCTCCGTGCCTCCTCCAGAATGGCGCAAACCGCGAGGTAGACAACGCATGACTTGGTAGAAGGGCGTGAAAGAGATCACAAAGAGTTTGGGTGTTGTTGGTGCCGTACGCTTTCCAGGATGGGGTCCCCGTGACCCCGCCTGTGCTTGGTTGGAGACGTTGCAAGGAACGGTGAGTGATAAATGTCAATGGTGACTGTGTTGTTAGTTTCTTCTCAGGTTGTCTGATTTAGTGCTTGAAGGTTTAGGCACCTCAGAATGCTTGCGATAGGACAGTACCAGGCTCCCTGTCTCAACCATTCTTTCCTGTTCACTCTAATATGGTCAGATAAACTTTGTGGATGCGCGGCAGTGAAGCATCAGTGTTAACATTGGGTTTTCCGTCCCAGATGATGACTAGCAGATAATGAGTTGTCTGTGATTTTAGGAGAAGAGGAAGGCAGTCGTTGGGTCGTGAGTCATCTTCTAGTGAAATACTGAGTTCGTTGTACAGCGAAATCGTATGCGGGCGCTTACTGGCCCAGTTCGGTGGAGGATCGTAAGTCGATAGACAGACATGAATTGGGATAGCTAAAAAAATGCGGGTTGTCAGAAACGTGCAAACGGTGAAACCAAATGACAAGTATGACGGAAAACTCACGAAGATATGAGTTGGGCACCAAGTGCGATCCCTTATATTTTGAAACAGAATTGTGCTACTAACGAAAAACGAGTAACGAAAGTAAAATAAAGCTAAAACGAGGCCAAGCAACCAGGAGAACCAATTGACTACGACACCTAGCGGAATCTAAAGGAGTCAGGCTCAAACACACTTGAAAGCGACTTACTCGACCATCCGGATTCTTATCTGGGTGGTATTTGATCGATATTTGATAATAAGCTCGGCGGATAAGCGCCTCTTCGTTAGACCTACGTTGAAAGGGAAGATAGAGGGAAATCACCGATCACAACTCACCAAAAAGGCTTATGGTTGTAGAAGCCATTAGGTCAGAAACAAACGTCAAAAATATAGGTACTGACAAAAACACCATTGTAAGTAGTACACTACTCATAAGGTTGCTGAAAATTCGTCAGCAACCTTAAGAGTAGTGTACTACGTATTTACATGTATCGCAATATCTGGAATATCGTAGAAAATGGAACATGAGGCGGCCTGGTGCAGCACATTCAGTTGCCTAGAAACACCACAAACGATAGATTCAGCTGGGTTCCAGGTGAGTCACTCGCAAAAACCAAATTGATTTGCAAATGAGTGTATTTATCGAGACCATTGTAAGTACTTTGGTGGTCAACTGCCGTACTAATGTTGCGATCTTTTTCAATAAAAGCGTCATTCTGAAAATAGTGGAATGTGGAAGGGGTATAGTGATTATCTCACCAGGGAATCCCAAACCAGTTATCAAAATCAGTACCCTCAGTGGTCACTCAAAAGCCATGCCAGCATAAAAGCAAGAAAGAAAAGTCCCGGTCACCGAGAACGTTGGATCTCAGACAGGTCATTTTTCGACCAATCGACACAACAAAAACTGATAACATTTTTGATAGAACAATTGAAAAACTAGCGAATAGTGCGGGAGACCTTCGAAGACTCTGTGTGCTTGACCATCGGTGCCTCCGAAGCATTGTGTGAATCTGACCAGCAATGATGAGATACGCTAAATGTTCTTCGGAAAAGTTCACTTTCCCTGGATAGGTCAGCCGGTCACATTCCACAGGCCACTCTGGTTCGGCCATGTATTTTGTATGCTAAAAGACTGTTCGCCCCGTACGGCCCTCTTCGTCTATCCTTGTGTCTGACGGAGACGACCCAGGAGCAGTCAGTCCACGACTTGGCAACGGAGCATGAAAGCTCTTACCAGTCAACTCAGTCGCTTTGGTAATTGTTCTCTCCCCGGTCAGGGACCCGGGGACGAGAAAAACCATACCGGACGAATAGAACTATTCGACGTGAATGAACTGACTGGGGAATCGTCTCCATCGTGGTTGTCATTACCTTGTTCACCTCACCCTCGGTGAACAAAGCTGTAAAAGTTAGAACTATTGCTGTTTGCTGCACGGTTTGTGAGCTGGGCGACTGAACTAACTGAATAGTAATAAATTAAACAGAATGTATTGTGCGGGGCGCACCTTCGCATCTAGGAGAGAATGGGTTTACAAAAACAACACGAATATGATAGACTCACGGGTTCAACTGCGAGGCCTCTAATCCCAGTTCGTGAATGGCATCATTGTATGACATGTCCACCGGTTTCTTCTCATTCTCCTCACGCCAAGCACGGAGTATGTCTCGAAGAAGGGCAATCTGTCGATAGAATGGAGAACAAGAGTCGAGGTCAGATAGGATAAGCAGGGATGAATCGAGAGGGACAACTCCTTGTGAAGGACGTCGACTCCATGCAAATTACTGTAAACGATAATCAATTACGAGGTGGCCGCTTAGAGACGGACTATCCAAGTTGCAAGTCATCAGTCGTGAAATATGTGTATATCGTTAAAAACACACATGACGTGTAGGGATGCATCAGACTGGCTGACCATGGACGGCTGAAGCTGCTATCACGCTATCTGACTGGGCCTATCCGCAATAAGAGGGCTTGTGGGCCAACCGAAAACGGCTATACAAGTGCTTCAAACGGGCACCACAGCCGTAGGCACGCCTCAGTCGCCGACGCTCGGGTCATCTGGTATGTTGACACTGTGGAGCAAGCAGAAAACCGGGCGATTCCTGTTTGTCTGTCCGACACGCTATCTACTGTTTCGAGCTGACTGCCTGAAGCAAGCATACAAGACAAACAAGAGAGCTCAACCGGAAGGACCTACGTTCGACTCGATACTTGTGTGTGTTTCGTTCGCTAGTTCTGTGGAGGCAACTCAAACACGTACTGCCCATCGTTGTCTATCCACTGTATCACTCGCCGTTCAACAGATCTTATGAGTAGTGCATTACGTATGTATATGTATCGCGATATCTCGAATGTCGTAGCAACTGGAACATGAGGGGGCCTGGTATAGCACATTCAGTTGCCTGTAAACATCACAAACGGGAGATTCAGCTGGGTTCCAGGTGAGTCTCTCGCAAAACCAAATGTGTTTGCAAATGAGTGTATTTGTCGAAGACTGTAACCCTGGTATTTTCAAAGATACATTTTCCGCTTTGTTACAGAGACCTGAAAGTTTTGATATCTTAGCGTTGCTAAATCCAATGAAATGGTCATCTTGAACTGGAATCGATCCACACAGATGAGGATGAACTCTGTGGCAGTTATGTGCCGATCACAGAGGGGTTCCTGTGACCATAGGGTGCCGTCGGGTGAATTCTGATTGTCCTATTGTCAAGCTTATGTGGAACGAAGGCAGGCATGTAAGCCGCACAAATGTCGCTCAGCTATTGTAAAGACTTTGGACTCGAGAGTGGACCAGCTTGATCAAAACACCCTACTGTAATACGTTTTGGCAGATCCATTTTCGGATGCTGAAAAATACTAGCTAAGAATTTCCCACAACTTGGCGTCCTACTTAGGACCAAGCACAACTAGCCACATCAGGTTTTAGCGTCTCCAAAAAGACTCTAACGCGAGGCTCGGATATATACTCCGATTGATAGAGGTTGGCACACAATTTGACGAATTATCAGTGCATCCGCTAAGCCTTTTAGACTGAAGAAATAAAGGGAACGAGAAACTATGCAACGGTGCCCTGTGCACTCGGAGCCTTCGAGGGCTTGAGAATACGCGAATGCGTTCTTTCTCCCTGGCACCATCGAGCGAATAGTTACGACGAAATCCTACCTGCTCTGTTGAAGAATGAAGATGAAACCCTGTCGGCGCTTGTCCAACTTATATGTCCCTATCTGGAGTGGATCGGTTCAAAAGGCTAAAGAAACTTTGGGAATGTGCAGAAACCGTTCCAACTAAGAAGCACAAGGTTTCCGGTGATCAAAACAATCAAAACAAGTCGTTGGCCATCAGGACACAGGACTTCATGAATCGCGTCGAACATTTTGAGGAACAGTTCCTGATCAGTCTCTGTCGTTCAGACCTGGACGGTGAACTTGAAGACTTCGGGCAATCAAAGAGCTATTGACTTGATTCCCGTTAAAACATCACTCCTTTCACGCTCTCTTATGATAGTATATAGGGACATAACGCGAGCACAGCAATCAGGACTCCGGTCGGGAAGGATTTGTGTGGACACATTAGCACAGTCCATGAAGTAAGCGTGTAGGTATCCCACAATCTGGGTGGTCCTTTACCTCAAGGGTGTGTTCGATTCTGCACACCGATCAGCTCATCTAAACGAGCGCCCACAGAATTGTGGCCACCTGAGAGAGTATGGGGAACTCTCCAAAAGTTTGGATAAATGCAGTAGTGTTCGAATGAGGATGCACACTCTCTCCACTTGATTAATTTCAAAGCTGGTTTGGAAGTGAGTGGCTGGCGAAGCAACAACCGATGGATAAAACTTGAACTGCAGGCTTAGGGGCCCGGTTATGTGAATACAAATGCCAGGATATCGTGCATTAAGATTGGTGCTCTTTGTCGTGATGAAAGCATGTAGGTTGATGAAATCTGACCTAGGAGAGGGAAACTGGGGATACAGAGGTGGTGCAGATGTGAATCGCCTTCCGGGAAGAGGCCAACACGAACACCTCTATGGTTACATTGTAGGAGAGGATGTCGTTGTCTGTGAACTTCCATCCACATTGTCTGAATAAGTTTTGAATGAAATTACCTCGAATATCGAGGACTGACTACTATTTAAAACTTTGTTCTCTTCTAACACACTGTTTTTTCGCTAAGGGGATTTATATAAATACACTGACAACTGTGTGGAAGTGGAGCATTGAAGATCTCAACTAGTGATGCTGTTGAGGATGATGCCATATCAAGCCAGTGACTGAGACAGTTCAGTCATTCGGACCAGAGGAGGTGAAACTAACTGATCGCGACAGAGATGTCGAGGTAGAACTGACGGCCAGCGGTTGCTTCGGGCCATCACGCCGATCCAGTCGTTGCTAGCCTATAATATAGCATATTACAAACCATAATAAATGAAAGTGATGTGATGTTTAAGACGGATTATGAGAGCAAGTCGGTGGTCACATTATTGTTTCGAGGTTGAGTTACACGATACTTCCTGCTTGCTGAAAGAATGGACGACCACCAGGAAAAGTGAGGAGTGACCAACAGACTGCCAGAGTGAGGTTAGCTGCTAGGCTGTTTCGGCAGTTGGTGAGACAGAAAGCGCAAGTTGAAAAGGGAACTATGTCAACTAAGACAAGATTGCCACTCGATAATGACATCGTGAAGTCAGCTCATCAAGGGAATTTTCCAGTTGGGCGAGACAACAAAGACAAAGGAGAATTTCAGTGTTTTACTAATAAATAACTCCAATTTAGTTCCCATCAAAACAAAAGTCTGAGAATTTATTGTACTAACTACATAATCTAGCGGTCGGGGCGAACGGGTTTACATACTACTGAAATGCACTCGGGTGACAACCCCATTCGGGAGTGAGGCGAAAATATTGGCAAGATTTATGGTGCGGCGGGGTGTCGCACAGATGTTTAGTATACTTCATCAGAAGTGGTGCAAGGGGAAGTGCCATGTGTTTCGTTGGAACGGCGGGATCCCGGTGGTAAAAACGACTTACTGGATCACGAATTGGCCAATCAGGAAATCGGATAGTATCACACAAGTGGCGAAGATAGTAGTTGTGACAGAACAACTCGTTTTCCAGTTGTGGATATACTATCAACGGTATGCCAATGTACTGATACACTGCCCGTGTATTGCTGTGCAGTCGAGGAGAAAAGTCGGCAAGATGGGAGGCAATGCGTCCGATCAGAAACCGTCTGGAAGTGAACAGGGTTAAAAGGGGGATAATATCGGGCGGACAGAAGAGAAGATCACCTGGGGAACTTTTCACAAAAACAGCGAAATTAAAATGTGTCTGAAGGACAGTAGCGAATCGAGGTCACACAACTCTAGAAGTACAAGTTGGCAATTCGGCACCTTGATGCTATCAGACCCCAGAAAAATCGCCCAATTCTGACATCATTTGGACACATTGGTGTCACAAAAGCCCGAAGAAGCCGGTTAAGACAATGTCGATCCTAGGCACGAACCATCGGAAGGGGAACGTTTCGGACCACTTGGGCAAAAACAATTCCAAAATGAATGTACCGCAAAAGTAGGGCTTCATGTTTTAGATGGAACAATATTCAAAACACCGGAGTGTTTTTCTTGGTACGGCACTCAGTAAAAGGCTGATAAAAATGCTGGTAGTCCATTACCGATTTCGCTTTCCCTAGGGCTCCTCGGGTCGGTCAACGTAGTCTCTAAATTCACATCAACTTTATTTCGTAATTGATCACTAGACTGAATGCATACGCAGATAAACACTAATTCGCAAACGAAAGTGACGTTAGGGGGAGGCTCGATAGGATTCTTCCTTCATAGTATTCTCCGGCGGAGTCGCCCGTTAACACCACTGTTAGGTGTACACGAGTCGTTTACTTCTACGTAAGCAGACCAGCGAATTGCCGAGGCCTGTTAGCAAAACCCGGTGAGATTTGAATACTGCTCCCATCCAAACTCTTCAAAACCGTTGTGCTCAACACTTCCATGAACAGAAAATGGAGAATATGAGGCGACGCTGACGCACATACCGCATTTCTGCGTTCCATATGGCCTCAGGCGAGTCAAAGTTGCCCAAGAAGATTTCGGCGAACTTCTCCGCAGGATGATTTTCCAAATAGGCAATCATCGCGTCCGGGAGCATGTTACCCAAAACCGAACGGGAAGTCAGATCCGTGCTAGACATATGATGACTCTGGAACAAAAACAAGGGAGAGAATATGAGGACGGTGAAGTGGAACGGTGGGGGAGAAACAGTCTGAGTGCTGCAAGTTGTTGCTTCATGGTGGAAGTGCTGGTGAGATTACATAGCGGATCGTTTTATCTGAGACAATCGCTATCAGGGCAATGAAGTATCAATGTCAGCACTGATTTCGCGATCTCTGGTGATCTGCTGTGTAGTCACCGACATTTTCACTAGAAGAGAAACGGATGCAAAAGGCAAGAGAAAGGAGAGGTGGACGATGAACCATCTCATGAGCTGTAACATGAAGATGTTCAACCTCGTCGTAAAAGCTAAATTATGCGGAAAAGTCGAGAATCGCGAGCTTTTTTAGGAGCCTAGAACATGTGTAATCTATGGCGCAGAAAATAAGCAGTACTCGACCAAGCAACAGTACAAAAACGTTTAGTTGTGATGCAGGCTAGTCCGCCAGTGTTAAAGTCCAAAACACGTTTTTGAATATACTACTATAACTTTACAAGTAACAAAGAGCTCAAGATACGAGTTTTGACCAGTCGTCCGAGCCTATGAATAGGATTTTCAAACCTATTATCCGGATGAAAAGGAGGTCGATGCCAAAGTATGGGAGATGTAAGACCGTCCATCGATTTTTGGAAACAGTAAACGTCTGTTCTATCCAGACTGAGCGAACATGTTAGTTCCTGGTGTACAACGGCTTGTGAGTGTCTGCTCGTCATTCAGGCTGGTCAATGGTGTCCGCAACCACAATTGATTGATTACGAAATTATCTGAAATCATCATGTTCACTAGCCTCGTATTTAGAAAAAATAGCAGTAAAAATCTGAAAAAAATGTTACTGTTTTCTGTTGTTGCTCCTATGGGGAATATTAGACTGAGGTATATGATAATGTAAACCGATGGGGTTATGGGCGTGAAGCAATTGGTTTGATTCAGTCTCAAAAACCGAAAATGTGTTGGATTAGGCGGTCTCTACCGCTTCGAGTTTGACCACGGGGACTTCCCCCAGGATCGAAAACAGTTTCAACCTCTGAATGGAGCCTGTGTAGGCCAAGAAACTGATTACCACCGGTCCGATAACAAGGAAAGTGAAGACGCTGCAATTAGTCCGACAGCAAGCAAAGAACGTGAGGCCGTAGCAAACTCAAATTCTCGCCAAATGGCCGTAAATTTCCTGAATAATACTTTAAGCATAACATTTCAAGTAAAAACCAGTCGATCGATAAACGACCACGTGACGCTGAACTAAAAGCCAGGTGTTGTTCTCGATCAGCTGATTAAAAACAAATTGCAATAGCCAAGTCAACATCGGTCGGTTGTTTCGTTCAGTTCAACCGGAACACCAGTTTTAGGAACGACACCTAGAATTATCTAGTCGAGTTGATTCAAGGTTGGGGAAAATGACAAATGTCCCCCGAGTGAGCATTAGTCAATGAAGCAATAAAGACGGAGACGCAATTCTGTCAGCGAACTAAGCCTCAAGTTAGCAACCACCAACTGAGGAAATTTGAACGCACATCTCCAAAGAGGGGCGAGACGGTCCAAGTGGTTAGAGCGCGAGCTTGTTGACCGGAAGATCCGTGGTTCGAACCCAACCTCTGCCTCTCGACTTCCCCTGTCTAGGCTTGAGCAACCTGGCAGTATCCCAGCCCTCGTGCAACCTTCGGGTGGCATGGCAGTTAGGCACCGAAAGGGTGTTACAGCTGAACGACGACGAAAGAGGGCATGCACAGCAAAATCATCAAACTTACATCTTCCAGCCGGAATGCTTGAAGCAGATGAACATCTTTGAGAAAACGTGCGATCGGCAGGACGTTACTGCCAGTATACATGAGGATAAAGAAGAATACACCGGTAAGATAGAGACGAGGCAGACAGGGGTTCTGATCCAGTAGCACGTGTAGCAACGAAACCACTCGTTCGACCAAGGGTGGGTCAAAGGTCAACAGAAGCTGTATACGGGTCACAGAAAAGACAGATGTCAGAGAATTGAACAGGGAATAGAGAGTGTACAAAACACTTCTAACCGAAACCTCACCTGGGTCAAATGTGTGAGACACTGCGGTTGGCTGATCACCCGGCGTGGTTTCGGGAGAGGACGGACTACACCACCACGAAGATCGCGCGAACAACAACTATCACATAGTTTCCGCAGAACATCCACACAACGGATCGCCAGAGTTGTGTAGTCTAATAAAGCACCCTGGCTGTAACCGAGCTGATCGATTAAACTGCCAACACCTTCTGTGCCTTTGGAACGAGAGGAAGTAGTGAGTACACTACTACCACCGCCGCCGCCAGTGGCAGCCGACGCCGTTTGGGGATCGAAATCTACGGACGCCGCCTGTGGGTTCAGTAGTTCAGGCACGGCCCATCGTAGTTGAACGACACGGCGAGCAGAGATCCAACCAGAAAGAGACCGTGCACCTGTGGGACTTTGGGCGGAAGTGTTCGAGGCGGTGTTGGCTGAGGAATCATTTTGTCCCTGGCACAAATGGGCACGTTCCCATTCCGCACTTTCTTCATCGTCTGCAGCCAGAAAACCATCAGGTCGACACCGGGGAATTACATCGAGTCCTTGAGCATACACAAAAGTGTTGGTCGTAACACGTTTGGCGGAGATTAACTTTCGTAACTGAAAAAAAAACAGGAAAGTGACTAAAAGACACTGTGAAGCCAAATGCAACGAACACTATTGGAAAACATCAAGGAAACATGGATTTATGTGTAGAAATGTGCTTCTACTGAACAAAACAACAAAATCAATGAACTTTTCATACAGAACGCTAGATTCGGACCCCACGGAAAGAGAAAGGCACAATCATTGGTCTCGTTAGAACAGTTTGATTACTGGTGAACATTAAGATAGCTTATAAAACAAGCCACCGATCGTCGTAGAGTGGTTGCAACCAGCAAAATCTTGAAAAGCCACAAGGGATCATCATCATCATCATCATCGACAGCATGACATCAGTGTTCAACACCGATGCTTCGCTGCCGTAAAACCTGAATTTATTTGAAAGCCTTATTGTGAAGAAAAGAATAAAGGTGGAAGGGAAAGGGATGGTGCTAGCTTAATACAATCATTCCGAGGTGCCTACACCTCCAGACGTTCATTCGGACAATCTGGATAGAAACTGACAACAAGATCGCCACTGACATCGGTTGGCAGCCATATTTTGCAGCGTCTCCAACCAGACGCAGTGGAGATCACGCGGTCTCCATCCTGGAAGGCGAGTAGCACCGACAGCACCCAAGCACTTCGTAATCTCTTTCATACCCTCTGCCAGGTCAAGGGTTGGCCAACTCTCTGCTTCCACCACTCTGAATTGGGCAACCGATGGTTCGGCATGCAGCACATGTCCCGACCAACACAGCTTCTGGTGCTGGACACATTCTTCAACGGAAGTACCCGTTGCACAACCATAACTCGCTCTCTAATTGCCTCGTTACGGATTCGCCGACACCAACCCACACGAGCTATGGTTCTGGGACAACGATTGTCGAACACCTGAAGACCTCTCAGTTCCGCTGCTCGAACAGGCTAAGTCTCACAGCCGTACAACAAAACTGCCCGTACTATAGCTTGATACACACGTCCCTTGAGATTCAGGGATACACCACTTTGACGCCATAGGTGTCTCAAATTATCAAACGCTACCCGAGCCCTAAAGATTCGTGCATTGACCTCACCTGCCACACTACAATCAGAACTAACACAACTTCCATGGATATGTAAAACGCTCCACAACTTCCAGTACCTCTCCCTGGATTGTAAGTGGCGTGTTCAGTGACCGCATGTCCAGGAGCATGACCTTACACTTTTTGGGTGCAAAGTGCATACCAAAGGACGGGATGACTTTGGTCAGTTCATCTAAAAACACCTGCGCCTTCTCCTCCTCTTCAAAGATAAGAACGACGTCATCTGCATATTCCAGATCGACAAGGTTTTCGTCAGAGGCTATTTGAACACCGGGGTTTTGGAGATCTTCCAGCGTTCGTCTCATTAGTTCATCGATCACGAAGTTAAACAGGAATGGGGAGAGTGGGCATCCCTGACGGACACCACTTTGTGTACGGAAACTTTTGGAGAGCTCGCCGTATACTCACACACGTCCGGAAGTCATGGAATACAAAGAGCTTATTATGTTCAGGAACTTCCGGGGCATTTTTTGGTGGGCAAACGTGTCCGGGATCCTCTGTCCCTATTAGGAGTCATCACCTACGCACACGGGCTGTTCGTTTCGCTTGCTCCCCCAAAAACCACGCAGCTGCAGACAAGTCTACAAGTGCTTAGGGTAGTGAGGCACCAGTGCTCTCATCCACTGTTGCTGTCAGTGATGATGATGAGCCGTGGGTGCTTGGTTCATTTGCATTCGTAAAAAATAGTTTGATCAGCTAACGAATTTATCTGACAAATAAATAAATAGCCAGCTTTTTGCCTATTTTGCCATAAATCCTCACGGAAGAAGGCGGGAACAAAAAGGTAAGGGACAAAACTGGAAATTTGGGTCAACCATCGTGGCGCTACAGATACTCAAAAGTAGAAACCCATTAGATGGTGAGGTAATTGGAAAAATCTGGACGTCATATCCAAGTCGCGTTTGAGTGAACAACCCACCTCGGAAAAGCTCACAGGACCTTGAATTTTCGCCATATTCTGCTCAGTAGAACCAGTACCGCTTGGAGTATCACCATTGACGAGGGCCGATTGCTGGGCGGTTTGTGGCTCACCACCAGGGTTGTACCACCACCATTCACGTTGAGTACTGGCCCCACCTTCGTGGGTATCCTGCGACGCGCTAGCTTTGAGCACATTGGACTGAAGTGGCGTGGAAGCTCGCGAGGTGTGCAAATGTGACAAGCAAGCCAAATCGATCAAGACGCGGACCCCGTCGGCATCCACCAACGCATCGACATTGTACTGGAAAAATACAGCGACCAAATACGGATGATACGAAGTAAGTACACACGGTAATCTCATAGAAGGGAGAACTTCGGAAAGAGACTACCACCATGGGAAAATCACAGCAGCATTAATCAACAGCCGCAAATTAACGTGTGCTTCTAGCCAGCAGAACACCTCTAGAAGAAGCCAATCACCCGAACCTCTTGTGAGGGACTCTGTACCGTACACAGCTGTCCCCATCTGGGAAGAATACTCCTAAAAAGAGACCGCTTCCAGCCGGTTATGAGCCCTTCAAGACATACCACTGTTAGTGGCTCCTTCAGCTGTTCTCTACACAAGAGGACGATTGTAGTAGCGAAGAAAACGCGCGCAGGACAGAAACCTACCCTATTCAGCATGAGTTTATTCAACAGGAGTAGAAGACAGTCACGTTCAGAAGCAGATGTCGTTCGATCCAACAAATACACCAACAACGGAATGTCCGATACTGGACCAATCTCTGCGTGACACCGTCCGTAAACAACCGCCATGGCGTGCAAGCACAAACAGCGCATTGACAAACGGTGCGCACGTTGCTGACCGTCTCGACTGCTGCGCGATGTGGCAGACGAAAGCTGAGCGAACGAGTCCAACGAGGGGCCCGAGGCAATGTACTGGAGGTAGCGACGGAAAAGATCGTTGAAGAACTGTTTGCTGTGGACGACAAAAGACAGACAGAGTGGAGTCAGTGAGGGTGGAAAACAACAGGCTGATGTGAATCCGATGAGGCGAAACACATCAGAGTCAGAATGAACAATTTGCTTTCGGTGACATCTTGATCAAAACACATGTCGTGCACAGATAAAATCAAGAAAACGGAAGCGCCAAGCACCTTACCTATCCCGTATTCGAGACAACCCCACCGCCGGTTCTGTGGTGCTCACATCTAATGGAATCGTTGCATCCTCGCCGTGAACCCGTTTGTCTTCTTCCAGCAACAAACGGAGATAATAGTTACCAACTCGCGGCTCGCTGGCCAAACTCGGATGCTCCACTTTGAACTCGCTATGATTCCAGGAAACCAGACTGGCTTGTTTGATGAGGCGTCGAGCGCTGATCTGAATTGGACTGGGTGGGGGCGTTGGGTTGGATGTTGTGGTGGTTATCAGCCGTGCGGGTGGAGAACTGGAAGCGTTCCCGTCCAAAGTAGGCAGCCCGTTTCTGACCTCGGATGGAGTGGGAGGTTCAGAAGACGAGGTCTCATTTGTGGTCGTAGTCGGTGTTGTCTCAGTGCCCGCAAGTTCAGTGGTGTCTGCATCCAACCGCGGGTCATTGTGCGGATTCTCCATCATGCTTTGTGAAAAATAGTCCCGCTCACGTTTGAACTCTTGAATCTCCTTGTCCATTGCTTCACGCAGCTCATTTCGTGTCTAAAGCAAAGTTGAATAGCCAACAGTGAGGTGAGAACTCAACACGGTGATCGGCATAACCTAGGACGGCGAATCGAAAATAGACAACGGGAGCCTGGATTTCCCTGAATACTCCAGAATAGCTTGAAAGCGGAGAAACAGTATTGGGGAAAATAACGTCGAGTAGGTAAGGGAACTCTTACAATGATATCGCTACCCAGAGTTTCTCCAACCCGAAGCCATGGGTGACTCACTTCGTGTGCAAACCAAATCGGAAAGCAAGTAATGCAGTTCAGGGAAGCCTACATAGAAGACAATGATGGCAGAGTGTCATACTCTCACTCTCTAAATGAGGTGAAAAAGCAACGTCCCTTCGTCCTGCTGCGCGCGACTGTCAAGTAACCCATTGAGCAGACTTTGGATTTGTTTACGTCCCACAGAGGGAGCGACGCGGTTAGCACACGGACTGACGGAGTCGCATCCACGAAGTAAGCAGTAGTGGCAAGAAAGTT